>JAPVLO010000301.1:0-582500 GCA_027257055.1 Cephalopachus bancanus | reverse complement strand
ACCTGGACTCCTGGTTGCTCATATATTGGACAACCCAGAGACCCTAATGATTTCATGCCCGTTTAATCACACAGGGCCTGACGCCTGTGAGAGGGAATATCCACGTTACGTAAACTGCAGTAATCGCCTCTTGAGAGATTTCTGTAAAATGTTTGTTGAAAGCTTCCTTCAATGTCCTAAAACATTTTACAAAGAATCATTGTCAGGGTTCCAGAGTGAAAGAAAAATGAGATAGCTATCTATAGGATTTCTAGTATTGCATGGGGTTGGAAGCCAACCAGATTTCCAACAGGGTTTAAAATGTCAGCCAGAATGTACTGAATATATAGCAGAGACTAAGATTAAATTTCCCGTGGTTACTTAGATAAGCTGCGTTTAAGGTTAGCTTGGGAGGAGGAAGGGAGTTGTTATTGGTTCTAATAATATAAATTCACTGCCCTTTGATAAATCTCTCCTTGGCTGGGTACGGTGGCTCACACCTGTAATCCTAGTACTTTGGGAAGCTAAGATGGGAGTTGAGCCCAGGAGTTCAAGATCAGCCTGGGCAACATAACAAGACCTTGACTCTAAAAAAAAATAAAGTAAAAAATAAAAATAAAAATAAAAAAATAAAGAGTAACTTTTTTAAAAGACAAAATTTCAATTAGTCATCATGTCTGTGTCAATGTATATTTTTTTGGTTATTAAGATAATTGGAGCCGGGCTCGGTGGCTCAGCCTGTAATCCCGTGCCTTTGGGAGGCTGAGGTGAGTGGATTGCCTGAACCTGCGGGTTCAAGACCCGCCTGGGCAGCGAGACCTCATCTCTACAATAAATCAAAAAATCAGCCGGGCGTGGTAGCGTGCACCTGTAGTTCCGGCTATTTGGAAGGCTGAGGCGGAAGGATCACTGGAGCCCAGCAGGTCCAGTCTGGGCGACAGAGTGAGACTCTAACTAAAAAAAAAAATAAATAAATAATATAATTGGGACCGGAAGCAATGGCTCACATCTATAATCTCAGCACTTTGGGGGGTCGAGGTGAGAGAATTGCCTGAACCCATGGGTTCAAGACCAGCCTAGGCAACGTGGTGAGACCTCGTCTCTACAATAAATCAAAAAACTTAGCCAGGCATGGTGGTGCACACCTGTAGTTCCAGCTACTTGGAAGGCTGAGGTGGAAGGCTCATCTGAGCCCCATAGGTCGAGGCTGTAGTGACTGTGAGCGTGTCACTGCACTCCAGCCTGGGCAACAGTGAGACCCCCAAATCAAAACAAAACAAAACAAAAACACACACACTAAAAAAATCACCATGAAAAGAAATTAGCCAGAGAGTTTTATACGTTTCTGTGAGAAGACACGGATGGGCAATCCCTTCCTATGCTCCCTAAAGCCAAGGGACCCCCATGGAACGTGGGCTGGTGTCACTCAGGCCAGGGCAGCATTGCTTGTCTGAAATTCAAATGGACAAGGGAGTTTTCCATGTGTTGAAACCGCTCTTAAGTCGCATACAGAGCTGCTAAGTTCACAGGTCACTCCAGACCCCCGCACACACCCCGAGATGCTCAGGCTCCAGCCAGCAGGGTGGGAAGCAGGGTCTGGGACACTCCTCGGGCCTGACTGCAGCTGAGAAGCCCCCGAGCACCCTGCTCCCACCTCTCTGCTGAGGCCAGAACAGAGTCATGTTCTGAGACTCTACGACGGTGTCTCACTCTGTTGCCCAGGCTGGAGTGCAGCGACATGATCATGGCTCCCTGCGGCCTCAACCTCCTGGGCACAGAAGATCCTCCCACCTCAGCCACCTGAATAGCGGGACTACAGGCCCGCACCACCACACCCAACCAACTCTTTATTTTAAACGATGGCTGTTGCAGTGTCCAGGTCATTTTCTCTTCTGCCATGGAGACTTTTTTCTTTCTTTTTTTTTGAGTTGGAGTCTCTCTCTGTCACCCAGGCTGGAGTGCAGTGGCACATTCACGGCCACTGCAGCCTCAACCTGCTGGGCTCAGGCGATCCTTCTGCCTCAGCCTTCCAAGCAGCTGGAACTACAGGCACGCATCACCAAGTCTGACTAATTTTTTGATTAATTGTAGAGATAAGGTCTCGCCAAGCTGCCCAGACTGGTCTGGAATTGTGGGCTCAGGCAATCCTCGCACCTCGGCCTCCCAAAGTGCTGGGATTATAGGCATGAAACACCGTACTCTACCACAGACTTTCTTAGCGTCCAGGAGCTGCCAGTGGTCACCAGCCTGGCTCTCCGCCCTCTGAGTAGGCTCCAGAATTGAAGTCCTCTTGCCAAGAAGGAGTTCATGCTTCCTCAGTTCAGGGCAACCACTGTGATCGTGCACTTTGAGAATCCCAAGTACCTTTTCATACACGTGGCTTAACTGTGGGGCAGAATTTTACACGTGACTGAGGAGCCATGACTTCCCTGTCACAGACAGTCCATTCCAGTTTACTATTTAGCTCATGAGTGTAAAGTAATGTAGGTAGGATGTGGTGGCTCATGCCTGTAATCCCAGCACTTTGGGAGGCTGAGGCAGGAGGCTCAACTAAGGCAAGGAGACCAGCCTGGGCAACATAGCAAGACCCCGTCTCTAATATTTAAAAAAAAAAGACGAAGAAAGTGATGTAAGTTTCACCATAACGACATACAGACCTGGGTGGGTTACCAAAGGCAAATCTCAAACCCAAAATGGTCACGAACTGCCTTCCAAAGTCAGTGTCTGTCTATTCCTACCAACCTCTGAGAAAATATTTTTTAAAAAGGAACACTTTTTTTTGGAGTCAAGGTCTCACTCTGCTGCCCACAATCACGGCTCACCGCAGTCTCAACCTCCTGGGCCCAGGCAATCCTTCCTCCTCAGCCTCCCAAGTAGCTGGAACTACAGGCATACGCCACCATGACTGGCTAATTGTTTTATTTCTTTATTTTTGCAGAGACGAGGTCTCACTATGTTGTCCAGGTTGGTCTCGAATTCCTAGGCTCAAGTGATCCTCCTGCCTTGGCCTCCCAAAGTGTTGCGATTATAGGCATGCGCCACCGCACCCAGCTCAAATTGTTTTTTTTTTTTTTTGAGTTGGAGTCTCACTCTGTCACCCAGACTGGAGTGCAGTGGCCGCTCCTGGCCACCACAGCCTCGACCTGCTGGGCTCAGGCGATCCTTCTGCCTCAGCCTTCCAAGTAGCTGGAACTACAGGCACACGTTACGCCCAGCTAAACAAATTGTTTCTTAATGTGGGCCCCAGCTACACTTTATCCAACACCCCCTGGGAGCTACCTTGGTGGGTACTGTGCATCATCAAAGGACATCCCCCAGACACGAGTCTTCCCGGGAGAGCAGAAGCTCTTTGAGGACCAGGCTTGTATCTCCTCTCAAGTTGCAGGACTGTCTTTTGGGTTCCCTCCCCATTTCCCTTCCCAAATAAGAGTCACCAATAATGTAGTTGCAGATTCACCTTGTTATTTATGATCTTGGGCAAGCTACTTAAACTCTTTGATACCCAGTCCCCTGCTCTATAAAAGGAAAAAATAATAATTCCACTTCACAAGTCCGTAGTGAATGATAAGTGATATATTAAATGGGAAACAGCCTTTAAAATAAAAGGTTAGGTATAATTATAATTTTACCTGTAATTCTGTGGGACACAACATATTAGAATTAAAAGTACTGTCGGGCTCAGTGACTCAGCCTGTAATCCCAGCACTTTGGGAGGCCGAGGCGAGTGAATTGCCTGAGCCCGTGAGTTCGAGACCCACCTGGGCAATTGGCGAGACATCATCTCTACAATAAATCAAAAAACTACGGGCACGCCTGTAGTTTCAGCTACTTGGAAGGCTGAGGCAGAAGGATTGCCGGAACCCAGCAGGTCGAGGCTGCGGTGTAGCCAGGACCATCCACTGCACTCCAGTCTGGGCGACGGAGTAAGACTTCACCTCAAAAAAAAAAAAAAAAAAAGGACAAATGACAAAGCAAACTGGAGCTCCCAGCCAGTTTTTAATAAACGAACAAACTCAAGAGTGCAGTAGTCCCTGACTTTTTTGGCATCAAGGACTGATTTCGTGGAAGACAATTTTTCCACAAACGGATATGGGGGGTTCATCAGACTTTAGATTCTCATAAGGAAGGTGCAGCCTAGACCCCTTGCATGCACAATTCACGACAGGGTTCATGCTCTTATGAGAATCGAATGTCCCTGCTGATCTGACAGGAGGTGGAGCTCAGGTGGTATTGCAAGCGATGGGGAGTGGCTGTGAATACAGATGAAGATTCATTCCCTCACTGGAAACTCACCTCCTGCTGTGCTGCTGGTTTGTGGCAGGCCACGGAGCAGTATTGGTCTGCAGCCCAGGGGTTGGAGACCCCTGCATTCGTACATTCTAAAAGTGGAGATACAGTCGGGCATGGTGGCTCAAGCCTGTAATCCTAGCACTTTGGGAGGCTGAGGTGAGAGGATTGTCTGAGCCCACGGGTTCGAGACCAGCCTAGGCAACTTGGTGAGACCTCGTCTCTACAATATATCAAAAAACTTAGCCGGGCATGGGAACACGTGCCTATAGTTCCAGCTACTTGGGAGACTGAGGCAGAAGGATCAGTGGAGCTCAGGTCAAGGCTGTGGTGGCCGGGAGTGGTGTGTCTCTGCACTCTAGCCTGGGCGACAGAGTGAAGTTGTGACTTGAAAAGAAAAAAAAAAAAAAAGAAGTGGAGATACACCTATGGGTATCTATATTAAGTTGTATGTTGCTACCTAGCAAGCCACCTTAAAATTTAGAGCTGGGCTCGGTGGCTCAGCCTGTAATCCCACGCTTTGGGAGGCTGAGGTGAATGGATTGCCTGAGCCCGCGGGTTTGAGACCCGCCTGGGCAACTTGGTGAGACCTCATCTCTACAATAAATCAAAACATTAGCAGGGTGTGGTAGCGCGCCTGTAGTTCCAGCTACTTGGAAGGCTGAGGCGGAAGGATCGCTGGAGCCCAGCAGGCGAGGCTGCGGTGGCCGGGAGTGGCCACTGCACTCCGGTCTGGGCGACAGGGTGAGACTCCAACTCAAAAAAACAAAAGCAAAAACAAAAAAAAACTTACCAACTTATATTCATAGAGACAAAAAGTCAGAAAGTGGATACCAGAGGCTGGGAGTCAGGGGGAAGGGGGAACCATTGGTAACTGAGTACCGAGTGCCACTGTGGGATGATGACAAGGGTTCTGGAGATAGATGGTGGTGCTGGTGACACTATGTGAATGTCCTTAACTCCACTGAACTGTACACTTAAAAATGGTTAGGGTTGGCCGGGCACGGTGGCTCACACCTGCAATCCCAGCACTTTGGGAAGCCAAAGTGGGAGAACTGCTTGAGGCCAGGAGTTTGAGCCCAGCCTGGGTAACATAGCAAGACCCTGTCTCTATTTTTTAAGAAATTAAAAAAGGTTAGGATGGTAAATTGTGTGTTATGTATATTTCACCAACATAAAAAAGAAATGCTTAGTGACCTAAAACCACACCTTTTTAGAGTCAGAATGTTGGACATGGCTCATCTCTGCCTTATGTGGTATCTCCTGGGACAGGCCAGCCGGGACTGGAGCATCCAAGGTGGCCGCATTTACCATGCCAGTATTGGCACTAGGCTGGGGTCTCTGTTCTCCTCTGTGTGGTCCCCAACCCCCAAGGCTTCTCTCTACACATGGCCTCTCCCTACAGCTGAATGGTCCGGACTTCCTATGCAAGAAAGTTGAGTCCTCAGAGAGACAGCAGAAGCTGTAGACCTCTTACAGCCCAGATTTGAAGTCCCAGAAAATTGTCTCCATCATATCACAGGTTCAAGCAAGTCATTACCCTGGCACAGATCCAGCGTGGGAGGGGCGGACACGCGCTGAATTCAGAGGGTGGGATTCCTTGAGGACCATTTTGTCGCAATCAACCCCATCCTCTATGCCAATTTAGCATTTCTTCATGCTCTGCCTTATCTTTTATTTAATTTTAATTTTATTTTGAGTCAGGGTCTCAATCTACTGCCCAGGCTGGAGTGCAGTGGCACAATTCACAGCTCACGGCAGCCTGAGGCAACCCTGGGCTCAGGTGATCCTTCTATCTCAGCCTCCCAAGCAGCTGGGACTACAGGTGTGTACCACCACACAGGGCCAAGTTTTAAAAAAATCCTTTGTAGAGACAAGATCTCACTCTGTTATCCAGGCCGATTTCAAACTTTTAGGCTCAAATGATCCTCCCGCCTCTGCCTCCCAAAGTGTTGCCATTATAGGCATGAGCCACCATGCCCAGCCTCTGCCTTATCTTGGGTTCTGATCTACTGCAAGATCTCCTGTAGATATCTCCAGCATCGGGTCATGGTTAAGAGGATAGACTTTGGCCTGAAGTTTCAAATCTTGGCTCTGCCATTTGTTGACTGTGAGGCCTTTGGCAGCCCTCGCTGTTTCAGTCTTCTTACCTGTAAAATGAGACTGGCAAGGTATTTATGTCCTCATGCTGTTATGAGTATTGAATAAATGAGCAGGAATACAAAACTTAATAACAGTGTCTGGTACAAGGTAAGAGCTATATACACATTTGCTGCTGTTGTGGTTGTCATTGTTACAGTTTAGAATTGACCGGATAAGCACTAAGGTGGAGGAGGGACTACGGAGAACTCAGTAAGACAGAAAGGCTGGAAGAGCTTGCTTAGGCATGCAGAAGCCCCCAGCAGGGCTTGATGGCTCAGCCTGTAATCCCACCCCTTGGGAGGCTGAGGTGAGTGGATTGCCTGAGCCCGCGGGTTCGAGACCCACCTGGGCAACTCAGCGAGGCCTCATCTCTACGATAAATCAAAAATCCTCCCCACAGAGTTCTCCCTTACATCTTAATCCCCGGCTGACATTCGAGCTGCTTTCCTTTTGTTCTGTCACAGGAGACATGGAGAACAACCGATTACCCTCTCTCCCCAATAATCCTCTGAACACCTGAAGATGGCTATGAATGTCTGATAATTCGCAGAGGCTAATCTGTGTGTAGGTGATGGAGCGGATGAGACGTCCAAATGCATGGAAGTCAGTGCCTGGGTGTCTTGCTGGATTATAAAGAGGTGTCTCACGCTTCTCTTCATGCCCGTAGGCAGCCGGAGAGTTGGCTCTTGCTTTCCCTGAGTGCATTCGGAAATTCGGCTGGTCTTCTCCTGAGCATAAGCTTGGAATAGGTTTTGTTTTTGTGCGTGTGTGTGAGTAAGCAGGATTTATTGAGAGGACAGAGAAGCTCCCACGGTGGGAGGGGACCTGAAGGGGTTGCCCGGAATAGGTTTTTGAGGAGGATGACAGTACACACAGGGGCTGAGAGAGGCCATGATGGAGGGAGGCACCCTGCTGGTTCCAAAGAATAGGTAAGTCCAGGAGCCAGTTATGTTGAACAGCTGATTGTTTTTAATAGGGAATTCTTTGGAACTCAGCAGTGGCCCTATTGGCTGATTCGATGGGCACCTTTTGAATCTCAGTTCCCTGGGCAGCTCTGCCCCATGTGCAAATCTCCCTTGTTTGGGGTGAAGCAGGACGCTGTGGTGTGTGGCATGTTGGAGCGAGAACACCTGGATCCCAGTGCCGACTTGGTCCTCAACAGTGACACAACTTTGAGCAAGTGACACAACCTCTCAGTGTCTTCACCTTTATCTTCATCTATAGAAGGAGATTGGTAAGGGTGCATTGTTTTAGGGTTGCTTGAAAATTGTGTTAAGCTTTTTTTTCTTTTTGTAAACCTCTCAGCACAGGGAGGAGACCCAGAAAAAATTCAAAATATTTTTAAAACATGCGTCTCCACTGATTTCTGGAACTCTTGGCTCGTCTCTCACCTGCTGGACCTCTCCTATGCCTCTTCTGCCAACCTGCCTTCACTCACCCATGAAAATCTAGTGTTCTCCAAGATTCCAGCTTGACTACTCTTCTCAGGCTATCTAACTTTCCTAGGTGCCCTTGGTCTTAATGACTATCTGCCCCCGATGCCTTCCAAACCTCGATCTCTAGGCTTTTTTCTTTGAAGACTCCTTTTATCTGGATGGTTCAAGATTCTTTAAGTTCAAAAAAGTTTAAAACCAGGACTTCCAAGAAAGAAAGAAAAAAAGTATCACCTGAGCCCAGGAGGTCGAGGCTATGGTGATCCGTGAGTGTGCCGCTGCAGTCTTCAGCCTCATTTTACAGTGCCCTCCCACCGTGGGAGCTTCCCTGTCCTCTCAATAAATCCTGCTTACCCGTGAGTGTGCCACTGCACTCCAGCCTGGGCGACAGAGTGAGACTCCAACACGAAAATTAAAATAAAATAAAATAAAACCAAGACTTCCCTTCCTTGCTATACTGGAGGAGTAACGGACACGCTACTAGTCAGTTATCCCGCCATTTTGAAAAATCACTAAGCAGGACAAGTATGTGTCAACTGTCTCAGGAACTGGCCAGGAGAGAGTGCAAGTCTCTGGCCTCTGTGAGAAGGAAACTCGTCGAAGGGGGAGCCCCAGAATCACTCCAGCTCTTTATCTGGGGATGACTTCCTGGAGTCCCAGCAAGAAGAGGAGGATTTGATGAGCTGAGGAGGCAGAGATCGGAGTCTGGGCAGCTGGAATCCGTAAGGTAGACACTAGAAAGAGGAGCTTTGCAGAACAGGTGCTCCAAACACATCCTTGCAGGGGACTCCCAGGAGTGCTTGGCTAAGAGCTGGGTTGGTTGCCCATGAATGAGGTGAAACCACCCAGGATGACCAGACACCAGTTTCTGTAGAATTGAGAGCCAGGCAGAGACGTTAGTGTTCAAGTAGCAGTGGGGGAGCATGAGTGCGTTGGCTCAGCCTGAGTGAAGAACCCCCTAAGCACGTTGCTAATAACGCCCCAGGCACCCAGCTGGGACACCCCCAATGCCCACATCTTACAAGTAAGGGCCATGTTCTAGAGCAATAATTCTCAAGTTATTGTCTCCAGATCAGCAACGTCAATCTCACCTGGAAATCCAGCCATATTGCTGAATATACAAATCAAAAGGCCCCACCTCAGACCAACTGAACCAGAAACTCGGGGAAGAAGCCCAGATTTGTGTTTTAACAAGGTCTTTCAATGATTCTGATACAAGCTAAGGTTTGGGAACCATTGCCCTTGAGGAAGGCCTACACTAGACCTGCCCTAGTAAAGCCTAAAACCAAGCCCTAACGAAATCCACAGGGGAAGCAGGGTTTGAACATTGAATGCACTAAGTTAGAAAGATTTGGGAAAATCTACCTTAACACAGTTAAAAAAGAAAAAAGCCAACACAAGTCCAAAGTGACCAAACAATGACTGACCTGTCTTCTAGAACAAAAGTAAAAACTCTTCAGAGAAACATAACAGAATCCTGAATGTCTACAATGTATTGCCTATAGTGTCTAGTATGACAATAAAAAATACCAGACATGCACAGAAGAAAAGGAAAACAAGCCGGGCTCGGTGACTCAGCCTGTAATCCCAGTGCTTTGGGAAGCCGAGGTGAGCGGATTACCTGAGCCCACGGGGTTCGAGACCCGCCTGGGCAACTTGGCGAGACCTCATCTCTACAATAAATCAAAAAATTAGCCGGGCGTGGTAGTGCACGCCTGTAGCTCCAGCTACTTGGAAGGCTGAGGCGGAAGGATCGCCGGAGCCCAGCAGGTCGAGGCTGTGGTGGCCGGTAGCAGCCACTGCACTCCAGTCTGGGCGACAGAGTGAGACTCCAACTCAAAAAAAAAAAAAAAGAAAGAAAGAAAGAATGATAATGAATATTTACTGAAATGCTGCTTGTCTTTTTGAGGAGGATGTGGCTGGGGGCTGTGGAGCTGTGGTGTGCCCACCCTGGTCCCTGACCCACAGCTGTTTGCCCTGGCTGAGGAACAAGCTGGTCAGAAAGTCATGACAGTCATGACTTTTATGTACTTATTTTTTTGAGTCGGAGTCTCCCTCTGTCGCCCAGGCCGGAGT
The DNA here is from genome assembly GCA_027257055.1 of Cephalopachus bancanus. Lineage (NCBI taxonomy): Eukaryota > Metazoa > Chordata > Mammalia > Primates > Tarsiidae > Cephalopachus > Cephalopachus bancanus. Next base: position 572,583 of record JAPVLO010000301.1, on the reverse strand, counting down.
GTCGTGGCATGCTCACGGTCATCACAGCCTCCACCTGCTGCGCTCTGGCAATCCTTCCGCCTCAGCCTTCCAAGTAGCTGGAACCACAGGAGTGCACCACCATGCCCAGCTAATTTTTTCATTTATTGTAGGGACAAGGTCTCACCAAGTTGCTCAGGTTGGTTTTGGGATCAGGCAGTTCTCTCACCTTGGCCTCCCAAAGTTCTGGGATTACAGGCATGAGCCACCACGCCTGACCAGCCATGGCATTTTTTTTGAGTTGGAGTCTCACTCTGTCACCCAGACTGGAGTGCAGCGGCCGCTCCCAGCCACTGCAGCCTCGACCTGCTGGGCTCCAGCAATCCTTCCACCTCAGTCTTCTAAGCAGCTGGAACTACAGGTGCGCGCTACCACGCCCGGCTGATTTTTTATTTCTTGTAGAGATGAAGTCTTGCCAAGTTGCCCAGATGGGTCTCAAACTGGCGGACTCAGGCAATTCACTCACCTTGGCCTCCCAAAGTGCAGGATCACAGGCGGAGCCACTGAACCTGGCCAGCCATGGCTTTTAAAGACACCAGGAGGACACCCATGGAGCCAGAGGTGGTGATCAACTAAGTTAGAATTACCCTAACTAGCCGGGCATGGTGACTCATGCCTGCCATCCCAGCACTTTGGGAGGCCAAGGTGGGAGGATTGCTTGAGTCCAGGGGGCAACATAGGGAAACTTTGCTACAAAAAATATGTGTGTGTGTGTGTGTGTGTGTGTGTGTGTGTGTGTGTGTGTGCGTGCGGGGTGTGTGTGTATACAAAAAAAATTAGCTGGGTGTGGTAGCATGCACCTATAGTCCCAGCTAATCAGGAGGCTAAAGTGGAAGGATCGCCCGAGCCCAGGAGGTGGAGACTGTGGTGAGTTGTGATTGTGCCACTGCACTTCAGCCTAAGCAACAAAATGAGACCCTGACTAAAGGAATAAATAAATAATTACCCTAACCAGCCGCGAAAATGATCCCAAAGGAAAATGATCTCAAAGTTCCAGCACCCACCAAGACCCTGAGAATCATGACAAGAAAAACTCCTGCCAGGCGCAGTGGTTCATGCCTGTAATCCCAGCACTTTGGGAGGCCGAGGCCAGAGGATTACCTGAGCTCAGGGATCTGATACCAGCCTGGGCAACTTGGTGAGACCTCATCTCTGCAATAAATCAAAAATTAGCAAGGCATGGTGGCACGTGCCTGTAGTTCCAGCTACTTGGAAGGCTGAGGCGGAAGGATCGCTGGAGCCCAGCAGGTCGAGGCTGCGGTACCCGCGAGCGTGCCACTGCCCTCCAGCCTGGGCGACGGAGTGAGACTCCAACTCAAAAAAAAAGAAAAGAAAGAAAGAAAAGCAAAGAAAAAAAAGCGATAACTACACAAGGGGTCAGTGTAGCTCCCTGGTAAGGAAAGGCAGGACTGAGCGCTTGACAACCTGAGACAACCACGCCCGCCATAGCCCCGCCCAGGGGGGCGGATTTGTAGACCCGGGGCCTGGAATCCTCAGAGCCCAGGAAAGACGGGGTAGAGAGGAGGCCTCCCAAACCACTTATCTCTTCCCGTACATCGAGTACAGGTGGCTTCTCTTGGCTCCCCCGAAGGCAAGACTCGTTCCAGCACATAGGGATTTCAAAAACGTAAGCGTTTGAACAACAGCACAGCCATGTCGACACGCGTTGGGAACGCATGCTGTGTGATGCCGTCATGGTACTTGCCTCTCAGGCCTACCTAGTGGGTGGAATTGTCAGTGGGACCGGTGCAGGGTTTAGTATAATGTCTGAGAAAACACATTCCCAGCTGAAAATTAGCTTGCAATACAGGCTGGTTGTTTTCGTTTTATTTTTTTCTTTTTCATTTTAGAGACAGGATCTTACTCTGTGGCCCAGGCTGGACTGCTGTGGCATGATCATAGCTCACTGCAGCCTCTAACTCCTGGGCTCATGTGATCCTCCTGCCTCAGCCTCCCAAAGAGCTAGGCCTACAGGTGGGCACCGGCACACTCAGCTAATTTTTTAATTTTTTGTTGTTGTTGTTGTTGGAGATGGGGTCTCATGGCGTTGTCCAGGTTGGTCTCAAACTCTTGGCCTCAAGCAATCCTCCCACCTAGACCTCCCAAAGTGTTGGGATTACAGGTATGAGCCACCACGCCCAGCTTGCCCTCTTCTTCACCCACATTAGTCAGAGAAACAAATCCTCTTTGAGCTCAGTAGCGTTGCTAACCAAACACAGAAACCGCCCTGTGGGGCTGTGCACCCCGGGCTCTCCAAAGAGCAACTGACTCCTTCTGCTGCTATCTCTCAAGGCACGAAGCTTCTCAAATATATTTTGAGATGGACTTCCTGTATCTCTGGTTTTTTCTGTAGGAAAAAAAAAAAAAATTCCACATGACCTAGTTGTCTGCCAGAGAGAATTCCTGAATCCCAAAGCTAATCCAGTTGTTCCAGCTTTTGGAACTTCAGACCTTTTCTGAAACAGTTGAAGAATGCCTCACCATTGGGGGAAAACCAATGCTGTTTAGAAGGAACTCTAAAGAGGAGGCTGAGGTGAGAGGACCACTAAGGTGAGTTGTGGTCATGTCACTGCGCTCAAGTCAGACCCCAACTCCAAAAAAAAAGGAGACGGCAGTTTACGGGTGGAGGTGTTGCTGCTAATATCCTATTCTAGAATTATTGATTGTCTAAATCATAAAGCATGGTTTATCTAAAAATTTCAATTATTTTTTTTTTTGAGTTGGAGTCTCACCCTGTCACCCAGGCTGGAGGGCAGTGGCATCCTCATGGTCACCCCAGCGTCGACCCGCTGGGCTCCAGCGATCCTTCTGCCTCATCCTTCCAAGTAGCCGGAACTACAGGAACACGTTACCACATCCAGCTAATTTTTGATTTATTGTAGAGACAAGGTCTTGCCAAGTTGTCCGGGCTGGTCTTGAACCCGCAGGTTCAGGCAATTCATTCACCTCGGCCTCCCAAAGTGCTGGGACTACAGGCTGAGCCACCAAGCCTGGCCTCAAATTTTTTTTTTTTTTAAGTCAAGGTTTGGTTGCCCAGACTGGAGTACACTGGCGTGTTTATGACTCACTGCAGCCTCGAACTTCTGGACTCAATTAATACTCATACCTCTACCTCCCAAGCAGCTGGGAGTATAGGTGAATGCCATAATGCCTGGCTAATTCTGAAAATGTTTGTAGAGATGGGGTCTTGCTATGTGTCCCAGACTGGTCTTGAACTGCTGTCCTCTAGCAATCCTCCTGCCTTGGCCTCCCAAAGTGCTGGGATTACAGGCGTGAGCCACCACAGCCAGTCTCAAATAATCTTAAATCAGGGTATGCAATGTCTGATTGACTACACAGATGGATTGGTTACAATGGACCACGTATGGCACGAAGTCCCCTGGAGTTCGTCATTTACGCCACTTTTTGCAAAGAGTGCAAGGTAGACCTTTTAAATAGATGATGATCCCAGTACTTGTAATCATATAAAATGATAATTTCACAGAAGTGATAAAATCAAAATCTTCCATGTAACCACTATTGACTCTCACGTTTCACTCTATCAGAGTTGCTGCCTTTTTTTTCTTTTGAGCGCCACCCAGGCTGGAGTACAGTGGCACATTCACAGCCACCGCAGCCTTGACATGCTGGGCTCAGGCTATCCCTTCCACCCCAGCCTTTCAAGTAGCTGGAACTATAGGCACGCGCCACCATGCCCGGCTTATTATTTGATTTATTGTAGAGATGCAGTCTCACCAAGTTGCCCAGGCTGATCTCGAACCCCTGGACCCAGGAGATCCTCTTGCCTCTGCCTCCCAAAGTGCTGGAATGACAGACGTGAGCCACCAAGCCCAGTTTGCCCTTTCTTCAAAGTATGCACCTTGTTAGTAGCAAGAGGGGCACAGACAACAACCCAGTGGTCCTTTTCCATAGGAAGTCTGTCTGCTTTAAAGCACAGTCTACCCTGACTGGGCAGGGTGACTCACTCCTGGAATCCCAGCACCTTGGGAGGCATAGGCAGAAGGATTGTTTGAGTCCAGAAGTTCAAGACCATTCTGGCAACCTAGCAAGACCTCATCTCTACAAAAAATTTAAGGCCGGGCGCGATAGCTCACACCTATAATCCCAGCACTTTGGAAGGTGGAGGCAAGAGGATTGTCTCAGCCCATGGGTTTGAGACCTGCCTAGGCAACTTGGCAGGGGCTGAGACCTTGTCTCTACAATAAATCAAAAGGATTAGCCAGGTGTGGTGGCAAGCACCTCTGGTTCCAGCTACTTGCAAGGCTGAGGCAGAAGTGGCCGTGAGTGGGCCACTGCATTCCAGCCTGGGCGATAGCGTGAGACAAAAATAAACAGACAAAAAAAATTTTTTTAATTGCCTGAGTTTGGTGGCACACACCTGTAGTCCCAACTACTTGGGTGGCTGAAGTGGGAGGATCACCGGAGCCCACAAGCAAGCCTCCCAAGCAGCTGTGCATATAGGTGCACGCCATCATGCCTAGCTAATTTTTAAAATTTTTGTTGAGATGGGGTCTTGCTATGTTTCCCAGGCTGGGCTTGAACTGCTGTCCTCAAGCGATCCTCCCTCCTTGGCCTCCCAAAGTGCTGAGATTCCAGACATGAGCCAAACTGCCACTTGCTGCCCTAAATGAATGCCTGTTAACCCTTTAGGTCTCACTGCCGTCACTTACAAAGGCCCATTACATCGTCAGAAAGGTTCAGGACAACCCCACTTTCTCCTTGACTGGAATCTCTTTGTTAACATGAACACATTTTTACTTTGTTTAGACTTTTAGTCTTTATTACGTGAGAAAAACACACAATGGCAAAAATAAGTTACTGCCCATCTAATAATTTAACTTGAAAATTGTTCATCAGCTTTCTTTGTAGACAGTTTTAAAAACAGTCAAAGTTAGCCAGGCGTGGTGGTGCATGCCTGTTGTCCCAGCTGCTTGGGAGGCTGAGGTGGAAGGATCGCCTGAGCCCAGGAGGTGGAGGCTGTGGTAAGCTGTGACTGTGCCACTGTACTCCAGTTTGGGAGACAGGGTAAGACCCCAACTCAAAAAATAAAATAAAGTAATTGTTGAGAACACCACATATCTTTAAAATTAAAAACTAAAATAAATGAATAAATACATAAATGAGATAATGCAAAAAATAAAAAATAAAAGAGAATGCTCCAATAGGCCAGGAGTGGTGGCTCATGCCTGTAATCCCAGCACTTTGGGAGGCGGAGGTGAGAGGATTGCCTGAGCCCACGGGTTTGAGACCAGCCTGGGCAACTTGGCGAGACTTCATCTCTACTGTAAATCAAAAAACTGCCAGGCATGGTGGCGTATGCCTGTGGCTCCGCTATTTGGATGGCTGAGGCAGAAGGATCGCCTGAGTCCAGCAGGTCAAGGCTGTGTTGGCCGTGGACGTGCCACTGAACTCAAGCCTGGGTGACGAAGTGAAACTCTGACTCAAAAATAAAAAATAAGCAGGGCTCGGTGGCTCAGCCTGTAATCCCGCGCCTTTGGGAGGCTGAGGTGAGTGGATTGCCTGAGCCTGCAGGTTCGAGACCCGCCTGGGCAGCGAGACCTCATCTCTACAATAAATCAAAAAATCAGCTGGGCGTGGTAGCGCATGCCTGTAATTCCGGCTACTCGGAAGGCTGAGGCGGAAGGATCGCCGGAGCCCAGCAGGTCGAGGCTGCGGTGGCCGGGAGCGGCCACTGCACTCCAGTCTGGGTGACAGAGTGAGATTCCAACTCAAAAAAATGAAATAAAATAAAATAAAATAAAAAAAGAGTGCTGGGCTCGATGGTTCAGCCTGCAATCCCACGCTTTGGGAGGCTGAGGTGAGTGGATTGCCTGAGCCCGCGGGTTTGAGACCAGTCTGGGTAACTTGGCGAGACCTTGTCTCTATAATAAATAAAAAATTAGCCGAGTGTGGTAGCGCGCGCCTGTAGTTCCAGTTACTTGGAAGGCTGAGCAGAAGGATCGCCGGAGCCCAGCAGGTCGAGGCTGCGGTGGCCGGGAGCGACCACTGCACTCCAGCCTGGGTGACAGAGTGAGACTCCAACTCAAAAAAAAAAAAAAAAAGAAAGTTCTGTGAGGAAGGCACTTATTGTAGGCAACCTATGTATATATTTTTTGAGTTGGAGTCTCACTCTGTCACCCAGGCTGGAGTGCAGTGGCACGCTCACAGCCACCGCAGCCTCAACCTGCTGGGCTCAGGCAATCCTTCTGCCTCAGCCTTCCTAGTAGCTGGAACTATAGGCATCCGCCACCATGCCCAGCTAATTTTTTGATTTATGGTAGAGACGAGGTCTCACCAAGTTGCCTGGGCTGGTCTGGAACCCATGAGCTCAGGCAATCCTCTCACCTTGGCCTCCCAAAGTGCTGGGATTATATGCGTGAGCCACTGCACCTGCCCTATTTTTATTTATTTTATTTTTTATATTTTGAGTTGGAGTTTCACTCCGTCGCCCAGACTGGAGTGCAGTGGCCGCTCCCGGCCACCACAGCCTCGACCTGCTGGTCTCCGGCGATCCTTCTGCTCCGCCTTCCAAGTAACTGGAACTATAGGCACACACTACCACACCCGGCTAATTTTTTATTTATTATAGAGACACGGTCTCACCAAGTTACCCAGGCTGGTCTCAAACCCGTGTGCTCAGGCAATCCACTCGCATCAGCCTCCCAAAGTGCTGAGATTACGGGCCGAGTCACCGAGCCCAGCCTGTAGGCAACATTTTTTAAATGGCCCCCAAAGATGTCCTGCCTTAATCTCCAGAACCTGTGAGTAGGACAAGATTTCACTCTGGTGATTCTATTATTCTAGATGACACAGCTGACCTTCAGAAAGGGAGATTCACCCAGACATGTGGTGGCTCACACCTGTAATCCCAGCGCTTTGGGAGGCCGAGGCGGGAGGGTTGCTGGAGCCCAGGCCAGCCTGGCAAAGAGCAAGAGCGCATCTCTGCAAGTTCTAGCTGTTACCCAGCCCACGCGTGCGGTGGCACATGCCCGTGGTGCCAGCTACTCAAGAGGCTGAGGCAAAAGATCGCCTGAGCCCAGGAGGTCAAGGCTGCAGTCAGCCATGATTGTGTCACTGAACTCCAGCCCGACTCAAAATTTTTTTTTAAATAGGAAAAAAGAGAAAAAAGGGCTTGAGGGTAGAGTCTCTGGGTGAACTGGCTGGACCTATGTGAGCCCTTAAGCACGGAGAACTTTCTCCGGCTGTAAGCAGAAGTCCAAGCCATTGGGAGGGTGAAAAGACTTCGAGTGTAGGTGCTGGTCTGAATTAGAGGGGGTCAGTGAGGAGGGTGTGGACGGGCTTAGAGCAGAGGGAGATCGCTGGCTGGCAGCCAGCAGGGAGAGCAGGGCCCTCAGCCCTCCAGCAGCAAGGACCTGAACTCAGCTCATTGCAGGAGTGAGGCTGGAGCAGGAAGCCCCGACTGCCAGGGGAGAACTCGACCAACTGGCCCTGATCCAATCCTTGCAAGACTCAGTGATGCCACCGGGAACCTCTGACCTACAGAACTTTGAACTGATACACCAGTCGTGTTCTAACCCTCTAGATTTGTGTTAACTTGTTACACAGCAGCAGAAAACTAATAAAGCACAAATAACGCCTTTCTACAGGGAGGAAACTGAGACTCGAAGTATTTTTAAAATTTTTTTCTTAATTTCGTATTAATTTCCCACACAACATGAACGTATCAAGAAAGTTAAGTATATTAGTTAAAACTGTCTTGTAGCCGGGCTCGGTGGCTCAGCCTATAATCCCGTGCCTTTGGGAGGCTGAGGTGAGTGGATTGCCTGAGCCCGCGGGTTCAAGACCCGCCTGGGCAACTTGGTGAGACCTCATCTCTACAATAAATCAAAAACTAGCTGGGCGTGGTAGCGCGCGCCTGAGTCCCAGCTACTCGGAAGGCTGAGGCGTAAGGATCGCCAGAGCCCAGCAGGTCGAGGCTGCGGTGGCCGGGAGTGGCCACTGCACTCCAGTCTGGGCAACTGAGTGAGACTCCAACTCAAAAAACAATAACAACAACAACAACAAACAACAACAACAAAAAACTGTCTCGTGAGGCTGAGTGCGGTGGCTCATGCCTGTAATTCCAGCACTTTGGGAGGCCGAGGAGGGAGGATTGCTTAAGCCTAGGAGTTGAAGACCAGCCTGGGCAATTTAGTGAGACCTCGTCTCTACAAAAAAAGGAGCTGGGCGTGGTGGTGTGTGCCTGTAGTCCCAGCTACTCGGGAGGCCGAGGCGAAAGGCTCACCTGAGCCCAAGAGATGGAGGCTGCGGGAGCCGTGATGGTACCACTGCACTGCAGCCTGGGTGACAGAGCGAGACTTTGACTCAAAAATAAATAAATAAATAAATAAACACAACAATAAAAACAAACAAATGGAAACGATCTCTTCGAATGAGGGCAGGGTCTGACGTAAGCAGACAGGCCTCCCCACGTCGCCCTAAGACAGCACCTCAACCCACCCAGAGCCACGGCATGAAACGGGAATAGCGCTCTCTGATGAGGAAGGGGTGACTCAGATTCTCAGTTATTTTTAGAAACCCACATGAAACTGTGGGTGGAACGCTGGTTTGGGTTTCAGCAGTGATCTTGATCTTGGGGAGCGGCCCCTGCAGGCCTTCTGTGGTGGGATCCATCCTCCTGTCTCCTCTTCCAGCGACAAGCACCAGGCGACAGGTTTCCAGACACGTGGGGCCAAGTGGATTTGGGCAAGTTCACACTCTAACAGCAAGGCGCAGCTGGGGAAGAGTGCGTGGGCGTGACGCATGCGCACACATGCACGAACACACACTCCGAAAGGCCCTCTCCTCCAGGCCTGGCTTTGTAAACACAAGGCTTCCTAAGACAGGCTGGCTTAACACGCAGTTTTCGAGGGCAGATAAGACCCTGCCTTCCTCTTTCTGGTGCACTCCATCCAACCACAGAACCTCTTTCTGTAATTTTTGAGCCCGGGTGTCACGCTGTCACCCAGGTTGGAGTGCAGTGGCTCGATCATGGCTCACCGCAGCCTCAACCTCCTGGGCTCAGGCAATCCTTCTGCCTCAGCCTCCCGAGTAGCTAGGGCTACAGGTATGCACCACCATGCCCAGCTACTTTTTTGTAGAGATGAGGTCTCACTATGTTGCCTGGGCTGGTCTTGAACGTCTGGGCTCAAGAATCCTCTTGCCTCGGCCTCCCAGAGTGCCAGGCTTACAGGTGTGAGTCACCGTGCCCAACTGCACCCAACTGTCACAAAACCTCTCTCTAGACCCTCGGACCTCCAAGGCGTGTCCTGCCTCTGGGCTGGTGTACCTCTGTTCCCTGGCATGGAATATTCTTCCTCTGGATCATGCCATTGGCTCACTCAAGTCTCTACTCATGTGGCATCTTACCGGTGTGACTTTCTTATCTAAAGCAATGATGTTCCCTGCCCGACCCCGTCTCCGCATCTTGCTTTATTTTTCTTTTATGTCACTTTGACCACTTGATACGCCTGCGATATAAAAATATATTTACTTGGAGGCTATTATATAAAAAAAGACACCTGCACCTGTGCGTTCATTGCAGCACAAGTCATAAATGCAAAGATGTAGAATCAACCTAGACACCCATCAGCCGATCAGTGCATAACGGAAATGTGGTATATATACACCATGGAATGCTATTTGGCTGTCAAAAGACTGAAATGATGTCTTTTGCCCCAACTTGGATGGAATCAGGGAACATCATCCTAAGTGAACTAACTCAGGAACAGAAAACCAAACGCCGAGTGTTCTCGCTTGTAAGCAGGAGCTAAACTAAGGATTTGCAAAGACACAGAGAATGGGGTCATGGTCACTGGAGACGCAGAAACAGAGTGGGGGAAGGGGTAGAGGGACGAAAAAGCACACGTGCACAGGTGGGGGCAGCAGGTATACTTAATGCCCAGACTTCTTTTGAGTCAGAGTCTCGCTCTGTCACCCAGGCTGGAGTGCAGTGGCCCGCTCACGGCCACCACAGCCTCAACCTGATGGGCTCCGGCAGTCCTTCCACCTCAGCCTTCCAAGTAGCTGGAACTACAGGCGTGTACCACCACGCCCGGCTAATTTTTTTGTTTTTTGATTTATTGTAGAGACAAGGTCTCACCATATTGCCCAGGCTGGTCTTGAACCCGTGGGCTGAGGCAATCTTCTCGCTTAAGCCTCCCAAAGTGCTGGGATTACAGGCGCGAGCCACCAGGCCTGGCTGCGCCCAGACTTCTTAGCCACTATACAGTGCAACCGAGTAACCAAACACTATTTGTATTCCCTAAAGCTATTGAAATGAAGAAAAGTAAAATAATAAAAGTGAAAAATAAAAGTATATGTATTTGTTTTTTATTGCTTCTCTCCCACACAAGCATTTCTCAAAGGGCAGAGAGGCTGTGTCTGTTTTCATTTTTTTGAGACAGGGTCTCTTTTTGTCACTCAGGCAGGAGAGCAGTGGCAAGATCATAGCTCACTGTAGCCTTGACCTGCTGGGCTCAGTCAGTCCTTCTGCCTCAGCCTCCCAGGTAGCTGGGACTACAGGCACGTGCCACCATACCCAGCTAATTAAAAACAATTTTAAAAAAAATTTATTATAGAGGTGAAGTCTCGACATGCTGCTCGGGCTGACCTGGAACCCCTGAGCTCAGGTCATCCTCTGGCCTCCACCTCCTAATGTGCTGGGATTACAGGTGTAAGCCACCATGCCCAGCTTTTAAAAATTTTTTTCTTTAAAGACAGGATCTTGGGCGGGTGTGGTGGCTCACACCTGTAATCCCAGCAATTTGGGAGATGGAGGTGAGAGGATTGCCTGAGCCTGGGGATTTCAGACCAGCCTGGGTAACTTGGAGAGACCTGGTCTCTACAAGAAATTAAAAAATAAGCCAGGCGTGGTCTGTAGTTCCAGCTACTTAGAAGGCAGAGGCCGAAGAATTGCCTAAACCCAGCAGGTCAAGGCTGTGGTGATTGTGAACAGCATGCCACTGCCCTCAAGTCTGGCTGACAGAGATTCCAACTCAAAGTAAATAAATGCATAAATAAATAAAGGCAGGGTCTCACTATGTTGCCCAGGTTGGTCTCAAACTCCTTGTCTCAGGTTAGCCTCCCACCTCTGAGATCTCCCAAAGCACTGGAATTACAGATGTGAGCCACCCTGCCCAGCCATTGTCAGCTTTATTCATTGCTGTATCCTCAGCATCCAGAATGGTTTACAGCACATAGTAAGGACTCAAATATTTATCTAATGAATTAATGAATCAGGAATAAAGGCATTACATCTGTTTAAATAATTAGCTGGGCTCAGTGGCTCATACCTGTGATCCTAACACTTTGGGAGGCCGAGGTAGGAGGATTGCTTGAGCCCAGGAGTCTGAGACCAGCTTAGGCAACATGATGAGACCTCGTCTCCACCAAAAAAAAAAAATCAAAAAATTAAAAAATTAGCTGGACTTGGTAGCACACACCTCTAGTGTCAGCCACTCAGGAGGCTGAGGTGGGAGATCACCTGAGCCCAGGAGGTCGAGGCTGTGGTGAACGGTAATCCTGCCACTGCACTCCAGCCCGGGCAACAGAGTGAGATCCTGACTCAAAAAAAAGTAAATAATAGATTACTCCTGAGATCGCTCTGCATCTAGTCTTTTTTTCTCTCTTTTTTTGGTAGTATTTTGGGAATGATACTTGATTGCATGTTTGTGCAAAATCCAGAAGAAAAAAAAAAAGATTAGAAGCTGGAGACAATGTGGTGTGGAAACTTCCAGCAGGTGTAAGCTTGGGGAAGCCACTTACCTCTCCTGGGCTCTTGTCTGTGGAGCTGACGACAGGGTGCCGTTAAGGGGACAGCGCAGGCCGGGCTCAGTGGCTCAGCCTGTCATCCCAGCACTTTGGGAGGCCGAGACAAGTGGATTGCCTGGGCCCAAGGGTTCGAGACCAGCCCGGGCAACTGGGCGACAGCTCATCTTGACAATAAATCAAAAATTAGCCGGGCATGGTGGCTCATGCCTGTAGTTTCATTTACTTGGAAAGCTGAGGTGGAAGGATCGCTGGAGCCCAGTGGGTTGAGGCTGCCGTGTCCGGGAGCGTGCCACTGCACTCTAGCCTGGGCTGACGGAGTGAGACTCCAACTCAAATAAACAAACAAACAAATAAATAATAAAGGGGCAGTGCAGATGGAGTAGAGAGATTCTGCCTTGGCTACCTCCTCTGAGATCAGAACTCAGTACGCGGCGTCAGGAAGCGTGGGTGTCAGCCCCGTGTTAACTGGACGCCACATGTGTGGCTGAGGGCGAGTCCTCTGGCCTCTCTCAGACTCCAGATAGACCAACATGTCTTTGAGGTCAGGGCTCATCACCTGCAGGGTGTGGGGGAGCCCGCTGACCCGGTGTCCTGGGGTCTGGGCGACCTTGATCTCTGTCCCTCTAGGGTCTGGCTCTGCCTGCGGGTTGGTGAAACTGAGGCTGCAGACTGAAACTGGGGTCCGTAAGTGTCTTCTGAGCGCCTGTTGCGTTCGGTGTGTTGGCGATGTCACGGTGAGCCATGTGCACAGGGTCCCTGGCCACGTACACTCTAGGGACAGGAAACAGACAATAAACAGGCCAATGGAAATAAAGCAAGACTCGTGTGGTATTGTGATATGATTTTTAAAATATACCAGGTGTGCCGGGCTCGGTGGCTCAGCCTGTAATCCCAGCACTTTGGGAGGCTGAGGTGAGTGGATTGCCGGAGTCCGCGGGTTCGAGACCCGCCTGGGAACTTGGTGAGACCTCATCTCTACAATAAATCAAAATGAGCCGGGTGTGGTAGCGCGCGCCTGTAGTTCCAGCTACTCGGAAGGCTGAGGTGGAAGGATCGCTGGAGCCCAGCAGGTCGAAGCTGCAGTGACCGGGAGCGGCCACTGCACTCCAGTCTGGGCAACAGAATGAGACTCCAACTCAAAATAAATAAATAAAATAAAATAAAACAAAATATACCAGGTGCGGTGGCTCATGCCTGTAATCCCAGCACTTTGGGAAGCGGAGGCAAGAGAAATGCTCGAGCCCAGGAGTTTGAGACCAGCCTGGGCAACATAGCAAGACTCCATCTCTGCAAAAAAATTTTTAAAATTAGCCAGGTACGGTGTCACCTGCCTATAATCCCAGCTACTTGGGAGGCTGAGGCGGGAAGGATCGCTTGAGCCTAGCAGGTCGAGGCTTCTGAGAGCCAGGATTGTGCTACTGTACTCCAGCCTGGGTGACAGAGTGAGACTTTGACTCAAAAATAAATAAATAAAATAAAATACTAAAAAATATATTTTTTACAGCTAATGGGATCTTGCTATGTTGCCCAGGCTGATTTCAAACTCCTGGGCTCAAGTGGTCCTCCTGCCTCGGCCTCCCAAAGTGTTGGAATTACAGGCGAGAGCCACCGTGCTCAGCTCATATAGTACTTCACATAATAAAGTACACTGAGATGCTGGCCGATATAGACAGAATCTTCCATAGAGCATATTCCAGAGGCTGTCATGCCAAAAGAATCTTCCTGATGTTGCTAGCCATGGTTTCTATGGTTATTCTGGAAAATAGATATATGACCTTGTAGTGCAGAAACCTTAACCAAGTAGTCAAGATGAATATCACCCTGATGACAGATATCAATGTCCTGCTCACCCTGAATGAGGCCCCAACCCCATGGCATCTCTAGGGCGGTGCTCCTGCCAGAAGGCAAACTTCAGCCCAATCATGCATGAACATCAGACAAACCCACATCCCAAGACATTCTAGAAGATAATTAGCTGATTCTCAGCAATGGGGCAAGGTCATGAAAGGAATGCAAAGTCTGGCTAGGTGTGGTAACTCACGCCTGTAATCCCAGCATTTTGGGAGGCCGAGGCGGGAGGATTGTTTGAGCCCGGGAGTTCAAGACCAGCCCAGGCAACATGGAGAGACCTCATCTCTGCAAAAAATTTTAAAAAATTAGCCAGGCGTGATGGCGTGTGCCTGTAGTCCCAGCTACTTGGGAAGATGAGGAAGAAGAATCACCTGAGCCCAGCAGGTCCAAGCTGCGGTGGCCATGAGTGTGCCACTGCACTCCTGTCTGGGTGACAGAGTGAGATCCTGAATCAAAAAAAAAAAAGTCACTGCAACTATTTTAAACAGAAGGAGATTTATATATGCTGTTAGGTGCTTACACAATTGTAACTATGTGAACTTCCAGGCTTTAATAATTGTACTGTGGTTAGATAAGATGCTGACATTAAGAGAAAGCAGGTGAAGGCTAGTCATAAACTCTCTGTACTATTATTACTACTTTTCTGTAAGTTTCCAACTATTTCAAAATAAAAAGGTAAGGAGTCATGCATGGTGGCTCACGCCTATAACCCCAGAACTTTGGGAGGCAGAGATGATAGGATTGCCTGAGCACAGGAATTTGAGACCATCCAGGGCAACTTGGCAAGACCTCGGCTCTACAATAAATCAAAAAATTAGCCAGGCATGGTGGCGCATGCCTGTGGTTTCAGCTACGTGGGAGGCCGAGGCGGAAGGATCACCTGAACCAAGGAGGTCAAGGATGCGGTGGCCATGAGCATGCCACGGCAGTCCATCCTGGGCGACAGAGTGAGACTCCAGCTTAAAAAATAATAAAAATAATATTAGCTAACATTTACATGCTACGTGCCAGGTGCTTCTTAAAGCATCTTAGACATGCTAACATATTTAACCCTCATGCCAACCCCAGAAGGGTAGATAGAGAAATGGAAACAGATTTTTTTTATTTTATTTTATTTTTTGAGTTAGAGTCTCACTCTATCACCCAGACTGGAGTGCAGTGGCACGCTCCCAGCCACCTCAGCCTCAACCTGCTGGGGTCCAGCAATTCTTCCGCCTCAGCCTTCCAAGTAGCTGGAACTGCAGGTGCACGCTACCACGCCTGGCTAATTTTTTATTTTTACTGTAGAGATGAGGTCTTGCCAAGTTGCCCGGGCAGGTCTCAAACCCACGGGCTCAGGCAATCCACTCACCTCAGCCTCCTAAAGCGCTGGGATTACAGGCTAAGCCACCGAGCCGGCTGGAAACAGATTTTAAGTGACTTGTGCAAGGTTGCAAAACTGATCGAGAAGCCAACCAGGATGCAAACCCAGGCAGTCTGACTTCATAACGTCGATGCATTTATCCACGATGCTGAGCTGCCCTCCACACTGGTTTTCTGTTATTTGGAGATTTTATTTTATTAGAGACAGGGAAGCTGGGGTCGGTGGCTCAGCCTGTAATCCCGCGCTTTGGGAGGCTGAGGTGAGTGGATTGCCTGAGCCCGCAGGTTCGAGACCTGCCTGGGCAACTTGGCGAGACCTCATCTCTACAATAAATCAAAAAAATTAGCCGGGCGTGGTAGCGCGCGCCTGTAGTTCCAGCTACTTAGAAGGCTGAGGCAGAAGGATCGCCGGAGCCCAGCAGGTTGAGGCTGCGGTGGCCGGGAGCGGCCACTGCACTCCAGTCTGGGTGATAGAGTGAGACACCAACTAAAAAAAATATATATATATTAGAGAGAGGGTCTGACTCTGTCACCCAGGCTGGAATGCAGTGGTGAGATCATAGCTCGGTGCAGCCTCCAACTCCAGGGCTCGAGCAATCCTCCTGCCTCAGCCTCCAGGATAGCTGGGACTCCAGGTGAACACCACCATGCTTGGATACTTTAAAAAATTTTTTGTGCAGATGAGGTCTGGCTATGTTGCCCAGGCTAGTCTGAAACTCCTGGCTTCATGTGATCCTCTGGGCTCAACTTCTCAAAGTGCTGAGATTGCAAGCTTGGGTCCCTGCACCTTGGAGCTTTTATTTGGAATTAACTGTGGCTTGAGGAGCCCAGCACTGGTCAGCCGGATCTTTGGAACTGTTTTCCTTTAGGCCTTAAATAGTCATGCCCGGTGTGGATTACCTGAGTCCGCGGGTTCGAGACTCACCTGGGCAACTTGGCGAGACCTCATCTCTACAATAAATCAAAAATTAGCCGGGTGTGGTAGTGTGTGCCTGTAGTTCCAGCTACTCGGAAGGCTGAGGTGGAAGGATCGCCGGAGCCCAGCAGGTCGAGGCTCCAGTGGCCGGGAGCGGCCACTGCACTCCAGTCTGGGCGACCGAGTGAGACTCCAACTCAAAAAAAAAAAAAAAAATAGTCATGCCCAGGGGTGGTCTGGTGAGCAGTTCACATCCAGCCTGCAGGGCCTTGGGTCTGTGGAGAAAGAAGGTGCTGAGCTCCTAGCCAAGCTGACTCATTGGCCTAACCTTGCCCCAGAAACCTGGAGAAAAAGTCTCCCTTTCCAAACCCAGGGTTCAACTCTCTCTTGTAAGAGTGGGTTTCCTTTTATCTAGACCCAAACAGAGTCAAATGCATGCATGAGTCTGCAAGGCAGGATTCCAGTTCCCTCTGTTGTTATCAGGACTGAATATGCCAACCAGTAGGTCCCAAAGTGGCGAGTGGATTGAGCTAGAAAAACAGAAAATCCACCCCTGTCATGGCTGGGCCAGAGGGTGGAGGGATGCTCACCTTCTAATCAGAAAGTCAGAGTCATTTAGGAAAAGAAGAAGCCAGGAAGGGTGCAGTGGCTCACGCCTGTAATCCCAGCACTTTTGGGGGGAGCTCTCCAGCGGGCACGGAGGCCTCCGTGGCCCAAGACGCCCAGCGCTGCTGCCACCTGCCTGGTTTCCCACATCCTCTTTTGAGGGCACCATGCCCTGCCCCTGCCTGGCCCTCCCCACCAGGACTCGGCTCCCGGCTGCACGTCCAGTCCCAAAAGGCCAAAGGCACTCCCTGTGACCCTGCTCACCCGTGGGACCGCTGCCACCCGTTTTATTCTGAGCACAGCCCGGAACCGCTGCACCGAGGGTCCTTGGCAGGATGTTGCGACATGGGGCAGCATGTCATCTGGGGCTCTGGGGATGTCGAGGTGCTTGGCCAGATGGCATTCTCAGTGGCACCACCCCTTCTCTGCACCGTTGCTCACACAGCGACATTGCTGCACACGCACACTTCTTTCCTGAAACTCAGTCATTCCATGATGAAAACCAGTGAGGGAAGCCCCTGCTGGCTGGGCAGCCTGGGGTCGCTCTCCAAGCCTCACTGGGCAGACACTAGATGGAGGCGTGTGTGTCTCCCCTGTGGATACGTTGATTAAACATTCACCATTCCTGTTTTGTTGTTGTTGTTGATTTTTTTTTCAGAACTAAAAAGACTTTATTTATTGAGGGCTAGGGATGCAAGCAATACAAAAATCAAAAGCTTATCAGTCCTTCAATTATCTTTTCTTCTTGTCACATGGGAGTTGGATTTTGTTTGTACATTTTCTTTTTTTTTTTTTTTTGAGTTGGAGTCTCACTCTGTCGCCCAGACTGGAGTGCAGAGGCCGCTCCCGCCACCGCAGCCTTGACCTGCTGGGCTCCGGCGATCCTTCCGCCTCACCTTCCAAGTAGCCGGAACTACAGGCATGCGCTGCCACGCCCAGCTGATCTTTTGATTTATTGTAGAGATGAGGTCTCGCCGCCCAGGCAGGTCTCGAACCCGCGGGCTCAGGCAATCCACTCACCTCAGCCTCCCAAAGGCGCGGGATTACAGGCTGAGCCACTGAGTCCGGCTTGTACATTTTCTAAGAGTCCCGATCTGCTCACAGAATCCTTATACAGGGGGAAGCTTTGGGCAGATTCCTTCAGCCACCCTTTGGGATAACTCATAGCAGGCTGGGAGACATCGCTCGGTTCTGTCTACTTCGTTCCCTTCTGTTTCATGTGTCTACACAATAGTCGTTGCACGCAATGGTGAGGCCAGCCATGAGCGAAAAGAAGCTCTGGAAGCCCACTTTGCCGTCTCGGCATTGGTCCAGGTCCTTCATTATTTTGTCCACGGCCAGAGGGTCTTTCTGGTTTTCCAAAAACCCAGGGAACTCCTTTTCCATGAGTACTCTCAGGCCTTCCTTTGTTAAGTAGCCTTTATCCCCAGCAAATCTGAGGAATATACACATCATGGCTTCCATGGCATGGTCCACTTGAGATGGCATTTTGGTGAGGCTGTTGATGCCTTGGCGGTGGGGCGCAGCACGGATGCTGGGAGAGCAGGGACTGGGCAGTGAGGATGCTGTTGATTTTTTGATGAGTTGGGGTCTCACTCTGTTGCCCAGGCTGGAGTGCAGTGGCACGAGTGTAACTCACCGCAGCCTCGACATGCTGGGCTCAGGCGAGCCTCCCACCTCGGCCCCTCGAGTAGCTGGGACTACAAGCAAGTGCCACCATGCCTGGCTTTTATTTTGTTATTATTATTTTCTTTTTTTTTTTTTTGAGTTGGAGTCTCACTCTGTCATCCAGATTGGAGTGCAGTGGCCATTCCTGGCCACCACAGCCTCACCTGCTGGGTGCCGGAGATCCTTCCAAGTAGCTGGAACTACAGGCACGCACTACCACGCTCGGCTAATTTTTTGACTTATTGTAGAGATGAGGCCTCGCCAAGTTGCCCAGGCGGGTCTCGAACCTGCGGGCTCAGGCAATCCACTCACCTCAGCCTCCCAAAGGCGCGGGATTACAGACTGAGCCACCGAGCCTGGCATTATTATTATTTTTTGAGTTGGAGTCTCACTCTGTTGCCCAGGCTGGAGTGCAGTGGTATGTTCACGGCCACCACAACCTTGACCTGCTGGGCTCAGGTGATCCTTCTGCCTCAGTCTTCCACGTAGCTGGAACCACAGGTATGCACCACCACATTCAACTAATTTTTTGGTTTATTGTAGAGATGAGGTCTCGCCAAGTTGCTCAAGCTGGTCTTGAACCCCTGGACTCAGGCAATCCTCTCTCCTCAGCCTTCCAAAGTGCTGGAATTATGGGTATGAGCCACCGCACCTGGCACAAAGTATATTTTAAAATATTACCAGGCTGGGTACGGTGGCTCATGCCTGTAATCCTAGGACTTTGGGAGGCAGGGGCGAGAGAATTGCCTGAGCACAGGAGTTCGAGACCAGCTTGGGCAAATTGGCGAGACCTCATCTCTACAATAAATAAATAAAAAATTAACCGGACATGGTGGTGTATGCCTGTAGTTCCAGCTACTTAGAAGGCTGAGGTGGAAGGATAGCCTGAGCCCAGTTGGTCGAGGCTGTGGTGGCCAGGAGTGTGCCACTGCCCTCCAGCCTGGGTAACAGAGTAAGACTCCAACTCTCTCTCTCTATATATATATAAGCACCTTGGGCAGGATGCAGTGATGCATGTCTGTAATCCCATCACTTTTGGAGGCTGAGGCAGGAGAATTGCTTGAGGCCAGGAGTTTGAGATCAGCCTGGGCAACATAGTGAGACCCCTGCCTCTGCAAGAAATAAAAAATTGGCCAGGTGTGGTGACATACACCTGTAGTCCTAGCCACTCAGGAGACTGAAGCAGAAGGATCTCTTGAGCCCCGGAGTTTGAGACTGCAGTGAGACAAGATCACACCACTGCACTCCAGCCTGGGTGACAGAGCAAACCTTGTCTTTATTTTTAAAAAAAAAAAGAAAAGAAAGAAAAGTGACGTATTTGATCTACACTATTATTTGGGGAAGTATCGAGAGTAGATAAGAGAATGAACTTCAGAGTTTTACCAAAATGGGCTTGAATCCAGCTTTGCCCTCCATAGCTGTCCCTTAGACTCCGTGAGCCTCAGTCGACCTGTCTGTAAAATGGGCACAGTGATGTCTCATTCATAAGGTTGGGTGGCCCTAGAGACATAGCACAGACCTCATCCCAGTGCCTCAGAGTGCTGGGATCACAGCCGTGAGCCACTGCTCCCAGTCTCAGTTTACCTCTGGGTGTTTTTTTCCCTTTTCCTCTCTTTTATGTGACAGAACCCACAACAGGCCGTCTGAAATGCACAGTGACAAAAGCAGCCCTCAGGTGCTTTTTGACTCGTCATCATTGAACCTAGCGGCTGGAGGTGACCGGAGGCGACGTCCACCTGCCAACCTTCGCACCGGGCTCCCAGGACAGCCTCAGTTCCAGGATCGGGGCGTGCTCCTCGGTGCCGTATGCCACGGCGTTATCACAAAGCCCGTGACGGCACGGGGAGGTAGAGTCACCCCAATGAGTTCAAGCTGGTGTGGGGCAAATGGGCCAGAGCGAGCAGACCTGTGTGGCGAACCGGGCCTCCTTCTGAGGCCTGGCCTGGCCTCCTTCCCGCTCCTCAGCGAGCGTGCCCCGTCTCCACCCGTTCACCCGTGCCCACGCTCACTGCCCTCCTGATCCTCCCGTGCGATGGGTTCGAGGGTCGCTTCAAACATCAGCGGGTACACAATTGTGACACTGCAGACGGGACAGTCATGAGACCAGCAGGGAGTCTCCGCCCAGGGCTTTTGTTCTGGTCTTAGGGCGGTGACCTGGCTTTCTCGTGACACCCGTAAGCCTTCCTGCTTGGGCTGCGTTGGAACTCGGGCAGTGCCACCAGTCCCGTGACAGCTGGGTGTCTCCCTGTGGTCCTCGCCGAGACTGGGACGGGGAGCCTCTAAATCCTATTCGAGTTCCCTGTCTCCCTCCCTTCTTTATTCCTTTTGAGCCAAGCACACGGCTAAGCCCCAACATGGAACTTTCCAGAAGTTAGGCCTCCATGAACTCGATCTTCTCACAGACCCTCTCCGCCTTCTTCCTCCCACGGTCTCAGTGTGTCCCTCACCGTGCACCCGTCAGCCACGCAGCGGCAACACACAGCAGAGGAAACCAGGACATGTGCACAGAATTCTATTTATTAGTTTAGAGATGGGGTCTTGCTGGGTTGCCCAGGGTGGCCTCAAACTCTGCGGCTCAAGAGATCCTCCTGCCTCAACTTCCCAAGTAGCTGGGATTACAGGCATGTTCCACCAAGCCCAGCATAATGAACAGAGTTTTAAATTATGATGACTTCTATTTTGAACACAGGACCTGTTTCAAACAGTGATGATCGTGTGTTTTGAACAGCGTTTGAGTTCTTCTCAAACTCTTCTTGGCATTTAGACCTAGATTCCTTTTTTTTTTTTTTTTAGTTGGGATATTGCTCTGTCATCCAGGCTGGAGTGCAGTAGCACGAGTATAGCTCACTTGCAGCCTCAGACTCCTGAACTCTAAGCAACTCGGCCTCCCAGTAGCTGGGACTGACTACACCACCAAGCCCGGCTATGTTGCCCCGGCTGGTCTCAAACTCCTGGGCTCAAGCAATCTTCCAACCTCCCAAAATGCTACAGTTACAGGCTTGAACCACTGTGTCTCGCCCTCTTTTCCTTTTTCTTGTTTTTGAGTCGGGGGGGGCTCACTCTGTCTTCCAGACTGGAGCACAGTAGCACACCACAGCCACGACCTCCTGGGCACAAGCAATCCTCCTGCCTCAGCCTCCAGAGTAGCTGAGACTACAGATGCACACCATCACACCTGGCTAACATTTTTTATTCTGAGTTGGAGTCTCACTCGGTGCCCAGACTGGAGTGCAGTGGCCGCTCCCGGCCACCGCAGCCTCGCCTGCTGGGCTCCGGCGATCCTTCCGCCTCAGCCTTCCGAGTAGCCGGAATTACAGGCATGCGCTACCACACCCGGCTGATTTTTTGATTTACTGTAGAGATGAGGTCTTGTCAAGTTGCCCAGGCGGGTCTCAAACCCGCGGGCTCAGGCAATCCACTCACCTCAGCCTCCCAAAGGCGTGGGATTACAGGCTGAGCCACTGAGCCCGGCTCTGGCTAACATTTAAATGATTTTTTTGTAGCCACAAGGCCTCACCAAGTTGCCCAGGCTGGTCTCAAACTCCTGGGCTCAAGCAATCTTCCTGCCTCAGCCTCCCAAAGTGCTGGGATGACAGACTTGAGCCCCCGTGCCTGACCGGATTTTGTTTATTACCTCCTGGGAGACCTTGGACATGTCACTGAATCTCTCTGTTTCTAATTTCCCACCTGTACAAGGGCTGTCTCAACTCAAGGGCACACAGGTGCTCTCTGCCGGCATGACATCCCCGCTGAATGCCAGAGGCCTCCCTTCCGCCAGGCCAGAGGCTCCCTTTCTCCCTCCTATCCGCCCCACCTTCCTCCCGACAGCCCGACAGCCCTGCTGAGCTCTGGTGCACTCTGCCCTGCCTAGCTCATTTCCCTTCCCACCCCGCAGGGAGGACCTACTCTCCTGTTCGGCCTCTGGAATCGTCTCTGTTTGTTCAACAGCTCAAGTTGCAGAGGACAGGCCCGCCCCGCCCACGCCTGCTGTCCCACTGTCCTGCCTCTGCAGAGGGGATCCGGTCTCCTCTGGCAGCGAGATCTTAAAACAGCACCGCAGGGTGAGCGCAGAAAGCCGGTGGAGGCCAGCCTTCCCCAAGGCCCAGCCGCCTGCTGGACCCCCAGCCCCGGATTCCTGCCCAGGGTGTCTCCTCCCTCCTGCCGGCTGGACGAGCAGGGTTGGTATTTGCTGTTGGGCCGTGATAAGGACTCCAGAGATAGCAGCTTTCTTGAGGCATCTTGGAGATGCTTCGGGCTTATCTGCTGCAATTTCCTGGGGCCATCTGCGGATTTGCACCAGCCCTCAGGACGCCTGACTCTCTCACACCCTTGGAATTTCTTCCTCTGAGTCCTAAAGGCCTGGGCAGGTCCATGTGGAGACCTGCCCCGCCCGAGAAAGAGCTCCTTCCTTACGCTAAGATCCCAATCAGAGGCGGCCCTTGGAGGGGCAAGGAGAGATTTCCCAACCTCTGCAAGGCACCCTAAGAATTCCCCTGAGCCCAGAGCCACGGGGTCAGGAAATGACTCCCGGCCTCTGACTTTGTACAACAGGGATGACAGCCAGGAAACACAGCAGAAGGCCATTTATTCATTCAAATATTTATTGGGGCCGGGTGCAGTGGCTGATGCCTTTAATCCCAGCACTTTGGGAGGCCTAGGCGGTTCTTGAGCCCAGGAATTTGAGACCAGCCTGAGCAACATAGCGAGATCTCGACTCTACAAATGTGCAAACATTGACTGGATGTGGTGGCACGTGCCTGTCTTCTCAGCCACTTGGAAGGCTGAGGCAGAAGGATGGCCTGATTCCAGGAGGTCGAGGCTGCAGTGAGCCAGGATCGTGCCACCGCACTCCAGCCTGGGCGACAGAGTGAGACCCAGGCTCAAATATAAATAAATAAATGAAAAGAGATAAAACTTGAAACCAAAGCAGGACCAACTTGGATGACTTGGTAAGGAGTTGGGACTTCATTCCACAGAGGACAGATCCGCACAGCCAAGTGCTCTAGTCACATGGGCCAAGTCCCATGAAAACACAAAGCCTGCGCCCTGGGAAGGCAGAATGACACACAGACACCGGCCCGTCACATACTGGCTAGACAGATGGGCGGCACTCACAGGGCAATGAAAGAACTGCCCCTCCATACCCCCAGGCTGGGCAGGGCCTTATGCTGGTATGACACCAGCTGTGTAGCCTGTGCTGAGCCCACCAGGCTGACAGCAGGTTTCATTTCCCATCTGGAGCCTGTACCCAGTGCAGGGGCTAGCACGGGGCCAGGACGCAGGCAGTGTTTGAGGCAGGGTACAGTGGCTTGTGCCTGTAATCCTTGCACTTAGGGTTGCTGACACAGGAGGATTGCTTGATACCAGAAGTTCGAGAACAGCCTGGGCAACATAGCAAGACCTTGTCTCCATAAAAAAAAGTAATAGGCCGGGCTCGGTGGCTCAGCCTGTAATCCCAGCACTTTGGGAGGCCGAGGTGAGTGGATTGCCTGAGCTGGTGGGTTCGAGACCCGCCTGGGCAACTTGGCGCGACCTCATCTCTACAATAAATCAAAAATTAGCCAGGCGTGGTAGCGCGTGCCTTTAGTTCCAGCTACTTGGAAGGCTGAGGCGGAAGGATCACTGGAGCCCAGTAGGTAGAGGCTGCGGGGGCCGTGAGCGTGCCACTGCACTCCAGTCTGAGTGACAGAATGAGACTCCAACTCAAAAGAAACACACACAAAAAACGTAATAAAGCTGGGTGCGGTGACTCAGTCTGTCATCCCAGCACTTTGGGAGGCTGAGGCTAGAGGATTGCCCGAGCCTGGGGATTCGAGACCAGCCTGGGCAACTTGGTGAGACCTCGTCTCTACAATAAATCACAAAATAACTAGCCGGGCGTGGTGTGTGCGTCTGTAGTTCAAGCTACTTGGAAGGCTGAGGTGGAAGAATTGCCTGAGCCCAGCAGGTGGAGGATGCAGTGGCTGTGAGCGTACCACTGCACTCCAGCCTGGGCGACAAGAGTAAGACTCTAACTCAAAAATAATAATAATAATAACAACAACAATAATAATAATGATAACATAAAGGAGGGTATTTGAGTCATCAAAACTCGGTAGGTTTATACCTATGGCTCCACCCAGAGCTATTTACTGTGCTTAGAGCAGGATGATCATGGCTCTAAGGGCCCTAGATTATCTCATTTATGCAGTTTTTTTTCTAAGTGAGAGTCTCACTCTGTCACTCAGGCTGGAGTGCAGTGGCACAATATTGGCTCTCTGCAGCCTTGACCTCTTTGGCTCAGATGATCCTTCCACCTCAGCCTCCTAAGTAGCTGGAACACAGGCATGCGCCACCACACCTGGCTAATTTATTTTTTGATTTATTGTAGAGATGAGGTCTCCCCAAGTTGCCCAGGCTGGTCTCGAATCCCTGGGCTCAGGCAATCCTTTTGCCTCTACCTCCCAGTGTTGGGATTACAGGTTGTGAGCCACCCTGCCCAGGATGTGGATGCGTTTTTCAAGTAGACTGTAAAAGCCTTGGCAACAGGATGCCCTGGGGTATCTTGGAACTTTGTCCCGCTGAGCCCGGCTGGTCACAGAAGACGCTTCTTCCCTGTGCATCTCCATCAAGACCCGGGTGGAGTTTTGTCCAGTCGCCACTTCCGAGGCAGCCACTGTCAGCCGTCCTGATGTCATCAGGAGCCTGGACTTTCCCTCTGGCCTTGGCCAAGTCAGTGGCCTGGCCCCCTCTCTCTGCCGTGCCCCTTTGTTTGGGCCGTGGCTGCTTCTGGCTGGCAGCCAGGAAGAGGCAATCATTGTCATTCAACAAGAGAACAGTGTCCTGAGGGGGCCGAGCGACCTTTCCAGAAAACCCCTGTGGGAAGGGGAAATGTCCCCATGGGAAACAGGAGGAAAACAGAAACAACTCGGTCACCAAAATCACTTCTGGAGTGAGCTCCACACCCAGAGATTCCGAGCCAGGCCTCATGGTAGAGGAGGGGCCGTGGGATCCTGCTGTCATCGAGTCCATCAACAACCTCTGGAGGCTGGTGCAGTGGCTCACACTATCCCAATACTTTGGGAGGCCGAGGAGGTGGGAGGGTCGCTTGTGGCCAGGAGTCCAAGACCAGCCTGGACAACACAGCAAGATCCCATCTCTCTAAAAAAAATAAATAAATAAAAGAACCTCTAGAAGCCGGGCTCAGTGGCTCAGCCTGTAATCCCGCGCCTTTTGGGAGGCTGAGGTGAGTGGATTGCTTGAGCCCGCGGGTTCGAGACCCGCCTGGGCAGCGAGACCTCATCTCTACAATAAATCAAAAAGTCAGCCGGGCGTGGTAGCGCATGCCTGTAATTCCGGCTACTTGGAAGGCTGAGGCGGAAGGACCGCCGGAGCCCAGCAGGTCGAGGCTGCGGTGGCCGGGAGTGGCCACTGCACTCCAGTCTGGGCACCGAGTGAGACTCCAACTCAAAAAAAAAAAAAAGAACCTCTAGAGGTCATTCAATCCATCCCTCTGCTGGAGACAGAACCAAACTGAACACATTAGGCGGCTGTACTTCAAACATGTTAGAAAAGGAGATTTTTTTTTTTCTTTTCCCATTAGGGGTTGAAAAATGTTTATAGGTAAGAAGGCCTTCCTAAGAACAATAAGCTTATTTCCTGGAAATTCATCTCACAGCTGAGGAAACTGAGGCAGGGCCAGTACTAAAACATGTGCCTTAAAGGAAATACATAAAATAAAATAAAAAGACTGGGCCCAGTGGCTCATGTCTATAATCCCAGCAGCTAAGAAGGCTGAGGCAGGAGCATTGCCTAAGGCCAGGAGTTCAGGACCAGGCTGGGCAACATAGCAAGATTCCCATCTCTATTAAAATAAAAATTAAAATGCAAAAGAAAGAATAAAGAAAAAGAAAATCTTCCTATTGGTCCAAGTTGTAAAAAACCCACAATGATACACTTCATATTTCTGAGTGGAGGGGTCATATGAGTCACTGGCACAGGGACAGATGACATTGCCAAAGTCACCAGTTGAGGTTAGACTGGGTTAGACTGTACTTCTTTTTTTTTTTTTTTTGAGTCGGAGTCTCACTCTGTCACCCAGACTGGAGTGCAGTGGCCGCTCGGGCACTCTCTCACCTTGTTCTCCCAAAGTGCTGGGATTATAGGAGTGAGCCACCGCGCCCAACCAGAAGGGGATTTCTGTATGCAACAAAGTGCCCACCCAGTTGTGGAAAAGCAGACACTTGGCTGGACCCCTGTGCGTATCATCCGCGAGAGCTCGGCAGAACTGGCCGGCCAGGCCCTGTCCGTGTTTGCTCCAACCAGGAAAGGGGATCAGAAAGCACCCCGAGGCTGGGTGAGGTGGCTTACGCCTATAATGCCAGCACTTTGGGAGGCCAAGGTGAGAGGATGGCCTGAGACCATGGGTTCCAGACCAGGCCGGGCAACTTGACGGGACCTCGTCTCTACAATAAATAAAAAATTAGCTGGACGTGGTGGCACATGCCTGTAGTTCTGGCTACTTGGAAGGCTGAGGCAGAAGGATCGCCGGAGCCCAGCAGGTCCACGCTGGGGTGGCCATGAGTGTGCCACTGCACTCCAGCCTGGGCAACAGAGTAAGGCTCCAACTCAAAAAAGAAAGAAAGCACCTTGAAACTGCTGCTTCTGGGGAGGTGCCCCTTTGGTTGCAATGTGAGCATTGCCCCTTTGGTTGCAATGTGACCCTTTGGTTGCAACGTGAGCACCTCCGGCCTTGGCCAGCCCAGGAGCCTAGCCTCCTCTTTCATAGCAAGTCAAGGCTGCTGGGAGCTGTGATCTTTCAGACGGGTGACCCATGCTGTCCTTGACACCCACACTGCTTGGGCAGTAGCCAGGACGTCGCTGCAGGACACACCATGTAGGTAAGACTGTGCTTGCGCCGGGCTCGGTGGCTCAGCCTGTAATCCCGTGCCTTTGGGAGGCTGAGGTGAATGGATTGCCTGAGCCCGCAGGTTCGAGACCCGCCTGGGCAACTTGGCGAGACCTCATCTCTACATAAATCAAAAATTAGCCGGGCGTAGTGGCGCACGCCTGTAGTTCCAGCTACCTGGAAGGCTGAGGCAGAAGGATCGCTGGAGCCCAGCAGGTTGAGGCTGCGGTGGCCGGGAGGGGCCACCGCACTCCAGTCTGGGCGACGGAGTGAGACTCCAACTCAAAAAAAAAAAAAAAAAAAAAAGACTGTGCTTGTTAGGCGAGACACAGATGCCCAGAAACCTGGCCTCTCTCTAATTTTTATCTTTTTTGTTTGTTTTTTTGAGTTGGGGTCTCACTCTGTTACCCAGGTTGGAGTGCAGTGGCACCATCACAGCTCACCACAGCCTCAATCTCCTGGGCTCAGGTGAATCTTCTGCCTCAGCCTCCCAAGTAGATGGAACTACAGGCATGTGCCACCATACCCAGATAATTTTTTGATTATTTTTTTGTAGGGGAAGGTTTTCATTATATTGCTCAGGCTGGTCTCAAACTCCTGAGCTTAAGCAATCCTCCCACCTCGGCCTCCCTAAGTGCTGAGATTACAGATGAGAGTGAACTTGCTGGTTGGACCCCCTCCAAATCTTGCACAAATGGCTCGTCTGTCAGAAATTACATTGCCTTTGGAACTTTACCTGCAAGGGAGTCTGGGAAAGGTGACTTTTAGTGCTCCAGCCTCTCTGTCTAGGGAGGCTGAGTGGAATGAGATCATCTATACTATGTGCTACGTGTACTGTCTCATGCACGCCGCTGCCCTGGGGACCCAGTGGTCTCTTATTGAACCCTTGTGACTTCCTCACAGCCGGTCTCTCTACTCCCAAGCTCTTTCTTCTTCCATCTGTCCTCAGTGCTGCCCTTGAGTTTTCTCTTGAAAACACACCCATGATGATGTCACTTTTCTGCTCACAACCCTGTCACCTATAAGGATAAAGAGTATCTTCCTGTCAGAGCTCTTTTTTAAATTTTTAAAATTTTATTTATTTTTTGAGTTGGGGTCTCGGTCAGTCGCCCAGACTGGAGCGCAGTGGCCACTCCCAGCCACCGCAGCCTCGACCCGCTGGGCTCCGGCCATCCTTCCGCCTCAGCCTTCCGAGTAGCCGGAACTACAGGCGCGCGCTACCACGCCCGGCTGCCTGCCAGAGCTCTTAGCCACTGGCCCCAACCCACCTTACCAGCCACAAATCCCGCCTCCTCTCGTATCCCAGGCCCCTGTCACACTGGACGCTAAGTGCTGTCTACTCCACGCCACACCCCACTCTCCGTGCCCACACCCCAGCCTTGTCATTGTTGTTCATGAGGTTTGTGGTCCCCTGGCTAGAATGCCACCCTTCATTTTCTCTGTCCCTCACTGTTTTTTTTAAAAGATGGGATCTCACGCTGTCACCCAGGCTGGAATGCAGTGGCATCATCACAGCTCACAGCAGCCTTGAACTCCTGGATTCAAGCCGTCCTCCCGCCTCAGCCTCCCAAGTAGCTGAGACTACAGGCGCGAGTCACTACACCTGGCTAATTTTAATTTTTTTTTTTTTAAGAAACAGGGTCTCGCTGTGTTGTCCAGGCTGGTCTTGAACTCCTGGACTCAAGCAATCCCCCTGCCTCAGCCTCCCAAAGTGCTGGGATTGCGGGCATGAGCCACCACGCCTGGCCCATTTTCTCATTTTTACTTCCCTGTGCAAATGTTACCACTCTGGGAAGTATCCCTCACCATCTCCTTTCTCCATAGGCAGGATTAACGTATTCTTCTGGAATTTTGCATCTGTCTCTGCTGCTCCTCTCCCCTGTGTTATGTATAGTATCAGCAGGGCGCAGTGGCTCACGCCTGTCATCCCAGCACTTTGGGAGGCCAAGGTGAGAGGATTCCCTGAGCCCACGGGTTCAAGACCAGCCTGGGCAACTTGGCGAGACCTCGTCTCTACAATTAATCAAAGACATAAGCCAGACATGGCAGCACGCACCTGTAGCTCCTGCTCCTTGAAAGGCTGAGGCGGAAGGATCACCTGAGCCCAGCAGGTCGAGGCTGTGGTGGCCATGTGCGTGCCACTTCACTCCAGCAGGGGTGATGGAGTGAGAGTCTGACTCAAAAAAAAAAAAAAAAAGAACGGTATCATATGTGCCTGTGGTTCCCGTGTGATGGGATTTGTCTTCTTCCTGTTTGGCCATGTATCCCCAGTGCTTGGTTCTTAGGAGATCATGAATACTTGTTGATCAAGTTAATGAATGAATGAATGAACTGTCTTGGGAGTCTGGGACACTCAGTCCTGCCTGCCTGGCTTTTCTCTTCAACTTAGAGACATGCTGAGGTCTTTCTCATCTCAAAAGTCAGTCCTCCTTGGCTGGGTGTGGTGGCTCGCAACCCCACCACTTTGGGAGGCTGAGGAAGGAGGATCGCTTGAGTTCAGGAGTTTGAGACCAACCTGATCAACATAGCAAGACTTCTACAAAAAATTAAAAAATTAGCTGGGGATGGTGGCGTGCGCCTGTAAATTCCAACTACTCAGGAGGCTGAGGCAGAAGGATCACCTGAGCCCAGGAGGTTGAGGCTGCGGTGAGCCACGATCATGTCATTGCACTCTAGCCTGGGGGAGTGAGATCCCAACTCAGAAAAAAAAAGGTAGTTTTAGTCTTTATCTTACTTATGCCTTTGCTTTCCTGGACTTTGTAATCCTGCCTTCTTTCCTGAAGCTAATGTTTTCCTTGACGGACACATTCTCCTGAGCTTCTTCATGGACATTTCTCCTTTGTCAGGACAGAGTTCCTGTCCCAGTCCCCTTCTCTTCTTCCTTTATTTTATTTTATTTTGTTATTGTAGAAACGAGGTCTTGCTATATTGTCCAGGCTGGTTTCGAACTCCTGGCCTCAAGTGACCCTCCTGCCTTGGCCTCCCAAGGTGCTGGGTTGACAGGCATGAGCCACTGCACCTGCCCTCATCTCTTGCTGCTCCCCTGACACTTGAGGTGATCCCATGGCTTCAAACCCCACCAATTCGCTGCCAAGGTGTCAGACTTGTGTATGGCACATTCTTCTGTTCGCCTTCTCTCATGATGGCAATCTTCCCTGGATGAGTTGCTCGTTAGGCCTGTCTGCATGGGGGTCCCATAGGCATCTCCAAGCTTGGGCATCATAGTGAGACCTCATCTCCACAAAAATTCAAAAAATTAGCCGGGCGTGATGACACATGCCTGTAGTCCCAGCTACTCCAGTCTGGGCAACAAGTGAGACCCCCAACTCAAAAGAAGAAAAAAAAAAAGCAAAACAGCGACAACAAAAAAATCCCTCCTGAACTCCCTGGCATGACAGACACTTTTCCTCATGAACTGGCCTCTGTCTCTCTCTACATTTCATCTCACCCCACTGCCACCTGGCCCTCTAGCCATAGGGATTCCTTTGCATCTGCCATTTCTCTTGTTCTCTAGTGATTCCTGCTCACCTGAAATCCCTTCTCCCCTCCTTTACCCAGCTAACTCCCAGGCAACCCAGATGGGCCCTCCAAGTCTGAGTTAGACTATGCAATATCTCCCACAGTCTCCTGGGCTCACACAAGGTGTGGCCATCAGCTGTTGCTTGCTGGTCTTCATAGGGTACTATTCCTTGGGATTAGGACCCAGAGTTCATCCACTTCTCCATCCTCAGCATGAGACATGGAACCTGACACACAGTAGATCAATGCTTGGCAATGGTTTGTTGGATAAAACAACAGACAAGGTTTAGATGAATACGCATAACCAAAAATACTTAGATGAGCCTTCTAATGGTCTGGTGCTGCTCTTAGCACCCTGCTTACAGTAACACATGGACTCTTTCTGAGAGTCTTAATGAACTGGGTACTGATGAGGCATCTGATGGCCCTAAAGGGTCAAGTTATCCCACAGTCACTTGCTTAGGAAGCGACAGAGACAGGATTCAGACTCAGGCACTTGACTCCAGGATGTGTTCTTGTATATACATATATATTTTTTTCTTTTTCTTTTATTTCTTTTCTTTTATTTTAAAGGTGTGGGGTACAATTCAGGATTAGGTATCCAAGTGGACATCATACAGGTAAAGTTTGGGCCTCCCTTGGGTCCTCACTTTGGCTGGTTTGAGATCAGGAGCCCTTATTTATGTGCCCCTGCCTTCCCAACCCCGGCAGTATCCTGCTACTGCCAATCCCTTTCTTATGGTACTATGGTAAATTGTCAGGGTCCGCTTAGGGCTGTGTTCTTAACTACCATATGGACACTGGTAAGTGATGGATGAACGGATGGCAGCTACAAAGGAATATCCTCATTCCTGTTCTTTTTAAGTGGCTTTTATGGTCAATAAATTAGTCCACACCTGCAATTAATTCTGTCCTATAAGTTACTAGGCTAATTTGAAAAATTCTCCTTACAGCATTTTTCAAATTAAAATCTTAACCACTGCTGGGTGCAGAGGCTCACGCCTATAATCTCAGCACTTGGGAGGCCGAGGTGAGAGGATTGCCTAAGCCCACAGGTTTGAGACCCAGCCTGGGCAACTTGAAGAGACCTTATCTCTACAATAAATCAAAAAAATTAGCTGGGTGTGGTGGCATGTACATGTAGTTCCAGTTTCTTGGAAGGCTGAGTTGAAAGGATCACCTGAGCCCAGCAGGTCGAGGCTGCAGTGGCCAGGGAGTATGCCACTGCCCTCCAGCCTGGGCAAGAGAATGAGACTTCACCACATACACACACAAATCTTAACCATGTTTTTGAAAACATGCTTTTTTTTTTTTTTGAGTCAAAGTCTCATTCTGTTGCCCAGGCTGGAGGGCAGTGGCACAATCACAGCCACTACAGCCTTAACCTCCTGGGCTAGGGTGATCTTTCTGCCTCAGTCTTCCAAGTCGCTGGAACTACAAGTGCATGTCACCACACACAGCTAATGTTTTGATTTATCGTAGAGATGAGGTCTCGCCAACTTCCCCAGGCTAGTCTCGAACCCTTGGCCTCAGCCAGTCCTCTTGCCTCTGCCTCCCAAAGTGCTGGGATTACCACTGTGCCTGGCCTGAAAATACACTTTTAATCATTCTCAAATGTGTTCCTAAAGCTCACATCCTAAGATGAGCAAGAATCTACCTTTAGCCGGGCTCGGTGGCTCAGCCTGTAATCCCGCGCCTTTGGGAGGCTGAGGTGAGTGGATTACCTGAGCCCGCGGGTTCGAGATCCGCCTGGGCAGTGAGACCTCATCTCTACAATAAATCAAAAATTAGCCGGGTGTGGTAGCGCATGCCTGTAGTTCCAGCTACTTGGAAGGCTGCTGGTGGAAGGATCGCCGGAGCCAGCAGGTCGAGGCTGCGGTGGCTGGGAGCGGCCACTGCACTCTAGTCTGGGCGACAGAGTGAGACTCCAACTCAAAAAAAAAAAAAGAACCTACCTTCCTTGACACACACCTCTAAATATTGTGATCATAACATTCAAATCTATATCCACATTCACTTATTCATTCAACAGACACTTATTGAGTGCCCAATAGATGCCAGGAATTGTTTGAGTCAGCATTTCACTCTGTCGCCCAGGCTGGATGGAATACAGTGGCCAAACATGGTTCACTGCAGACTTGATCTCCTGGGTTCAGGCAATCCTCCCACCTCAGCCTCCCAAGTAGTTGTGTGTCCAGGCATGAACCAGCACACCCAGTTAATATTTATTTTTTAGAATTTTTTGTAGAGATAAAGTCTCACTATGTTGCCCAGCCTGGTCTCACACTCCCAGGCTCAAGCAATCCTCCTGCCTTGTCCTCCCAAAGTGCTGTAATATTACTGGTGTGCACACTGTGTCCAGCCTGTCCTTGACACTAGTGATACTGCTTCTGGAACACACACCCTGTATAGAATGCAATCACGTCGGCCAGGCACAGTGGCTCATGCCTGTCATTCCAGCACTTTTGGAGGCAGAGGCCAGCAGATTGCCTGAGCCTGCGGGTTCGAGACCATGTTCTGAGCAACATGGCAAGAACTCATCTCTACAATAAATAAAAAAATTGGCCAGGCCTGGTGGTTCAGCCTGTAATCCTAGCACTTTGGGAGGCCGAGGTGAGTGGATTGCCTGAACCCGCGGATTCAAGACCAGTCTGGGCAACTTGGCAAGACCTCATCTCTACAATAAATAAAAAAATTAGCTGGGCATGGTAGTGCACACTTGTAGTTCCAGCTACTTGGAAGACTGAGGCTGGAGCCCAGCAGGTCAACACTGGGGTGACCGTGAGTGTGTCACTGCACACCAGCCTGGACGGTGGAGTGGGACTACAACTCAAAAAAAAAAAAAATGCCGGGCTCGGTGGCTCAGCCTGTAATCCCACCGCTTTGGGAGGCTGAGGTGAGTGGATTGCCTGAGCCCACGGGTTCGAGACCGACCCGAGCAACTTGGTGAGACCTCATCTCTACAATAAATTTTAAAAAAAAATTAGCTGGGCGTGGTAGCGCACGCCTGTAGTTCCAGCTACTTGGAAGCCTGAGGCGGAAGGATCGCCGGAGCCCTGCAGGTAGAGGCTGCGGTGGTTGGGAGCGGCCATTGCACTCCAGTCTGGGAGACAGAGTGAGACTCTGACTCAAAAAAAAATAAATTAAAAATAAAAAAAAATAAAAAATAAATAAATAAACTAAAAAAAAAAATAAGCTGGGCATGGTGGTGCAAGACTATAGTTTCAGCTACTTGGAAGGCGGAGGCAGAAGGATTGCCTGAGCCCAGCAGATCGAGGCTGCAGTGGCTGTGAGCGTGCCTCTGCACTCCAGCCTGGACAACAGAGAGAGACTCAAAAATAATAATAATAATGCAATCACAGACATGCATGGAATCTTTTGTGAGACCATGGCGTGTCACGTAAGTTATGATCACAGGCTCAGGACCAGACTGCTCAGGTTAACCCCAGCTCTGCCACTTTCAAATGGAAGGAACTCCGTGATGCCACTCACCTGGTATCCGTCTATAAAATGGGCCCAACCTCAGACTGTCCCACGGATTACATAGCTAATACATGTAAAGTGCGCGGCGCCGCGTCTCGCAAAGACTCAAGTAAGCACTTAATCAACGTCAGGGGCTTCGTGTTGGCAGTCTTCTCTGATGAGTTACTGCTCAATGATTGAGCTTCTTACATGGGGCCGTTTTCCATCATAAGGCAAAAAGAAATCTGAAGCTCTCTGGTGGGGAATAAATCTTAAAGGGATCCCGAGGAATTACCAGCGTGTGTTGCCATAACAAAGCCGCAGCTTGGTCTCTCGCGGCCTTTAAGGGCTCACAATTTACATGAGTGCTCCCTGCATCTCAGCGGGACAGGCCTTGGCAGCGCTGTTTGTGCAAGAACGGAGGTCAAGGGCCTCCTTGTATTGAAGGCCTTTCTCAAAATGAAGGATTTGGCGTCTGAGATTAATGTTCGAAGTGAACCCCTGCCATACTTAATTCCCTTTTCTGTGAACTCAGTGCATTTTTAAGATTCAGCCCGGGGTCCCCTGTGGTGTGGCCTGGAAGCGGCGGGTCCAGACGCTCTTCTCAGAGCTCCCAGTGGCCG
This sequence comes from Cephalopachus bancanus, assembly GCA_027257055.1. Lineage (NCBI taxonomy): Eukaryota > Metazoa > Chordata > Mammalia > Primates > Tarsiidae > Cephalopachus > Cephalopachus bancanus. The sequence continues at coordinate 537,899 of JAPVLO010000301.1, read as the reverse complement.
CCTCATCCTACAGGCCGTGCCTGCATTCCAGGGGTGGCTGCCGGGCGGAGGCCGTGGCCTCGGATTAAAGCGTGCCCTGGAATCCTACGTCTTAAATGTGCATATATTAGATCCAGGGGGAATTTAATATAAAAATGGAAAGCAAAAAGGTTTTTTCAGAAAAGCCTTCCCCGGGTGTGGCCTCCCTGTGGGGTGAAGGGTCTCTCTGGGTCAGGCTGCACGTTCTGGATTAAAAGAGGTTCGTTTGCTGAATAATTTCTTTTTTTTTTTTCTTTCTGTTTTTGCTTTTCTTTCTTTTTGGGGGGGGCCTGGGGTATCACTTGTCGTTCAAGCTGGAGTGCACAACTCCTCCTGGGCTCAGGAAACCCTCCTGTCTCAGCCTCCTGAGTAGCTGAGGCTACAGGCCTGCACCACCACGCCTGGCTAATTTTTTTGATTTATTGTAGAGACAAGGTCTTGCTATGCTGCCCAGACAGATCTCGAACTTCTGAGTTCAAATGATCCTCCCGCCTCGGCCTCCCAAAGGGCTGAGATGACAGTGTAAGCCACTCTTTGGAATTTTTTGATTTTGCTCCCTGAGCCTAGGAAGAATAGGCATTGATTCAGTACTTTGGAATAGTGAAAAGCAGAAGCAAACACATCAAGAAACCAGGCTCTGCTACTTACTAGCAGCTCAGAATAACTGTCGGGTCCTCAGCTTCCCAATCTGAGCCATGGGTGTCATGAATGGCTTGCGCCTTTCCTACATTTACTTCACACGATGGTGATGACCAAAGCAGGTGATTCATAGATCACTGGAGATGCTGTCTGTATTCATGAGCGATTACCACACCGTGGTTCTTCACAACTCCTGGCGCCTGGCGCCTGCCTCTCGTGGGGAGGGTGTCTTGAATAGTGTTATTTTAACTAGGATTTAAATATGGAGAAGACCATTCTTTGAGGGCTGTGGAGTCGGCTTTTCCCCAGGTTCAAAAGGAAATACCATTTCTCCAGTAGCTTCTATGTGCCAGGAGTCACGCTGGGATTTCAGCTCTCATTTAACTCTTGTGGAGACCCAGAGAGCTAGGTGTTATGATTTTACAAACCCAAGTTCAAAGTGGTGGAGTGACTCGTCCAGTGTAGTGTAGCTCAGGGGACAAAGCTGAGATTCAAACTCAGATCTAGGGGAAACAAATTTCCATGCTGTTTACACTACCTCCCGAGCATCTCCTCACAGGCAGGAAGCAAAGAGGAAAGTAAAGGCAGGGACCGCACTCAGTGGCTCACACCCATTCTCCTAATGCTTTGGAGGCCAAGGCAGGAGGATCGCTTGAGCCCAGAAGGTCAAGGTTGAAGTGAGCTATGATCGCACCACTGCACTCCAGCCTGGGCTACAGAAAGAGACTGAGCTTCTTTTCTTTTTTTTTTTTTTGAGTTGGAGTCTCACTCTGTCACCCAGACTGGAGTGCAGTGGCCGCTCCCGGCCACCGCAGCCTCGACCTGCTGGGCTCCGGCGATCCTTCCGCCTCAGTTTTCCGAGGAGCTGGAACTACAGGTGCGCGCTACCATGCCGGCTAGTTTTTTTGATTTATTGTAGAGATGAGGTCTCGCCAAGTTGCCCAGGCGGATCTCGAACCCGCGGGCTCAGGCAATCCACTCACCTCAGCCTCCCAAAGCGTGGGATTACAGGCTGAGCCACGGAGCCCAGTGAGACTCAGTTTCTTAAAAAAAAAAAAAAAAAAAAAGCGAAAGTCAAGGGTCTGGAAAACTAAAATGCCTCAGGAGAATGGAATTTGCCTGAGAATTAAAATAATGCCCATAATAATAACAAAACAGGCATCCAGGTCAGCCACACAACAAAAATAATAATAAAAGTTCACAATTCTTTTGCTATAGTGTGCAACTTAAAAAAAAAAAAATCTGGCCGGGCGTGGTGGCTCATGCCTATAATCCCAGCCCTTTGGGAGACCAAGGTGAGAGGAACTGCCTGAGCCCTCAGGTTCGAGACCAGCCTGGGCAACTTGGCGAGACCTCATCTCTACAACAAATCAAAAAATTAGCTGGGCATGGTGGCACATGCCTGTAGTTCCAGCTACTTGAAAGGCTGAGGCTTCTCAGAAGGATTGCCTGAGCCCAGCAGGTCGAGGCTGTGGTGGCCTGGAGCATGCCACTGCCCTCCAGCTTGGGCGACAGAGTGAGACTCCAACTCAAAAAAAACACAACACCTGTTTTATGACCAGGTATGGGGGTTCATGCCTTTAATCCCAGCACTTTAGGAGGTCAAGGCAGGATGATCGCTTGAGACCAGGAGTTCAAGACCAGCCTTGGCAATATAGCATGACTCCAGTCTCCATATACATACATACATAATCTGTTTTATTTTTGCCATGTTCCTGGGAAAAGCTGTGCAAAACAGTTTAAAGCAAGAATTAAACCCGTTTCTCCGGTGGCTATGGGGCTCAAAAAAACAAAGGACATTATTCATCTCATGGGTGTCAGTGGGCAAAACTGAGGAAGGGGCAGCAAGTGCCGGGCAACACTTGGGAGGTAACGGACTCAGTGCTGCCACCAGGATCTGCCTTCTGGAACCTGAACTTCCACAGCCAGCATCCTCACCAGACTCCAGCTCCGGTCACCTGGCGCCACTGGCCTCCACACTCCCAAACACACACGAGGACTCTGGGTCATGATGCCATGGGCTTGGGCCCAGCGCTTCCTCTGGAAAAACCTGTCCCCAGGGGGAGAATCGGGGAGCCGCCGAATGTCCCTTCTAGGACTTGACAAGGAGGCTCTGGTGGCCACAGTCCAGATGCTTCCGGAAAAGAAAGGAGAAGTGCGGGAGAACATGGCCGTCGGGAGGCAGTGGCCCCGCTCGGGAGCTGAGAGAACCTCGGAGGGTCCCGCTGCCTGCGGGCATGCGCACGTGGCCAGTGTGGACGAAGAATGGATCCAAACCCAGAAAACGAATAGGCCTCCCAGGAAGACACAAGGTCACAGGATTTGAGACATCTCAGAATTCTTAGCTGGCTTGGAGGAATCATTTTCCCAGAGGTGGAAGGTACTGCTTTTATATTTAACTAGAGATGAGAGCTGGTCCCGGTCTCCACACTCTGTGAAACCCTAGCCTAATGACGGAGCCTCTGTGTTCTCAGTGTCTTTATCTGCAGAATGGGGATAAAAGAGCTGATGGGGCCAATTTGTAGGGATCAGATAAGGTAGAAGGTGGAAAGCACTCTGGAAAGCACAAAGGGCTTCATGAATGTCAAGGGATTGTGGCTTCTTTCTTGAAAAGTGAAGTTAAAAGGAGGCTCAGAGCCGAGGCCCCAATAGCTCCGAGCCTTCAATAAACACTTCTAAATTTGCTTGCAGAGTTGTTTTTTTTTTTTTTAGTTGGAGTCTCACTCTGTCACCCAGATTGGAGTGCAGTGGCATGCTCCGGCCACCGCAGCCTCAACCTGCTGGGCTCCGGCGATCCTTCCGCCTCAGGCTTCCAGATAGCTGGAACTACAGGCGTGTGCTACCACACCCGGCTGGTTTTTTAAAAAATTTATTGTAGAGACAAGGTCTTGCCAAGTTGCCCTGGTGAGTTTCGAACCCATGGGCTCAGGCAATCCACTTGCCTCGGCCTCCCAAAGTGCTGGGATTATAGGCTGAGCCAGTGAGCCTGGCTACTTGCAGAGTTTTAAGTTATTTCCCCCATTGCATATTGTTTTTTTCTTTTCCTTCTTTCTTTTTTTTTTTTTAAGCAGGAGTCTCGCTCTGTTGCCCAGGCTGGAGTGTAGGGGCACGATCAGGCTCACTGCAGCTTTGACCTCCTGGGTTCAGTCGATCCTTGTGCCTCAGCCTCCTAAGTAGCTGGGACTACAGGCACGTGCTACCACACCTGGCTAATGTGTTAAGTTTTTTTTTTTTTTGTAGAGACAAGGTCTAGCCCAGGCTGATCTCAAACTCCAGGACTCAAGCAATTCTCTCACCTCGGCCTCCCAAAGTCTGGGATTACAGGCGTGAGCCACCACGCCCGGCCTTGCATACTGGTTTTCAAATGGAAACAGTCACTGTTTGTCCAGCACAGTTTAGGATAAGTCACTCTCCCAAGGTTAGGTGCCAGGTCAAGTGCCCATGTTCAAATTAGAGTGAAGTACACTAAGCTCAGTTGATGGCTGGGCCCCGGGGCTCCTCCCTGCGACCCAGGGTCATGGAATGTACTTGCACATTTATCTCCGTTTCTCCTGTCAATCTCGGACCTTTTCAGTGAGATGAAACTCAGCTGGAGGCCCTTGGCAGAAACTCTACTTTCCATCCCATTGGAGATTGTCCACAAGGAATGTAAACTGCAAAGATCCCATCTTTAGAACCTTCAAGAAACAGAGGGGAGGGAGGGTGTGGCGAGGCTGACTGTCTCACTCATGGCCTCACCGCTAGTGAGTGGCAGTGCTGGGCTCAAAGCACACGTCTACCTCTCATGACCCCTCTCTCCTCTTCAGAAAAACGCCTTCATGTGAATAACAGGCCGGCGCCACAGTGGCTCACGCCTGTCATCCCAGCACCTTGGGAGGCAGAGGAAGGGGTTCAAGACCAGCCTGGGCAACAGCTCTGCAATAAATCAAAACAAATGTATGTGTTGACTCACTTAAACAGCAAAAAACCCATCACCCAACCATTTTTGGATAATTCCTTCACCCACATAGCCCAAGGAGAGGCTTTTTTCCTTCCCCCCTCCCCCCACCTCCCCTCTGTGGGACAGGCAACCCGAAATCGCAACCCTATTTCGGGCCCCAGTGGGGCCTGCTTCCTCTTCTGGTTTGTTTTGCCACCGAAGTCAACCCCGCTGGGCCCACGAGCGCGCCCTATGGAAATGCAGAGGTTCCATAATCCGGTGTAGACAGGTAGTCACCTCGGGACGGGGTCGGGGTGCGCGAGCGCGACTCCCCGGAGACCAGGGAGGGGGAAGAAGGGCACGCCGCTGCTTCTGATCGCGGTGGGCTTTTTTGGGGTTTGTTTTTGTTTGGGGCTGTTCCCTTCCTAGAGACAGCAGCAATTCCGGACCGGAGCGCATCAGCACAGCCACTTGGGAGCGGGCGCTCGGGAGGCCCCGCCGCGGAGGCCCGGGGCGGAGGCCAGGGCCGAGTCCCGGGGCCACGTCCCGGCCATGCCCAGCCGCAGGTGAGGCCCACCGGGCCCGCGGACTGCTCTCCCGGGGAAGGGGACGGGGGTGAGGACGGTGGGTGTGGGCGGGGGAGCGATGGGCTGGCGACTCGGCGGCAGGTGCCCACACCTCGAGCCCGGTGGGACAGCCCGGGACCCTCCCGGAAAGCCTGCGGGGGGCGTGACTCGGAGCGGGGGCCGAGGCCGTCGGGGAAGCCCCCCCCCCGCCCGCCTCCTCCAATCGAGGCCGGTTTGCAGTTTAACCTTCAGCCAAGGTATCCGCGCTCCTGAAACAACAGGAATGTTGCACTGGCCTCTGGCCAGCGGAGGCTCAGCCGGATACAATTTCAGGGCCGGCTTACGGGAAGTGGCCGGGGTTGGGAGCAGAAATCTGGTTTGGTGAGTTTAAGGGAAGGGAGGCGGCGGAGACAGCCTCGCTACTGTGAGCGCGGGGGAGGGCGCGGGGGGAGGGAGGGCCGGGCGGAGGCAGGGAGGCCGGACGCCGAGCGCTCCCGGGTGCGCAGCGCCGGACGCAGCCGGCTCGGCTCGCCTCTCGCGGGTGGAGACCCGCCGCGCGCTCCGCGTCTCGCTCCGGCCGCGGGAGTCGGGGTCCCGGCGCCTGCCGCCCGCCTGGGCTCGGGCCGGGGTGCGAGGACGAGCCTCCCCGGGGAGTCCCGGAGCCTGGACTCCAGCCTCCCGGGACCCGCGGCGTTCGGCGGCGCGCCGGGGAGTCGCCGGACGCCCCCGACCCGGGGCCGGGCACTCGAAGAGGCGGCCAGAGGATGCGGGCTCCCCTCCCCGCGGTCTAAGCGGCTCCGGGGCCGCGAGCGTGTTCGGCTCCGAAGCGGGCGACCCCACACGCTGCACGAGGAAAGGTAGGTGGCCTGGCCCTCCTCCTCCCGGCCGCCCCCCCGGCTGGCACTCGGGTCCCGGCTCTGAAATGCACATTTTGCCTCCCCCCTTCCCTCTTCAGCTCTGATGCCCCTCGGTCCCACCACCCGCCTTCTGAACTCTGGACTATTTAGTGGGAAACCAAAGGTGCATAAAGGTATTTCAAAAGCCTCAACTTCTGAAAACGTGGATCCGCACACGCGGTCAGCCCCGTCGTGTTTCCTGCAGGGATGAGTCCTTTTTCCCTAAGAGAAATTTTTGTTTTGCTTTTTCTTACGCTTGAAAATACATGATTGGGCCGCCCCAAGCACAGGTGACTTTTGGGACTCGGATGATTCCGGTGCGGCTGGGAATGGCAGCCTCTCATTTAAGTGTTAACCACGGCCCAGGGGGGTCTTCCTGGGGGTAATTTACCTCTGAAAGTAACACTGGGGGAGGCTTAGTGGTTTCAAGTTACAAATTCAACCTGTGGAAAGGGGCTGGGGGACGGATTGTGACAGCTGGCGGTCCATGGTCGCTGGGTATTTAAGAAATCAGACGGAATCAGTGGAAGTGGAATTTTTAAAATAAATGACTCATTTTTTAAAATTAGGCAAAAGTTCAGCCCCGCGCGGGGGCTGTCCCCAGGCCATGGGGGATGTGGCTTCTTTCTGGAGGTTGATCACAGTGATAGAAGAACACCGAGCTCAGGGCACCTACAGGCCACTTCGGACTTGAGCCGAAAAACCAGGCACTTGTTTTCTTCTGGTGATTTCATGACTCAGTTTTCTTCAGCAGGGGTATGGATGAGTAGTGTATTCTTTTTTTTTCTTCCAATTTATTTATTATAGAGATGAGGTTTCACCAAGTTGCCTAGCTAGTCTTGAACCAGTGGGCTCAGGCAATCCTCTCGCCTCCGCCAGCCAAGGCGCTGGGATTACAGGTGTGAGCCACTGTGGCCGGCCAGCCGTGTATTCTTTAACAATGCCAAGGCAGTGTCAGAGCAAAGGGCCGGCTACCCAGCAAGAAAGGGCCACCAAAGTTGTGGGCACAGAGGTTGGCAGTGAGAGCAATAGCCCTGGAGAATGGCAGATGTGGGTTCTGAAGGGTGAAGGGTTGTCCGAGGCATAAAACAACCGACATCCCCAAGCAGGAGAGCAAAAGAGCACTTGGTGGGAGTTTGTGTTGCTGCTCATTTAAACGGTCATTTTTTTTTTTTTCTTTTTTTTTGGGAGGGGATCTCACTGTGTTGCCTAGGAGTGCCGTGGCACAATCACGGCTCACCGCAGCCTTGACCACCTGGGCTCAGGCAGTCCTTCCGCTTCATTCTCCCCAGGGGCTGGAACTACAGGCATGTGCCACAACACCTGGCTAATTTTTTATAAATTTTTTTGTAGAGTCGAGGTCTCACTGTGACCCAGGCTAGTGTCAACTCCTGGGCTCAAGTGATCCTCCCGCCTCGGCCTCCCAAAGTGCTGGGATTAGAGGCGTGGACCTCCATGTCCGTCCTATAGCTATGGGTTTTGATCAACATTTATTTTTGGTTTCCCCACTGTGCTGCCCTAGACTGAATTTTGAAGTGATTCTGCCCAAAACAGTGGCGATACTACTGGAATGACACACAGAGCGAGAGAGCAACACGCTTCTGGAAACGGGTTCTCTGTCCTGCCTCCAGCTGGTGTTTAAGACGACTCATTTTTTCTTTTCTCACATGATATGAACGTTCAGGTTTGACTACTGGATTTACTAGTAACAGAACCAGTTTTAGGTTCTGCTTTTTTTTTTAAGATTAAGTTAAGTAGATGAATTATTTTTTTATGAAATGATTGAATTTGCTTTTCAAATCCTGCTGTAAAACTCGAGATTAAATCATGGCCCTGGTGTGTAAGCTGTGACTGCTACTTTGCCTGTTTCAGACAGGTTTCTACCTCAAGTCTCCTGATTTTTCAGGAAATGGCAGAGGAGTGGGGATGGGGTCTTGGTGAGAGGAGGGAGGTTTTCTTAACATTAAATCCAGGCTCAAGTGAAACTTTGATTAGGTAATTGCTGAGAATGCATAATCCTCAAAAAAAGCATACTCTGAAGAGGGCTTACTTTGAGATTCATAAGGTTTATTTTATTTTTTATTTTTATTTTATTTTATTTTTTGAGTTGGAGTCTCACTCTGTCGCCCAGACTGGAGTGCAGTGGCCGCTCCCGGCCACCGCAGCCTCGACCTGCTGGGCTCCGGCGATCCCTCTGCCTCAGCCTTCCAAGTAGCCGGAATTACAGGCATGCGCTACCGCGCCCGGCTGATTTTTTGATTTATTGTAGAGATGAAGTCTCGCCAAGTTGCCCAGGCGGGTCTCGAACCCGCGGGCTCAGGCAATCCACTCACCTCGGCCTTCCAAAGCGCAGGATTACAGGCTGAGCCACAGCCCGGCCTATTTTTTATTTTTTTGTCAGGGATCTTAATCTGTCACCCGGGCTGGAGTGCAATAGCATGATCATGGGTCATCAAAGCCTCTACCTCCTGGGCTCAAGTGATCCTCCCACCTCAGCCTCCCTAGTAGCTGGAACTACAGGTGCATGCATGCACAGTTAATTTTATTTTCTTTACATTTCCTATTTATTTAGAGACGAGTTCTTGCTGTAATCTCCAGGCTAAGTTTTTTCTTTTCTTTTCTTGTATTTATTTATTTTAAAATTATTTAGAGATAAGGTCTCCTTATTTTGCCCAGGCTGGTCTTGAACTCCTGGGCTCAAGCAATCCTCCTGCCTCGGCTTCCCAAAGAACTGGGATTACCAGCGTGAGCACCATGTCGTAAGCCACCAGGCCCGGCCAATTCATGAGACTTAGAAACAGGATACATTTTGCATGAATGTCGAATCTGTGTGCCAAACTTTTATGAAGTTTCCGTGAGGACGTCAAACGCAGTTTCAAGTGCTTGTTGCAATGATCCTACGTTCAAGGTTGCAGTGGTTCAGTGACTGACCTGGTGAGGAGAGACACTTTTCCCTCCTGAGAGCCGTCTCTCTGCGTCTTTCCAGGTTTACTATCATAAAAGCTGTGTGTTAGTCTAAACAACCACCTGCTCAGAGTCATGACTTCAAAGAACATCTGGATAAGGATTTGCAATAATGACAAAGCAGAGATGACTTCAGTGGCAGGACAGGAGGCCTCGGAGCTGTCATAGAAATGACAAGAAATTGCGAAGCTGCCACTTCAGGTTGCTGGAAACTTCTTATGCTGGAGAGACATGGGGGAAGTGGCACCCTGCCATTTTTGGTGTGTGGTCTTGAATCAGCCTGTCAGTAAAGCTCTTCTGAGATCAGCTGAGCTTGAGTTCTGGCGGTTTCTGCTTCTCTCAGTTGCTTCCCCTTCTAATCTGTCAGCATCTCTATGGGGCAGACATCCTCTCCTTATCAGTGAACACCCCCTTTTAAGACTCTCTTGGCCGGGTGCGGTGGCTCAAGCACGTAATCCCAGCACTTTGGGAGGCCGGGGTGAGAGGATGGCCTGAGCTCAGAGGTTCAAAACCAGCCTGGGCAACTTGGTGAGACCTCGTCTCTACAATAAATAAAGAAATAAATAAATCAAAAATTAGCCGGGTGTGGTAGCATGTGCCTGTAGTTCCAGCTACTTGGAAGGCTGAGGCAGAAGGCTCGCCGGAACCCAGCAGGTCGAGGCTGCGGTGGCCATGAGCATGCCACTGCACTCCAGCCTGGTGACAGAGTGAGACTCCAGCTCAAAAAAAAAAAAAAAAAAAGAATCTCTCATAGGGCCAAACCTGGGCAATGTAGTGAGACTTCATCTCTACCAAAAAATTTTAAAAATTAGCTGGGGGTGGTGGTGTACACCTGTAGTCCTAGCTACTGAGGAGGCTGGCGTGAGAGGATCACCCGAGTCCAGGAGGTCAAGGCTGCGGTGAGCATTCTAGCCTGGGCAACAGAGTGAGACCCTGATGCAGCAACCACCACCACAAAAATCCCCTATCGTTTGCTTTGCAAAAGGTGTGGAGAGGAAAGCTTTCATTTCCCAGGAAGCAGAAAAGGAGAGGGTGTCTAGAGGAATTCATGGCTGAGAAGCCGGTGGGTTCCGAACGTGCCAGTAGTGCAGAATGTTCTGGAAGGCTCACATGGAGATTATCAGGGCCCTCAGATGGCTGCAGGTAGACCGGCAACTGTGGGAATTTGAGGCTCAGCCTCCCCTTTCATCATTTCAGAGTTCCTAGTGGCTGCAATAGACACAGGTTTGAATGAATCCAAGATCTCGTATCTTGGTACAACCAAAAGTGAGCTGATTACACAAGGCACGAGTCCTTCCGCCCTCCTCCCACTCTCTGCCTTTCTTCCACTTTCTGCAGTGGTTTCAGGACACCTGGGGCAAAAAAACCTACCGCTCCATTTACGCAACTTACATAGGGTATATGCGCGTTCCTTCTGCTTATGAATCTCCGTTTTTGTCATCGCAGAAACTTGGTTCATGTAAAAAATGGTTTGTGGGCATGCTCGAGTGTGCGTTGTCTGCGTGTTTGTCAAATGCAGCGTGCACAAGCTAAGAGCACAGAAGGGATTGGCCATAGAAACTCTTGGCTGCTCTCAGAAGTTTTGGGGGAGGGTCATTCTAGGAACCCAAAGCGCAGTCTCTACTGCTCTGAAGTCTGTGTGAGAGGCGGTGTCAAGAGGCGACAAAGTACCAGAGTCGCCCAGAAAGCCCTTGGTGCTTTGGGAAAATATCCAGCGGTTTCAGGATATTCCTTGTTCTGCAGTGTATGCACTTTATTTATGAATTATAGTCAGTCACCTAATCAAGAAAGCAATGTCCAGGCCGGGTGCAGTGACTCACCCCTGTCATCCTAGCACTTTGGGAAGCTGAGCCTAAGGGGTTTGAGACCAGCCTGGACAACTTGGCGAGACCTCTTCTCAACAATAAATAAAAAAAGTAGGTGGGCATGGTGGTGCATGTCTGTGATTCCAGCGACTTGGGACACTGAGGTAGAGGGATCACCTGAGCCCAGCAGGTCGAGGCTGCGGTGGCCATGAGTGTGCCACTGCACTCCAGCCTGGGCAACAGAGTGAGACTCCAACTCAAAAAGAAAAAAAAAAGAAAAAAGAAAGCAATATCCAGACTGGGTACAGTGGCTCATGTCTGTCATCTCAGCAATTTGGGAGGCTGTGGCGGGAGGATCTCTTGAACCCAGAGTTGGAGACCAGCCTGGGCAACATAGTGAGACCTCATCGGTACAAAGTATCAAAAAATTAGCTGGCGTGGTGGTGTGTGCCTGTAGTCTCGGCTGCTTGGGAGGTCCCGGCTGTGGTGAGCCGGGATCGCTCCTCTGCACTCTGGCCTGGATGACAGAGGGGGAACCTGACTCAAAAAAAAAAAAAAAAAGTATCTACTTTCCAGAGCACTGGAACCTGCCTCAGTTACTTTGTAAAGCAGTTCACATGCCAGAAGTAAAAGACAAGTATTAACGTACTTGATACGATGGAGAGAATATTTTCCAGTGTCACCTCTCTTCGATCAACTTGAGGCCTATTCTGGAAATGTCGATTGGAGGCTTTCAAGCTCAGGCCATTCATGCTCCTGGAAGGAGCTTCCAAGTCGGGGAGGACGATAGCACTGAGACTTTTGAGAAGATGGCTTGAATGATATTTCCATTTGTGTGTTGTCATTCAGTTTTAAAAATAATAACACGGTTCTCGGTACACCAAGCCCTTGCCAAGATTAGGCCATCTTCTCGGTGTCTTCTCAAGACAAAGTTGCCTTTGTGTGGCCACAACTGGGAGGATTTGGTGACACAGAAAAACGCAGTGGGGCACTGCGGCTTATTATTAACAGAAAATGCAGTGGCCTCATATTTTTGTGGGGTTCTGAATTTGTTTTATATTCCACCTGCTAACATCTCCAATCTCCTTCTCCGAGCAGGTGGTCTTACGTTGGACGTGTGCCCAGTGAGGAATGAGGTGGTCGTTGTGGATTTATTTTTGAGTGTGGTTAGGTTATAGGAGGCCAAGGTTGTCCAGGCTGATCCAGCTCTGCGGGTTACTTTGTTCTCAGGGTAATCAGCAAAGCGGGATCACGTGGGCAGAGACAGAAGCGGGGTTTAGGGAGGATGAAGATTTGGGGAAAAGGACTGACTACTGGCACTAAATGCAAACTCATCTGGTGTGGCTGAGGGCATAGACTGTCCTGGTGTCAATCCCGGCTCTGCCATTTCTTTTCTGTGACTTTAGTCAAGTTCACGAATCGCTCTGTGACTCAGTTTCCCCAAGTGTAAAATGCCCACCTCACAGGGCTGCTATAAGGATTAAATACATTAGGCTGTTGTACGTAGAGAGTTGAGTGACCGGGTATGTGTAGTCAGCATGGCGTGCAGTGTGTTTGGATGCGTTTCAGAGTCTGAATTCTTACCCACCACCCCACCATGGCGGCCTCTCTGCTGGAGGCTGGCAGATGTCAAGTGGACGATTCCTGCACATGAGAACGTTACATCAGCCGGGCGCTGTGGCTCACGCCTGTCATCCCAGCACTTTGGAAGGCCGGGGTGAGAGCATTGCTTCAGCCCAGGGTTCAAGACCAGCCTGGGCAACTTAGCGAGACTTCGTCTCTTAAAAAAAAAAGAAAAAGGAAAAAAGAACATAACATCAAACTTAAGTAGATTAGCTAGTCATTCTTGTCTTAGTAATACATGAGACTTTCTCCGGACTGCCACAGGCAGTCTTACACTGCTTGCCTCTGGACAGACTCTGGACTAACAGAAATGTCGTTCCTTGGAGGTTGGATTTGGGTCTGAATAATATTTGCTTCCCTCAATGTGCCAAGTTTACAGTGAGTGCTCAATAAATATTTCTTTGCCCAAATTCATTACTGTCTAAAATCACATCATCTCTGCACTTCTTGGATCTGCGTTATACTCCGTATTTATTTGGATGATTTCCTTAAGTTTTTTTCACAAGTATTTTGTGGTTTTTTTTGTTTGTTTTGAGTTGGAGTCTCACTCTGTCACCCAGACTAGATTGCAGTGGCCGCTCCCGGCCACCGCAGCCTCGACCCACTGGGCTCCAGCAATCCTTCCGTCTCAGCCTTCCAAGTGGCCGGAACTACAGGTGCAGGCTATCATGCTCAGCTAATTTTTTTTTGATTTATTGTAGAGATGAGTTCTCCCCAAGTTGCCCGGGCGGGTCTCGGACCCACAGGCTCAGGCAATCCACTTACCTCAGCCTCCCAAGGCAGGATTACAGGCTGAGCCACCGAGCCCGGCTTTCACAAGTATTTTACCAAAGATTGTTGGATAGAGTGGGCATGGTGTTTTGTGCCTGTGATCCTAGCATTTTGCGAGATTGAGGCTGGAGGATCCCTTGAGGCCAGGAGTTTGAGACTAGCTTGGGCAACGTAGCAAGACTCCATCTACGTAAAAAAGAAAAACAAAAGTTGTTGGATAGAGGAAGTACAATGGAACTATAGTGAGTACAGGCAGGAATTAGCCAGAACAGAAAATCTGTCTGAGCCACACTGAAAGCCTGGCATACTGTGGGGGGTGGGGGTGGGGTAAGACCCTTGTCATAGGTCTCGCCATTACCTACTGCACTTTAATATCTTTTTTTTTTTGAGTTGGAGTCTCACTCCGTTGCCCAGACCGGAGTGCAGTGGCCGCTCCCAGCCACCGCAGCATCGACCTGCTAGGCTCCGGCGATCCCTCCGCCTCAGCCTTCCAAGTAGCTGCAACTACAGGTACGCGCTACCATGCCCGGCTAATTTTTGGTTTATTGTAGAGATGAGGTCTCGCCAAGTTGCCCAGGCGGGTCTCGAACCCGTGGGCTCAGGCAATCCACTCACCTCAGCCTCCCAAGGTGCGGGATTACAGCCTGAGCCGCCAAACCCGGCTTCTCAGCCTGTAATGGCTTCTCAACCTGTAATCCCGCGCCTTGGGAGGCTGAGGTGAGTGGATTACCTGAGCCCGCGGGTTCGAGACCTGCCTGGGCAACTTGGTGAGACCTCATCTCTACAATAAATCAAAAAATTAGCCGGGCGTGGTAGCGTGCGCCTGTAGTCCCAGCTACTTGGAAGGCTGAGGCAGAGGGATCGCCGGAGCCCAGCAGGTCGAGGCTGCGGTGGCCGGGAGCGGCCACTGCACTCCGGTCTGAGCGACCGAGTGAGATTCCAACTCAACTATATATCAAAAGATATATATATATATCTTTTAAAAAGACTCGGACTTGCTAATAGGCAACGATGAGAAGGAGGGAAAAATGCATTTCCTCATATTTAGAAAGAAGTACGGTAATTATTAGAAGGAAAAAATACATTTTTTTTTTAGTTGGAGTCTCACTCTGTCACCCAGCCTGGAGTGCAATGGCCGCTCCCGGCCACCGCAGCCTTGCCTGCTGGGCTCCGGCGATCCTTCCACCTCAGCCTTCCGAGTAGCCAGAACTACAGGCGCGCACTACCACACCCGGCTAATTTTTTGATTTATTGTAGAGATGAGTTCTCGCCAAGTTGCCCAGGTGGGTCTCGAACCCGCAGGCTCAGGCAATCCACTCACCTCAGCCTCCCAAAGCGTGGGATTACAGGCTGAACCACCGAACCCGGCTGGAAGAATTAGGGAGAGTGAAGAGCCAGGCGTGGTGGTGTGCACCCATAGTCCCAGCTACTCAGGAGGCTGAGGCGGGAGGATCACCTGGGCCCAGGAGGTCGAGGCTATGGTGAGCCGTGATTGTGCCCCTGCATAAGAAATTATGCCTCTTAAAAAAAATTAGGGAGTGTGAACACAGACCCCTAGGAGGGGTCAGGGGACACCAGGCCAGCGAGCCCCAGCAGGGCGACATTACCTGTGACTGGTGTGTCCTCTAGTCAAGGGAGGGCTGAGGAGAGGCAGAGGTCAGGGACGTGAGCGTCACCTCTGGTCAGACCCTTTTTGCGGAGCGAAGGGAGTCGGGCAACAGGTGGCCTCTCCCACTCGGTCAAACAGGCATCTGGCTCCGGGACCCTGCTCTGTCCCACGTAGTGGGTTCCAGGAGGCACCCCCAGGGATGTCCCCATTTGCCAGTGAGCCAGCAGAAGCTACCTGCTCAAAGGGCATGAGTGAGTCCAACATGGGACTGGGGCGGAGGGGTCACCTCCCCAGTGGGAGCTGTTCATTCCTTTACCTCCTTCAGATCTTCACTCTGCCTCCCCCTGTGTATTCTTTTGTTTTTTTGAGTCGGGTCTCACTCTGTCACCCAGGCTAGAGCGCAGGCACAATCACGGCTCACTGCAGCCTTGACCTCCTAAGCTCAGGCAATCCTTCCACCTCAGTCTTCCAAGTAGCTGGAACCACAGGTGTGCACCACCACACCCGGCTACTTTTTTTGGGTTTTTTTGAGTTGGAGTTTCACTCTGTTGCACAGGCTGGAGTGTAGTGGCATGCTCATGGCCACTGCAGCCTCGACCTGCTGGGTTCAGGCGATCCTTCCACCTCAGCCTTCCAGGTAGCTGGGACTACAGGCATGTCCCACCATGCTTGGCTTACTTTTTGATTTATTGTAGAGACGAGGTCTCACCAAGTTGCCCAGGCTGGTCTTGAACTCATGGGCTCAGGCACTCCTCTTGCCTCAATCTCCCAAAGTGCTGAGATTACAAGCATGAGCCACCTTTCCCGGCCAGCTTTGGCACCTCTCAAGCATGACTGGAAGCATTTTACTCTAAATGCAACCACGAACACACGTTTCTGCATGCCATGGGTTTCCTTTTAGCCCTCCCCAAGGAGGCCGCCATGTTTTCTTGGTTGAGTTATTTTCTGTGCTGCTGTGAGCCCTGGATGGAGGCGGATGACTAAGTAACGTGCAAAGGATGGGCCAGTGGGGAGATGTCGCAATCTTTCCCGCACTTCCTCATTTCAGAACTTCCCTGTTTCCAAATCAAAGCCTGCTCTTTGGCAATGTTTTTGTGATTTCCATCTAAATCATATATATATATCCCTCTGCTGTGAACCAGTTTTGTGAACCGCGTGCCCTAGAGATAATTACACTTGGCTAACTGTGTTACTGTGTTATTTATCACCTTTTCTATTGTCATTTAATTATAATTAACGATTGTTCTGAAAGTAACTGTCAAGACAAGTTTTCTTAACTATCTCTTTTGACCTCTGAGGTTTTCCCAAGTGCCAGCTGCCTGCTGCTGCAGGGTTCTGTCCAGATTGCTCTTGATGGCAGAGCTCAGGGAGGTACTTTCACCTTGACCTCGCGTGAAAACAGAAATGCTAGAGTCGCCGTTGGAGCGTAGTGGCACGCCGGTGGCCTCATTCTCAGGTCGGGACAGTCACCTGGGTTTGGCAAGACTGCTTTTTTTGGCGTTTAGAGGCAACAGCTTGCTCCATGCGCTCACCTGCCTTGTTTAGGTCCACAACTCACTGAAGAGGGTTTCCCAGGCCAGGCACGGTAGCTCACGTCTGTCATCCTAGCACTTTGGGAGGCTGGGACAGGATTGCTTGAGTCCAAGATTTCGAGACCAGCCTGGACAACAAAGTGAGGCCTCATCTCTCTAAAAAAAAAAAAATTAGCCACATACGGCGGTGAATGCCTGTAGTCCCAGCTACTTGGGAGACTGAGGCAGAAGGATCGCCGAAATCCAGGAGGTTGAGGCTGCCGTGAGCTATGGTGGTGCCACTGCACTCCAGCCTGGAAAAAAGAATGAGACTCTGACTCAAAAGAAAAAAGGAGAGAGGGGGACTCCCCGGTTGCTGGTAGAATCCTGTGGTGGCCAGGTTTGGGGACCCTAGAACTCATCTTGGGAGGCAGTACAGACTCTGGAAGGTTCTCTGCTGTAGTATTTGGAGTTTGCTAAGGGTGGAAAAAGAGTCTGAGTTCAGTTATTTCTGACTATTGTTGATGATGATTTCTGTGACTGATTTGGAATTATTTGGATTTTTTTTCTTTTTGAGATGGAGTCTCACTCTGTCACCAGGCTGGAGTGCAGCGGCACACTCATGGCCTCGTAGTTTCAACCTGCTGGGTTCTGTGATTCTTCTGCCTCAGCCTTCCAAGTAGCTGGAACCACAGGCACGTACCACCTTGCCCGGCTAATTTTTCGATTTATTGTAGAGGTGAGGTCTCGCCAAGTTGCCTGGGCTGGTCTCGAACCCATGGACTCAGGCAATCCTCTCACCTCGGCCTCCCAAAGTGCTGGGATTATAGGCATGAGCCACCGCACCTGGCCTTATTTGGATTTTTAATGGATAGAGAAGTTTAAAACACACACACAGAAATATACCCAATAAACCAAGTTAATATTCACAGTTATTTGTGCAAATCATTTTATTTCTTACCATATGTTCTGAATGGGACCTTAGAAATGAACGGCATATCAACATTATGTTAGACCTGTGTATAATAATTACACAGGATGGGCAAGGTGGCGCATACCTGTCATCCCAGCACTTTGGGAGGCCAAGGCAGAAGGATCGCTTGAGTTTAGGCATCTGAGACCAGCCTGGGCAACATAGTGAGGCTCTGCCTCTACAAAGAAAAAAGAAAAAAGAATAATATACTATGGAAAACAAGCTGGTAATACTTACCAAAATATAGAGCTTATGAATTAAGCTGTTTTTTTTTTTGAGACACTAGGTACTAGGGATTCAGTGGGGAATGGAAATCCTCTGCCCTCATGGGGTTTTCATTTCTTTTCTTGAGACAGGGTGTCATTCTGTCACCCAGGCTGGAGTGCGGTGGCATGATCATAGCTCACTGTAACCTCAAACTCCTGGGTTTCAATAGCTAAGATTACAGGCATGCACTACCATGCCTGGCTAATTTTTAAACATTCTTAGTAGAGACTTTCTGTGTTGCCCGGGCTGGCCTCTAACTCCTGGGCTTTTGTGATCCTCCGGCCTCAACCTCCCAAAGTGCTGAGATCATGGACGTGAGCCACCGCGCCTGGCCCCTTATAGGACTTTCTTTGGGGCCGTGGAGATTGGGGTCTGGCGCTCTGAAGGAACTGGCAGGTGCTGGACAAGAGCAGGTGGGCAGCTCTTAGCTGGGGTGGTCAGAGAAGGCTTCCCTGGGGAGGGAGGCTGATGGCATCTGAGGGCGGGGGTGTGCGTCCTAGCAGCACGTGGGATAGTTCACGGGCAGGAAAGCGTGACGTGTGGAGGGACTTGAAGGAGGCCGACATGGCTGCCCTGCAGGGGGCTGAGGAGGTGACAGCACAGGGTGGGGTGTGGGGGAGCATGTAGGTCCCTCAAGACCAGGGCAGAAAAGAGCTTGCATGCCGTGCCCCCAAGCCCACGGGAAGGCCGTGAGAGGCTTTACCTGATAAAAGCGAACCGTAACCGGGCTCGGTGGCTCAGCCTGTAATCCCACGCCTTGGGAGGCTGAGGTGGGTGAATTGCCTGAGCCCGCGGGTTCGAGACCCGCCTGGGCAACTTCATGAGCCCTCATCTCTACAGTAAATAAAAAAAACTACCCAGGCATGGTAGCGTGCGCTTGTAGTTCCAGCTACTTGGAAGGCTGAGGGGGAAGGCTCACCGGAGCCCAGCAGGTCGAGGCTGCGGTGGCCGGGAGCGGCCTCTGCACTCCAGTCTGGGCGACAGAGTGAGACTCCAACTCAAAAAAAAAGTGAGCTGTTCCCACTGGGTGGAGGCTGCCTTGGACGGAGGCTGTTGCAGCAAAGTGAGACCACAGGAGTGACCTTTGCAGGGAGCTCAGAGGTGGAGGATGGGGCTACCAGCTGTTTCCTCTGCGCATCCACCAGTCTCCTGTGTGGCCCGAGTTCGGGCCTGGGGTGGGGGTGGTTTCACCAGGGCCTGGTGGGACTCGGTGGTAGGCCGGAGGCAGGGGTGGGGGAGAGGATCGACCTCTGCATACGTGGTGTGACAGAGACCGGAGAACCAGCCTGAGTGGCCAGGGGTCTGCAGCTCTGCTCCAAGATGCCTGTGGGCCTGTCTCTGAAGGCACTGGGCACTTCCCTCTGTGTCCAGGAGGCCCCGGGGCCAGCATTCTTCTCCCTGCAACTGCTGCCTGTCTCAGTGTTTCTCTCCTTTTCACTGTGTCCAGATTTGCAAACACAGATAGAGTGTGTGACTTTATTTACATATCACAAATGACAAAATAGCACTCATTGAGCATCTACTGTTTACAGGACGTTAACGGGGAAGACATTAGAAAACTCCAGTTGGCTGGGCATGGTGGTTCACGCCTGTCATCCCAGCACTTTGGGAGGCGGAGGAGAGGGTAGGCCTGAGCCCAGAGGCTCGAGATTAGCCCCGGCAACTTGGTGAAACAATATGTAATCAAAAAACTAGCCAGATGTGGTGACATGTGCCTGTGGTTCCAGCTACTTGGAAGGCTGAGGCAGAAGGATTACCTGAGCACAGCAAGTTGAGGCTGCGGTGGCTGTGAGTGTGCCACTGCACTCCAGTCTGGGCGACATAGTGAGACTCCAACTCAAAATAATAAAGAAAACTCCAGTCATCAAGAAGTTTCCTGACCGGGCACGGTGGCTCAAGCCTGTAATCCCAGCACTTTGGGAGGCCAAGGCGACCAGATTGCCTGAGTTCAGGGAGGGGTTCAAGACCAGTCTGGGCAATTTGATAAGACCTCGTCTCTACAGTAAATCAAAAAATTAGCTGGGCGTGGTAAGCATGCACCTGTTGTTCCGGCTACTTGGAAGGTGAGGTGGAAAGATCGCGTGAGCCCAGCAGGTCGAGGCTGCGGTGGCTGTGAGCATGCCACTGCATTCCAGTCTGGGCGACAGAATGAGAGATTCCAACTCAAAAAAAACCAAAAACAAAAACAGAACTTCTCATTCACATTAATCATGTATTTTTACTAAAATTTAATTATTTATATTATATAGTATATGGAATGTATCTACTAATATACATACGTATTTAAGTATATATTTTACATATTAAGCCTTTTTATGTACTTAATCTTGATATATTTAATATGTTGTATTTAGGTATATTCCTTAATATTGGCAAACATTAATATATTAAATATATATTGTATATTAATATAAAAAATATAATTGGGCATTAATATATTTATTAGTATATATTAATAACTAATATGTAGCATTGTGTATTAAGTATTCTATTACTATATTAACTAATATATATATTTACCAATGTTCTCTCACATATATTTAATAGTGAAAACTCAGTGTAAATCATTTCGTATTAGAGACTCAGCCAACATTACAAAAGATTAAAAAAAAATCATAGGATGAAATGGTGGGCTCTGTCATGGAGCCGAGCAAATGCACACTATAAATATTGATGTCGTGAAAACGGGTCCACCCCGAACACTCAGGCCTGTGTCTTGCCTCTTCCTTACCCACCTCTATGGAGTCTCGGCGCTCCTGAATAGGCTGTGGGTGGAAACTGGAAAGCAGGAGACACACCGGGGATTGTGTCTCTGAGGAACCCAGGGTTTGAGCTTTTAGGGCCAAAAGCATGCTCAGGAGACACGGTGACCAGCGCGCACGGGGCTTTTGGGGGCTGAGTGGTGATGCTCTTATCTGTTTCTTTTTAGTGCCACAACTGCGAGTCCCTCACCCGCCAGAGGTTATTCTGGAAAAAAAAAAAAGATTAAGCTTGTGCTTCCAAGTTCACAGGGATGAAGTCTTATCTTTTGATCTGAAACAATGGAAAATTGTTGTCTAAAAAAGTGTTTTGTGGTTCTTTTTTTGAGTTGGAGTCTCTCTCTGTTGCCCAGACTGGAGTGGAGTGGCACACTCCCAGCCACTGCAGCCTCGACTTGCTGGGCTCCGGCGATCCTTCCGCCTCAGCCTTCCAAGTAGCTGGAACTACAGGCACGCAATACCACGCTGGCTAGTTTTTTCTTTTTTTTTTTTTGGGCTTTATTGTAGAGACAAGGTCTCACCAAGTTGCCTGGGCGGGTCTCGAACCCACGGGCTCAGGCAATCCACTTGTCTTGAACCGCGGGCTCAGGCAATCCAATTGCCTCCCAAAGTGCTGGGATTACAGGCTGAGCCACCAAGCCTGGCCCGCTTTTTTGTTTGTTTGTTTGTTTTTGTTTTTTTTAAGCAGAGGCTTGCTCTGTTGCCTAGGCTGGAGTGCAGTGGCCATGACTGGCTCGACTCCTGGGCTCAAGCGATCCTCCTGCCTCAGCCTCCTGAGTAGCTGGGACTACAGATGCATGTGTCCATGACTGGCTACTTTATTTAATTTTTGTAAAGATGGGGTCTTGCTATGCTACCCAGGCTTGTCTCAAACATCTGGCTTAAGTGACCCTCCTGCCTCGGCCTCCCAGAGTGCTGGGATTACAGGAGGGAGACAAGGCACCCAGCCAAGAGGTGATGTTTTGGAAAGTCATAAAGCGTTAGGGCTGGGTAGAGGTCTGGAAGTTATAATGGATAGTGTTTTGCAATCATGGGATAGAAACTGTCAGTGGCTGCAGCCTTTTATTCTAGCATGCCAACTCCAGGGAGACCCTGAGGTGTCATTGAATTTATGTTGCCTAATTGAGCCGCAAATGGTGTGCTTTTCGGTTTTGCATAAGAGGGGTCAGTTCCCAAGAGGATAGGCAGTGCCCCAAGGTTTCACACTTATTTAAATTCCTCCTTAAAAGAAGCCACTTTGGTGAGGGGTGCTGTTATTTGTGCCTGCAACAGACACAGGAAGGAGGAGGCTGTGTGTACAGAGATTGAACCACCGCCGTCTGTAACAAAATATTTGACTTGAACGTTACAAAGAGAAAATAACAATGGCTAGCATGTGTTGAGCACCTACTGTGTACCAGGGATGATTTTATTGACTCCACAAAACCACCACTGAGAAGTAGTTCTCTCTCTTACCCTCGTTTGATGGGTGTGGAATAAGACTGTCAAGTGACTTGCCCTCAGTAAATGGAGGTCAGGACTGAGACTCTTGAAGGCTTCCCCAAGGACAGGTTTGGAAAAAAACTGGGCCTTGGACTAGGACTCGGTCTTTTAGTCCTTTTATTTTTTTATTTAAACACTGATGGGATCTCACTATGTTGCCCAGGTCTTGAACTCCTGAGCTCAAGCAATCCTCCCACCTCGTCCTCCCTAAGTGCCAGGATTACAGGTGTGAGCCACCGTACCCAGCCATACACCCAGACTTCTTCCCAGGATCTGTCCCTGGCTTATTCAACCACCCAAACAACTGATCTTGGCTATGGCACTTCACTTTGATGGCTTTCACTCTCCTTAACTTTAGAACTGGTTAGAAGGGAGGGGAGGTTTGGGACTATGCTTTGACTTCTGTCTCACATGGCTCCACAGTTCTCTCTTGTAAGTCTTTTTTTTTTTTGAGTTGGAGTCTTACTCTGTTGCCTAGGCTGGAATGCAGTGGCACGCTCCTGGCCACCGCAACCTTGACCTGCTGGGTGCAGGCGATACTTCTGCCTCAGCCTTACAAGTAGCTGGAACTACAGGTGCATGCTACCATGTCCAGCTAATTTTTTGATTTATTGTAGAGATTGAGGTCTCGCCAGGCTGGTCTGAGGTTGCTCAGGCTGGTCTCGAACCCGTGAACTCAGGCAATCCTCTCGCCTTGGCCTCCCAAAGTGTGGGATTATAGGCTTGAGCTACCATGTCCGGCCTCATGTAAGTCTTATTCCTTTTCATGGCTCAGGTCTGTAAGCTGCTGTTCACAGGACGTCTGCAGGGGAGATGAGGTGGGGTGAGAGGTAGTCACCTGGCCTTAAGTCGTAGGAATGCTAGGGTCGGGGGCTTTGTCTGCATCTTACAAAGTTTTTACAGACTTGATGCTTTTCTTTTCTTTTTTAAATTTTTTTGAGACTGGGTCTCACTCTGTTGCCCAGGCTGGAGTGCAGTGTCCTCAACATAGCTCACTATTTCTTCAAACTCCTGGGCTCAGGTGATTGATTCTTCTGCCTCAGCCCTCTGGGTAGCTAGGACAACAGGAGTGCGTCACCATACCCTGCTAATTTTTTGACCTCTTTGTAGTGACAGGGTCTCGCTATGTTGCCCAGGCTGTTCTTGAATCCCTGGGCTCAGGCAGTCCTCTCACCTCTGCTTCCTAAACTGTTGGGATTACAGGCTTGAGCCACGGCGCCTGGTAACTCCCAGAGTTTTGTTACGCTCTTTTTTTTTTTTTTGAGGGGCTTATTGGTGTGTGTAACTTTCTACTTTTTTTTTTTTTAAGATGAGGTTTAGCTATTTTGCCCAAGCTGATCTCAAACTCCTGGACTCAAGCAATCTGGCAGCCTCAGCCTCCCAAAGTTTTGGGACTACAGGTGTGAGCCACTATGCCTGACCATTCTTCTTTTTTAAACACAGACGAAGTCTCATTATGTTGCTCAGGCTGGTCTTGAACACCTGGCCTCAAGCGATCCTCCCCTGCCTGGCCTTCCAAAGTGCTGGGATTATAGGAGTGAGCCCCCATTTATAAATTTTCAGCAGAGTTGAGCTTTGAGAAAATTTGATAAAATTGAAGTTATCTGAAGTTTGAGGATTGAAGTTATGCTAAAATGAAATTGTCCTAAGCTTTATGAAGTCTGTATCTTGACTTTATGTAAAATGATAATTCTTGCACGGTGGTTGCAGCTTCATGGAGAAAGAAGCTCTGTATTCATGAACACAATCTTATATGTAGCTGTGTTGTCAGCAACACTGGGGAGACAGCAGGCATTCAAGGATGGCTAGATGTGAACTCCATGGACTGGACTGACATTTTCCTTTGAAGAAACATTTTAGTCAATATTTGATGTCCCGTAGATTTGGGGAAGAAAGATAAATGTGTTGGCAGTTGCTTCTGGCTGCAGGTGGCTGAATTTACCTAGTTTCCATAAGAAATTGATGACATCCAAAGAAAACTAAACAAAAACCCATGGGATGGTGACCACTCTCTGAAAATGAGTGTGATTCCAGGCTTGACTTCCTGGTGCTGGAATGAGCTCTCATTTTTTCTGAGTACGAAATGCCTTCAGATTTGATAACTGGGCAAGCTGTGTGTACTGAGATGCCAGGACATTCTCTAATGATCGTCTGTGCTACACCAGGTCACTAAGGTACAGAGGCTTGACACATGCTCAGCTGGATCAGGTTAAAGAACTGCCCATCCTGGTTTCTGCCCCCAGCAGAGATGACATTTGGGACAAAGTCACTCGTGGAATGTCTAGCTATGCTTCTTGAATGGCAGTTAGACATGGACCTGGGATGCCCTTTCTTCTCCACACTACATGTGATGGCTCCAAGATCCGTGAACTCACTCGCATGCCTCAGGAACGTCTTGTTAACGCAGTGCCTAACTTGCAGGCTACCCGAGGTAGCTAACTTACCTGCACGCTGACCCTCATTCTTCAACATTTGAATTCTGTTCCATCTCAGTCTTTGTCCTGAGAGGCACGAGTCTTGTGTGTGGTGGCCATGAGCATGCCACTGCACTCCACCCAGTGCTTCATGCTTATGTGACTCCTTTCATGTGTCTTTATTGGGTATATAGGCATTTTCAGCCACAATGTCATTAAGTTGTGACTGGCAAATTGTCCCAATTAATCTAAGATGCCCTGAGGCTTTGCCCAAGTCTTTTTGTTATTGTTATTGTTTTTGTTTTATTTTTATTTATTTTTATTTATTTATTCATTTTTGAGTTGGAGTCTCACTCGGTCGCCCAGACTGGAGTGCCATGGCCGCTCCCGGCCACCGCAGCCTCAGCCTGCTGGGCTCTGGCGATCCTTCCGCCTCAGTCTTTCGAGTAGCCGGAATTACAGGCATGTGTTACCACGCCCGGCTGATTTTTTGATTTATTGTAGAGATGAGGTCTCGCTGCCCAGGTGGGTCTCGAACCCGCGGGCTCAGGCAATCCACTCACCTCAGCCTCCCAAAGGCGCGGGATTACAGGCTGAGCCACCAAGCCCGGCTTATTTTTATTTTATATTCTCCCTTTTTTGAATTTTTTTTTTTGAGTCAGAGTCTCACTCTGTTGCCCCGGCTGGAGTGCAGTGGCGTGCTCATGGCCACCACGGCCTCAACCTGCTGGGCTCAGGTGATCATTCCGCCTCAGCCTTCCAAGTAGCTGGAACTATAGGCATGCACCACCACACCTGGCTAATTTTTTGGTTTATTGCCGAGATGAAGTTCTACCAAGTTGCCCAGGCTGGTCTCGAACCCCTGGGCTCAGGCAATCCTCTCACCTTGGGCTCCCAAAGTGCTAGGATGACAGGTGTGAGCCACCACGCCCAGCTGTAGATTCAAGGGCTATATGTGCAGTTTTGTCACATGGGTATACTGTGGGCTATTAAGCCCATCTCCTCAGTAGTGCGCATGGTGCCCAGTGGGTAGTCTTTCTACCCCGTCCCCTCCTTCCCCCCCTGTAGAGGTCCTGTTGCTCCATTGTGATACCTGTGTGTGCCTAGGGTTTAGCTCCCACTTGTAAGTGAGGGCATGCAGTGTTTGGCTTTCTGTTTCTGGGTTAGTGTGCTTAGAACTGTGGTCTTCTGCCACATCCACGCTGCTGTAAAGGACACAATTTTGTTCTTGCTGGCTGTGGTATATTCCGTGGTGTGTAGACACCCTGATTTCTTCATCCTGTCCACTGCTGATGGGCACCTGAGTTGGTTCCATTGCCCAGGTCTTGAATAACAATTTCAGGCTCTTCTTGAAGATTCTGTATGTGGTTTTTTGTTTGTTTTCGGCCTTCTGGGTAGACATAACTCCAGCCTTTTACTCACTGAGTGGAGAGAGGTATTCTGGGCTGTCAAGGAGCTCACAGACTAGGGGAGACACGGAAGCCAAAATTCTCTTCTGCTTTTTTATTTTTTTATTTTTTTGAGTTGGAGTCTCACTCTGTCGCCCAGACTGGAGTGCAGTGGCCGCTTCCGGCCACCGCAGCCTCGACCTGCTGGGCTCAGGCGATCCTCCCACCTCAACCTTCCAAGTAGCTGGAACTACAGGCACGCGCTACCATGCCCGGCTAATTTTTTGATTTATTGTAGAGATGAGGTCTAGCCAAGTTGCCCAGGTGGGTCTCAAACCCGCGGGCTCAGGCAATCCATTCACCTTGGCCTCCCAAAGCATGGGATTACAGGCTGAGCCACTGAGCCTGGCTTCTTCTGCTTTTTTAAATAGAAATATTCATTTGTTCATCCATTGATTCACTGACAGCCATTTGCTTTGTACTTTTACCTGGAGAGGCTGCAGCATTAAAAGTGAGTGCCATGAAAAATATTCGGGATGGATGACAAGAATCAGTGACATCAGTTTTTCCTGGGGAGACGTAGCAGGGATGAGGGAGATGACTAGGGAACACTTCCTAAACTCGAGACTTTAAATACGTGTGACACTGACACGGTGTGTGGTAGGTGCCTGGTCCTATTCTAAGCGCTTTACAAAGATCAGCTCATTTAATCTGCATAAGAGCACTATGAAATGTGTTCTTATCACGTATTATTGACACTTATTGAGGGGAGGAGTGAGGCACAGGAAGGTTAGGTCACTTACCCAAGGTTACGTGGCCGGAAGGACAGACCCAGGCATTGAACCCCAAGCGATTTGGCGCCAGAATTAGAGATGACTATTTTTTTTAATGTTTACTTATTTACTTTTATTTTTTGTAGAGGCAAGATCTCGCTATGTTGCCCAGGCTGGTCTCGAACTCCTGGGCTCAAGCGATCCTCCTGCCTTGGCATCCCAAAGTACTGGGATGACAGGCATGAGCCACCACACCCAGCCTGGAGTGATTCTTGAGTGAGTCTTGAAAGAGATTTAGATCCATGAACAGAGTGATGAGGCAGAAAAGGCTAGAAGAAACCAGATCTCAAGGACCTGATCTCACGGGCAAATCATGGACTTTATGGGAAAAAAAAAAGAAATAAGGAAGAGACAGTCACTAGGTTCCTGCTTCTGCAAGAGCCGTGTCGGCTTCTGTGATCCAGTCCCAGTATCTCCCATGGTAGTCTCTGAGCCACAGTGCAATGCTGTCTTCCACCGTCCCTCCCCACATCTCCCTGAGATAGCTGTACCCCCATCTTACCGAGGTGGACACTGAGGCTCATGTGGCCGTGGGCTTGGTTCACGGGGAGCCCAGATCGAACACAGGTGTTGGCAACAGACGTTGTGGTCTCTTTCTGGTTCACACCCACCTCTCTGGCCAAGGTGAGTGTCAGAGGTGTGGCATGGCCAGGCGCAGTGGCTCAAGCCTATAATCCCAGCACTTTGGGATGCCGAGCGAGAGGATTGCCTAAGCTCAGGGGTTCGAGACCAGCCTGAGCAACATGGTGAGAACTCGTCTCTACAATTAATTCAAAAAATTGTCAGGTATAGTGGTACATGCCTATGGTTCCAGCTACGTGGAAGGCTGAGGCGGAAGAATCGCTGGAGCCCAGCAGGTCAAGGC
Source organism: Cephalopachus bancanus (assembly GCA_027257055.1). Lineage (NCBI taxonomy): Eukaryota > Metazoa > Chordata > Mammalia > Primates > Tarsiidae > Cephalopachus > Cephalopachus bancanus. Next base: position 510,597 of record JAPVLO010000301.1, on the reverse strand, counting down.
TGTGGTGGCCGTGAGTGTGCTGTTGCACTCTAGCCTGGGCGACAGAGTGAGACTCCGACTCAAAAAGAAAAAAAGAGGTGTGGCATGTAGCCAAGCACTGCAGGTGGCTTGCATGGTTCATATCACCGTGTCTTTGCTAGTCTGCGATGACAGCAGGACTGGGGACCGACTTGATGGAACATGTGCACGGGAGACACTGTGCTTCCTCTGGCAGGCCGTGCTTGTGGGTTTCTGCCATGTTTGTTTACTCCATCACACGTGTTTGCCCCATGTGGCTTCCACACCCAGATCTCAGTCTTGAGCTTGACTGAGAACAACGTTGGCAGGACAGTCTTGTCATGGTCAGGGCGGTTATGATAGCAGCAGGCTCTCTGTCCGGGATTTGCGTGTTTGTCCAGAAACAAGCCAACTTGGTGGCAGAGAAGAGACCCAGGTCAAAGCTGGTTTCAGTCTCATTGGCAAAAGAAAGGCCGTTTCGGTGCTATTTTGCATATGGGCTATTCTCCCGCCTCAGCCTCCCAAAGGGCTGGGATCACAGGAGTGAGCCACCATGCCTGACCTGTATTTCACTTTTAGATCTTCTCTATGAGATTCATCACTGATCCCCATTCTCCAGATGAGAAAACAAGACCCAGAAAGATGTCCTAATTTGCCCCAAGTCAGAGGGCTCGTAAGTGGCCGAACTGAAATCATTTCCCTTAAGTCCTGTTCTTTTTGCCACAACTTGGGGCCACTTGCTCTTGGCAACTGCACTTGAACTTGTAGTCTCCAGGAAGAGAGCAGCGGGAAGGAGGCGGGCCCCGAGCAAGGGAGGCGTGGCAAAGGGTCTCCATGATGCGTCCACAATGGAAGCCTTGTCACTGATTATGTTGAGCCGAGAATCAGGCAAGCAAAGCTTGTTGGCATGCGAGTTAACTTTGTCCTTTCGCCGCTTTTCTGCTTAAATGATTAAGGCTCTTAAGTACAAATTAAATGGCCTCAAGTTCACACAGAGACAATGCCCGGGACTCGATGGAACCGAAAATCATTTCCGCTGTTTTCGGCGAGTTTTCCGCAGACACAGACTTTCCGCACGTGATCATGGAATCACTCAGCCTGTGTGCGGGTGGATGGGACCAAAGGGGCTGACATTCCATCCTGTGCAGAAATGCCTTTCCAGCATCAGTGACAGTCACGGTCTGACAGACGTGTGACCCGAGAACTTTCCATGAACCAGGCACTCCTTGCAATTCTCTGAATGTCTCTGTTTCACAATTGCCCAAATGGACTCAGAGAGGTTAAGCAATTTGCCCTAAAGCACACAGCTAATTATAGCACAACAGACCCTGATTGAGGTCTTTCTGACTCCTCTCTGGGAGGCCTTGGCTGCTGTGCAGAAGTGTTGAGAAGCAAACAAGGGTTCCTTGCTTCCATGTTGGACTTGTGTTCCCAACATGACGGCTGCTTTGTCATTCCCAGGAGGCACTTCAGGCTGTTATTGGAAAGTCCTACTGGGAAGTTCTGTTTAAATTAAATTAAATGTGTCTTATAGTTATGGGGTCCCACTATGTTGCCCAGGCTGTTCTCGAGGTCCTGGCCTCAAGCAATCCTTCTATCTAGGGCTCCCAAAGTGCTAGGATTAGAGATGTGAGCCATCTCGCCTAGCCATGGGAAGATTTTTTGTGCGTATTTAGCTGAAATCTTCTTTCTCGTGACTTTCGTCTATGAGGCCTACCTAGTTTTGCTCTCAAGAATAATATCGGTTGGGCGCAGTGGTTCATGCCTATAATCCAGGCACTTTGAGAGGCAAAGGTGAGAAGATTGCCCGAGTCCAGGGGATTTGAGACCAACCTGGACAACTTGGTGAGACCTCATCTCTAGAGTAAATTAAAAAAATTAGCCAAGTGTGGTGGTGCATACCTGTTGCTTCAGCTACTTGGAAGACTGAAGCAGAAAGATCACCTGAGCCCAGCAGGTCAAGGTTGTGGTGGCTGTGAGGGTGCCACTGTACTCCAGCCTGGGTGACAGAGTGGGACTCCTACTCAAAAAAGAAAGAATAAGGCTGGTGCGGTGGCTCAAGCCTGTAATCCCAGCGCTTTGGGAGGCCCAGGCGAGAGAATTGCCTGAGCTCAGGGGTTTGAGAGCAGCCTGGGCAACTTGGAGGTACCTCATCTCCACAATAAATCAAAAAAATTAGCTGGGCGTGGTAGTGCATGCCTGTAGTTCCAGCTACTTGGAAGGCTGAGGCGGAAGGATCGCCGGGGCACAGCAGGTCGAGGCTGCAGTGGCTGTGAGCATGCCACTGTACTCCAGTCTGGGCAACAGAGTGAGACTCCAACTCAAAAAAAAAAAGAAATATTAATAATAATGTCACTTAAGATCCCTCCTTTGGTATGAAAGTCACCACCAGTCCATAACTTTGAATTGAGGGGCACATTAGCAAGTCTGTAGTTTCTCGAATGACACCAAGGGCTTTGATCATCTCTTGGTTTATAGCAAACCATCCTATAGCATAGTAGATTGAAGAACCACCAATGAGTGCCTGTTATCTCACAATCTGGGCAGGCTTTGGGCAGGGCTCAGCAGGGAGATTCTTCTCCTGCATGTTCATCTGGGGTCAGTTGGTAGTATTTGCCGTTTGGCTGGTCTGGCTTGTGGGTCCAAGATGATTTTGCTCACATACCTAGCACCTTGGTAAGGACAGTCTCAAGGCCTCTTCTTAGGGTCTCTACTGTGGAGTAATTGGACTCCTTGCATTTTAGCGAGGTGCTTGAAGGGCGAGTGTCCCAAGAGATAGGGCAGCAAAACTACTAGTCTTTTCCAGCCTTGGCTTGGAAGCTGGGACAGTGTCACTCGCAGGTCGGAGCAGTTACAGAGCCTACTCAGGTTCAAGGGGAGGGAACATAGACCTCACCTCTTCCTAAGAGGAGTGTCAAAGAATTTGCAGCCATTTTTAATCTGCTCTGCTAAGGATAGACCTCGATGTGTTCCCATTTTCCTGGGTTGGATGGTAAATACCTATCAGGGTTTGAAAATCCTCCTGGACTTATTTCTCTATTTTAGGGCATTTGAACTTCAGACACTTCTTTTTCTAATAGTTATTTTATTTATATAGCATGATCTCGACTAAGGATGATTATTTGCTGAAGTTAAGGATGATGGACCCATTATTATTATAACCTCACAAGGACAGATTCTCTTTTCTTGTTGTTCTATAAAGACAGAAGACCAATAGTTTATTTGTGGTTTAAACACACATGCAGAAAACAGATGGATACTAGGGAATACAGAATGTAGAAACTCCACATCAAAGGGTTTTTAAAATTCATTAATTTATGCTCTTATTACATCATTGCGCTTTTTCATTTATACAAAGTACCTGTGGTGTTTGATTCTTTTTTTTTTGAGTTGGAGTCTCACTCTGTCGCCCAGACTGGAGTGCAGTGGCCGCTCCCGGCCACCGCAGCCTCGACCTGCTGGGCTCCAGTGATCTTTCACCTCAGCCTTCCAAGTAGCTGGAACTACAGGCATGTGCTACCACACCCGGCTAATTTTTGGTTTATTGTAGAGACGAGGTCTTACCAAGTCACCGGGCTGGTCTACGAACCTGCGGGATCAGGCAATACACTCGCCTCGGCCTCCCAAAGGCGCGGGATTACAGGCTGAGCCACCGAGCCCAGCTTCTTCTTCTTCTTCTTTTTTTTGAGTCATTCTGCTGCCCAGGCTGGAGTGCAGAGTGGCACACTCACAACCACCCCAGCCTTGACCTGCTGGGCTCAGGTGATCCTTCTACCTCAGCCTTCCAAGTAACTGAAACTACAGGCACTCGCCACCACACTCGGCTAACATTTATTGTAGAGACAAGGTCTTGCCATGTTGTCCAGGCTGGTCTCAAACCTGTGGGCTCAGGCAATTCTCTCGCCTCAACTGGTGTTTTGATTCTTTAAAGCAGCATTTTATTTTTTAAAATGTATTTATTCATTTATTTATCTCTTCTCCCACTCCTCAACACTTCTGAAGCTGCATTTTAAAGTCCTACGATTTGGGCCGGTAATGAATCTCCTATGTGTGTACTGTATTTTTCGTTAGAAATTAAGGCAAAATGCAGGGGTCCTTCCTCTGATTATATTAGCGGAAGGAGTTAACTGAAACTGTTTCTAATCTTTTGATCCTTGTCACACTGCTCTGCTATGCAATAATACACTGAAGAATTTTCAGAAAGTGAATGTTGGGGACTTAATATAGCTCCTGCCTTAAAAAGATTCTGCTCTGTGGAGTTAGGCTAGTGGCTGGTATGCGAAACCGACCAAAAGCTGTTGTAGAAAACAGAAAATGCTCTCATACAGAAATAAAACTGTGAGGCTTTGGATTGGAGAGGCGAATTCTCTTTTGCCAGGCGGCTTGTTCTTTATGGCCTGAGACGCTCAGGGAAGTCCTCCATGGTGATCCAGCTTTTTCACGGGCGGGTATTGTTTGTTTGGTTGGCTTATTTATCTAATTTTTTTCTAACATAATCATGTCTGCAAAAACAGTAATGATCTTGGGCACACTCCTTGCGTATTGCTTTATTTCGAAGTTTTATTTTATTTCTTTGTTGCCCAGACTGGAGGGCAGTGGCATGCTCACAGCCACTGCAGCCTCAACTTGCATGCTGGGCTCAGGCGATCCTTCCACTTCAGTCTTCCTAGTAGCTGGACCTACAGGTGTGCGCCATCACATCTGGCTATTCTTTTTATTTATTATAAAGAAGAGTTCTCGTTAAGTTGCCCAGACTGATCTTGAACTCCTGGGCTCAGGCAATCCTCCCACCGCGGCCTCCCAAAGGGCTGGGATGACAGGTGTGAGCTACTGTGCCCCTTATTTTAAAGTTTCCTATCATTGAAGTATTTCAGTAAGTATTTATTTAAATACAAAGGGAGTTAGCAAATATACAAATATTTATTGAAGCACGTCAATACATATACCATGAACTATGTAAATCTTGACTGATGGAGGTATTTCAAAAGATTGAGGTTTTTTGACATAAATACTTGGCTTTTTAAAAATGTGTTGTTTGGAATGGACTTCGGACCTGCTAAAAGTGCGTGGGCCGGAACACCAAATCCCCGCACCTGTGACCCAACATGAGAACTGGGACATGGAGAGACAATGGAAGCCCCTGTACCCTTGAGTTTGATTCTCTTCCTCCTTCACGGGGAGGGGGTTGCCCTCACACATGGGGACTGTCATTCCCATGCGTGTCTTTTTGCCTTCACTGCATCTGGGATATGCCTGTGCACAATGTGTGGCCTTTGCATTCTTTTTCTTTTTTTGAGTCAGGGTCTCACTGTGTTGCCCAGGCTGGAGTACAGTGGGGCATGGTCACGGCTCACCACTGCCTCAGCCTCTTGGGCTCAAATAGTCCTCTCTCCTCAGCCTCCCGAGTAGCTGGGACTACAGGCGTGCACCACCACAACTGATTTATTGTAGAGATGAGATCTTGCCAAGTTGCCCAGGCTGTTCTTGAACCTCTGGGCTCAGGCAGTTCCCCTGCTGCATCCTCCCAAAGTGCTGGGATGACAGGTGTGAGCCACGGTGCCGGGCCAGCCTTTGCATTCTTAAAGGCTGGGCAAAAAGATCTAAAGAAGAAGAATCTTTGGCGATACTGGAAAATGACACGAAATTCACACTCTGGCGTCCATAAATGCCACTGTAGTGAAACACAGAGAAAGGACCGAGGGTCCCTGCCGCTTCTGCACCACGTGACGGACTAGAATTGTAGTCGTTGAGACCGTGTGGCTCAAAAAGCCTAAGACGACTTACCGTCTCGCCTCTGCGTGGGCCACCTCTCGTCTGACCTGTGCACACACACTGATGGAGTAAGTAACCCGGCTGGGAAAGCAGGGTGGAGGCATGTGTGTTGTGGTCAGGAGGAAGCTGAAGGGTCAGAGGCCTTTTTCTTTTTGAGTTGGAGTCTCACCCAGGCTGGAGTGCAGTGGCACGCTCCCAGCCACCGCAGCCTCGACCCGCTGGGCTCTGGCGATCCTTCTGCCTCAGCCTTCCAAGTAGCTGGAACCACAGCATGCACTACCATGCCCAGCTAATTTTTGATTTATTGTAAAGACGAGGTCTCACCAAGTTGCCCAGGCTGGTCTTGATCCGTGGACTCACACAGTCTTCTCGCCTCGGCCTCCCAAAGTGCTGGGATTACAGGCTTGAGCCACCACACCCGGCTTCAGAGGCCTTTTTCTGAAACTTGGGCATTTCCTGTCCATTCTCTGCTTCCCCTCCCGGCTTTCACCAGACTGTAACTCACTCCTCTGCTTTACACTCCGTTTCCTCTTGCTGTCTTTTTCTTCACCCTCATGTCTGCAGAACCCACAGATTCCATTTGTCCTGTGACAGAAAGGGCCAGCTCTGAGGAGGGTCACCTGCCCCATCCTGAAAATTCGGCTTAGCAACATGCTAAGCATGTTTGTGTGTTTTTATGTTTTACATGTGCCTCTGATTGCGCTCATGCTGTTCCCTCACACTTGTCCTTGCTTTCTGGAATTCTTGCTCATCCCCACAGAGGGGCTGCGGCCATGGTGGCTGCAGATGGACGGGCGCAGATCGGCAAACAGTAATTGGCAAATGATCTTTTCAACATGAATGATAAAGCATTGATGAGGATATTTCCACTTCTTTTGCAAACACATAATAATAATACTTCTTTCTGGGAGGCCAAGGCAAGAGGATTGCTTGAGCCTAGGAGTTTGAGACACCTGGCAACATAGCAAGATCCTGTCTCTAAGAAGAAAAAAAAATTTAATACCACTTTCTTGTTTCTTTAGTGATGGGTCTCTCTTTTTTCAAGCCAGGGCTATGCAGATAATCGTCCCAACTGGTTATTCCTCTCCCAAGAACAGCTGAGGAATGTGCAGTGCTAAGCGCTTGGGCTGCTTGATAGTGCGGTGGTGAGGTTCAAGGGCTGTGAGCCACACGGTGCATCTGTCAGCTTCGAGACCTTGGCATTCTGCTAGCAAAGAAGAGGGGAATGGCTCCTGTGTGGCAACCTGTGGTGGCGGCCAGAAGAGACAGAATGCCGAGATGAAGCCTTCATTCACACTCAGTCTTCCACCTTATGTGTTTGTAAGGGGGTCTGTGAACGATAATAAGCCATCGAAAATGACAAATATGCAAGGTGAAACAATCACAGTAGAGCGTGACTGCGTTTACAGAAGAGATTCAGAAAAGGTGTTGGAGTGGAAGGGAGGGTTGGAGGAGGTGGCAGGGACGCACAGGGATTTGGACGCTGGGATTTTTTTTTTTTTTTGAGTTGGAGTCTCACTCTGTTGCCCTCACAGGAGTGCAGTGGCATGCTCATGGCCACTGCAGCCTGGATCTGCTGGGCTCAAGTAATCCTTCCACCTCAGTCTTCCAAGTAGCTGGAACCATAGGCATGCACCATCATGCTTAGCTAATTTGCTGATTTATTGTAGAGACGAGGTCTCGCCAAGTTGCCCAGGCTGGTCCTGAACCCCTGGGCTCAGGCAGTCTTCTTTCTTCTGTGTCCCAAAGTGCTGGGATTACAGGTGTGAGCCACTTCGCCTGACCCTTCTTCTTTTTTTGAGCTGGGATCTCACTCTGTTGCCCAGGCTGGAGGGGAGTGGCATGATCACAGCTCACCACAGCCTCAACTCCCTGGGCTCAGACAATCCTCCCTCCTCAGCCTCTTGAGTTGAGTAGCTGGGACTATAGGCATGCACCACACACACGTACACACACACAATTTTTTTTTTTTTTTTGAGTTGGAGTCTCACTCGGTCGCCCAGACTGGAGTGCAGTGGCCGCTTCCGGCCACCGCAGCCTCGACCTGCTGGGCTCCGGCGATCCTTCCACCTCAGCCTTCCAAGTAGCCGGAATTACAGGCATATGCTACCATGCCCGGCTGATTTTTTGATTTATTGTAGAGATGAGGTCTCGCCTGCCCAGGCAGGTCCCGAACCCGCGGGCTCAGGCAATCCACTCACCTCAGCCTCCCAAGGTGCAGTATCACAGGCTGAGCCCGGCGCACATACATATTTTTTGGAAGAGATGAGGTCTCACTATGTTGCCCAACCTGGTCTTGAACTCTTGGACTCAAGCAATCCTCCCATCTTGGCCTCCCAAAGTGCTAGTGTTACAGGCATGAGCCACCATGCCTAGCCTTAGGTACTTTTATAGTGACCTTCTCAGAGGCTGAGGCAGGAGGATCGCCTGAGCCCAGCAGGTCTAGGCTGTGGTGGCTGTGAGCGTGTCACTGCACTCCAGCCTGGGTGACAGAGTGAGACCCTGACTCAAAAAAAAAATTGACACCAGATGGTGTTCGTAAGGGGAAGCTAAGTTAGACTTGCGACAAGGCGACCTTAGTTTCTTTCTGCAGAGTCCTTAGAACTGAAATCTACTCAATCTGGGAACTGCCAAGAAAAAAAGGAAAAAAAAAGATTAAGTATTCGGAGGGGAAACCGGACCCTTTAAAGCAAGGTCAAAGATTCTGCATTTGAAATCTGGGATGTGGTGGGCTTCTGGAAACGGGCGACTGTCCGCCAGGGAGTGTGGCCTCGTGTGTCTGTGCACACGTGCATTCCCTGCGTTGGGGGACGTTTCAGGATTCTCCAGCCTGAATCCTCCTGGGCTTCCCACATACGAGTTCCTTGGAGAGGTTCGGTTTCCATGCACAATCGCCTCCCACCACACTCTTGTCCGTCTCTGAATCTTTTTTTTTGAGACGCAGTCTTGCTCCGTTGCCCAGGCTGGTCCCGAGCTCCTAGGCTCAAGCGATCCTCCCGCCTCTGCCTCCCAAAGTGCTGGGATTACAGGCGTGAGCTGCTGTGGCCGGCCCGGTTTCTGCACGTTACCTTCGTGCTTCCTGCCTGAGTTCACACACTGTGGCCCGTGCCCTCTCTTCCAGCTTGAGGGCTGCACTTCATGGTCTGTGCTCGGACAGCCTCTTTACAGGCATGTACCACCTCTTTACAGGCATGTACCACCAAGCCTGGGTGGAACTGTCTATGCACCAAGATGCCTGTGAAATTGTTCCCACATATCTGCCACTTCTTGATTGTCTTACCTTCGATGCTGTTGCTTTTTTTCAGGCAAAATTTACATAACGGAGGCTGGGCATGGTGGCTCACACCTGTATTCCCAGCACTATGGGAGGGAGGATTGCTTGAGCCCAGGGGTTTGAGACCAGCCTGGGCAACATAGCAGGATCTCCACAAAAAAAGCAAACAAAAGGACTAAACAGCAGTCTATTGTAAAGACAATATCTCATTTTGTAGGATCATGCATCTGTTGATGGACGTTTGGGTCTCTCCCACCTTTGGGCTGTTGCTTTTTTTTTTTGAGTCGGAGTCTCACTCTGTCGCCCAGACTGGAGTGCAGTGGCCGCTCCCGGCCACCGCAGCCTCGACCTGCTGGGCTCCGGCGATCCTTCCGCCTCCGCCTTCCGAGTAGCTGGAACTACAGGCACGTGCTACCACACCCGGCTAATTTTTGGTTTATTGCAGAGACGAGGTCTTACCAAGTCACCGGGCTGGTCTACGAACCTGCGGGATCAGGCAATCCACTCGCCTCGGCCTCCCAAAGTGCTGGCATTACAGGCTGAGCCACCGAGCCCAGCCAGGGCTGTTGCTTTTTAAGATAACCACAACTGAGCTAAGTGCTGACCTTTCATTCCCAGTGTCAACTGTCAGGGGAGGCAGTGTGCCCAGGGGAGAGAGACCTTAGGGGAGAGGTTGCCAATAGGTAGTTCACAGTAATAAGAGGCCCCCAAGATATGTTGTGTTTGTTCTTCCTTGCATGGTTGCCTTGCTCAGTCTTTAAAAGTTGGATCATTGCCCATGTTTAAAACTTAAGATGTCTTTCTCTCTTTCACACACACACACACACACACACACACACACACACACACACATCTAGATTTCTGTCTTGTCACAGGAAATCAAAACTTTGTCAGTACCTGGCGTGTGCCCACCTGACAACTCAGTTGCCATGGGTTGTGGTCTGTGCCCTTGTGTCCTCTGTTTCTGGGAAAGGATGTCTCCGACTTTTCACAGCCCTCAGACCTTAGTGAGGCCGCAGGTCTGGATGCATCTGAGCTGCTGTTTCTTCTGATGGTCCAGTTAGGAGAAAAGTGGGACTGGGCACCGTGGCTCGTGCCTCAGGGTCTCCTTGTCACCCAGGCTTGAGTGTGGTGGCATGATCAGCTCACCACAGCCTCCGTCTCCTGGGCTCAGGCGATCCTCCCACCTCAGCCGCCTGAGTAGCTGGGACCACAGCTGTGTGCCACCACGCCCAGCTAACTTTTTGATTTTTTTTTGGAGAGACACGGTCTTACTATGTTGCCCAGGCTAGTCTCGAACCCTGGGCTCAAGCGATCTTCCTGCCTCGGCTTCTCAAAGTGCTGGGATTGCAGGTGTGAGCTGCAGCACCTGGCCTGGTTGCTGTATTTGGCAAATGAAAATCGTTGGCTGAGCCGGGCTCGGTGGCTCAGCCTGTAATCCCGCGCCTTTGGGAGGCTGAGGTGAGTGGATTGCCTGAGGCTGCGGGTTTGAGACCCGCCTGGGCGGCGAGACCTCATCTCTACAATAAATCAAAAAATCAGCCGGGCGTGGTAGCGCGTGTCTGTAATTCCGGCTACTGGGAAGGCTGAGGCGGAAGGATCGCCAGAGCCCAGCAGGTCGAGGCTGCGGTGGCCGGGAGCGGCCACTGCACTCCAGTCTGGGCGACAGAGTGAGACTCCAACTCAAGAAAATCGTTGGCTGGTTATCTGCAACTCAGGTCTGACCGAGTATCCTGTTATCTGGCGCCCCTTTTGTCTACACCCCAGGACACCATGTGGCTTTGGTTTGCTGTGTGCCGCTGGTCTGAAGGGGCAGGTTCAGAAGATGCCTGCCCATCTCCCTGAAGAAGTGGTCTCTCGGTGGAGCAGGTGCTGGGTAGGGTCCCGTTCCCGAAGGATGTGACTGGACCCCACAGACGGGTCGGGCAAAAGTGATTCTGTCATGTTGCAGACAGACAGAAGGAACACCAGCCACTGTGTCACTCGTGGTGCCCCCTGGCAGGGGGTGGCCCAGGGCCCTGCTCAAGGCCTGGCTGAGTCACTTTGCCTCCAGCCAGCTCACTCTAATTCCTTGAAACTGCAATGTGTCCTTTCCACTTCCCTGAAATGAAAACAGTGAAAATACCAGTAAGAAGCATCGCAGCCTGCGCCAAGGACGCTACCATGTCTCTGTCTAATGAATCAGCAGTCCTAATGCAGAGGGCCACCCCACCCCGCTTGTAACTCTCCACCTTGAGGGGTGTCATTACACCCATTTCGTGGATAAACCGAGGCTCAGAAGGGCCAAGGAAAGTCTTTGGAAGGCCCTTCTGTTGTGAGTAAAGGTACACCCCCTCCAGTATGCTCTTTGGTGAAAGCAAGTTAAAATCAACTCTAGAACACAGGCCAGAGGATTGCCGGAGCCCAGGGTTCAAGACCAGCCTGGCAACTTGGTGAGACCTCGTCTCTACAGTAAATCAAAAAATTAGCCGGGCATGGTGGCGCATGCCCTTAGCTACTTGGAAGTCTGAGGCGGGAGGATCACTTGAGTCTAGCAGGTTGAGGCTGCGGTGGCCTGGGTGACAGAGTGAGACTCCAACTAAAAAAAAAAAAAGTTGGCAGTGGAGAGATGTCACCAACAGATGCTTGGTTTGCCTGGCTGTGACTCCTGCTTCCGGGGCCACCTCCTCCTGGGACAGCTCCTGTCCGTCACCGTTGTCCCCACTTGCCCGCTCCCAGGGGGCCACTTCCACGGTAAAGCTGGCTTAACACCCAGCTGGAGGCAGGGCGCTGGAGGCTGGGAGAAACGCTGAAAGTGACAGGCAGCTGGATGCTCTAGTGACAAGCTGAGACTGTTCCCCTCTGCCTTGACTACCCTCTTATTTCCAGGTAGCAGAGGTTGTGATGAGCCCATCTAGCCAGGAGCACCCCCCAACATGCCTGGTCCAGAGAAAACCCCAAACTCCAACAGGCAGGTCTAGTCCCAGTGGTGAGAGGCTCCCAGTCCAGGATCTCCTTCTGATTCAGCGAGCCTCTTCTTTTCGGGGTGTTCGACATTCAAAACAGTCATGTTCTTCAGGGAAGACACTGCCACCACCATGATCCAGTGGGGTTTTCACCCCAGACCCCAGCAAGATGGACTGATGGGACCCCAGGGAACACACATAGTCCAATTTCACACTCTGCAGAGGGTCACAAGGTGGTGACCCAGCGGGATGGGACGTTGATGCCATCTCCCGACAGTTAATTCTCTGACGTGTGTCGCTCCTTCTGGATTTCTGCTCTGTGGCATTTCACACAGTGCTGGTCGTGAGTGAACAGTTGGGATTGAGTGGCTTCCACCCGTGTCGTGTACTTCAGGGAAGGCCCTCAGGAGCGGGGTGAGAAGGTCAAAGGATGAGGGTGTGGTTGTTGTGGGAAGAGACACTCGCCACCCCCCTCCAGATGATCGCACAGTGTCTGCGCTGCTCTGTTCCCTGGAATGTATTAGTTCATTCAGTCATTCAACAAACACTTTTTTTTTTTGAGCTGGAGTCTCACTGTCACCCAGACTGGAGTGCAGTGGCACACTCATGGCCACCGCAGCCTCGACCTGCTGGGCTCAGGCCATCCTTCCACCTCAGCCTTCCAAGTAGCTAGAACTACAGGCACATGCCACCATACCCAGCTAAAATTTTGATTTATTGTAAAGACGAGGGCTCACCAAGTTGCCCAGGCTGATCTTGAACCCTTGGGCTCAGGCAATCCTCTAGTCTCTACCTTCCAAAGTGCTGGGATTCCAGGCGTGAGCCTCCATGCCCGGCCTCAACAAACAGTTCTCAAGACCCTCCTATTTGCCAGGCATTATATTTGGTGCTGGGCCCTGGGAGTGAGGAACATAGACTTCGCATCTGCCCTCAAGTTCTGTGTTCTCTGTGTCGTGCTGGAAGGATGACCTGGCAGTTCCTGATAACAGGGACCTGGTAAACAGACGGCACTCCATCAGGGTGTGACTCACAGCTCGAGCCCGCGCTGGAACCCCTGTCCTTGCTTCTGAGACAGGCTCTTTCCCGAGAGGCCACCCCATGGTGGTCACTCTGGTTAGCCACTGCTGCCAGTATCAGGCAAGAGGTAATGGGCAGTGGTGATGTGTCCACCGTTTCCTTACATAGCCTTTAACAAGCAGGTGATAAGAGCCGGACGAAATGATTAGGAGCATTTTTGGGCGATCTGGTTCTTTCTTGCTCTCCATAAGAAAAGTTCCCTCTGGCCTGTAATCCCAGCACTTTGGGAGGCCGAGGCGAGAAGATTGCCTGAGCCCAGGGGTTCAAGACCAGCCTGAGCAACATGGTGAGACCTTATCTCTACAATAAGTCAAAAAATCAGCCAGGTGTGATGGCTCATGCCTGTGGTTCTGGCTGCTTGGAAGGCTGAGGTGGAAGGATCGTCTGAGCCCAGGTCAAGGCTGTGGTGGCCACGAGCGTGCCACTGCACTCCAGCATGAGACTCCAACGAAAAGAAAAGAAGTCCCTGTCCTTGATGACCGCCCACCTGTTCTGGTGCTCAGAAAGGAACAGGCCACGGAAGAATGAGGCTTCAGGGGACTTGATCTCATCTACCCCTTTTCTTTTTTACTGGGCAAATAAATTCCATTCTGTGCCAATGTTTCTTTTTTTTCCTTATGCACAACCAAGTTTTTAAATAAACAGCGGCAACTCTGTTTTCCTAGTTTAACTAACATAGAAACACCTAATCCTCTTAGTTTTCTTGATTTTGCAAACAAGGATTTGCTGGGATAAAATCTTTAAGTCGTCCAGTCACATGGATGAGGCGTTCATTTAATGACCCCACGCAAATCTGTTAGAAAAGCAAAGTAATGAATGAATGATGTCCCCGTCCTTTTCTCTGTCTTCATTGTCGACCCAGCTGTGCAGCTTTAGTGGAGGCCGTGGGTGCAGAGCTTTGCCCCCTGAGTAGGAACAGTCTCTCGACATCACCTGCAAGCGCCCCACTTAGCTCGACCTTTCCATTTTCAGCATGTTGTAGGAAAAAAAACAACAACCTTGGTCTGCAGCTGCCCTGTCCTATACAAAAGCCACTAGTCACTTGTGGCTACTGAAACGTGTGGCTATGTGGGCTGAATGTTTAATTTTAATTAATTTAAATTCTGTTTTTCATTCTTATTTTTTTAGAGTCAGATTCTTACTCTGTTGCCCAGGCTGGAGTGCAGTGGTATGATCATGGCTCACCGCAGCCATGACGACCTGGGCTCAGGCAATCCTTCTGTCTCAGCCTCTCTAGTAGCTGGGTCTGCAGGTGCATGCCACCACGTCTGGCTTGTCTTTGATGTTTTTGTAGAGATGAGGTCTCGCTGTGTTGCCCAGGCTGGTCTTGAACTCCTGGGCTCAAGCAATCCTCCCGTCTCTGCCTCGCAAAGTGTTGGGATGACAGGTGTGAGCCACCACGCTCGCCCTTTAATATTTTTTGAAAGCAAAACAGCATCACATTTACTTCTTTTCTGGGGGAAATCTCACAATCCAGACTTTGAAATCAGAAACAACTGATTGAGAGAGGTTCATTCTCAGTATGGTCTAACAAATCTAGTTACAAACAACTTTGCAAACCATGCGAATAGTGTTTTATGCCATCAGCACCCTGGTAAATGCGGTGAAAGCCCGGCTTTCCGAGCCAGGCTCTCCTGGGCTTGGGTTCCAGGCCCACCGATGTGGGGTTTTGGACTGATATTTCACATTGGCTGAGCCTCATTTCCTCATCTGGGACATGGGACGGTGACAGTCCCTACCTTACGGCATCAGTATAGGATTAAAGGATATGCCACGTCAGTGATGCCACGTGGACAGCACCCAGCCCCTGACGACTGCTGTTCATGGTGTCGTTCTCACCGCTGTCATGACTGTTCTTGGCATCACAGAGGACCCGCCCTGTGCTGGCAAGGCCCGGTCTGATGCCTCTCGTGGGCTCTGGAAGGCTCTGTGGGTGGCCGTTCTTTGCAGTGGTGTCTGCCCTTGACCTTCTTAGGGTGACGCTCCCTGCTGCCAGTCCCCATGACCTGACTTGAACTTGGTTTTGTCTCTCTTCCCCTTTCTTGCTCTTTGTCCCGTTCTGCAACTTGCCTTAACCAGGACTTTTCGCTTCTCTTTGTCTTTTCCATCCTTGGTTCAGTCCATGGACTCTGCTAGTTGCATTTTTATTTTATTTCATATTTTTTGAGTCGCGGTCTCGCTCTGCTGCCCAGGCTGGAGGGCAGTGGCACAATCATGGCTCACCACAGCCTCAACTCCTGGACTCAGGCGATTCTCCCACCTCAACCTCCGAGTAACTGCGACTACAGGCGTGTGCCACCACACTGGGCTCATTTTAAAATTTTTTTTGTAGAGAAGAGGTCTTGCCAAGTTGCCCAGGCTGGTTTCGAACTCCTGGGCTCAGGCAATCCTCTTGCCTCTGCCTCCCAAAGTACTGGGGTTACAGGTGTGAGCTCTGTACTCTACTAGTTGAGCTGCAGTCGTGGAAGGAGACGAAAGTGGGGGCAAGGGGAGGGGATATAGGAAGTCTCGGTGACTGGGGGATGCCAGCCAGGGTCCTGGTGTGGTGACATGGGGCAGCGAGCCACCTGTAAGGGGGCACAGAGGCGGAGAGGAAGGTCCAGGGAAGGATGATGGGGTCAGAGGGCGTGGGGAGTTTGGGGGCACTCACCCAGCCCAGGAGGAGGCCGATGCCCTTGGGCTGGCCCAGGAGGGAGGCCGATGCCCTCGGGCTGGTCCTGGAGAGAGGCTGGTGCCCTTGGGGCTGGCCCAGGAGAGAGGCTGGTGCCCTTGAACTGGTGCCTTTGGGACTGACCCAGGAGAGAGGCCAGTGCCCTTAGGCTGTCCCAGGAGGGAGGCCGGTGCCCTTGGACTGGTCTAGGAGGGAGG
The DNA here is from genome assembly GCA_027257055.1 of Cephalopachus bancanus. Taxonomy (NCBI): domain Eukaryota; kingdom Metazoa; phylum Chordata; class Mammalia; order Primates; family Tarsiidae; genus Cephalopachus; species Cephalopachus bancanus. The sequence goes on along the minus strand of JAPVLO010000301.1, from coordinate 494,664 downwards.
CTGGTGCCTTTGGGGCTGACCCAGGAAGGAGACCGGTGCCCTTGGTCTGGTCCACGAGGGAGGCTGGTACCCTTGTGGCTGGCCTAGGGAGGGACAGCCGCCTCAGGCTCTGCACTGCGGAAGCCCCCCTGGCTCCTCTCCTTCTTCTGTGTCCTCTGCCAGGGCTGATGCCACACACCAAGGCCGGCCTTACACACACACACACTCACTCATGCACCCACTGAACGCTCTGGGATCTACTTCTTCATGTGAGGAGCCAGGGTCTCACTCTGTCACCCAGGCTGCAGTGCAGTGTGTGATTGTATCACAGTTCACTGAAGCCTCGAACTCTTGGGCTCAAGTGATCCTCTAGTCCCGGCCGTCTGAGTAGCTGGGACTAGAGGGGCGCTCCCCCGTGCCCGACTAATTTTTATTTTTGTTTTTGGAGAGACGGGATCTCACTATACTGCCCAGGCTGCTCTCAAACTCTTGCCCTGAAGGGATCCTCCGGCCTTGGCCTCCCCAGGGGCTGACATTACAGGCAGGAGCCACCAGGCCCAGCTGGGTTATCTCTTAAGGTGCTTTTTGTGGCTGGTTGATAAGCCATCTTCTGAAGAAGGGATAATTCGATCTCATCTCCTCCCCGACACCCTCATCTTCTCTCTTCTCACAAACAGAGGGTACCTAGCCAGAAGAAGTCTTCCTTCAGGAAACCAAACCAACCGTCTGTACACGATGCTTTTTCACGCCTCACCTTCCCAAGCATCCCCTGCAAGTTCCACACTCTCCAGTGACTTCTCCTTTTATTTAGAATAAAACCCCAACTCCTAGCTGTGGCTCACACGGCCCCTCATCCCCTGGCCACCTCCCAACTTCAGTGCTTCACCCTCTGCCTCCCATCTCCAGATTCCAGCCCTGGACTTCTGTTCCGGGAATCAAAATCAAAACAATATGAACATGCTGGGTTCCGTGGCTCTTGCCTATAATCCCAGCACTTGGAGAGGCCGAGGCAGGAGGATCACTTGAGGCCAGGAGATTGAGGCTACAGTGTACTCTGATCTTGTCACTGCACTTCAGCCTGGGCCCACAGAGGGAGACCCTATCTCTTTCAACACACACACACACACACACACACACACACACACACACACACACGCCTGTTCCTGTCCCTGGGCATTTGCACTTGTCTTTGCCTAAACCTCCCTTCCCCGATCCCAGCCAACACACATATCTCAATGCGGCCTTCTCCGCCAGTCCCTGGAGTCACCGTCCTGTGACTGGCCGAGTCTGAGATGCTCTCCTGGGTCTCTTTCCTCCAATGCTGTCTCTTACCTGCCCCGTCTGCGGGTCGTCCCTTGGTGTGCGATCGTGTGGATGCCGAGACTGCCTAGAGGAGACGTGAAGCACCCCGGGCAGGATGTTCTAAACGAGAAGATTCCAGGTGAATCTTGGGACTGACAACAATGTTGCCACCTCCCCGCACACAGCATTTCCGCAGGACTCTGGTGCCTGGTGTGCGTGGGTCATCGGTGCTCACATCTGTGCTGTTGTTTTGTGCACGGCTTATCGCCTTGGTCACAAACTCCATTTCTTCCCTGGTCGGGCAGAACTCCCCTGCCCCCTGCAGAAAGCAGTGCCTTTGGGACTCCCCAGAGCGCCCGCTCTGAGGTCTCCAGGCTCCTTAACTCTGGACGGTGATCACCAGAGGGGTAGCAAGGCAGGGTCCTGTCAAACCACAGATTTTAGGAGCAGAAAACGAAGTGATTTAGTTTAATGTTAGAAGGGCAGTGTCAGGGTCTGATAGAATCTCTTCTTGATGTTTGTTCTTGATATTTCTTGATATTTGTTGCTTATGTGCAGACCATGAACCCCAAAATGTCACAAAAAAATAACAGCCAGCTCTTTTACACTCCTGTGTGTAAAGGATGGCCTGATCGCCACAGCCTCGTGTAGTTGGGATTAATTATTATCCCTATTTTATTGTGTTTTATTTTGAGTCACAGTCTCACTCTGTTGCCCAGCCTGAGTGCAGTGGCATGATCCTGGGCTGACTGCAGCCTCGACCTCCTGGGCTCAGATGACCTTTCTGTCTCAGCCTCCTGAGTTGCTGGGACTACAGGCATGCACCAAGCCCAGATAATTTTCTTTATTTTTTGTAGAGACATGGAGGGGGTCTTGATATGTTGCCCAGGCAGCTCTGGAACTCCTGCACTCAAACAATCCTCCCACCCCAGCCTCCCAAAGTGCTGGGACTACATGCATGAGCCACGGCACCCGGCCCTATCCTCCCCATTTTATTGTCATATGACTAGAGTCATCAGCAAGTCATCAGCAAGAACGAGGGCATTCAGGATCGAAACTTGCATCTGTTGGAAGCCACAAGCCAAGGACAGGAACAATGCTCAGCAACAGGAACAAGCTTGTGTGTGTGTGTGTGTGTGTGTGTGTGTGTGTGTGTGTTTGAAAGAGGACAGGCTCCCGCACCGGGGGAGGAAGCTACCACAGAGAAAGATGAGACAGGGAAAGGGGACAGGGGGACCAGGGGATCGGGGGGCAGGGGGAGATCAAGTGCTGGGGCACAGCCGCAGGCCTTCCCTCCTGATGATCTACCTTGCCAAGGTTCCCAGTCTGTCCCATAGGTTATCCTTGAAATGACCTGAGGAATTCCTGGAGTCCCCAGGGCAGAGTTTCTAGGTGTCATATGAGTCAAGTAAATGCATGTGCTGTTCAATGTGATTATCATTCATAACACAGAGAAGGCCCCAGAAACTCGGTAGAGGAAAATGAGAGAGTGGGGGGATTTCAGCACACAGGGAGGTCACTCAGATTCTTGGATTAAACAGAAAGTTTGAGGAAACGCGTTTAGAGAGCCTCCCTGACGTGGACACCTTTGACTCTGCCAACTCATCCAAGCGCCACTGGAGACAGACGTCCTGCGGGAGAGGCCATGGGGCGAGCTGTTGGAACTTGTCTTGAATCAGGACTTACAAATACTCTCAAAGCATTTCTGGGTTCAGAAAGAACATGTCAGACTTTGCATAAGATTTTCTATGCCGGGCGCGGTGGCTCAAACCTGTCATCCCAGCACTTTGGGAGGCGGCGGCGAGAGAATTGCCTGAGCCCAGGGGTTGGAGACCAGCCTGGGCAACTTGGCAAGACCTCGTCTCTATAATAAATCAAAAACTTAACCAGGCGTGGTGGCAGACGCCTGTAGTTCTATTTGGAAGGTTGAGGTGGAAGGATTGCCTGAGCCCAGCAGGTTGAGGCCGCATTGATCGAGTGTGCTACTGCCCTCCAGCCTGGGTGACAGAGTGAGACTCCAGAAAAAAAAAAGGTGTTCTGTATTAGCAGTGACCAGTTTGGGAAAGAATGTTCTGTGTTCCTATTGGCCAATACATACCCTCAAGTCCGCTTTCCTGACACAGTGACTCCAGATTGCTGGGAAGATGATAACATGGAAAGGCAGACCCACAGGGAAAATGCCTGGGAGGTGTCCCTGAGTCCTGGGAATGTGGGTTGAGCCATGGGGGGCAGGGGGCTCTGATTCAGACACCTCTGTAAAATGGGCGCAATGGGTGTTCCAATGGCTCCCTGTGTTAGACCAACTCACTCCCCTGAAGCTGGCTCATTTTTTAAAATCATCTTAACACTGTTAAAACAATTCCTTTAAAAATTTATAAATAGGATTTTACCTGCTAGGAAACCTGAGTTAGGAGATTCCATCTGATTGAGGTTTTTCTGCTACTGTTTTGAGCTGTGCTAAGTGTGCTGTGTGCTAACATTACCCCAGTCCTTACAGGAAGCCTTTGCTACACAGACAGGCGAGGGAAGGAGGCCTGGACAGGCCACGTCTCAGCCGGGCGAGGTGGCTCACGCCTATGCTTCCAGCACTTTGGGAGGTCGAGGTGAGAGGATTGCCTAAGCCTAGGGGTTCAAGACCGGCCCGGGCAACTTGGTGAGACCTCCTCTCTACAATAAAATTTTTTCAAAAATTAGCCGGGTGTGGTGATACACACCTGTAGTTCGAGCTTCTTGGAAGGCTGAGGCAGAAGGATCGCCTGAGCCCAGCAGGTCGAAGTTGCGATGGCCATGAATGTGGCACTACACTCCAGCAGTCTGGGCGACAGAGGGAGACTCCAACTCAAAAAAAAAAAAAAAGAGAAACTGATGGAAAAGGCCACGAGAGGTACATTTTCAGATGTGAGAAGAATGAATTTAAGTTGGTTCTGACGGAGCTTACGATGTAGAAAGGAAAAGCTAAGAACACCGCAGAAGAGTGGGCGGGAGTCGGCATGGGGGTGACAAAGCTGCTGATTCCACAGACATCTAGTAAAAGGGGGGGCTCCCTGTGTTTTGTCAAAAGCCCACACTGCAACAAATGTAAAGGCCTCAATTGGCTCTTTTGTTCAGGGTCTCACTGTATTGCCCAGGCTGGAGTGCAGTGACACGTTCAAGGCCACCGCAGCCTCGACCTGCTGGGCTCCGGCGATCCTTCTGCCTCAGCCTTCCAAGTAGCTGGAACTACAGGCACACGCCACCATGCCCGGCTAATTTTTTGATTTATTGTAAAGACCAGGTCTCACCAAGTTGCCTGAGCTGGTTTCTAACCCTTGGACTCAAGGCAGTCCTCTCGCCTCTGCCTCCCAAAAGGCTGGATTGAGAGGCATGAGCCACCGTGCCTGACTCTCAATTGGCTTTGTTTGCAATTCTAAAATCTGGCAACATAAAAATCAGGGAAGTGGCCCCTGCACATTCTAGACAGAGGGCTGGGGAAGGTGGCATTGAGAACGTCAAGAGCACTGGCTGCTTCAAAGGTGCTTTTCTTGTAAAGTGGGAAAGGGAGACAGAGTGACAGGGCTGGTTAACTGGTGACTTCAGGCTTAAGGCAGAGGAACTTCATTTTCATGCTGATGAATGCGTTTATACTGGCCTTTTTGGGAATTTGGTTGTTTTCTCTCCTGATCACACGAAGGGTCACACTGCAACTTGGTTTCTGTTTGGTGAGGGAGAATTGGGCCTGAGAGACTCCATCTTGATTTTCAGTCTGGTCTATCGAGTGCCAGAGCAGAGGCTTGGTCCTAAACTATAGGCTCCTAGGTGTTTTTTCTGTATTATTATCTTTTTTTTTTTTTAAATCAGAGTCACTTTGTCACCCAGGTTGGAGTACAGTAGCATGGATTACAGCTCACTGCAGCTTCAACCTGCTGGGCTCGGGCAATCTTCTGCCTCAGCGTCCCAAGTAGCTGGGACTACAGGCAGGCACTACCACGCCTGGCTAATTTTTTGTAGAGACGAGGTCTCACTATGTTACCCAGACTGGTCTTGAACTCCTGATCTGAAGCAGTCCTCCCGCCTTGGCCTCCCGAAGTGTTGGGATTACAGACGCGAGCCACTGCACCCGGCCTATTATTATTATTTTAGATAGAGATGGGAATTTGCCTATATTGCCCAGGCTGCCCTTGAACGCCTGGCCTCAAGGGGTCCTCCTGCCTTTGCCTCCCAAAGTGCTGGAATTACAAGCATGAACCATGAGGCTTGGGCAATATTTTTAAAAGAGACAAGGCTTTGTTATGTTATGCAGGCTGGCCTCGAACTCCTGGCCTCAAAACAATTTTCCCATCTTGGCCTCCCAAAGTACTGGAATTACACACATAAACCATGAAACCTGGTGGCTTTTTTTGTTTGTTTTGTTTTGTTTTAAGAGATAAGGTCTTGCTATGTTACCCAGGCTGGCCTTCAGCTCCTGGGCTCAAGCAAGTCTCTTTCCTCAGCCTCTCGCATATCTGGGACTACAGGCGCACGCCACTGCCTCTGACTTCCTGTCATTCTTATTTGACAGTTTGCTGGTTTCCTCACCAGGGAATGACACAGTGGACTGCATCTTTGTAATCAGGAGATACGAGCTGAAGTGGGAAAAAACCCAAGTGTGAAACAGTCTGTGATAAGGCAGAGACCTGGGGCTTTAGGCTTCGTGTTTGTTGCAGTCCAGTTTCTTTGTGACTATAAGCTTTCTCCAGACACTTTTTTTTTTTTTTTTTTGAGTTGGAGTCTCACTTTGTCGCCCAGACTGGAGCGCAGTGGCCGCTCCCGGCCACCGCAGCCTCGACCTGCTGAGCTCCGGCAATCCTTCTGCCTCAGCCTTCCGAGTAGCCGGAACTACAGGCGTGCACTACCACGCCTGCTGATTTTTTTTGATTTATTGTAGAGATGAGGTCTCGCCAAGTTGCCCGGGAGGGTCTCGAACCCGCGGGCTCAGGCAGTCCATTCATTTCAGCCTCCCAAAGGCACGGGATTACAGGCTGAGCCACTGAGCCCGGCTTCTCCAGACATTTTTAAAAGCATGAAATACCATAAGGAGGATGAGAAAACAGAATTTTTTTTTTAAGTTTGGAGTATCCCTCTGTCGCCCAGGCTGGAGTGCAGTGGCACGCTCAGGGCCACCGCAGCCTTGACCTGCTGGGCTCAGGCGATCCTTCTGCCTCAGCCTTCCAAGTAGCTGGAACTACAGGCACATGCCACCATGCCCGGCCAACTTTTTTTTTATTTGTTGTAGAGACGAGGTCTCACCATGTTGTCTAGGCTAGTCTCGAATTCCTGCACTTAGGCAGTCTTCTCAACTCTGCCTCCCAAGGTGTTGGGATGACAGGCGTGAACCACTGCGCCCAGCAGAGAAAACAGAATTTTTTTTTTTTTTTTTGAGTCGGAGTCTCACTCAGTCGCCCAGACTGGAGTGCAGTGGCCGCTCCCGGCCACCGCAGCCTCGACCTGCTGGGCTCCGCCGATCCTTCCGCCTCAGCCTTCCGAGTAGCCGGAATTACAGGCATGCGCTATCATGCCCGGCTGATTTTTTGATTTATTGTAGAGATGAGGTCTCGCTGCCCAGGCGGGTCTCGAACCCGCGGGCTCAGGCAATCCACTCACCTCAGCCTTCCAAAGGCGCGGGATTACAGGCTGAGCCACCAAGCCTGGCAGAGAAAACAGAATTTTAAGTAACTTGGGCCACGGAGGAGGCTTAAACAGCACAGGGAACAGCCTTATTTTTTTTCCTGGAATCTCACCGGGTGCCCATCTGTACACTCTGTGTTTGTTTGGGCTGTCACTTGGACCACTCTCCAGAGCTGTCTTCAAGGAACTGACTCTTTGATTGGTTGTGTTTTTTTTTGTTGTTGTTGTTTGTTTGTTTGTTTTTGCTTTTTGTTTGCGTAGGGGTCTCACTCTGTTATCCAGGCTGGTCTTGAACTCTTGGACTCTGGTGATCCTCCCACCCTAGCCTCCCACGGTGCTGGGATTACAGTGTTCATATAACTGCGATCTTTCTGAGGCTGCCTGTGAGGTGTTTGCAATAAGCTGTGGTTGAGGACCTTTGACAATATGAGCAGGCACGTCCCGGTTTGAGGAAGTCCCCGTGGCCTGGTCAGACTAGGTCACTAGCACGCAGAGAGCCGGAGTGGGTGTGCAGTGCCTGGCTGGACGGGGCGTGGCCCCCTCCCCAGAGCTGAGACGGTCCCACCCCCGCTTGGCTGGGACGGGAAGGCTGTTCCAGGAAGCAAGCCTACAAGGAACCAGGCAGGGTCAACGTCTTCCTGAGTGACTCAGTGGGTCATCTTCAGCACGTGGCCCTCAGGCCACTGGATGCCGGGTGGGTTGATGGTTAAGGGATCATTACTACCAGGGCACTTGCTTTCAACGCCCTTTTTCCTCCCTGCTTGAGTCACAGGTGGACTCCGGGGCCAGCCTGTCAGAATTGAATCTCCAAGCTCCGCTAGCTCTGTGGCCCTGGGAAAGCTGTGGAATGTCATCCTACCTCAGTTTTTCATCTATAAAATGGGCATGGTCATCATCCTAATATTTGAGAGGAAGTTTGTGAATGTGGTGCTTGATGACACACGTAAAGTGTTTATAACAGCGCCTGCCACATGGTCATCATATATTTTTAGAAAAAGAAACAGCCATCAACGGCTAACTTCAGAAATAGGAATGACTCACTGTGATTTTTTAAATCTGTTTACTTTTAAACTTTTTTATTTTAAAGACGTGGGGTACAATTCAGGGTTAGGTATACAAATTTCATTATGCAGGGACCCTGTGATGCTAATATGTTACATGTGTTATATTTTACAGTGGGTGAAAGCTTTCATATATATTATGTGAGTTGATCAGAGATTAGTTTTTTTGTTTTTGCTATTTGTTTTTTTTTTGAGACAGGATCTTACTCTGCTGTCCAGGCTGGAGTATAATGGCATACTCACAGGTCACCGCAGCCTTGACTTCCTGGGCTCAGACGATCCTACCACCTCAGCCTCCTGAGTAGCTGGGACTATAGGCACGCACCACCACACCTAGCTTATTTTTGTATTTTTTGTAGAGACCAGGTCCCAAATGTTCCAGACTCAAGCTATTTCCTGTCTTGGCCTCTCAAAGTGCTGAGATTACAGAGGATGGGTATTAGTCAGAAAGTTTCACACTTAAGGGCCAGGTGCGGTGGCTCACACCTGTAATGCCAGCACTTTGGGAGACCGAGGTGAGACTACCTGAGCCTAGGGGTTTGAGACCAGTCTGGGCAATTTTGTGAGACCTCATCTCTACAATAAATCAAAAAGTAAGCCGAGTGTGTTAGCGCATGCCTGTAGTTCCAATTACTTGGAAGGCTAAGGTGGAAGGATCATCTGAGCCCAGCAGGTCGAGGCTACAGTGGCTGTGAGTGTGCCACTGCCCTCCAACCTGGGCGATAGAGTGAGACTCCGACTCAAAAAAAAAAGGATTAGAAAGAAGAAAAACAAGAAGTGGACTGACTAGAGAGTACAGGATCCTTATCTGGGAAAGATAAGGAAAAGCATGTCAGGGCTCCCTCTCCAGGAATGCGTCCATTGCTGAGGGTACCGCCCCCGGGGGCTGAGGATCAGGCCTCCCAGGAGGCTCTAGGGGCCTCCAGGCAGGTGCTCTCCCAGCGCCCCCATCCAGAGAACCTTGGCCCCTGCAACAGGCGAGGGTAGAACCAGATGGACTGCCGACAGCCCCTTCCCACGGGGCTGATGCCAGGCCACCAGCCCACAGGCCCCTTCTCCTGGGCTCCTCCGGGCCAGAGAGCACCTTGGAGATCAAAGCCTGTCTCTCCTTTATGGGCCAGGCCTTGGGAGCTTGGTCATGTGTGAGAAAAAGCACAGAGAAACCCCTGAAGGAACCAAATGTTTCTCTTCAAATGAGAAAGGTTCCAAATGGCCAAGTGTCACCGTGCTCTCTTCGGTGGACAATGTGGCTCCGATTGTCCTTCCAGTGCTACAGCCAGGACGCAGTGACGCAGATTGGTCACCCTGGCACGCAGTAGCCCTTATCAAAGTGGCCCGAGGGGGATTCAGGACAAAACTGTCAAGTATGCAATGTAAGTCTCTATAAGGTGAGACTTTTTGTTTGTTTGAATTGGGGTCTCACTCTGTCCCCAGACACATTCTTGACCTCCTGGGCTTAAGCGATCCTTCCACCTCAGCCTCTCAAGCAGCTGGGACTACAGGCACGTGCCACCATGCTGGGCTCATTGTTGGATTTTTTTTTTTTTTTTTTTGTAGAGATGAGGTCTCCCTATGCTGGCCAGGCTGGTCCCGAACTCCTGGACTCAAGGGATCCTCCCTCCTTGGCCTCTCAAAGTGCTGCGGTTACAGGTGTGAGCCACTGCCCTGGCTGAGACTTTGTGATTGGTTGCTATTCGGTGGGCTTCCTTGTAGGTGGCTATGCTAGTAATGTTCCCTTTGTGAGTTACGGTGTTTGTTGAGAGTGTCTGCGGGGCCAGGATTCCTGTCAGGGTTTTTCAACCCCCGCACAACTGGCTTTCGGGATGGCTGTGGGGTTGTCATGTCTATTACAGGATGTTTAGCAGAATCCTGGCCCCTATTGACAAGATACTTGTGGCAACCCCCACAACAGTGTCTTTAGGCATTGCCAAATAACTGCTTGGGCCGGGCGTGGTGGCTCATGCCTGTCATCCCAGCACTTTGGGAAGTGGAAGCAAGACGATTGCCTGAGCCCTAGGGTTTGAGACCAGCCTGGGCAACTTGGCCAGACCTCGTCTTTACCATAAATCAAAAAATTAGCTGGGTGTGGTGGTGCACATCTGTTGTCCCAGCTACTTGGGAGGCAGAGGTGGAAGGATTGCCTGAATCCAGCAGTGGGATGCTGTGGTAGCCTTGATCGTACCACTGCACTCCAGCCTGGGTGACACAGTGAGACTCTGACTCAGACAAACTTCTTGGAGCCCCAGATGGCTCTCCATCAAACCACCACTCTGAGGTCCGCAGCGACGCCTGTATTTCAGGAGAATGACCCGCGTGATGATCCGTGTGGCCTGTCTGCCTCTCCCTGGTGGATGTTCTCGTTCCAATTCTGCCACTTCCGGTATTTACACAGCCACCTCGCCCTTCCTCTCCATCCCTCCTGCTCTCTGTGGGCTTGTGGTTACTTAGGAACTTCTCAACACACCTACAGACCCCTCGTTTGTCTAACAGTTGGGCGAGTCATTCTGCCGAGTTATTCTTAGAATCTGGAGATTCCTTCTTCTCCCGACTTCTCAGTTTGACTCAGCAGGGTGCCCTCCCCCAAGGTTCTCTGGAATCAAGCAGACGTCTTCATTTCTTAGAAAAACCATAATTAAATTTGGTCTTCTTACTAGAAAGCTCGTTTCCTCTCATGGTACTCGCCCTGCCCAGGCTATTTCTGACATAGCGAAACAAATATATAGAATATATATATTCGAGTTTGGGTCTCATTCTGTTGCCCAGGCTGGAATGCAGTGACAAGATCACGGCTTATCGCAGCCTCGACTTCCTGGGCCCAGATGATCCTCTCTTTTCAGTCTCCCAAGTAAATGAGACGACAGGAGTGCCCACCACACCCGGCTAATTTTTTGATCTTTTTAGATACAAGGTTTTGCTGTCTTGCCCATGCTGGTCTCAAACTTCTGAGTTTAAGCAATCCTCGGGGCATGGCCTCCCAAAGTGCTGAGATGATAGGCATGAGCCACTACACCCGACCTTGAAACTATATTTTATGTAAAAACTTTAGGAGGCATTTCCTATGCGCTTGGAGAATATTTAATATCTCAAAGGTCTAATAACCCACAACACCTGCAGAGACGCCGCAGCACTGAAGGCCATTGGCTCAGTCTGGATTCCCCCACCTTGACAGTCAGGCCCGTTCTCCCTCATTAATTAAAGGAAAAGATTCTACACACTGCTCTTCTGGTGTTATGACAGCTTTGTGGCAAAAGGTCATCTGATCCACCTTCTAGCCTTTAACAAATGAAAATTTAAACCAAATATGTCTAATATAATTCTTAATACACTTTTACAGAAATGGAAATCCCAATTATTTTTCTTAGTATCCTGCCCCCATTTATAATTACCCTCAAAGTCAAAATCTCTTCCTTTTTTTCACCATTAAAGACAATTTCCCTTCATCATATCCACTTTATTAGAACAAATTTTAATCTAATTATAAAAATAACATTGACCATTAGAGAAACACAGGAAAATACAACGGAGAAAATTTAAATCGCCTGCAATACCACAACCCAAAGATAGCTGTTGGAATGCTGTCTTTAGAAGGCACACATAATATATACTTGTCAGATTCTCTGATCAGTTTCTCTTGTTCCATTCTAAGGATCAAAAACACTTCCCAATTTGTGGTGAATTTTAATATATTGCTCTTTTAAATGAATGAATAAGGAGTCTTATAGGAGATCTGGAGAAAGCATCATGGTAAAGGCACAACACTTTTTCGTCATTTTTGTGTGTGTGTGTGAGTTGAGGTCTCAAACTGTTGACCAGGCTGGAGTGCGGTGGCATGCTCACAGCCACCAAACCCTCAGCCTACTGGGCTCAGGCGATCCTTCTGCCTCAGCCTCCCGAGTAGCTGGAACCACAGACATGCGCCACCACACCTAGCTAATTTTTAAATTTATTGTAGAGATGAGATCTCACCATGTTGCCCAGGCTGGTCTCGAGCCCCTGGTTTCAGGCAATCCTCTTGCCTACATCCCCAAAAGTGCTGGGATTATTGGCGTGAGCCACCGTGCCCGACTCATTTTTTAAATTTTTTGTCAGGGTCTCATTCTATCACCCAGGCTGGTGTGCAGTGGCCTGATCACAGCTCACCGCAGCCTCGACCCCCAAGGCTCAAGCGATCCTTTCGCCTCAGCCTCCTGAGTAGCTTGGACTACCACGACCGGCTAATTTTTTTAATTTATTGTAGAGGCGGGGTCTCACTATGTCCCCCAGGCTGGTCTCAAGTGGTCCTCCTGCCTCAGGCTCCCAAAGTGCTGAGATGATGGGGGTGAGCCACCACGCCTGGCCCACACCTGAGTTTCCACGTTAAGGAGATGACTCTGGAGAAGTCCCTAAGGATAGGGACTAGTTGCCAGGGGAACTACTTTTTCATTATTAAGTTGCTGTTTTAGCCAGATAAGCCAGCTATGGGTGTCTGCTGTTCTTAGTTTCTAATCTATCTTTCTAGAATCTCTCTGCACTCTGCAGGCAAATACACTTCCTCTTTTCCTCTCCCTCCTTTTCCACAAAAGACAGAAAGTTAGGGACCCTGTTTTGCAACTTGCTTTTTTTCCACTTGACAATATATCTTGGAGATCTCTCAGTAAAAGTACATTAAGAGCTTCCACATTACTTTTTCTAAAAAAAAAGTGACATAGTTTTCATTGTATGCATGTAGCATAATTTATTTGACTAGTCCCCTGTTGATAGACATTTGGTTTGCTTCCAGTCTTTTGCTATTACAAACAATACTGTAATAAATTACCTTGAGCACATGCCATTCCCAAGCATGAAATATAACTGTAGGATAAATCCCTCAAAGTAGAATCGCTAGGCTGAAGAGTAGTGACAGCAACGATTATAGCAGATATAATAGACATCGCCAGTGTCTTCCAGAGGGATCGTGCCAACACAGTATAGATGCCCATCATGAATGTATGAGAATGGGCCTGGTGGCCCACACTGGTAATCCCAGCACTTTGGGAGACTGGGATTTGGAGACCAGTCTAGACTACTTAGGAAGACCTCTACCTCTACAAAGAAAAAAGGGGCTGGGTGCAGTGACTCAAGCCTGCAACCCCAGCACTTAGGGAGGCCGAGGCGAGAGGACGGTCTGAGCCCAGGGGTTCGAGACCAGCATGGGCAACTTGGTGAGACCTCATCCCTACAATAAATCAAAGAATTAGCCAGGTGCGGTGGACTTGGAAGACTAAGGTGGAAAGATCACTTGAGCCCAGTAGGTCGAGGTTGCAGTGGCCATGAGTGTGCCACTGCACTCCAGCCTGGGCAACAGAGTGAGACTCCAACTTAAAAAAAAAAGAAAGAAAAAGAAGAAAAGACGATAGGTAAGTGTGAGAGGACCCATTTCCCATAGCCTGACCAATATAGTTTGTTACCAAACTTAAGGATTTTTGACGATCAGATAGATGAGAAATACCATTTCAGTGTAGTATCAATTTGTAAATCTCCATAAGGTTAGAGGTCATTTGTGTTTTCTTTGTCAGCTGTTCATGTCTTCTGCTCATTTTTCTACTGATGTATTGATTGTTTTCTCATTGGTTTGTTCAAACTTTTTATATATTGCAGAATGAGCTCTGTGTGATATGAATTGTGGCTATTTTCCTCTGTTTATCATTTGTCCTGATTTTGTTTGTGGTTTTAAATATTTCTGTATGTAGTTGAATTTATCAATCATATGATTTTTAGTTTACGAGTCATAAACCAGTCTCATTTCAAGATTATAAAAGAATTCTCATATTTTCTTGCAGAACTTGCTGTCATTTTTCTTTTTTCTTTTGAGTCGGAGTCTCACTTGGTCGCCCAGACTGGAGTGCAGTGGCCGCTTCCGGCCACCGCAGCCTCGCCTGCTAGGCTCCGGCAATCCTTCCGCCTCAGCCTTCCGAGTAGCCAGAATTACAGGTGTGAGCTACCACGCCCAGCTGATTTTTTGATTTATTGTAGAGATGAGGTCTCGCTGCCCAGGCGGGTCTTGAACCCGCGGGCTCAGGCAATCCACTCACCTCAGCCTCCCAAAGGCGCGGGATTATAGGCTGAGCCACCGAGCCCAGCTCGTTTTTCTTTTTAAGTATTTGATTCATTCGGGACTTATCCTGGTATGAGACATGAGGTGTAGATCCAACTTATTTTTTTCTAGATAAATGTCTAAATGTCAAACACCATTTATTCAGCAGCTGCTGTCTCTATTGGTATGATGGGCCATTTTCGCCATTTACTAAATTGCCATATGCACTTAGATATATTTCCAGGGTTTCTATTCCACTGCTGTGATTACCGTGTAGCAGTATTTTCACTTTGTTTGCAGGTGTCTGGGTTTTATCATTCCATCATTTCCTCTTTGAGTTTGGAGTTCTGCTGTTTTTATAAAAAGTCTTAAGCCAGGGTTGGTGACTCAGCCTGTAATCCCAGCATTTTGGGAGGCCGAGGCGAGTGAATTGCCTGAGCCCACGGATTTAAGACCAGCCCGGGATCAGTTTTGCTACAATAAAGTTTTGCTACAGTTTTTTTTGCTACAATCAGTTTTGCTACAATAAAGCAAAAACTTAGCCGAGTGTGATAGTACGTGTCTGTAGTTCCGGCTACTTGGAAGGCTGCGGCAAAAGGATCACTGGAGCCCAGCAGGTCAATGCTGGGGTGGCCGTGAGTGTGCTACCGCCCTCCAGCCTGGGCGACAGGGACTCCAACTCAAAAAAAAAAAAGTCTTTAGTAGTTATCCTGTAAGTTACTTCTTCGCTTGTTCAGCCAGTATCCTTCCTGCCAGACAATTCAAGGACCCTGGACTGTTTTTAAGTCCATGAGTCAGTTTGGTCATGTGGTCATGTAGTCTACATTTATTAGCTATTTGTTTCTATCAAAGCCTCATAAGACACTATCATGACTCTTTTATATAGTCAATGTTCATTTATGTTTATCTTTTTTTTTTTGAGTTGGAGTCTCACTGTCACCAAGGTTGGAGTGCAGTGGCACACCTCACAGCCACCGCAGCCACGACCTGCTGGGCTTAGGCGATCCTTCCACCTCAGCCTTCCAAGTGGCTGGAGCCACAGGTGTGTACCACCACGCCTGGCTGATTTTCTTTATTTATTATAGAGATGAGGCCTTGACAAGTTGCCCAGGGTGGTCTTGAACTCCTGGGCTCAAACAATTCTCCTGCCTCAGCCTCCCAAAGTGCTAGAATTACAGGTGTGAGCCACTGTGTCCAGCCAAGTTCATCATTTTTTGGTGTGTGTGTCAATGTCTCACTCTGTTGTCCAGGCTAAAGTGCAGTAGCACAATCATGGCCACTGTAGCCTCAACTTCTTGGGCTCAGGTGGTCCCTCTGCCTCAGCCTCCCATATACAGGCACGCACCACTAAACCCGTCTTATTTTTTGATTTTTGTGGAGACCAGATCTCGCCAAGTTTCCCAGGCTAATTCTCGAACTCCTGGGCTCAATCAATTCTCCTGCCTTGGCCTCCCTGCTGGGATTACAGGCAGGAGCCACCGCGCCCGGCTAGGTTTATCATTTTTATTGCTCTTCATTCTATCCTATATTCTCCAGCTTCCCATCCTGGATCATTTTCCTTCTGCTTAAAAACGCCCTTTCGAGTATTTGATAGTGGCAGCCTACTTGTGACAAACTCTCTCTCTCTCTCTGACTGCTCTTCATTTTTTTTTTTTTTTTGAGTTGGAGTCTCACTCTGTCGCCCAGACTGGAGTGCAGTGGCTCAGCCTTGACCTGCTGGGCTCCGGCGACCCTTCCGCCTCAGCCTTCCAAGTAGCCGGAACTACAGGCGCGTGCTACCACACCCGGCTAATTTTTGATTTATTGTAGAGATGAGGTCTCGCCAAATTGCCCAGGCGGGTCTTGAACCCGTGGGCTCAGGCAATCCACTCACTTCAGCCTCCCAAAGCACTGGGATTACAGGCTGAGCCACCAAGCCCGGCTTCTCTTCATTTTTGAAGGACAGAATGCCAGGGTCACAGTTCTCCTCAGTTGCTCAGCACCAGGGCTGCTGTTCTGCTGTCTTGGTGCTAGGAAGGCAGCCGTCTGCCTATTAGTCCTTTGAAGCTAATTCCATCTTGCATCATGAGTGCAGGTGTCTAGTCTGCCTAGTAACATCAGTACTGGGTGTCTGAGTTTAAGTTTGTTTCCTGTGTTCCTTCCGGTTCTCACTCATGGTGCTCTCATGCACCTGGTTATCTGTGATGGGATGCTGAATCTTGTACTTGAAAATGTGTTTGTAAAATGGTTTGAGCTCTGTGACAAGTTGTGTTCCTCCTGGGCCACACCATCTTATTTAAGGCCTTCTGCTGTGTTTCAGTGTCCAATAGTGCTGGTGGCCCTCATCAGGATTTTCCAGGTTAGGAAAATTCCTTAGAATCAACTTGCCTAGTTCAAATGCCTTGACTAGTTCCCCTCTCATCGGTCAAATTGCCATGACCTTGGCCTTGATTCTGTTGGGTTAACCTTGCATT
Source organism: Cephalopachus bancanus (assembly GCA_027257055.1). Classification (NCBI taxonomy): domain Eukaryota; kingdom Metazoa; phylum Chordata; class Mammalia; order Primates; family Tarsiidae; genus Cephalopachus; species Cephalopachus bancanus. Next base: position 478,174 of record JAPVLO010000301.1, on the reverse strand, counting down.
TTTTTGGTTTTTTTGCACACTGGATTGCAATTCCTCAGATGCCTTTGTTGTGCTATTAAACCATCATGTGTGATGTCTGATGCTTTCCATGCCTTTCTGGGATCCCGGGGTCAGGGACGACAGAGCACGCTACTTCCAAGAACAGGACCTGGTGTCTTCTGAACTGGCTTGAGGTCTCGGCTGAGCTTTGTGATGTCAAGCCAGACACTTCACTTTTCAAAGACACAGTTTTGTCCTCTTGAAAAAGGGCATAATAAGGCTGGAATCCCGGCACTTTGAGAGACCGAGGCAGGAGGATTGCTTGATCTTAGGCGTTCGAGACCAGCCTGGGCAACAAGGTGAGAACTCATCTTTACAAAAAAATTTCACAAATTAGCTGGGTGTGGTGGTGCACACCCCTATTCCCAGTTACTCAGGTGTCTAAGGTGGAAGGATCACCTGCTGTGAGCCGTGATCGTGCCACCGCACTCCAGCCTAGGCATTAGAGTGAGATCGCAACACACATACACACACACACACACACACACACACACACACACACACACACACACACACACACACACACAATGTGGAAGTTCCTCTGTGTCTGCCAGTGGATAGCTGCTTCCAGAAGCCTCCTCCGTGTCCACTGCCACCGGTGTGGCTTCCCTAGCCCCTTCCCCAGGAAACCCTGGGCCTGCCCACGAGTCTGCAACCAAGAGGTTAAGGTTCAGTCTTGCTGGGACACCTTGCACCAGGCTCCGGCACCAAGGCTTGGTGTCCTTGAGGGCCCCCTGCTCTTAACCACACTGCCTGAAGTTTCGATGGTAATGTTCAGTCCTCCTTACCATCATTGAGAAGTTCTGGGTGTGAATAATGTCATAGCCCATTAGGGAAAATGCTATTTGGGATCAAATCAGAAACCCTGTAGCAGCTTGGGGGATTCATGGCCTCCCTTCATAGAAGGAAGAGTGGTGCGTCTATGGACAGAGGTTGTGTGTTCCCATTGAGACTGAGTTTCTGGAGGGGGCGCTTCCTCACCTCAGCCCGAACTCTACTCCCACCGTCCCACTCATAAAGCCCTCCCTCTAGGCTGTCAGCCCCGGGCCCTTGCCAAGAAGCTGCACCACCCCTGCCAGTGCCCCTCTGCCCCACGGAGGATCCTCAGGCCTCAGAAGACCACAAGACAGGTGTTACTTTTAGAATTATGACTATTTCTATTACATTTGGGCCCCCCCAAAAGATTTCCTGAGTAAGGCCTGGGGTCCTGAACATAATTTCTAACATTTTTTTTTTTTTAATTTTTTTGGAGTTGGAGTCTCACTCTGTCACCCAGGCTGGAGTGCAGTCGCACGCTCACAGCCACCACAACCTCAACCTGCTGGGCTCAGGTGATCCTTCTGCTTCAGCCTTCCAGGTACCTGGAACTATAGGCATGCACCGCCATGCCTGGTTTTTTTTAAATTTTATTGTAGAGATGAGGTCTCACCAAGTTACCCAGGCTGGTCTAAACTTTCTTTCTTTCTTTCTTTCTTTTTTTTTTTTGAGTCGGCGTCTGTCTCTGTAACCCAGACTAGAGGGCAGTGACACGATCATGGCTCACGGCAGCCTCAACCTCCTGGGCTTGGCCATCCTCCTGCCTCAGCCTCCCAAGTAGCTGAGACTGTTGACATTCTTACCTTCTTTCCCTGAAAAAGGCATTCTGCGTTTCAAAAAGTAACTTATAAATAAATTTTTCTGTAGTCCCCGAGCGTGATGATTGGGTGTTCATGCTCTCCTGCAAGATGTGAAACCGGAGACCACGTCAGCACATCACCCGCCTGACACAAAAAGTCCTTGTCTAAGCGCTCGATGGGGGGACGTCTTGGGTTCTAGAAGGAAACAAGTCGGATCGTGCGTCATTTACTTCCCCATTCCACTCACTTCCTTCTCCCTGGTGCTTGGTGAGGATGACCAGCTGACAGCCGCTGCCTGCGCTGTGTCTCTCCCACTTTTCCTTGCCTTCTGAGACTCCTCGCGCATTCATTAGGATTGGTGGGCGGCCGCCACGTAAGACGCCACGGAAATCCTGGGGGTGGGTGTGCCGGTGGCGTGGCTCACCCCCATCAGCGCACTCCGAAATCCAGGCGGACAGTGGCTTTGCCTGCCCAGCACGTGCTGGCCCAGCTCTCTGGGGCATCGCAGCCCAGCCAGCCAGGGGAGGAGAGAGGCCCGAGGTGGAAGCTTGACGTTTTTATGGGCCAGGCCCACCTCGCCTGGCGATGACGCACACTTCCTCTCCATCCACTGGCCAGGCCCACCGCCCTGAGGCACGCCACTTCCTCCCTACCCATTGGCCAGGCCTTCTCCGCATCCAATGACGCACACCATTTTCTCTCCGTCCAGTAGCCAGGTCCAGCCCCCACAGCCATGATGCACACCATTTCCTCTCTCTCTATTGGCTGGGCCCAGCCCTCCATCACGATGACGCACCCGCTTCCTCTCCATCCATTGGCCAGAGCATAGCCAATGATGACACTTGACGGCGGCGTGGGAACTGTGGCCTAACCGAGCCCGCAGAAGCGGCGACCTTGACACCACGTGTACTTCACAACCTTCAGATGCGTGGGATGATTGCCGTTGTGTCTAAAGGGTGCACTTGGGGGACGTGCCATTGCACTTCTGTCGCTCTTCGGTCTTCTTCCAGAAGTAGCCCGGTAGCCTAGTCTCCCCGGCAGGCTTGTGTATTCCCTCTCTGGGTGAGGCAGGTCCGAGGAGTGGACCGGGTGGGAACCTTGCACGCCCACTCTCTCGAGTACCGCCAGGTGGCGATCCCCGGTGACCGCTCACCTACTGTGTGACTTTGGGAACATCACCTGCCCCTCCGAAGCTTAGTGTTCTTATTGAGATCGCCTCGCTGATACCTACTACGGCTTTTCCCTATTTTAAGAGAGCCGGAGTCTAACAATTAGGCCCATGGCTGTCCTGCGGGAGGATTGCAGCACAAGCATGCTTCAAGAGCGTTTTGCATCTTTTACAACCATTTAATCATGGTTTTTCCTTTAAAAAAGATTCAATTGCCTGGAATACTTTATAAAGAACAAAATCATGAACTTCGCAGCAACCTGGATGGAATTAGAGCTTATAATACAGAATCAAAGAGCTGAGTATCACATGTTCTCACTCATAAGTGGTCCTTGAACAACTACCGTATTGCTATAAGAAAAGGATTGAATGTAGCAGGAAACTGCTGCGGGGAGGGGGAGGCGGGATTGACAGTAGTCGATAACTGCCTGGGGAAGGGGGTGCACACCTCATCAACAAGGGTACCTGCACAATGCATATTTGTATACCTAACCCTGAATTGTACCCCACAATTTTAAAATAAAAATTAAAAGGAAAAAAAATTCGATAGCTTTAGGGGCTACACATAGTTTTTGGTTACATAGTTGTGTCATATAGCGGCGAAGAGGTCTAGGCCTTAAGTGTACCCGCAGCCCCCACCTGTGCACACTGTACTCACAGGCGATTTTTCCTCCCTCCACCCCTTCCCTCGCCCCCTTCTGAGTCTCCAGTGCCCATGACCTCATTCTCTGTGCCTTTGCAGACCCTTAGTTTAGCTCTTGCGATGCTGGTTTTTCTGTTCCTGAGTTCACTTAGGAGGATGGTCTCCAGTTCCATCCAAGTTGCTGCAAAAGACATTATTTCATTCTTTTGACGACTGAAGAGTATTCCATAGTGTATATGTGCCACATTTCCATTATGCGTTTAGATTGATTCCACATCTTTGCAATTGTGACTTGTGCTGCAATGAACACGTGGGTGCAGGTGTCTTTTTTTATATAACACCCTCTGTTCCTTTGGGTAGATACCAAGTAGTGGGATTGTTGGATCAAATGGTAGATCATTTAAAGAAGGAGAAGGAAAAGAAAGCATCACAAATCATTAAAGTTTTCATTGTTTAAGCCCTGTTGAGGAAGCAAAAAAGACTTATGTTCAGCCAGCCTAGTTGAATGTGAACAGCTCAGAGGTCACCAACAGTTGATGCTGAAATAAAGCCAGTCTAATATAAACTGTGGATCATTCATTTTGGATCATTTGAAACAGCCTCTCTGCCCCTTGTCATTGGACTTGTCCCTTTTTGGGATATGGCATTTGGGGTACCATGTGCACCAAATAGGACTCTCCCCTCTTAGAGTGCATCTGTCATTGCTACTCTTTCTTCCAAGGACAGTGCTGCTTCTGAGCCACCCTATATATTTACATTGTCAGAGAAATAGCTTCTGGGGAGAAGCAGTCATAAATGGAAAGAAAACATTTCCTGGGCAACTTATGTGTTTGTGTATGTTTTCCACTATAAGGAACAGCGTCTTGTGCCCATGAAAATGTCTATAGTGCTGGGTGGCTCTCGCCTGTAGTTCCAGCTACTTGGAAGGCCAAGTTGGGAAGATCGCTTGAGGCCAGGAGTTCTAGACCAGCTGGGGAAACATAACAAAACCCCATCTCTACAGAAACATTTTTAAAATTTTGAGCTAGAGTCTCACTCTGTTGCTCAGGCTGGAGTGCAGTGGCACACTCACGGCCACCACAGCCTTGACCTACTGGACTCAGGTGATCCCTCCACCTCAGCCTTCCACGTAGCTGAAACTACAGGCGAGCGCCACCACGCCCGCCTACTTTTTTTTTTTATTTATTTATTGTAGAGATGAGGTCTTGCCAAGTTGGTCTTGAACTCCTGGACTCTGGCAATTTTTTCACCTCCGCCTCCCAAGGTGCTGGGATTACAAGCGTGAGCCACTGCACCAGGCCTAAAAAATTATTTTAAAAATGTCTCGCCGGGCCCAGTGGCTCACGCCTATAATCCCAGCATTTTGGGAGACCAAGGTGAAAGGATTACCTGAGCCCGTGGGCTCAAGACCAACCTGGGCAACATGGTAAGACCTCGTCTCTACAATAAATCAAAAAATTAACTGGGCATAGTGGTGCACACCTGTAGTTCGGGCTACTTGGAAGACCGAGGTGGAAGGATCACCTGAGCCCAGCAGGTCGAGGCTGCAGTGGCCGGGAGTGTGCCACTGCCCTCCAGCCTGGGCGACAGAGTGAGACCTACTCAGGGGGAAAAAAAGTCTCTAGTTGACCTGAAAGAACCGGGCCAGGCTGTTGAAGGTGGGGGAAGGATCAAGGGAGGGTCGCCTGAGCCCAGGAAGTCAAGGCCGAGGTGAACCATGATTGTACCACTGCACTCTATCCTGGGCATCAGAGTGAGACCCTGTGTATTTCACCATAGAATGATCTTGTCTTCCCCACTGGTGGATCTCTGAAGCCCCTCTGCTGGTCTGTGTCCAGAGGCCCTATCAACTTTCACCCATCCTTTTCCTGGGCTTCAAAAGAGAAGCCTCGGGCCATTGCCTTGCTAGACTCTGCTGTCGCTATGTGCTCTTTGAGCTGTGGCTGTCGCCATGCTTCCTGACTTTGGTTCCCCTCCCCCACCTTGGGCAGGTGAACCTTCTTTCTTCCTTCTCTTTCTCTCTCTAGTCTACTTTTAAATAAACTTTTCTTTCTCAAAAAAAAAAAAAAAAAAGAGAAGCCTCCTTCTGGAAGGTACATTCATTTGTCTTTGATCATGTGAATCCTGCAGCCTGATGACGGCCCCTCCCACTGACCCTGGAACCCGCAGACCTGGTGGTCTCTTTCTGGTGACGTTGCATATCTTTAAATCTGGTGAATCTTGCAGGTTATCCCTCAGGGATTTGCTTCCTGGATTGTAATCTCACAGTACTGATTGTCAAACATGCATCTGATTTAATGATAGCTTTTAAGATGAGTTCGTATGCACATGGGTTGTTTGAGAAATGTTAACATTTGGTGGATTGCGGAGTGGAAGAAACAGTCTTCAGGTCCTGCAAGGACCCTATGTTGTGGTCCCTTCGTGAATGTTACCTGCCTAGCTAAACTAATGGAGGAGGGACAGAGATTTCTTATCTGGAAGTCTCCGGCCTACGTGATGTCTCATGCCTGTAATCCCAACACTTTGGGAGGCCCAGATGGGTAGATCACTTGAGGCTGAGTTCAAGGCCAGCTTGAGCAACAAAGTAAAACCTTGTCTCTACTAAAAATAAAAAGGCAACCAGGTGTGGTGGTGCACCCTAGCTGCTCAAGAGGCTGAGGTGAGCCTGGCACGATGACTCACACCTATAATCCCAGCACTTTGGTAGGCCCAGGTGAGAGGATTGCCTGAGCCCATTGGTTCAAGACCAGCCCGGGGAACTTGGGGAGACTTCATCTCTACAGTAAATAAATAAATGAAAAATTAGCCAAGCATGGTGGCACGTGTCTGTAGTTCTAGCTACTTGGAAGGCTGAGGTGGAAGGACTGCCTGAACCCAACAGGTCGAGGCTGTGGTGGCCGAGAGCGTGCCAGTGCCCTCCAGCCTGGGTGACAGAGTGAGACTCCAACTGGGAAAAAAAAAAAAAAAAAAAGAGGCTGAAGTGGGAGGATCACCTGAGCCCACGAGGTTGAGGCTGCAGGGAGCCGTGATCATACCACTGCACTCCAGACCTTGGCAACAGATCAAGATCTTATCTCAAACAAAACAAAACACACGATAAAGACATGGAGTCATGCCAATAAGACCAAGGTTTAGGTCCCAACCTGCCACTGAAAAGCCTTTTAATACGACAGTTTTTCTGGGCCTCAGCTTCCTTCACGAAAACTGGGTTTAACAGTTTCTACATTGCTTGGGAGGAATAAAGCCAGACACATGATCTTGTTGAGTGTGGTGCTCGACACAGAGCCAGTGCTAAAGATGTGGCGAAGCATGGGTGAAAAGGGAACAGCCATCACATCTGCCTCGTTACGGTGGTCAGCAGAAAGGAGACGGACAGCTGCGACGGACAGAATGCTACCAATTTCAGAGGCATGGGCGGGCCGCGGAGGGTGGGGAGCCTGACATGGGGGGCCAGGGAGAACCAGCTATCGCCATTCAATCTGAGGAATGAGTTGAATTGCGAGCTCTGGCTAGAGTTTATTTATTTATTTTTGAGTCGGGGTCTCATTCTGTCGCCCAGGCTGGAGTGCGGTGGCACAGTGGCAGCTCACCACAGCCACCGCCCCTTGCGCTCAGGCGATCCTTCCATCTCAACCTCCCGAGGAGCTGGGACTACAGGTTTGTACCACCATGCCTGGCTAATTTTTTGATTTTTTTTTTTTTTGTAGAGATGAGGCCTCACTATGTTGCCCAGGCTGGTCTCAAACTCCTGGGCTCAAGAAATCCTCCCTACTTCGCCTCCCATAATGCTGGGATTAAAGCTCGGCTCCATTAGATTTTTGTTTTTGTGGTTTTTTTTTTTGAGTTGGAGTCTCACTCTGTCGCGCAGGCTGGAGTGCAGTGGCATGCTCACGGCCACCACAGCCTCGACCTCCTAGGCTCAGGCGATCCTTCCAATTCGGCCTTCCAAGTAGCTGGAACTACAGGCACACGCCCAGCTAATTTTTTGATTTGTTGTAGAGACAAGGTCTGGCCAAGTTTCCTGGACTGGTCTCAAACCCCTGAGTTCAGGCAATCCTTGCACCTCTGGCCTCCCAAAGTACTGGGATTACAGTTGTGAGCCACCACACCCAGCCCTACATTTAAAAAACATTTTTTTTGAGACAGGGTCTCACTATGTTGCCTAGATTGATCTCGAACCCTTGGCCTCAAGCAAACTCTTTCCTCAGCCTCGCAAAGTGCTGGGATTCTAGGCATGAGCCACGGTGCCCAGCTGCTCTTGTGTTTTCAGGTCTGGCCTTTGGAAGCGCTGAAAGCATTTTAGGGGTTTTTTGCGCTTTTCATGAAGCTGGTGATGCTGGTGACACCTTTGGCCGCCGGCGACCCTGGCCACATGAGGGAGTTCCTGACAACTGTGGGATCTCGGAGAAGCTTGGCTACGTGTTCACAGCAGCGTTTCCTGGCTGGTCTGGTGTTGAACTGCTGTGCCGTTGCAGGAGTCCGGGTGGCAGCTGGGAGGAAGGTGATATCAGGAATGCAAGCGCATAGCTGTGGGCCAGTCAGTCACAGGCCTGTTCGCTAATCCGTCTAACAGCCACTCAGCTATCCTAAGTAATGTGACCAAACAAGCAAACAAAAAAAAAAAGGTAAACATTAGGACCTGCTTGAAATACGTAGATTTGGGCAGATTTAGGCTGGGCGTGGGGGCTTACACCGTCTTCCCAGTACTTTGGGAGTCTGAGGCAAGAGGATTGCCTGAGCCCAGGGGTTCAAGACTGGCCTGGGCAACTTGGTGAGACCTCGTCTCTACAATAAATAAAGAAAATTAGCCGGGCATGGTGGCACACCCCTGTGGTTCCAAATACTTGGAAGGCTGAGGTGGAAGGATCGCCTGAGCCCAGCAGGTCAAGGCTGCGGTGACTGGGAGCGTGCCAGGGTGAGACTCCGACTCAGAAACGAAAGAAATAGGTAGACCTGAAGCAGCAGCGATGTACCCGTCCCAATTGTGGTTTGCTGCACTTGAGAGTCAAGGCTGGGACGTGTTTTGTGCTGCCGACAGGAATCAGGAACAAGGTTCTTTCTGCCCTGTAATAAAGGGCCTGACTTAGCAAAAACAAAACCATCCTACTTTTTGCCGGCGAGAGCCTTCTCGATTTGGGTGGGGCCTTGGAGGATGGTGGAGGGGCTTGTTTCATGGAACTCAAGAGAACTTTGCTGAATCGGGAGTTTTCTGCCCTGGTGCCGGTCACCCATAGGAGCAGAGATAGAATCTGGATTTTGTTTTTAAACAACGCCTCTGGTTTTTTTCTTCCTTGGCACTCTTGTTTCTTAAACATTTAGATAAAATCTCCGTCGTTTGCTTCAGACATTCCCACCCGATATTACCCTGCACTTGGGGTGTTTGTGGAGAGAGCGTGGCTTATCTGGGCGACTGGTGCAGTGGTGCGTTGCACTCCCGTGTCCCTGGATTCGGCTTGTAGGAATCATACCCACATAGGGGCTGACGGGGCACCGTCTGCATCTGTCACCTGCGATTGTTTTAGGAGACACAATCTGATTTCAGGTTTGACTTGCTTGAAAAATATTTGTTGGGCTTTTTTCTTGTGCCAGACATAGGGGCAAAGACCGTCTGTCTCCAGAGTGGTGTAACAGTTGGGCTGGGAACCTCTATAGAAACCGCCATGGCCAGGCACAGTGGCTTACGCACTTTGCCAGGCTGAGGTGAGGATTGCCTCAGCCCATGGGTTCGAGACCAGCCTGGGCAACTTGGTGAGACCTCATCTCTACAATAAATCAAAAAATTAGCTGGGCGTGGTGGCACATGTCTATAGTTCCAGCTACCTGGAAGGCTGAGGTGGAAGGATCACAAGAGCCCAGTAGGTCGAGGCTGCGGTGGCCGGGAACGTGCCACTGAGCTCCATCCTGGGCGACAGAGTGAGACTCTCACACACACACACACACACACACACACACACACACACACAAAAGAAATCACTGTTATGGAGAGAAAACCAGTGTCTGCCCTGTGGTGGTGTGTGATACCAGATAATATGGAGAAGTTGAGGCTGGATCTGTCCTGCCCACCACAATGACCAGCACAGGGCTTGAAAGGTATTGGGGACTCAGCAAATATTTCTTAGACATTTATTCATTCAATAAGTGATTGAATAAATGAATGTCTGAATGTTAAAAATTATAGAATCTGGCCGGGCATGGTGGCTCATGCCTGTAATCCCAGCACTCTAGGAGGTGGAGGCACAATGATTGCCTGAGCCCAGGGGTTCGAGACCAGTCTGGGCAACATGGCGAGACCTTGTCTCTACAATAAATCAAAAAAATTAGCTGGGTGTGGTGGTGCATGCCTGTAGTTCCAGCCACTTGGAAGGCTGAGATGGAAGGATCTCCTGAGCCCAGCAGGTCGAGGCTGTGCTAGCCCTGAACAGTGTGCTACTGCACTCTAGTCTAGGTGATGAGGTGAGACTCCCACTCAAAAAAAAAAAAAAAAAATCTTAGAATCCAGCTTGGTGCAGTGGCTGGCATCTGTAATTCCGACACTTTGGTACACCAACAAGAGAAGATCACTTATGCTCAGGAGTTCGACATCAGCCTGGGCAACATAGTGAGATCTCATCTCTATAAAAAAATTTTTTTTTTTTTTTTTTTGAGTTGGAGTCTCACTCTGTCACCCAGACTGGAGTGCAGTGGCCGCTCCCGGCCACCGCAGCCTCGACCCGGTGGGTTCCAGCGATCCTTCCGCCTCAGCCTTCCGAGTAGCCGGAATTACAGGCATGCGCTACCACGCCCAGCTGATTTTTTGATTTATTGTAGAGATGAGGTCTTGCTGCCCAGGCGGGTCTTGAACCCACGGGCTCAGGTAATCCACTCACCTCAGCCTCCCAAAGGCGCGGGATTACAGGCTGAGCCACCAAGCCCGGCTTCTATAAAAAATTTTTTTAAAAATTAGCCAGGTGTGGTGGTGCATGACTGTAGTCCCAACTGCTTGGGAGGCTCAGGTGGAAGGATCACTTGAGGCCAGGAGGGCGAGGCTTCTGTGAGCTGTGATTGTGCCATTGCACTCCAGCTGGGAGGACAGCGAGACCCCCAACTCAAAAAAAAAAACAAAATCATAGAATCCAATGTGGCATAAGATAAAACAGATGAAAGATCATTTTTGAACCTCTGTGGCTGAGACACCAGTTTTGTAAGGAAAGAACACATTTGATTTTATACCCCAGCCTGTCGGAATGGAGATCACTGACTTTCTCTGAGCCTCAGTTTTTACATCTTCCAAGAACAAGCATAATGCTACCCTTTTTTGGTTTTGTTTTGGTCTGCTTTGTTTTTTGGTGCAATTGCCACCATGGGAGCGTTGGGGAATTCCAGGCTGTGTAAGGAGCACGCTGTGCGCTTCTGATCTGGTGGGGAAGCCACCATCTAGCCGGGGAGAAGGTGGATTTGAGTCATTCAGCTAAGCCACAACTCAATATGGACACAGGTGGCCTCCGAGGAATTGCTAGGCAGGATGGCTCAGGCCAGGCAGGGTCACAGATCGGGGCAGGAGGAGGCCAGTGTGCCTGCTAGGAAGTGCTGGCCAAGTCCTGGCCTTTGATTCTGAAATTCATTCATGCATGCATGCATTCATTCAACAGATATTTCTTGAACTACCAGGACGTGCCAGGTGCGGTGCTTCATGCTGGGGACACCAAGGGGAGCAGTGACAGTCCTGTCCTCCTGGAGATCACAATCTGATGGGGACAGCCTGACAGTGAACCAGTAAAGCCACTAGTGTTTTGTTTTGTTTCTAAGTGGGCTTTGCACATCCCACTTTTTCCCTAGATAGTTTCTCTGCCGGGCTGTTTGAATGCCGGGAGAACCTGACCAGCCCCAGGTGGACTCTTGGCCCGGTGTGTTGTCAGGCAGCACTTGAAAAGGAGGCAGGAAGTAATGACATGTGACTTGAGTGCTGGAAGTGGTGCTCGGATGGGAAGTTATCATGGGGACGGTGACAAGAGGAAGCAGCCTTCAGTTGCTGGGCCCTGGAGCCTTCCCGGGACGCAGCTCTGCTGAGCCCGCGCTTGGCGGGCCCTGGGGTCACAGAGGCGACTGAGGCGCTGTGCACCCTCTGAGTGGCCCTGCTGGTGTCCACCATCTGTGGGCGCTGGAGAAACCAGGTAATCTCTTTGCATGTGTGTCCTTGGCTTCAGGGCAGATGGCAGGTGGGCGTCATCGCCACCAGGTCTCCAGTTTATCCTCAAGGGTCTGTGATGGCAGAGAATGCTTCCCAGAGGTTGGGGCCACCCACTGTGGGTCACTCTGGAAGCCAAGGAAGGACGTGGGCTTGTTCGTGTTTGAAAGTACGGGCTTTTTTGTCGTTGTTGTTGAGTTGAAGGCTCACGCTGGTGCCCAGGCTGGGGTGCCGTGGCACGCTGACAGCCACCACGGCCTCTATGTGCTCGGCTCAGGTGACCCTTCTGCCTCAGCCTTCCATATAGCTGGAACCACAGGCGTGCACCACCACGCCCGGCTAATTTTTTGATGTATTGTAGAGACGAGGTCTCACCATGTTGCCCAGGCTGGTCTCAAACCTTTGGGCTCAGGCAATCCTCTCACCTCTACCTCCCAAAGTGCTGGAATGACAGGTGCGAGCCACCGCACCTGGCCAGTAAGGGTTTTATATCTTTCCAAGCTGGGGTATTCTATTTCTCACACTATTGACTGTTGACTAGTGACAGACCCTGCTGTGGGGGTTGAAGGCACCCGGGTAAAGCAGAGGAAGTCCTTTGTCATTAGGGCGACACTCCACTGAGGCAGAGAGTTCCTAAAGAGTGATCAAAATAATACACGATGGAATTTTAGATAGTAATAAGTGCAAAGAAGGAAAAAAAGATAGAGAAGAGGAGGACGAGTACCCAGTTGGCCATTGGAGTGCTCTTTTAAATGAGTGGTCAGGGAAGACTTCCTGGAGGAGGTGGCATTTGAGCAGACACCTGAATCCAGTCAGGGAGAGCTGGGGGTAGGGTAGAGGAGAGGGGCGGCAGTGGGTGCTGGGATAGGAAGAATGAACTGGCACTTTGAAGGAACAACCAGGAGTCTTATGGTGAGGACAGTGAAACTGTTGAAGAGAGGCCAGAATGAAACAGAGCCCAGCCCACCATGCCGCTCCCAGAGGGAACCTCACGAAGGATGTTGGCTGTTCCTCCAGGTGTGAGAAGAAGCCCCTGGAGGGTTTTGAGAAGGGAAGTGACATCACTGGACTTAAAAAAAAAATGCTGGGCATGATGGCTCACACCTGTCACCCCAGCACTTTGGGAGGCTGAGGCAAGAGAACTGCCTGAGCCTAGGGGTTCGAGCCCAACCTGGGCAACATGGCGTGACCTCGTCTCTACAATAAGTCATAAAATTAGCCAGGCGTGGTGGCACGCGCCTGTGGTTGCAGCTACTTGGAAGGCTGAGGCGGGAGGATCGCCTGAGCTCAGCAGGTCGAGGCTGCGGCGGCCGTGAGCGTGCCACTGCGCTCCAGCCTGGGTGACAATGAGACTTCGACTCAAAAAAAAAGGTGTCTTAGGAACCTGAACTGCTTTCTAAGGAGAAAACTTGGCCATTTTCTGTCACTGCTGTGTCATCTTCCTTTTTTTAGCGCAACTTAAAAAAGCGTGGCCTTGGATCCTCCCTCCAACCCTTCTTCCTCTCCTGTCGGCCTCCCTTCCCCTCCGTCCTCCTCCTCCCTCCTCCTCCTCTCTCCCTCCCTCTCTCCCCACCCCCCTCTTTTTAACGTCAGTGCTTAATGCCATGTGCGACCCTGGGATCCCGTCTGCCTGGCCAGCCGACAGCGCAGGTCGCCGGGTGCACGGCGGCTTTTGTGCGGCCTTGTGTGGAAAGGCAGCCCAGGCACTCCAGATGTCTCCACAGGGGGTGGCCTCGCAGCTGCAGTTCTGCTTTCTTTGCCTTGGCCGTGAAGGGAGCGCTGATTCTGGGTTGCGAAAGTGAAAGCAGGCCCTAAAGTGCGTGACCGTGACCGTGGTGAGGCAGCCCTCCCTTGACGTCATCAGCCTTGGGGCCCGCGCGCTTGCGGCCCTGTGCGTTTGCAGCGGGGGCACTGTCCTCGCGATCGAGCCCTCCCCGTGGTTCCTGCGACGTGTGTGTGTCTGGGGCCGGCCGGGCCTGCCGCCTGGCAGCTTGGTGACACCAACTCTGTGCTCCCGGGAGAAGTCGGACCACAAGAGGGCAGCGTGGCCGGTGAACCATGGGCTGGAAGTGCCTTGGTCGGGTCGAGGGTGATGAGTGCAGAGGGTGGCTCTTTCTTTCTTCTTTGATTCAGTTTCACTCCGTCGCCCAGGCAGGGGTGTGGTGGCACAGTCACCGCTCACCGCAGCCTCGACCTCCTGGGTTCAGGCCATCGTTCCGCCACAGCCTCCCAAATAGCTGGGACTACCACAGGCACGGGTCACCACGCCCGGCTAATTTTTAAATTAAAAAAAAATTATAAGCCAGGCTCGGTGGCTCAGCCTGTAATCCCGCACCTTTGGGAGGCTGAGGTGAGTGGATTGCTCGAGACCCGCCTGGGCAACTTGGGGAGACCTCATCTCTACAATAAATCAAAAGACTAGCCTGGCATGGGGGTGCGTGTCTGTAGTTCCAGCTACTTGGAAAGCTGAGGCTGAAGGATCGCCTGAGCCCAGCAGGTCGAGGCTGTGGTGGCTGTGAGCGGCCACTGCACTCCAGCCTGGGTGACAGAGCGAGGCTCCAACTAAAAAAAACCCCAACAAAACCAAAAAAGAAATTCCCGTGCAGCTGAGCGCTACATGGTTCCAGCTGTACATCACTGACCTTGGCCTCAGGCATCCCCATGTCTGCCTTCTGGGTTTCTGCCCTCAACTCCCCCTTCCCTGGGCCCCCTTGGGCACTGTGGGTGGATCTTTCTAACAGCAATGCCGGCAACGTCCCCTCCCCGATGACCTGGGCTCCTGGGTCCCTTCCGCGGTGGCCCGTCACCCCCCGCCGCCGCCCTCAGTCTGGCGGTGCCCAGCTCGTTGTCATTCTGCAAAGGTCCCTGCCCCCGGGAACCAGCTGTTCTGTCTGGAAAGTGCCCCCTTTGGCTTCATCCTGTCTGTGGGTGAGCTGGCACTCGCCTTCAGCACTCGTTTCACTCTGTTGCCCAGGCTGTAGCAAGGCATGATCATGGCTCACTGCAGCCTCCACATCCTGGACTCAGACGATCCTTCCGTTTCAGCCTCCCAAGTAGTAGGGACTACAGGTGTGCACAACTCTGTCCAGCTAATCTTTTGTAGAGACCGGGTCTTGCTATATTGCCCAGGCTGGGCTCAAGGAATCCTCCTGCCCCGGCTTCCCACAGTGCTGGGATTACAGGTGTGAGTCACCATGCCTGGCTGGCCTCACAGCCTCTTAAAGTTTTTGAGGCCAGGTTCTCGCCTATAATCCCAGTGCTTTGAGTGGCAGAGGCAGGAGGATCACTTGAGGCCAGGAGTTCGAGACCAGCCTGAGCAACATAGTGAGACCCTGTGTGGATGTGCTACCTGTAGACAGAGCATGCGCCCTCCCGGTGACCGCCGTCCACACTGCTGCTATTACTGGGCTTCACTCGTGTCACCCACCTGGTCCTGAGACACGAGGTTGAGGAGGTGAGGCAAGCGGATTAGTATCCTCGGGCTACCGTCACAAAATGCCACCGACTGGGTGGCTTCACAGTGGACGTTCATTGTCTCACAGCTGTGAAAACTGGTAGTCCAAGATCAAAGTGCCAGCTGGGCACGGTGGTTCACACCTGTGATCCCAGCACTTTGGGAGGCAGAAGCAGGAGGATTGCTTGAGTCTGGGGGTTCCAGACCAGCCTGGGCAACATGGTCAGACCTTGTCTCTACAATAAATCAAAAAATTAGCCGGATGTGGTGGCGCACGCCTGTGGGTCCAGCTATCCGGAAGGCTGAGGTGGAAGGATCGCCTGAGCCCAGCAGGCTGAGGCTCGTGGTGGCTACGAGCGTGCCACTGAACTCCAGCATGGATGACAGAGTGAGATACTAACTCGAATGAATGAATGAATAAACAAACACCAAGGTGCCAGCTGCGTGGGTTTCCCTGGGGCCTTTCTGTGTGGCATGTGGATGGCCACCTTCTCACTGTGTCTTCGCAGCCATCTATGGTGTCTGCGCCCTCGGTTCGTCTTCTTGTGAGGGCACTCACTAGTCATCCTGGATTAGCGCACGCCCCAAGGACCTCATTTAATCCCGGCTACCCCTTGAAAGGCCCTGTCTCCGAATATCGTCCCATTCTGAGCTACAAGGGGTTAGAAGACTTCAACTGCGATTTGGAGTTGGGAGGACGTTATTTGTCCTAGAACAGGGAGGGACAGGGACTTGGAGTACTGTGGTTTCTTTCTTACTTCTGATTCCTGTTTTTTTTATAATTATTTATTTATTTATTTATTTTTGAGTTGGAGTCTCACTCTGTCACCCAGACTGGAGTGCCGTGGCCGCTCCCGGCCACTGCAGCCTCGACCTGCTGGGCTCCGGCAATCCTTCCGCCTCAGCCTTCCGAGTAGCTGGAATTACAGGAGCGCGCTACCACGCCCGGCTGATTTTTTGATTTACTGTAGAGATGAGGTCTCGCTGCCCAGGTGGGTCTCGAACCTCAGGCAATCCACTCAGCCTCCCAAAGGCGCGGGATTACAGGCTGAGCTACCGAGCCCGGCCCTGTTTTATTTTTTATTAAAAGAAATTTTTTAAAATTTATTTTTTATTAAAAGAAATTTTTTTTGGAGTCAGAGTCTCAACTCTGTCACCCAGGCTGGAGTGTGATGGCTCACCCCCCAGCCTCGACCACCTGGGCTCAGGTGATGCTTCCCCTTCAGCTTCCTGAGTGGCTGGCACTACAGGTGCACACCACCACTCCTGGCTAATTTTTAAATTTATTTGGTTGCGACGAGGCCTCCCCGTTTTGCCCAGGCTGGGGTCAAACTCCTGGGCCCAAGCGAGCCTCCTGCCTCAGCCTTCCCAAGTGCCGGGATGACAGGCGCGAGCCACCACACCCAGCTAAGTCTTGTTTTGAAACGTGTCAGTAAAAGGGAACGCAGGAACCAGCAGAGAGAGCAGTTTGTCCACCGAGGCAGAATGTGGATGGTTATAATGCACACCTGCTCAAACACCCAGTCTCCACTCTGGTCGCTTTGATCTTGGGCCCATGTTCCTATTTCTTGAGTAACTGACATTTAGTCAAAATGCCAGGTAGACCTTGGGTGCTTTTCAGTTTGGAAATCTATCCCCTTTCATTCTGCTGCCTCCACAAACCTGGCGTGTGGGTTGCAGACGTTCTCTGCCAAGGCTTCTAGGGACAGGAGAGTAAAGGCCGCGGAATGACACGGCACCGCCTCCGTTTGCTGTAGACAAACAGCCGGGTCCTTTATTACCCTTGAAACGGGCACTCGTGACACAGGTTGGACTCATAGAAGCAAGTCAGACGCCAGGTTTCGGTGGGTCAAAGTTCCTTCCAGCCTTGTGTGTTAATCAAAAGCTCAGCCTCAGTTAATCTGCCGTGGAGTTGGAAGGACGTGGGAACAGGTGATTACTGAGCTGGGCTGCAGGCGTCAGCGCCCCTCAGTGTGTTTTTTAACCCAAGAGGTGGGTTGTGGCCTTCTCGGAGGGGACGGCAGGAATGAGATGCTTGTCACAGTTATGTTCATTCCTGGTGGTGGAGTCTAATAAAATCTAATAAGATCAGTCTAATAAGATCTGCTGTGCGGAACCTAGCTAGTCACAGTATTTACTGAAATATGCAGCTGCATAGTTAGGGGATATTATTATGTATGAGCAGAAAAGGCAGCTGTGAAAGGCTCTCAAAGTGAAGGGACATTTAAAACATCCACAACTAGCCAGGTGCAGTGGCTCACACCTATATCCCAGCACTTTGGGAAGTGGAGGCGAGAGGATTGCCTGAGCTCAGAGGTTCGAGACCAGCCTGGGCAACTTGGCAAGCTCTCGTCTCTATAATAAATAAATTTTAAAAATTAGCTGGGCATGGTGGTGTGTGCCTGTGGTTCCAGCTACTTGGAAGGCTGAGACAGAAGGATCGCCAGAGGCCAGCAGGTTGAGTCTATGGTGGCCGTGAGGGTTCCGCCGCACTCCAGCCTGGGCCACGGTGAGACTCTGACTCAAAAAATAACTGAATAAATAAATAAATAAATAAAACACCCACAACTCACAATGCTTTAAACAATTTTTGAGTGTTCAATGAAACATCACAGTTTAATCTGTCACTGCAGAAAGAATCTCATTTAGTCTTACTTTATTTTATTTTGGTTTATTGTAGAGATGAGGTCTCGCCAAGTTGTCCAGGCTGGTCTCGAACCCCTGGGCTCGGGCAATCCTCTCGTCTCGGCCTCCCAAAGTACTGGGATGACAGGCGTGAGCCACCACACCTGGCTATTTTATTTTACTTTTTTGAGTCGAGGTCTCACTCTGTTGCTCAGGCTGGAGTGCCGTGGCACAACCGTGGCTGACCGCAGCCTCAAATTTCTGTACGCAAGCAGTCCTCCCACTACAGCCTCCTGAACAGATGAGACTACAGGCATGCGCCACCATATCCAGCTTATTTTTGTATTTTTTTTGTGTGGAGATAGTGTCTCACGATGTTGCCCAGGCTGATCTCAAACTCCCGGACTCAAGCGATCCTCCCGCCTCAGTCTCCAAAAGTGCTGGGATTATAGGCATGAACCTCTCTCTGGGCCTGACCAGAGTCTTAAATGAATACAATAAGGACAGCTTTGTTGAACATTTTCTCCGTGCCAAGCTCCAAGGGCTTAATATCTGCAGATACCATGTCTCTAGCGGTGGCCTGGGCCCTGTTAGATGAGAAAATCTCAGAGGTCCAGCGAGATTGAGTGAAGTGCCCACGATCACCCAGCTGGCAAACAACAGAGCAGAGTTTCGCACACCTGGTCAGGCCTGTGGGCTCCCCCGCTTTGCTCCACCTCTGTACACATTTCCCCTTTTCTCTTCATCAGAGTAAAGTGTTTTTTTCCTTGAGTGTCCTTTAACTAATATGATACCGAGCATCCTCACCTAGCTGGCAGAAGAATGTCACTTATTTTCCCCACGCATACGTGGGCCGGTGGAAATTTCCTGTGCTGCCTGCCTGGTTATATACCTTCCCTTGCAATTGCATGCACACACAAAGTTGTGTGATGAGCACAGAACATCCTATTTTTTTTCTTAGTCAGAGTTTCACTTGTCCCCCAGGCTGGAGTGCAGTGGCCTGATCATGGCTCCCCACAGCCTCCACCTCCTGGGCTCAAGGGATCCTCCTGCTTCAGCCTCCCAAGTAATTGGGACTATAGGCACACACCACCACACAGGCTTTTTGTTTTCTGGGGTTTTTTTTTTTTTTTTTAGAGACGAGGTTGCGCTATGTTGTCCAAGCTAGTCTCAAACTCCTGGGATCAGGCAATTCTCTTGCTTTGGCCTCCCAAAGTGCTGGAATGACAGGCATAAACCACCACACCCGGCCAAAGCACCCTGTTTCTTCTCATCCCCCACCCCAATTCCCTGTAGTAGGCACCAACTATGGGCCCCTCATTATCTGTCTTTGGGTCAGCAGTGTTCTTTTCCATTTCACAGTTCAGCCAGCAGAGGCTTCGGCAGAACACCTTGCGCCTGGCCACCCAGCAGAGCTCCGCAGTCCTTGGGCCATTGAGGAGATTGGTAAGTTGGCTTCTGCCCACTGTGGTGCGCGTGCACGGAATCTGGGGGTGGTGAAGGAAGCAGGTGAACATTGCATGCTGACATCCAAGTGCCAATCCTTCTTGTGCGCTCTCATTTTTTTTTCTTTTTACAAGCATATTGTTTTTGTGTTTGCTTAATTTACTAGACCAGGGTGTCCAGTATATTTGTAAGCACAAGTATCCCCAAAGGAATCCCATGATCAAAAAGAACGACAGAGCCTGGTGCGGTGGCTCACGCCTATAATCCCAGCACTTTGGGAGGCTGAGGTGAGAGGATTGCCTGAGCCCAACTTGGCAAGACCTCATCTCTACAATAAATAGATTTTAAAAAAATTAGCCAAGCTTGGTGGCGAGAACCTATAGTTCCAGCTACTTGGAAGGCTGAGACGGAAGTATGCTTCTACCTTAGCCTTCCAAGTAGCTGGAACCATAGATGCGCGTCACCATACTTGGCTAATTTTTTGATTCATTGTAAAGACGAGGTCTCACTATTTGCCCAGGCTGATCTCAAACCCCTGGGCTCAGGCAATCCTCTCACCTCAGCCTCTCAAAGTGCTGGGGTTACAGGCGTGAGCCACTGCACTTGACTCTCTTCTTTTTTTTTAATCTTTCTTTATTTTCTTCTTCTTCTTTTTTTTTTTTTTTTGAGTTGGACTCTCACTCTGTGTCCCAGGCTGGAATGCAGTGGCACACTCACCGCCACGACAACCCTGACCTGCTGGGTTGAGGCGATCCTTCTGCCTCAGCCTTCCAAGTAGCTGGAACTACAGGCATGTACCATCATGCCCGGCTGATTTTTTTTTTTTTTAATTGTAGAGATGAGGTCTCCCCAAGTTGTCCAGGCTGGTCTTGAACCCTTGGACTCAGGCAATCCTCTAACCTCTACCTCCAAAGTGCTGGGATTACAGGCGTGAGCCATGGGACCTGGCTTATTTTCCTTTTCTTTCTTTTTTCTTTTTTGAGTCAGGTCTCTCTCTATTACCTAGGTTGGAGTGCAGTGGCAGGATCGTAGCTCACTGCAACCTTGACCTCCTGGGCTCAGGTGATCCTTTTGCCTCAGCCTCCTGAATGAATGAGAATACAGGTGTGCACCACCACACCTGACTTTTAAAAAAATTTTTGCAGAGACGAGGTCTCACTATGTTGCCCAGGCTGGTCTCAAACTCCTAGGTTCAAGAGATCCTCCCGCCTCAGCTTCCCAAGGTGCTGAGATTACAGCCCCCACGCCCAGACCAAATCTATGTTCTTAATTTCCCTCACCTTCCTCACCCCTCCCTCACGATGGTGATCAGACAGGCACTGCTTCCTTGAGGACATCAGGGAAAGGTAATCATTGGCATAGTCAGTGTGTGAGGAGGGACTCAAAAAATCCCTGCATTTATTTATAAATATTGTATTTATTCTTACATGTTTAACTTCAGTCACCTTCAAAATGCTCTCTGTTTGATGCAGTACACCTATTGGGACGCTTTTTCCACTGTTCAAAACAGTTTTTGAACTTACCCATTTGGATGCCTTTTAGTGCTTCTGCCGTTTTCTGTTTCACCTCTCCCACGTTGGCAAAACATTTGTCTCTGAGAACTTCTTCATCCAGGGAAACAAAAAAAGTCACTCGGGGCAAGATTGGGGGGATAGGGAGGGTGGGGCATGAGAGTCTTGCTGTTTTTGATCAAAAGCTGCTGAACACTCAGTGCGGTGTGGGCAAGCAGGATCATAAATCACCCATCATGAAATGGGCAAACGTGTTGAAAGAATCTCCCCCCAGAATTCACCGGAGCCAAACAGCCTCTCACAGCAATGCTAGCTGGTACATGATGCCAATGGGTTCCTAGAACACTCACCTAGCAAGGGTAGGCTGGCCTACAAGAGGCCCACCCTCCAAAAGATTAAGATAATTCCAGGTTTTGGTTTTTTTGGGGGGGATCCTCCCTCATATGTATATGATTTTCCTGCCCAAAGGTCAGATTAAAAAATTGGTGATTTACACAGAACAGGCGGGGCCAGTGCCTTGACCTTGTTTCTGCTTGGGGACCAGTGTGAGAACCTCGGGTTTCAAACCTCTGTGCTGAGTGCTCAGGGATAATGCTCTCCATCAAGAATACAGAGCTTCTGGGCATGGTGCCTCACACCTGTAATTCCAGCACTTTGGGAAGCTGAGGTGAGAGGACTGCCTGAGCCAATGGGTTTGAGACCAGCTTGGACAACTTGGCAAGATCTCATTTCTACAATAAATAAAAAAATCAGCCAGGTGTAGTTCCAAATACTTGGAAGGCTGAGGAGGAAGGATCACCCGAGCCCAGGAGGTGGAGGCTGTGGTGGCCCTGAGCATGCCACTGCACTCCAGCCTAGGCGACAGAGTAAGATTCCAACTCAAGCAAAACAAAACAAAAGGTCAGATGGTAGAGATTCCTATGAGAGGTGACAGGGACCCATGTCACAAAGATCCCAATGGGAACTTTGAAATAGTAAAGCAGCCGGACGTGGTGGCTCACGCCTATAATCCCAGCACTTTGGGAGGCCGAGGTGAGAGAATTGCCTGGCCCATGGGTTCAAGACCAGCCTGGGCAGCTTGGTGAGACCTTATCTCTACAATATATCAAAAAATTAGCCGGGCATGGTGGCGTGTGCCTGTAGTTCTAGCTACTTGGAAGGCTGAGGCTGAGGCTGAAGGATCACCTAAACCCAGCAGGTCGAGGCTGTGGTGACTGTGAGTGTGCCACTCACAGAGTGTCCAGCTTGGGTGACAGAATGAGACTCCAACTCAAAATAATAATGATAATAAGAATAATAATAAAAATGAGTGAATTAGAACAGGGAATGTCATAGCCCAAATATGTAATGGTATTTTTGAAAATGCACTGGAAGTTAATGGATCCCTTTTCTCATAAATATCCAGATTTATTTTGTTTTTTATTATAAAGACATGGGGTACAGGTCAGGACTAGGGTCCATAAGTTGTCTACGTGGAGGGGATGTGTGGGTCTCCTCCAACTGGTCCTCCCTTCCCCAAATAACCATATTTGGTAGACAGGAAATTCATTACCCGGTCATCCTTCCCTCTGCTTTTCTTTCTGCCTTATCTCTGATTGAATTCAGCAAAGGTACTAATTCAGGGGCCCTTTTGGGATTGAGAAGTTAGGAGGGAGTAGCCCCGAAGCCCCTTTGCAGTTTATAAATACGAATGTGTCATTACCTTGATGAGACAGAGGAACTTTCCCCGACCTGGTGTCAGAGACGAATGCAGTTCACACTTGACCCCTGTGACACAGTGAGCAGTGGCTTTGTCACAAGGCAGTCCTGGCACAGCCTAGGTGGTGCTGAGATCTGTCTTCTGGACCCAAACCAATGTTTGGAAGGACTGGGCTTTGTAGGGGGTGAGAGCAAGGAGGTTGAGACGAATTCCAAATCTGAGGACATCTCCTCTAAAATTGATTTATTCCTGTGGGTAAAAGTCTTGTAGATCTGGAAGTTGTTTTGGTCACCCGCTCTTTGATGACTTGCCCTTTGCCAAACAAGACAACCCATTTTTATTTTTGTGTGTGTGTGTTTTGAGTTGGAGTCTCACTCTGTTACCAGGCCGGAGTGCGGTGGCATGCTCACAGCCACCGTAGCCTCAACCTGCTGGGCTCCAGCAATCCTTCCTCCTCAGCCTTCCAGATAGCTGGAACTATAGGCACGCACTACTACGCCCGGCTAATTTTTTATTTTATTGTAGAGATGAGGTCTCGCCAAATTGCCTGGGCTGGTCTCGAACCCACGGACTCAGGCAATTCACTCCCCTCGGCCTCCCAAAGTGCTGGGATTGCAGGCTGAGCCACAGAGCCCAGACTTTATTTTTATTTATTTTTTTCATTTTGAGTCAAGGTTTCACTCTGTCGCCCAGGCTGGAATGCAGTGACACGGTCATGGCTCACTGCAGCCCTGACCTCCTGGGCTCAGTAGATCCTTCTGTCCTAGTCTCTCGAGTAGCTGGGATTTCAGGCATGCACCATTATGTTCCACTAATTTTTGTGATTTTTTTTTTTCTTGGTAGACCTGAGTTTTCTCTGTTTTGCCCTTTCTGGTCTTGAACCCCTAGACTCAAGCAATCCTCCCGTCTCAGCCTCCCAAAGTACTGGGATTACAGGCATAAGCCGTGGCGCCTGGCTTAACAGCCAGTTTTAAAACTGAAAAGGTGGCCGGGCCCGGTAGCTCAGCCTGTAACTCCCAGTGTTTTGGGAGGCCAAGGTGATTGGATTGCCTGAGCCCGCGGGTTCGAGACCTGCCTGGGCAACTTGGCGAGACCTCATCTCTACAGTAAAATCAAAAAATCAGCCGGTCGTGGTAGCACGCACCTGTAGTTTCGGCTACTCGGAAGGCTGAGGTGGAAGGATCGCCGGAGCCCAGCAGGTCGAGACTGCGGTGGCTGGGAGCGGTCACTGCACTCCAGTCTGGGCGACAGAGTGAGACTCCAACTCAAAAAAAAAAAAAAAAAAAACACTGAAAAGGTAGAAAGGTGGGTGTGATCATGCCTCAACCAATAACACGGCAGACAAGTGGATGTTTCCCTACAAAGAACGCCTGTCTTCCTAAAAGGAAGGAGTTTGTTCCTGCCAGGAAGAAGGAAAAAGAAAGCTGTGGCCATCAAATGCACGTGTCTTTTGGCAGAATGACAGGTCAGTGGTGGCTTTGTGCTGAATGCTCTGGAAAGCGAGAAAACCTGAGGTTGTCAGGCAGATACCTGCGGCTAATGTCAGCATTGGACCTTGAGGCCCATTTCATGACACATCGAAGTCATCTTGAGATGGGGCCCAGCCAAGGCTGTGTGTGGTGCAGTCAGGATGCCCCTGGTGTACACTGCACCAGGGACAGGCAGAGGCAAGCGTCTCCATTCACTTCAGCCACACACCTGCTGTCTGTGCTGGTGTTGGCTGCCCGAAAATAACAGTAACCGAATAGCCAACACTGTTTTCATCAAGAATTAGAAATTAGCCAGGCATGGTGGTGCACGCCTGCAGGTCTAGCTACTTGGGAGGCTGAGGCAGGAGGATCGCCTAAGCCCAGCAGTTCGAGGCTGTAGCAGCCATAAGTGTGCCACTGCCCGCCAGCCTGGGCAACAGAGTGAGACTCTGACTCAAAAAAAAAAAAGAAAAGACATGAGAAATAGTCTGTGTTTACAGAATAAAAGAGGTCCTCCCAGAACTAAGAACAAGGCAAAACGCAAGAGATATCCAAGCAAATGAAGTGGTCACTGAAATACTGTCCCAAGTTGGACAGAAAGGGCATTCAGCACAAAAACGTCCTTCAAGGCCTGGTGCCTACTGAGTTCTGTTCATCTCTACTGTGAAGTCAGAGTGACTCGTAGAATCAGAAAATACTGGAATGAGTAGGAACCCTGGAAGTGATGACGAAATATTGACAAGTGACATATATTGAGTGTTTGCTATGTGTCAGGCACAAGAGAAGCCTTTTATTTGTATTAGATCTTTTACTTGTAAAGCTTCATTTAATCTCTACCATAATTCAATAAAGAAGGTGCTAGGAGCTGGGTGTGGTGGCTCAAACCTGTAATCCCAGCGTTTTTGGAGGCTGAGGTAGGAGGCATCTTTGAGCCCAGAAGTTGAACAGCCTTGGCATCATAGCCATACTCTGTCTCTTAAAAATCAGTCAGTCAAGCAGGGTGTGGTGGCTCACACCTGTAATCCCAACACTTTCGGAGGCGGAGGCGAGAGGATTGCCTGAGGCCAGGGGTTTGAGACCAGCCTGGGTAACTTGGCAAGACCTCATCTTGACAATAAATCAAGAAAAATTAGCCAGGCATGGTGACACATGCATGTAGTTCCAGCTACTTGGAAGGTTGAGGTGGAAGGATTACCTGAGCCCAGCAGGTTGAGGCTACGGTGGCTTTGAGCGTGAGCATGCCACTGCACTCCAGCCTGGGCGACAAGAGTGAGACTCCAACTCAAAAAAAAAAAAGTTAGGATTCCTATTTGGCAGATAAAGAAATAGGTTTAAAAGAGACTAGGACTTGCACAGTTTGTGCAAGACAGAGCTGGCTCACATGCATAGGTCAGTCTGAGGCCAGAGTCAACACTGTTCCATGGGATTCCTAGCACAGGGCATGTTTATCGACCCCCTGGCCAGGTCCCCAAGCGCCCTCCAACTCACAGCTCGGGGGAAATCTGACCCAAATGATGTATTGAAAATGAGAGAACCTGCAGCCTGAAACAGAAACTTCGTGTGGCATCATGTGCAGTGATGAAGTGTGTGGCAGGCTCTGTTTTGGGCCTGTCTTTCCGTCACTGGGCATCTTGCCATGACCCTCGACCAGGTGGCTGAGGTCACAGCATGTGTCCCTCAGTGCTCCTCTGTTCCTTGAACTGCTTTTGCTCTGGGGCAAAATTGTTTTGTGAACTTTATTTTTATTTTATTTTTTGAGTTGGGGTCTTACTCTGTTGCCCAGGCTGGAGTGCAGTGGCACGATCATGGCTACCGCAGACCCTTCTTACCTCAACCTGCTGAGTACTTGGGACTACAGGCAGGCGCCACCACGCCCGGCTAATTATTTTATTTTATTTGTTATTTTTGTAGAGACGAGGTCTCGCTATGTTGTTCAGGCTCATCTCAAACTCCTGGGCTCAAGCAGTCCTCCTGCCTTGGCCTTTCAAAGTGCTGGTATTACTGGTGTGAGTCATCACGTCCGGCCTGATTTTCTCATTTCAGAACTAAGTCACTCTTAACCTCTTCCTGGTGTCTTGTTAAAGGTCAGATGAGATTTCCAAGACCCCTCCACCAAGACCGAACATGGAACTAAAATGTGTTTTGTTTCTGCTTTGTTTTTTGAGTTGGAGTCTCACTCTGCCACCGAGGCCAGAGTGCAGTGGCGCAATCACAACTTACCAGCAGTCTCAACCTCAAGGGCTCAGGCAATCCTTCCACCTCAGCCTTCAAGTAACTGGAACCACCACCATGGCCGGCTGATTTTTTGATTTATTGTAGCGATGAGGTCTCACCAAGTTGCCCAGGCTAGCCTCCAACCCCTGGGCTCAGGCAGTCCTCTCACCTCGGCCTCCCAAAGTGCTGGGATGACAGGCATGAGCCACAAACCTGGACTTACTGATCCCTGAGTGTGTGTGTCCGCAGGATCCAGCGGCTGTCCTGAAACGTGCTCCTCTCAGGCCATCGTGGTGCTGGATCCTGGAGTGGCTTTTGTTGCTCAGGAGAAAAGCCCCGTCTCCTGGAATTTGCAAGTCCCCCCCTTCCGGCTGCTCCTGGTCTCGCACCCACCACAACCCAGCCACCCACCACCTGCTCTGATCTGCACCGAGAACCCCGTTCTCTTTGTCCTGTCCTCTTTCCCTGTCCCAGTGTTTCCTTTCAGGCCAAGGACTTCCTCCTCCAGCTCACCTTAGTCACCTTTCATCGCTATCAGGGATGACAAATAGGTTTGTTTTATGCACCCAAGTCCAGGCAATCAAACATGTTTGCAGGGAGAATTCTATTTTTTTTTTTTTTTTGAGTTGGGTGTATCACTCTGTTGCCCAAGCTGAAGTGCAGGGGTACAATTCTGGTTCACTGCAGCCTTGACTTCCTAGGCTCAGGCGATCCTTCCACTTCAGCCTCCCAAGTAACTGGGACTACAGGCAAGCGCCATCATGCTCAGCTAATTTATTAAATTTTTTTTTTTTTTTATAGAGACAAAGTCTTGCAACGCTGCCCAGGCTAGTCTCGAACTCCTGGGCTCCAGTGATCTCCGCCTTGGCCTCCCAGAGTGAGCCACTAGACCCAACCTGCATGGAGAATTCTAAGAGCCTGTCCATGTTCAGAGGGAAAGAGTGCTATGATCAGTAGTAACTTCTGCCTTAGGCACATGAAGGAGAAGTGACAGAAAATATGTGACATATTTCCCATGCAGATCTATAACCGTTCTTTATGGCCTGGGACGCCCAAAATGGCTGCCACGAGCAACATGTGGTGATTTAAATTTGGATTAATTCCGATTAAATACGGAAATCCCTGACTTAAGTATTTCTCAGCTTTTTTTTATCTTTTGGGTCAGAGTTTGACTGTTTCGCCCAGGCTGGAGTGCAGTGGCACGCTCACAACCACCATAGCCTTGACCTGCTGGGCTCAGGGGATCCTTCTGCCTCAGCCTTCCGAGTTACTGAAACTGCAGGCATGCACCACCAAGCCTGGCTTCATTTTTTATTTAATTGTAGTGATGAGGTCTCGCCAAGTTGCCCAGGCTGGTCTCAAATCCGTGGGCTCGGGCAGTCCTCTCACCTCCACCTCCCAAAGTGCTGAGATGACAGGTGTGAGCCACCCTACCTGACCAAACACCTATATATTTTGTAGAGATGGGGTCACACTCTTTCCCAGGCTGATCTCAAACTCCTGGGTTCAAGGGATCCTCCTGCCACAGCCTCCCAAAGGGCTGGGATTACCGCTTGAGCCATCACTCCTGGCACCCTGACCACTTTTGAAAGCAGATTGTTTTCTGAAATGTTATAGGGTCTGTGACTTGAGCACCACGGAATGAAACCCCGAGTTCTCTATGCTTTATAGGGACCCTGGCAGGTGGGGCAGGTGGCCGGGTGGGTGGGGAGCGAGCAGGGCCGTGCTCTCATGCCCCGAGTGCGAACAGCCCTGGCAGGCCGTGTCCTTGTCCTGCAGGTGCAGAACTGTCCTTGGCTGAGTCTGTATTCTGGGCGTGGCCTTGGGAATTTGCTGAGTCACCGTTTCTGGCCATGTCCCCTTGACCTTCAGCTTTTGCAGAAATCGATTCTGGAGGCCCCGTGACCACAAAGCCTGAGAACTCTCGGTCCTCCGAGGTCCACGCTCACGCCTCAGTCTGGTCTCTTTTCTCTTCCTGCTTCTCCTTTAGATGGGGCGGGTACGTGGGGGGACTGAAATGGGAGGATGACCCACCCTTCGGGCCCTGGCAGGGCTGGGCCAGCCTCTGAGCCAGACAGGAGCCCTGTCCAGTGGACCGAGGCGAGTCCACCCGGGCCAGCTTCTTCTGAGGACTCTGGCTCTTTCTGCTGCCGCTGGCCAGTGCCCAGGGCCCTGGACTCCCCAAGCCTTCCTCCCTCAGGCCTGTTCTCCAGGTTTCCACCAAGTCTTGGCTTCTAACATGTGCCCCATTCACAGGCACCCAACAGGCCACTTTGGGCATCTTACCCCTCCACATCTTGTCCCTTCCTCCTCCTTGTCCATTCTTTCTGCTAGGCTAATATTTTTTTGGAGTTGGGGTCTGTCTTTGTGGCACAATCACAGCTCACTGCAGCCTCCAACTCCTGGGCTCATGTGATCCTTCCATCTCAGCCTTCTGAGTAGTTGGGGCTACAGTTGCGCACCACCACGCCTGGCTAATTAAAATAATTTTTTAAAATATAGACGAGGTCTCGCTATGTTGCCCAGGCTGGTCTCAAACTCCTGGCCTCCAGCAATCCTCCAACCTCGGCATCCCAAAGTGCTGGGATGACAGGCATGAGCCACTGGGCCCGCCTTCCCTAGGCTAATTTTCTAAGCTCTGTTAGTTTCTGTATACACAACTGCATAATCCAATGTGCCCTTCCAGAATAAAAGCCTGAATTTACAAAACAAAAAATATTTGAAAGGTAAATCTTCCCTTTGTTGAAGAAATCTCTCCCGAGGAAGGACCAGCGCCTCTCCCTTAAGTTGATCACTGTCCACATTCTACCCTGGAAGGGGGTAGTCGGAGACCCCTGGTTGGCTGCTAGCAGGTTTATTGTCCTACTTGTTGCGGGTCCTGCTTGCCCACGTGCTGGGACCCACAAACATTTACTTTCCCTGGCTGGTTTCCTGTGGAGACTGAGCTCATTAAGGATATTCCAGTGGACTGGGTCCATGGTCAGGCAAGAAGCAAGACCGTGGTTTACTCAGGACTAACTCAGGCTTGCTTCGCCCGGTACGGGCTTCTTTGGAGAAATGCCGAACTTATTCTCAAGAGTGATTCCACAAGGCTGTGGTTCTTGGTTTCACTTCCACGAACACGTGAGGATGTACAGTGGCTTTTGTTCCTGCATTAGTTCGCTTAGGATGGTGTTCTCCAGTTCCATCCAAGTTGCTGCAAAAGACATCATTTCATTCTTTTTTTCTCTTTGAGTTGGAGTCTCACTCTGTTGCCCAGGCTGGAGTTCAGTGGCACACTCACGGCCACTGCAGTCTTGACCTGCTGGGCTCCGGCGATCCTTCCGCCTCAGCCTTCCAAGTAGCCGGAACTACAAGCATGTGCCACCACACCTGGCTAGTTTTTTTTTCTTTTTTTTTGCAGATGAGGTCTCGCCAAGTTGCCCAGGCTGTTCTCGAACCCGTGGACTCAGGCAGTCCTCTCACCTTGGCCTCCCAAAGTGCTGGGATTATAGGCTTAGCCATTGTGTCCAGCCCGTTCATTCTTTTTGATGACTGTGCAGTATTCCATGTTGTATATATACCCCATTTTCATTATCCATGGGCCAGCTGATGGGCATTTGGGTTGATTCTGCATCTTTGCAGCTGTGAATTGTGCCATGATGAATGTGCGGGTGCAGGTGTCTTTTAAAAATAACAACCTCAGCCAGGCTCGGTGGCTCAATCTGTAATCCCAGCACTTTGGGAGGCTGAGGTGAGTGGATTGCCTGAACCCGCGGTTTCGAGACCCACCTGGGCAACTTGTAGAGACCTCATCTCTACAATAAATCAAAAAATTAGCCGCTCCCAGCCACCGCAGCCTCGACCTGCTGGGCTCTGGTGACCCTTCCGCCTCAGCCTTCCAAGTAGCCAGAACTACAGGCGCGCGCTACCACACCCGGCTAGTTTTTTTATTTTATTGTAGAGATGAGGTCTCTCCAAGTTGTCCAGGCGGTCTTGAACCCGCGGGCTCAGGCAATCCACTCACCTCAGCCTCCCAAAGCGCGGGATTACAGCCTGAGCCACCGAGCCTGGCTTCAATTACAGATGAACTTCAGATAAACAGTAAAAAATTTGTTTGTATAAGTGTGTACCAGGCTGGGCGCAGTGGCTCAGTCTGTAATCCCAGCACAAGAGAATTGCCTGAGCCTGGGGGTTTGAGACCAGCCTGGGCAACTTGATGAGACCTTGTCTCTACAATAAATCACAAAAACTACTGGACGTGGTGGCGTGCATCTGTCGTTCCAGCTTCTTAGAAGGCTGAGGTGGAAGGATCGCCTAAGCCCAGCAGGTGGAGGCTGCAGTGGCCGTGAGCGTGCTACTGCACTCCAACCTGGGTGACAAGAGTAAGACTCCAACTCAAAAAAAAAAATTTAGTAAGTATGTGCCAAATACTGCAAGGAACATACTTGTGCTAAAATATCATTTGTTGTGTATCCGAATTTCAACTTTAACTGGGCATTCTGGATTTTTGTTTGCTAAATCTGGCAACCCGTCTTTATATCCTTAAAAATTACTGGGGAACACGAAGTGCTTTTGTTTTTGTGGGTTCTAGCTATTAAGATTTACCGCATTCAAAATAAAAATTATGAAATTAAAAAATGCATGAATTCCTTTAAAAATAATAATTGTTGCCAGGTGTAGTGGCTCACGCCTGTAATCCTAACACTTTGGGAGGCTGAAGTGAGAGGATTGCTTGAGCCCATGGGTTCGAGACCAGCTCGGGTAACTTGAGGAGACCTCGTCTCTATAATAATTTAAAAATTTAGTTGGGCGTGGTGGTGCATACCTGTAGCTCCAGCTACTTGGAAGGCTGAGGTGGAAGGAATCGCCTGAGCCCAGCAGGTCAAGGCTGCGGTGGTCGTGAGCGTGCCACTGCATTCCAGCCTGGGCAACAGAGTGAGACTCCAACTCAAAAAAATAAAAAATAATGATTGTGAGCTCTTATGTTAACATAAATAACATTTTCATTAAAAAGTCTCTATCTCTGAAAAATATAAATAAGAGAAGAGTGTATTGTTTATATTTTTGCAAATCTCTATAATGACTGACTTGATAGAAGTTACCTGTATGTGCCTATTTGCTTCTGTTTAATCTACTAGAATATGTTGTTTTCATTGAAGTACATAGAGAAAACTCAGCCTCACGAATATACATGAGGGGTGACCCCAAAACCCTGGAATTACCTTCTGGAGGGCCTTGTAGTCCAGGCTTCCCCTCCTAAGTGACTGTTCTAGAAACCCACTGGCATCCGTGTACCAGCTAGTGTTGCTGTGAGAGGCTGCTTTAGGCTTCAGGGAGTTTTTTTTGGAGATTCTTTTCAACAGGTTTGCCCATTTCATAATGGGTGATTTACGAGCCTCACCTGCCCACAACGCCCTGAATGTTCAGCAGTTTTTTGGCCCAAATCAGCATGACACCCATGCTCCACTGTGCACCTGATCTTGCCCAGAGAGACTTATTTTGTTTCCCTGTTTAAAAAAATTTCTCAAAGGGAAACAAAAAATGAGCTGGGCTCGGTGGCTCAGCCTGTAATCCCGCCCCTTGGGAGGCTGAAGTGAGTGGATTGCCTGAGCCCGTGGGTTCAAGTGCCTTTTAGTACTTTTGCCTTTTTTTTTTTTTGAGTTGGAGTCTCACTCTGTCGCCCAGGCTGGAGTGCAGTGGCCGCTCCCGACCACCACAGCCTCGACCTGCCACTGCAGCTCAACCTGCTGGGCTCAGACCATCCTCCCGCCTCAGCCTTCCAAGTAGTTGGAACTACAGGCGCGCGCTACCATGCCTGGCTTATTTTTGTATTTATTGTAGAGACAAGGTCTTGCCAAGCTGCCCGGGCTGGTCTTGAATTTCTGGGCTCAGGTAATCTTCTCGCCTCCCCCTCCCAAAGTGTTGGGATGACCGGCATGAGCTTCTGCACCCAGCTTGAATAATTTTCTTACCCACACATGATTCTATAACATCAGGTGTTGGTCATTTGGAAAATGTTGGCTCACTGCCTTGTGACGGTCTCCCAAATCTTGACACCTCTCAGTGTATATTATTTATTTATTTATTTATTTATTGAGTTGGAGTCTCTCTCTGTTGCCCAGACTGGAGGGCAGTGGTACACTCATGGCCACCCCAGCACCGACCTGCTGGGCTCCAGTGACCCTTCCACCTCAGCCTTCCAAGTAGTTGGAGCTACTGGCGCACACTACCACACCTGGCTAATTTTTCTGATTTGTAGAGACGAGGTCTCACCAAGTTGCCCGGGTGGGTCTTGAACCCGTGGGCTCAGGCAATCCACTCGCCTCAGCCTCCCAAAGTGCCACCAAGTCTGGCGTTTAATATTTAAAAATCTATACTTGATGTCACAACTGATCTCCTCAATAAAGACTTTAATTACTGGCAACTTGCCAAGTTCACTTTAACTTGACAAAATTACATTTTAACTTTTGCTTGAAGTGTTTAAACTCTTGCTCGAAAGCTTGAATTATATCATTGGAAACAAATACTGTCAGTTGTCTTCTTGAAGTGACAGGCGCACTTCGCTCATTTTCCGAAAAACATCAGCCAAATATCCAACTTGGAATAACCATAGTTTTGTTCTTTCAAGGACAAACGACATTCCAGGACAAAAGCAGCCAATGTAGCCTGTGACTGGGTCATACGAGTGATTTTGCTTGGTACAGTGATTATAACTAGGTTTGCAGTAGAAATGCTTTCCATTTCATCACACAGAATATTAACAAAATCTACATGAGAGTTGAGCTTTTTAAAAAATTAATAAATCACTGCTTTATCAAATACATTCTGAAGGAAGACTGGTTCTGTTTTTTTTTTTTTTGTTGTTGTTGTTTTTTGACTTGGAGTCTTACTCTGTCAACCAGGCTGGAATGCAGTGGCACACTCACAGCCACCACAGCCTTAATCTGCTGGGCTCAGGCAATCCTTCCACCTCAGCCTTCCAAGCAGCTGGAACTACAGGCATGTGCCACCATGCCTGGCTAATTTTTCTTGTTTTATTGTAGAGACGAGTTCTCGCCAAGTTGCCCAGGCTGAACCCCAGGGCTCAGGGAGTCCACTCCCCTCCACCTCCCAGAGTTCTGGGATTACAGGTGTGAGTCACTGCGCCCGGCCATGTGTATGTGTTTCGATACAACCAACCCCTAACTCAGAATAAAGAGCATTTCCTGAGGCCACATGGAAGCCCTCTCGGAGAACTGAAGGGGTCTGAGTGATTCCAGAGCATTTCAAGGCCTTGGGGAGATTCTGGGAGACTTTCAATCCCTACCTCTCCTTTCTCCTCTACTAGTTCTAGTATCCAAGGGAGCTCTAAACCCCTTTTAAAACCTGCGGCTGTTTGGCAGGACAAATGTCTACTAGCCTCAAAGACACCCGGCCAAGCAAGGGCCCCTCAGCTGACAGATGCCGGGGCTCAGATCTGGGATAGAACAGACCTCGCCAGAGGTGAGTTACTCTGTCCATCAGAACCGCAGCAAGTGAAAATTCTAGGGGTGTACCTAGGGGTGTACCTAGGGGTGTCCCTATCTAGAGTGTACCTCCCTGCCCGCTGGCATGCCGAATACAGCAGAGCAAAAATCAGCCTAGAACTGTCCGACTAAGGCAGGAAACGCTGCTGTGAAACATTTCTGCTACACAGAAGGCACAGTCCTCTCTTGGGGACACAGAACTTCGTCTCTGAGTAGCATGAGACAGAATGTTTGAATACAGTCACAGGCCGAGTGCTGTATGGAACACAGGCAATTCTAACACAGCCTGCAGGGTTCAATGTCAGATGCCACATTTGTGACCACAGAAGAAATAAGCATAGAAAGCTCACCCAAAGTGGGGGGAGGATCCATTCTTTTTGGTTGAGTTTTGTGATCAAATGAGGGTACCAACAATAAATACAGTTTGTTTGTTTGTTTTGAGTTGGAGTCTCATTCTGTCACGCAGGCTGGGTCCAGTGGCATGTTCATGGCCACCACAGCCTCGACCTGCTGGGCTCAGTCTGTCCTTTTGCCTCGGCCTCCCAAGTAGCTGTAACTACAGGCCCGTACCACCACACCCGGTTCATTTTAAAATTTATTGTAGAGACAAGGACTTGCCAAGTTGCCCAGGCTGGTCTCGAATCCCTGGGCTCAGGCAATCCTCTCGCCTCCATAAATAAATAGAGTTTATCAGTAGATTTTTTTTTTTTTTGAGTTGGAGTCTCACTCTGTCACCCAGGTTGGAGTGCAGTGGCACGCTCACAGCCACTGCAGCCTCGACTTTCTGGGGTCAGGCGATCCTTCCGCCTCAGCCTTCTATGTAGCTGGAACTACAGGCACACGCCACCACACCCAGCTAATTCTTTGATTTGTTGTAGAGATGAGGTCTTGCAAAGTTGCCCAGGCTCGTCTTGAACCTGTGGGCTTATGCAATCCTCTCACCTCGGCCTCCCAAAGTGCTGGGAGTATAGACATGAGCCACCACGTCTGACTACCAGTAGATTTAAAAGTGTTTTGAGTTTTTTTGTTTGTTTGTTTTGAGACTGGGACTCACTCTGTCACTCAGGCTGGAGTATAGCGGTGAGATCACAACTCACTGCAGCCTCAAACTTCTAGGCACAATTGATTCTCATGCCTCAGTTTCCCAAGTAACTGGGACTACAGGCATTCGCCACCATGCTTGGCTATCTTAAAAGTACTTTTTTTTTCTTTTTTTTAGAGACGGGGTCTTGTTATATTGTCCAGTTCTCCAACTACTGGTCTCAAGTGATCCTCCCACCTTGGCCTCCAAAAGTTCTGGGATTATCATCACGCCTGACCTCAGAGTGAACAGCAGGGATTGTTTTAGGGATGAGGGAGAGGGTGGTAGGAAGATTGGGACTGTGAGGAGGCCGCGGCCACAGAAGAACAGGACCCAACCGATTCTAATCACAGAGCGGCAGCGCTTGCGTGCCGGTGGGTTTTGACGCGGGCAGTGGACGCCTAGAGTGAGTGGGCGACCACTTGGCCTGATCAGTGACATTAAATGAGGTCTCATCTGTCACCTGATCCCTGCAGGCACTTCAGAAAGGACGCTTGTCCTATGCCTTGATTGGATGGCTAGGTTGTGGACTATCCTCGCTTTAAAACCGACTTTTCTCATCGTCATTCAAATAAAAAATAATAAATAAACCAAAGCAAAGCAACACCGGTGAAACCCCACACTCAGGCCTCAGCCTATTAGTCATCCATGAGAATCCGTGGGGGTTTGGCTGCAGGACCCCTAGACTGGTTGCACGAGTCCCTGAGATAAAGGGGTGTGGTGTTGGCATGTGACCTAAGCACATCCTCTCATAGACTTTAACGCCTCCCTAGGTGACTGATCATGCCCAATACAGGATCACTGCTATGTAAATAGTGGTCATGCGGTAATGGGTAATGTGTGGGGAGTTGTGACCAGAACAGCCATCTGTTATGTTTTCGACAGACACAACCCTTTTTTTTTTTTTGGTTTGTTCCTTGAATATGCATAGATATTTTTTTTGTTGAGTCTCACTCTCTTGCAGTGACAAGATCATGGTTCACCGTAGCCTCGACCTCGGGTTCAGGTGATCCTTCCGCCTCAGCCTCCCAAGTAGCTGAGACTACAGGCATGCCCCATCATGTTCAGCTAATTTTTTTTTTTTTTTTGTAGAGACAGGGTCTCAGACAGGGTCTCACTATATTGCCCAGGCTGGTCTCAAACTCCTGGGCTCAAGGGATCCTCCCGCCTCAGCGTCCCAGAGTGCTGGGATTACAGGCATGGGTCACCATTCCTGGCCTTGATCCTAGAAATTAGAATAAGGCTGAACAGCACAGAGGGAGGGAGGGAGGAAGGAGATGAGGAGACATGCGACCTGGGAGGAAAAGATGTCACAGTTGGCTGAGAGAGTGGGTTAGACCAGGACTTACAGCCCTAAAGAGGTGCACTTTGGGGTGAGGAGTTGGTCAGTGCCTTGGGGGGCAGCAGGGAGATCTCAGTCTGTCAGGAAAGCCCAGCACCAGCCCCGGCCCCATCAGCAGTGGCTCTGTGACCTCGGGCTGGGGGTTGAGCCTTCCTATATCTCAGCTCTCTCTGTAGACTCTGGATCATAATCACTCCTGTCTAACTTCTGCTCTGGGTTGTTTGATAAATAATTGCATAAATAGCTGGGCACGGTGGCTCACGCCTGTAACCCCAGTACTTTGGGAGGCCAAGGCGGGAGGATTGCTTGAGCCCAGGGCTTCAAGACCAGAAAGGGCAAAATAGTGAGAACGTGTGCCTACAAAAAAAAAAAAATCACAAAAATTAGTGGGACATGGTGGCTCACGCCTGTCATCCCAGCTCCTTGGGAGACTGAGACAGAAGGGTGGCCTGAGCCCAGAAGGTCGAGGCTGCGGTGAGCCGTGATCGTGCCACTGCACTCCAGCCTGGGCGACAGAGTGAGACCCAGGTTTAAAAAGCAAAACAAGCTGGGCTCGGTGGCTCAGCCTGTAATCCCGCGCCTTTGGGAGGCTGAGGTGAGTGGATTGCCTGAGCCCGCGGGTTCGAGACCCGCCTGGGCAGCGAGACCTCATCTCTACAATAAATCAAAAAATCAGCCAGGTGTGATAGCGCACGCCTGTGAGCCCGGCTACTTGGAAGGCTGAGGCGGAAGGATCGCCGGATCCCGGCAGGTCGAGGCTGTGGTGGCCGGGAGCGGCCACTGCACTCCGGTCTGGGCGACAGAGTGAGACTCCAACTCAAAAAAAAAAAGCAAAACAAAAAATGTCGTAAGTAGAGGAAGACATCAACCTATGAGTCAACCTCCTTGCCCCACGCCCGGCAAGTCCCCCTCCTGAAAGCAAGGCAGGAAGTGAGGGAGGAAGGGAAGGGAAAAAAGCAAGGGAAAAGCAGGGCAGAGAGAGGCCGGGAAGAGCCTCGCAGAGGCCAGTTCCCGGCGTGGCAGAGGGTGACCAGAGAAAGGTTGTGAAAGCCAGAGGAGTTGACAGGCAGGGCTGGAGGGCAGGGAGGTGTGTCGCCACGCCCCACGCAGGCCGATAAAGGGTCCTTTGCGATACCCACCCTGGAGGATCAGCCCAGCAGGCCGGAGAGGTGCAGGCAGTTGCCCTCAGCCTCAGAACTAAACCGGGGCTTTGGTGTGCGAGGACAGTGACCCTAAGATGGGACCCAGCCACACAAGGTAGGGGACAAGGAAATGCAACAGCCGGGTGCGGGCGCTCATGCCTGTCGTCCCAGCACTTTGGAGACCCAGGTGGGAGGATCGCTTGAACCCAGGGTTTGAGACCAGGTTGGGCAACTTGGCAAGACCTCATCTCTATAAAAAATTGAAAAATTAGCCAGGTGTGGTGGTGGTGTACACCTGTCGTCCCAGCTACTAGGGAGGCTGAGGCGGAAGATCACCTGAGCCCAGGAGGTCGAGGCTGCAGTGAGCTGTGTTTGTGCCTCTGTACTTCAGCCTGGCCCACAGAGTGAGACCCCAACTCAAAAAAAAAAAAATGGCAACAACCTTCACGATTGATGTTCTGAAAACGCAAAGTTCTTCCTGTACCATTTCCTCACGGCTGGAGTGGGGGAGCTGTCCGTTCCTTGAGATGAC
Source organism: Cephalopachus bancanus (assembly GCA_027257055.1). Taxonomy (NCBI): domain Eukaryota; kingdom Metazoa; phylum Chordata; class Mammalia; order Primates; family Tarsiidae; genus Cephalopachus; species Cephalopachus bancanus. The sequence goes on along the minus strand of JAPVLO010000301.1, from coordinate 440,542 downwards.
CTCCATGTTCCAGAGGTTTTTATTTTATAACAGGCTCAGAGAGGGCAAGGTGCTTGTTCAAGGCCACACAGCCGGAGTATAGAAAACCCATGACCTCCATTCTAAATTCGCTTTTCTTTGCCTCCCAGCAGAAGTCTTAAAGGCACGAAATGCAGGATTCTGTGTGCCCTTGGGGACTGGGGTGGGGGTGGGGACAAGAGCACGGTTGTCTTACTTGCCTAACCTGCTTGCGTGTGTGGTTCTGAAGCCAGAGCCTGCTCTTGCCTTCGCCCCGGACGATCATTCCACTTTCCTAGCCGGTCCCGCTCCGAGCCCCGAGAGCAGGTGGGAGAGCAGGTGGGTGCGGTGGGAGAGCAGGTGGGGGCGCGTCACCCTGCGGCTGAAGACCAGCCATCTCCATGTGCGTGGCGTCTGCAAACCCCAGCAGACACGTGGTCCCTGAAGCCCCCTCTTGATCTAGCACCCGGCGGCTCTTGGCCCGCTGGGCATGCTCTTGAAGGTGCCAGCGGCTTCTGTTGTCCTCGGAGCAGTTGTAATTGTTAACCTGGATGGAATGCGACGCTTCTGGTTTGGAGCAGTCGGTTTTCAAAGGAAGCAGTCGGTTTTCAACTGTGAATAACTCAAGGGCCATGGAAAGGAGGAGTCCCTTTTGCTGTCGTGGAAGGCGGTTTCTGGACGCTTTTCTGCGTTGCATTTTCCCGGATAAATAGGGCTAGGCGGTCACGACACGGTCCCACGGAACGCTGTCCTGTGTTAACTTTTGCCTTTGACGCTTTTTCAGTCCAGCGAGCCAAGGCTTGTTTGGGGATTACAACAATGGGCTTATCAGAATGCCACCTTTAAAAAAAAGAGCCCCAACTCTTCTAGGGTCAAGGTTTATTTCTAGGGGTTCTTCCTACTCGTCCGCCCAGCACCTGAAAGTCTGGGATTTGCGGTCATTTACCTGGCTGGCCATCACACACTATCTTTTCGACCATTATATTGTGTTCTCTCAATGGTGTTTGCTCAGAGGGTGGGACACAAGGCTGTTTCGTGGCTCGTAAAACATTTACCAAGAGCACTGAGCCATGGTTTTGAAGGGCATTCCGTCGCCAGTGTGGGAGGAGAGAGCCAGAGCCAGCAGGGACCCGGGCGCTGGGTGCTTGGCAGGTACGTGCTTTCTGCTGGAGGGTTGATTCAGATTTCAGGTTTCAGATTCCTAGGACACAGGTCCCGTCTGCCGAAGGGACAGGGATGACGAGGAGAGACCAGGGGGGCGGCCTGGGCCGAAGGGGCTTCTAGGCGAACTCCACTTTTCCGTGGCTCAGAGTCCCCGGGTCATTGTGCTTTTCGGTTTCCATTTGGCGTTGTTTTCGGTTTCACCGAGGGCCGCGTGTGTCCTGGAGACCCAGGTGGAGTCTGCCTGCTTCAGGACCCTGGTGGACGGAATCAGGTGTTTGCCTCTGCCTTAGCAGAGTGTTCGCTCCAGGTGCTGTGTTTCTAGAAGGCCAGGGATGTGTTGCCTGTGATTTGTACTCCTGTGTGCCCCGGGTGACTCATTCCGCGGAAAGGTTTTGCTCAGTGGTGGCTCCGGTTTCATGAAAAGACTTTGAGGCTCTCTCCCCGTCCAACCCCTGCTCCCGCCCCCGCCCCCGTCCCTGATTCTGTTAAATTTAGACAAGATAACAACAAATTAAAGGTCAGCCTGAGAGTCCGCCTTTCACCCTCTGATCTGCACTCCTAGAACAGCAGTTGAAGGGCGATTTTTTTATACGCCGGTCATGGTTTGGGTAGATACCTCTTGGAGTTACCAAGTCTTTATAGTCTAGCTTTTTAGGGATATAAAATATGAGCATATAGGAGAAAACTACACCCCCGTCAAATGCTCACCTGTAATAACGAAACGCCGGACACAGACACTTGCACCTGTTTTATTAAGGGCTGACACCCAACCGGCGAACAGGAAATTCTAGGAAAAAAAAATGGCTTCACCCGATTTCTCCAGTCACCAGTTCTCAGAGAAAGGTGTTCCTAGTACACACAACATAACAAGCGTATGTATGCGGGCTCTGGTCTGCTGATGGTATCTTATGGTAGGAGACGTAAGTATGCAGATGAGACTTGAGTTGAAAAGCTCATCATCGGCTATGAAGGGGCATGATTAGGGGACGTTTCTGCCCAGGGACGCTGGCAGGAAGAAACCAAAGGTCTTTCTTCTGACAGGCGTCCAGCCAGTCATTGTAAAATGGCTGGAAGCCTTGATTATTTGATAACGAGAGGAAGCATGTATCCTGGGAAAGCTTCCCGTGCGGGCTTTGTATATTTCAGCCTCGTAGGACTAGGTCTGGCAACGTGTGGGGTCAGAAGACCTGAGTCCACTGGTGGGATCGCTGATCTGATGCACGTTAGAAAAGCGAGTTTAGCAGCAAGTCATTTCACGACTCTGACCACCGGAAGTGAAGGTTTCGACAAGTAGAATCAGTTTTTCCTAGCACACACTCTCTCTCTCTCTCTCTCTCTTTTTTGAATCGGAATCTCACTCTGTCGCCCAGGCTGGAGTGCAGTGGCACGCTCACGGCCACCGAAGCCTCAAGCTGCTGGGCTCAGGTGAGCCTTCCCCCTCAGCCTTCCCAGTAACTGGAACTACAGGTGTGTGCCACCACACCTGGCTAATTTATTTATTTACTTATTGTAGAGACGAGGTCTCGCCATGTTGCCCAGTCTCCAACCCCTGGGCTCAGGCAATCCTCTTGCCTCCGCCTCCCAAAGTGCTGGGATGACAGGTGTGAGCCACCATGCCCGGCTAGTCTGAGACTTTATCAGAGGAACAGAACAGCTCTGGATGAGAGTCTACAAACAAACCATCTTTAGATACGCATTTTCCCTGATTTCATCGAGATCATCCATATTGTACAGTCCCCGAGTTTGGTTCTTCCAATGGGGAGTTGTGAGAAACCGCACCGGAGGCCTCCTTGACCCCTCTTGTTAGGGGTCTTCACGGTTTCATGATGGTTTGCTGATGGATCGAGTCGTGCACCCCATGGAGCCCAGAAGAACCTGGCCCACATCTCTGGACTGTAAACCCCACTGCTAGGAAATGGGATGTGTCGAACCCTCCTGCACCCGGCCGGCTGTGCAAGACTTGTCACCGAGTGACGTCTCTCCTGGGCTGCCAGCTGTCATCTCTTCCTTCCATCTGTGGGACGGCGAGTTCTTGATTTGCGAAATGTCATGGGGCTGAAATCTGGGGGGACAGAAATCACCCCCAGATAAAAAGGCCTTTGCACCATGCCGTGGTGCCCACAGAGGCAGGCCTGCCCTGGCATTCCTGAATGGAGGAACCCCCGTCAAGGGGATTCTGGTGGCTGTGCATGCCAGTCACACCATCGCCGCTTGAGGTCAGAGCTACGCAGGCAGCCCAGAGGGGCCCGCCTCGAGCCACGGGCCGTTGGTGGCTGCTTTCGGTTGTGTTGGGTGAAATGAAAACTGATAATACGGAGGGCAGCCGAGTGATGACTAAATCCTTCACTTGTGCAGCCACTCAAGGTCTCAGCGGAGGCGAAAAACAGCCTCACGGCAGCCAAGATGAACACCATACACTGCCGGGGCCTCCGTCCTTGCCTGTTGGCTTAGTTTAGACAGCTTTCAGGAACATTTCTGGTTTCTCAATGCATAATAAATCAGCACTCTTTCTTCTCTTCTCTTTTGGAGTCAGAGTCTCACTCTGTCGCCTGGACTAGAGTACGGTGGCATGCTTACGGCCACCACAGCCTCGACCTGCTGGGCTCGGGTGAGCCACCTCGGCCTCCTGACTAGCTGGAACTACAGATGCACGCCACCATGCCCAGCTGATTTTTTATTTATTGTAGAGGAAATGAGGTCTCGGCAAGCAACGCTGGCTGGTCTGGCTCCTCCTGCCTCAGCCTCCCAAAGTGCTGGGATTGCAGGTGTGAGCCACCACACCTAGCCTCTTCTCCTCTTTACCTAGCTAATAACTATGCGGGCACACACTCATTCATTCATTTATTTAATAATACTTGCTAAAGGATTGCTCTGGGCTAGGATCTCACCTCTGAGCTTTGTTTTATTTTTTTAAAGTAGAGAGAGAGATTTATTAGACAGAAGGGGCGGTGCACTCCAGAGAATTAGGAGTGGACTTGAGTGCAAGAGAGTGCACGCCTTTTTTTCTGTCTTTTAGTGTTAGGGCTAGGGTTAGGGTTAGAGTTGGTGTTAGGACTAGGCCTAGGGTTAGGGATAGAATTAGGTTAGGGATATGGTTAAGATTAAGGTTAAGGTTGCCGTGATCGTACCACTGCACTCCAGCCTGGGGGACAGAGTGACACTTCCACTAAAAAAATACAAAATGTAGTGAGGCGTACAAATCATTTTAGGAATATTTTCGCCTAAGAAGGCGTTAGTCTTCTTGTTTAAATGAGTAAATACAAAGTGATTTGTTCAAGTCATTTTTACAATTAGGCACCAATGAATGGATTTTTCATTCATGTAAATGGGGAGGTGACTAGAAGAAAACGTCAGAGAAAAGCTTACTATTAAGACAAATAAGTGCTTTAAAAAATCAATTTTAAACATTTATTGAAATACGACATAAAGGTGGCAAAATGCACAACTCCAGTTATACAGCCTGATGAGTTGTTACACACACATGTGTGTAACCACCGCCCAGGTCAAAGTTCAGAAAATTTTCAGCCTCCCAGAAGGTTCCCTTGTGCCTGCCCCCACCATCACCACTTCCTGTCTCCAAGGTCACCACTGTCCTGTCTTCTGTCATTCTAGATTACTACCTTTCACTGTTCTTGAACTTCATACTAATTGAGTCATACGGTATGTGCTCTTCCGTATCCAACTTCTCTCACTCAACATTTATGTCTCACCTGTAATCCCAGCACTTTGGGAGGCCTAGGTGGGAGGACTGCTTGAGGCCAGGAGATTGAGACCGACCAGCCTGGGCAACATAGTGAGACCCTGTCTCTACATAAAGAAAAAGAAAAAAAAAAATAGCAGGGTAGGGTGGCATGTGCCTGTAGTCCCAGCTGCTTGGGAGGCCTGCAGGGATCCCCTGAGTCCAGCAGGTCGAGGCTGCGGTGGCCACGACAACGAAAATAAAAACGAAAAGCGCAGTGATCTGAACTGAAAACCGTTCCCTGAGTGTCCAGCCCCTCCAAGTTCAGTGAGCTCTTCGAGGGTGAGATGGGAATGGTATGACCCGGAAAGGGCCAGAGGGAGACGTCTGACTCTGGGAGTGTGTTTGCTAAGTGCTCTACTAGGGCTGTTTGTTTACTGAAATAATCGCCCCAGGAGGCTACGGCCACTGTTCTGTGCAGGAAGAAACCGAGCAGGAGAAAAGTTGCGTGACTTTCAATTAGGCCAAACTGAACACAAAGATTGTTATTGACACCAGAGAATGGTCCCGTCCCGTGGGCATCAATGCCAGAGCCTGGTAAGGCTGTGCCACCCGTCTCCTAAGGCTCCGTTTTTGCAGAATTGGGCCACATTCACATCTGTGGAAACTCTGCCCATTGACCAGACTGTTTTCTTTGAGGTTTTCACTCTTTCTCTAAAAATTAGAATTGTTTTAAAAATAAGGCTCTTTTTGTATTTTTTACCTCTTGTTTATGAATCATTTCTTATTTTCTAAAATCTTATTTTCTTAGCAACTTTTGTGGTTTTTTTAAAAATTGGCTTTTAATATATATGCATAAAGAAACATTGAATCATCATGAGAAAGTTAGGTGATCTGCCGGTCAGAATTGCTGAGACGTTTCCTGGGAGCCAAAGGTCGTGTGTTTTAAAGTAGAGTTTAAGAAAGGGCTTGACATTTTTACTCCACAGAGTTTCTGCGTGTTGACCCAAGGGTGTCAGAGTCTCGGACTCAACAGAACATCTTGGTAACGAACAGAGTTCAGGTAGGGGTGAGGGCCCAAAGTTTTGAAGTCTCCTTTTCTTTTTTCTTTTTTTTTTTTGAGTTGGAGTTTTGCTCTGTCCCCCAGACGGGAGTGCAGTGGCCGCTCCTGGCCACTGCAGCCTCGACCTGCTGGGCTCCGGCGATCCTTCCGCCTCAGCCTTCCAAGTAGCTGGAACTACAGGCTTGCGCTACCACGCCCGGCTAATTTTTGATTTATTGTAGAGATGAGGTCTCGCCAAGTTGCCCAGGCGGGTCTCGAACCCCCGAGCTCAGGCAATCCACTCACCTCAGCCTCCCAAAGGCGCGGGATTATAGGCTGAGCCACCGAGCCCGGGTTGAAGTCTCCTTTTCATGACTGCCTTCTTGGACTTGCCATTCTGCAGAGACATACATTCACAAATGCGTACTGCAGCAAAGTTACCAGACACTTCCTCAGAATGTCCTTCACTTAGGCTGGCAAAGGGCGATATGTGCACTTGATTTTTTTATGTATTTATATTTTTTGAGACAGGGTCTCACTCTGTGGCCCAGGCTGAAGTGCAGTGGTGTGATCACGGCTCACTGCAGCCTCCACGTCCTGACCACCTGAGTAACCAGGACTGCAGGCGCCTGCCACCGTGCCTGACTTTTTGGTTTTGTTTTGTAGAGATGGAGTCTCACTGTGTTGCCCGGGCTAACTTTGTGTTAATATTATAAAAGCGCGTGTGGTCAGGTCATCGTCTCGACGAGGCCAGATAGCTGGTTAGCTCACCCTTTGCTCAGTAGGATACACGGGAACGCCCTGATAGTGTCTAACATTTCAAGTCCCTTTAAGAAAGAGCAAGCCGGGCTTGGCGGTTCAGCCTGTAATCCTGTGCTTTGGGAGGCTGAGGTGAGTGGATTGCCTGAGCCTGTGGGTTCAAGATCTGCCTGGTGCAACTTGGCGAGACCTCATCTCTACAATAAATCAAAAAAATTAGCCCAGCGTGGTAGTGCGCGCCTGTAGTTTCGGCTACTTGGAAGGCTGAGGTGGAAGGATCACCAGAGCCCAGCAGGTTGAGGCTGCAGTGGCTGGGAGCGGCCACTGCACTCCAGTTTGGGCAACAGAGTGAAACTCCAACTCCAAAAAAAAAAGGAAAAGAAAAGAAAGAAAACAGCTCTGGCCAGGAGAAGGGGCTCATGCCTGTCATCCTAGCACTTTGGGAGGCCGAGGTGGGAGGATTGCTCCAGCCCAGGGGTTCAAGACCAGTCCGGGCAACATAGTGAGACCTTGCACCAAATTCCTTACATATATTATCCCCAATTCTCACAACCACTCTGCTAGCTAGGAATCATTTGCCCCTTTTTACAAATGGGGAAACTGAGGCAGCGAGCAGTCAAGTGCCTTGCCAGAGCTTCATTGTTTAGCGTGTGGGAGCCTGCCTTCACACTGAGGCTAGTTCGACCCCAGAGTGTGTTCCATTTCCCCATGCCATCCTGCTGCCTTTCAGAAAAAGATGACTTTTTTTTTTTTTAGTTGGAGTCTCACTCTGTCGCCCAGGCTGGAGTGCTGTGGCACGCTCATGGCCACCACAGCCTTGACCTGCTGGGCTCCTGCCACGTATGACTTATTTTTTGATTCATTGTAGAGACGAGGTCTCTCACCAAGTTGCCCAGGCTGGTCTCGAACCTCTGAGCTCAGGCAATTCTCTCATCTCAGCCTCCCAAAGTGCTGGGATTACAGGCTTGAGCCACTGCGCGCAGTAAAGATGTCTTTTAATTATCTTCTCAGCTATAATTGAGGTCAGCACGGAGCTCTAAGACAGATGATTGACAAGTCTTACCTTGATACGCTCTCCTGACAAATGTGTGTTTTCTTTAGAACTAGACGCAGATATGTCCTGGGCTGGATTGAGTTTTAAAAGGAGAGCTGCAGGGAAACCAGATTTGGTTGCGGTGGGATCCGATAATGTCTGCAGAGGGGTGCCCACACCAGTGAGCCTGGGTGGCCCCTTGCTGGGGGTGCTGGAGAAAGGATGGGAGATTGGGCAGGGGTCCCCGAGGCCTCTTTAATGCTCAAGTCGGTCTTACTTGGCTCCATCTGAGTCATTCTCTTCAGGTCTTTGAGCAGCGAAGCAGAATCCAGTGGTTTCCAGCACCAAGCCACAAACATGGCTAATCGCAGTATGGCTTCTGAGACACCAAGTCAGTCAGAAAGGTGTCTTGGAAGCCAGTTGGGTACAAAAACATTGTCTTAAAGTTGACCTTGTGTTGATCTTGTCCTGTGTCATCTAAAGAAAGAACCAGACAGTGGTATCCTGGCCCCCTGCCATTTCCGGGTCAGAGAGGTTCTCTGTAGAACTCTTTTACTTTTTCTGCAAATATACCAATCTTTGGTGGTCATGGATGAGATTAATTGAGATGTTGTGTGGCATATAAAGGTACCTGGCACATCATGGGTGTTCAGTAGATCTTTTTTTTTTTGGATTTGGGGTTTCACTCTCTTGCCCAAACTGGAGTGCAGTGGCATGGATCACGGCACACCACAGCCTTGACCTGCTGGCCTCAGGCAGCCTTTCTGCCTCAGCCTCCAGGTGGCTGTGACTACAAGTGCATGCTACCATGCCCAGGTAATTTTTTGATTTTTGTAGAGATAAGTCTTACTATGTTGCCCAGGCTGGTCCTGAACTCCTGGGCTCAAGCCATCCTCCCGCCTCAGCCTCCGAAAGTGCTGGGATCACAGGAGCGAGTTACCCTGCCCGTCCTTCCAATCAATCTTAGTTTCTCTTCAAACAGGATTCTCTGGAAGGAAGTTTGCACACATGAACGAAACTGGGCTCTTACTTAATAGTGAATTCAATAGATTGAACACTGTCCCAGGTGACTTTTTTTCCCCTCGAGGATTGTGAAACATTTAAATTAGCCATTGTTTAAGTAAGCACCATTTCTGTCAGAAATGCAAACTTGGACTCTTGAGTAGAAACAAAACAAAGACTTTTATTCTACTTTTCTAATAAGATGGCATCTTACTGTAACACAGTGAGCAATGCACACACTTTCATTTTTTAATACGAGTATTAGGGCAGTTTCGTGTGCACAGTCCCTGCTGTTGTTTGAGAATAGATACGGCAGAGAAAGTAAGAGCCTGTGATGAGGGTGTGAAACCTAGCCCACCCATCCCCCGGAGATGATATAATATCCTCTTATATCTTATAATATTATAAGGGCTTTATTTGCTACAGAAAATAACAAGGTTTTTTTGTTTTGTTTTTATTTTTTTTAAGTCAGGGTCTCACTGTCGCCCCAGGCTGGAGGGCAGTGGAACAATCACGGCTCACCGAAGCCTCAACCTCCTAGGCTCAGGTGATGCTCCCACCTCAGCCTCCCCAGTAGCTGGGAATACAGGTGAATGCTACCACACCCGGCCAATTATTTTTTTTTTATAGAAAGGAGGTCACACTATATTGCCCAGACTGGTCTCGAACTCCTGGACTCAAGCAATCCTCCTGTCTCGTCCGCCCAAAGTTCTGGGATTACGGGCGTGAGCCACTGCACCCGGCTCAGCAAATTTGTATTTTAATTGGAATTTTTAAATTAAATATAATTTCGTAGGAAAAATGATCAGGGAGAAGGTTCTGTGGAAAGAACATTAGACCAGGAATAAAAGTCAGAGATCTAGTCTCTCTATGCCTCTCTGTGATTTCAAGAAACTTCTTCCTGCTCTGGGCGTCCGTGTCACTGTGGTGCAATCATATGGCTTAGGAGCATTCTATTGTCTGCACAGTGAAAACATATATATATACTAGGAAATAACATTGATTTGAATATTGTACTTTTTTTTGAGTCAGAATCTTACTCTGTCGCCCAGGCTGGAGTGCAGTGGCATGCTCATGGCCACCGCAGCCTCGACTTGCTGTGCTCAGGCGATCCTTCTGCTCCAGCCTTCCAAGGAGCCACAGGTGTGCCCCACCATGTCCAGCTAATTTTTTTGATTTACTGTAGAGACAAGGTCTCGCCATGTTGACCAGGCTGGTCTTGAACCCCTGGGCTCAGGCAAGCATCTCGCCTCTGCCTCCCAAAGTGTTGGGGAGACAGGCATGAGCCACCGCGCCCGGCCCCATCATGGAAAAATTAAGGAATCTTGTTCCTATTCTGAAAAGCAGAAAACAAACACCACTTTTACAAAATCCCCTCTGTGTTCACAGCTGGTCCTCAGAAGACAGCTGTCCCAGCCCCTCCCTGAGTTCTTCTTTGGTCAAGAGTCTGCTGTTGGGGCAACGCTCACACATGGCTTATTTCCTTTTTTTTTTTTTTTTAAGGGATTTTTTTTGTGAGTCAGGGTCTCATTCTGTCACTCAGGCTGGAGTGCAGTGGCACGATCACGGCTCACCACACCACACCCTCGTGTGTGTATGCGCATTGTATATTGTATATATATATGTGTGTGTGTTGTATATATTATATGTGTGTTGTATATTTTATATATTACATGCATGTGTGCATTTTATATATTATGTGTGTGTATTTTATATATTCCATATGTGTGTATGTATATTATACATACATACACACATACCTCCCTTCTCCACCTTAGGGAGAATCAGCTACTTGGAAGGCTGAGGTGGAAGGATCGCTTGAGCCCAAGAGGTCGAGACTGCGGTGAGTTTTGATCATGCCACTGCAATCCTGTCTGGGCGACAGAGTGAGACCCCGACTCAAAAAACAACAATAATAACCAACAATATTTTCACCTACTTGGCCCTAAATAACTTATTATAATTTTATTAATCAACTGATTTTAGGTCCAAATGGACTGATTAAGTTGGTATAACCCCACCGGGACAACCACACAGCACATGAGCCCTTCCCACCCCCCACCACAGGTTTTTCCATGGCAACCCTGGGTTTCTGGCCTAATCAGAAGCAGCATATAATCCAGATTATTACTAAAAATCACTAAAACCATTGAAAGCCGTCTGCAGTCAAATCTATGCGATAGTGACAGTAAACACTGCCCAAGGTAAAGGGCAGCCATGTGCAGGGACCATGGGGGGTTTTGACCTTCTGGCTCATGCTACTACAGCACTTTTGACCCTCACATCCTCTGCGTCCTTCCAGAAGGCCCAGGCCTGGCATGACCCATCCCTACCGTGCCTCTGCCTTTCTCCCCCCCTTAAAGGCAGACTGCAGTCCACCTTGTCCATGAACTTGGAGTTGCCGTCCCTTGCCGACGCCTGTCAACCCCTGATGGCTGTCAGCACCTCCAGAGAGGCCACCCGGCCTCCTTCCACCCTGCGAGGTGGGTCCCTGCCCGGTGCAGACACCTTTTATTACATTTTTTCTCCTTCTTTGCCCGAGGTTTGACTTCATGTCTCTGCAGTGTTTGTTTCAAAGACAGGAAGTGAAGGAGAGGGAAGCTAGAGATGTCAGACCGAGTCCCCGGTCCTGAGTCTGACGCAACACCATCCCGTGTCTGTCCTGGCTTAGCCAGTTCAGCTGTTTCTGTTCAGCCTCTGCCCCCAGCCTCCCCCCGTCCCCACCAGAGCGACGGGAAACCTTGGGCGGCCTTTCTCCTCAGCTCTCGGGAAGTTCATCCGCTTCCTCCTTCACGCTTGGCTTCCCTCCTTTCAGACCAGGCTGTATTCATCGAATGAAGTTCCTTTTTCTGAACAGAGTCACAGGGACACACCAAACAAATTTGCTGTGGGAAATGTGTCAACATGACCACAATACAACAGGTGATTTGGCCAACGTGGCTCGTACCCACCCTTGTCATCCAAGAAGCGAGGCCGTCAAACCTGCTTCAGATTTGTGCCAGAAATAGTTACCAAATGCTCCAACTTGCCCTTGGTACAGACTCATGCCCAGGGGTTGACTGACCGGCATCAAGGTTTGGACCACGTTAGTGCTTGAAGCCCTGGATGGAAGCTTCTGGACTGGCGCGGGCAGGAGACAGTCTGCCACACAGGGTGTTGGGGCCTGACGGTGGGGATCGTTGTGGCAGCGCGTGCCTCGATTGGGGGAGTGATTATGCGGGTCATTAAGGTTCGCCTCAGGAAAGGAAGAAGTCAAGGACTGAAAAAAGATCACTTGAGCCCCCGAGTTTCATGTCACGGTCATCTGAGCAGCTATTGACTGTTTTTGAGTCGAGGTCTCACTCTGTCGCCCAGGCTAGAGTGAGTGCAGTGGCATGCTCACTGCCGCTGCAGCCTCGACCTGCTGGGCTTAGGTGAGCCTTCTGCCTCAGCCTTCCAAGTCCCTGGAACCACAGGCGCGCACCACCATGCCCGGCTAGTTTTTTTTTTATTTTTTGTAGAGACATGGTCTTGCCAAGCTGCCCAGGCTGGTCTCAAACCTCTAGGCTCAGGCAGTCCTCTCTTCTCTGCCTCCCAACGTGCTGGGATTACAGACATGGGCCACTGCACCTGGCTCTCTTGTTTTATACTGCAGTTATTTTTTGACATTGTGAAACTGAACGAAGAACTTAATTGTTGCCAGAGGCCAGTTTAAATGTTGACTTGCAGACATTTTTTTCAAAACTTAGACCTTAAAATTCAGAAACAAGTGGAACCTGAGTAACGCGTGATATAAAACCAAAGAATGTCACGGACCGTAGTCAGTGTTTTCTGTGATGGGTTTGTTACTGAAAAGTCATGGTCAAAAGAAAATCTGGTAAAGCAGTCAGGTTTTTTGTTTTTTTTTTGAGTTGGAGTCTCACTCTGTCACCCAGACTGGAGTGCAGTGGCCGCTCCCGGCCACCGCAGCCTCGACCTGCTGGGCTCTGACGATCCTTCCGCCTCAGCCTTCCAAGTAGCTGGAATTACAGGCATGCGCTACCACGGTCGGCTGATTTTTTGATTTATTGTAGAGATGAAGTCTCCCTGCCCAGGCGGGTCTCGAACCCGCGAGCTCAGGCAATCCACTCACCTCAGCCTCCCAAAGGCGTGGGATTACAGGCTGAGCCACCGAGCCCGGCTTAGCAGTCAGGTTTTGAATGTATTCTGGGAGCATGAGAGAGCGCTGTGGTAGATCATTTCAGTAAAGTAAAGAATTCGTTTTGCTAGATGTGAAGCCACCTGCTAATTCATCTGTTTGGTCAGTTCAAAAGCACACGGGCTGTGTGGTTATCCCAGTGGGGTTATACCAACCTAATCAGTCCACTTGGACCTAAAATCGGTTGATTAATAAAATTAAGGCAAGTTGTTTAGGGTCAAGTGGTGAAAATTTTGTTGCTTATTATTACTGTTGTTGTTTTCTGAATCGTGGTCTCACTCTGTCACCCAGATTGGACTGCAGTGACATGATCACAGCTCATCACAGTCTCGACCTCCTGGGCTCAAGCGATCCTTCCACCTCAGCCTCCCAAGTATCTGAGACTACAAGTGTGCACCACCAAGCCCAGCTAATTTTTTTTTTTTTTTTCTTTCGTCTTCTTTTTTTTTATTGTAGAAGTGAGGTCTTGCGATGTTGCCCAGACTGGTCTCGAGCTCCTGGGCTCAAGCAATTCTCTTGCTTTGGTCCTCCCAAAGTGCTGGGATTATAGGCGTATGCCCCCATGCCTGGTCTCCTCTTCATTATTTTGTTGTTTAAAGACTTCACTTACAATGCTCAATTATGAAGAACGTCTCATGAAAATGCAGTGTTTAGCCAATAAACTGGAGCTCTGGAAAGATTTGGTTCAGCTGGGAGTGGTGGTTCACATCTGTAATCCCAGAATTTGGGGAAGCTGAGGTGAGAGGATCACTTGAGCCCAGGGGTTGGAGACAGTCTGGGCAACATGACAACACCTCATCTCTACAAAGAAACAAAAAAATTAACTGGGAGTGGTAGCGATCGCCTATAGTCCCAGAGACTGGGGGTGGGGTGGGAAGGGGGTGGCTGAGGCGGAAGGATGGCCTGAGCCTAGGAGGTCGAGGCTGCGGTGGGCCATGATGGTGTCACTGCGCTCTGGCCTGGGGACAGAGTGAGACTCCAGCTCAAAGACTTGGTGCATCTGCTGGTAGAGAGGAAACCATGGGAATGCCCTTGACTTTGTCCGTGGCCGTTTTGTTTAGAGTTGAGATTCGATTGGCCGAATGCTTGCAATCGGCTAAAGGGTATAGAAGAGTGTTTATTTTTAGTTTGGTTACATGTTAGGGTCATCTGGCAGAGGTGTGAGGGTGCTTCTAAAAACTACAGAGACAGAACCCTGCAAAGATTCTGGGTTTTTTTAAAGTTCTCCAACGGACTGATGCATCATCGTTTGAACACCAGACGGTGAGGCGACCTTCCCTGCTGCGGGAGACCGCCCGCCCCAACTTGTGAGTGAGCTGCTGGCCGGCCCACACAGGCCCTGACCCAGTTCAACCCTAGACAGAAAGCCTCACGGCTTTTCCACAGTTTCTTTTGAAGAAGTTGCCTCCCTGTAGGTTTTGTTCTTGACCCTTGTCTGCTTTCTCTGCCTTTTTTCTTTTTTTTTGAGTTGGAGTCTCACTCTGTCACCCAGACTGGAGTGCAGTGGCCGCTCCCGGCCACCACAGCCTCGACCTGCTGGGCTCCGGCGATCCTTCCGCCTCAGTCTTCCAAGTAGCCGGAATTAGCGCGCTACCACGCCCGGCTAATTTTTTGATTTATTGTAGAGATGAGGTCTCGCTGCCCAGGCGGGTCTCGAACCCGCGGGCTCAGGCAATCCACTCATCTCAGCCTCCCAAAGGCGCGGGATTACAGGCTGAGCCACCGAGCCCGACTTCTCTGCCTTTTTTCTCAGAGGGAGGCAAGGGAAGGTCGATGAAATAAAAGGAAACAGAGAGGTGGGAATGATCAGTTTCTTCTTAGGCCTGTGAGCGACCCCAGATGACACCATCAGGGCATCAGATCCAGGCAAGGGGTCACCGGCGGGAGGGCTGTTGGGGCCAGCCCTTTAGCTGTGATCATTGACAAAGGCTCTCTCCAAGGCTGAGAGAACTCTCTGTTAGCTTCTACTACAGAGGAGAGATGGGGAGGGAGAGGAATCTGACCGCTTTCACAAATTAAAAGTAAGGAGCTCCGAGGAGGCTTTCACTGCAGTGCGCTTTGTCATTTGTTGTTTGAATGCTGGAACGCCTCTTCAAAGAAATGCTCACCTCACCCCATGTTCGGTGACACCGAAAGCCCCGTAGAAATGATTAGATATCCTCTTCAATCAGGGCAAAGAGTCGTGGAGTCAAACTTTAGGAAATGATGTGAGGAGGGAACGTGGCAGCCTTTCACGAGATCTGGGAAAAAAGATGGGAAGAGTGGATCGGCTGAGATTTCCATGTGACCTCGGCTACCATGCCCCCATCATGACAAGGACTGAGGAAGACAGCCACAGTGAGAGTTGTTGCTAGCTAGGACTTTTTTGGATGCAAGTAACAGAAACCCATTCTCATAAAGCTTAAGGAATTCGTTGACAAACAAATGCATCAAATTACGTACATACATATATGATTATGGAACTGGAAATTCCAAAGAGGGCCATGTGACAGTGCTCAAAAGAGGCCATCGGGATGGTCTTTCTCTGCTTGTCTCTCAGTCTGTGGTCCTCTGGGTTTTTGTCTTTTTGCTTTTTTAGAGCCAGGGTCTCACTCTTTCATCCGAGCTGGAGTGCAGTGGCATGATCATAGCTCATTGCAGCCTCCATCTCCTGGACTCAGGAGATCCTTCCACCTCAGCCTCCCGAGTAGCTGGGACTACAGGCACTGCTACCAAACTGGGCTAATTTCTTTTCTTTTCCTTTTTTTAAATTTGAATCGGAGTCTCACTCTGTTGCCCAGGCTGGAGTGTAGTGGCACTCTCACAGCCACTGCAGCTTTGACCTGCTGGATTTAGGTGATCCTTCAGCTTCAGCCTTCCAAGTAGCTGGAACTACAGGCACATGCCACCACACCCGGCTAATTTTTTGATTTATTGTAGAGATGAGGTCTCACCAAGTTGCCCAGGCTGTTTTTGAACCCATGGGTTCAGGCAATCCTCTTACCTTGGCCTCCCAAAGTGCTGGGATTACAGGTGTGGGCCACCATGCCCGCCTAAGCTAATTTCTTGATTTTTTTTTTTTTTTTTTTGATTTGGAGTCTCACTCTGTCACCCAGACTGGAGTGCAGTGGCTGCTCCCGGCCACCGCAGCCTCGACCTGCTGGGCTCCAGTGATCCTTCCGCCTGAGCCTTCCAAGTAACTGGAACTACAGGCGTGCCCTACCACGCCCGGCTAATTTTTTATTTATTGTAGAGATGAGGTCTCACCAGGTTGCCCAGGCGGGTCTCGAACCTGCGGGCTCAGGCAATCCACTCACCTCAACCTCCCAAAGGCGCGGGATTACAGGCTGCGCCACCGAGCCTGGCTTTTTTTTTTTTTTTTATGTATTGTAGAGATGAGGTCTCCCCAAGTTGCCCAGGCGGGTCTCGAACCCGCGGGCTCAGGCAATCCACTCACCTCAGCCTCCCAAAGCGCGGGATTACAGGCTGAGCCACCGAACCCAGATTCTTGATTGTTTTTTTTTAGATCATCTCACCATGTTGCCCAGGCTTGTCTTGATCTCCTGGGCTCAACTGATCTTTTCACCTGGTCTCCCAATGTGCTGGGATTCCAGGCGTGAGCCACCATCCCCACCAAGCCTCATCTGCAGCATCCATATAGATCCCCCAAAGGACCCTGATTCGCTCTCATGGTGCTTCTCCTGGATCTGTCTCTGACTTCTGGGGCTTGGAGGACTCTGTCACTGTGGGACTTGAGAGACAGGATGAATGGGTGAAAGAAAGCATATTGTACCCCAGGCTCCCGTCTCAGTGCAGGTGCCTTGTCGAGCTCTCTTACACCACAGACTCCGTGACCCCCAAAGCTGAATTTCACCCTGTCCCTTGCAGGTGAAATACCACAGGTTTATGACTCTGAGGACTGTTTCTCTGTAGCAAAGCCACTTGATGCGTGGTAGAGCTGTTATCCTTTCAGCAAGATTTGGCTCTGGGAACACTGAGGACTTGACTACTCTCTCCTGAGAAACTCGATTGTTTCTTATTTCACCAAGGGGAGCCCCACTTATAAATATCTAGTTTTAGAAATTAGCAGAGTCGGCATGGTGGCTTAGACCTGTAATCCCAGCACTTTGGCAGGTGGAGGTGAGAGAATTGCTTGAGTCCAGGAGTTCGAGACCAGCCTGGACAACTTGGTGAGACCTCGTCTCTACATTAAATCAAAAAATTAGCCAGGTGTGGTAGTTCGTGCCTGTAATCCCCTGGCTAACTTGTGAGACCTCGTCTCTACAATAAGTCAAAAAATGAGCCAAGTATGATGGCATACACCTGTGGTTCCAGCTACTTGGAAGGCTGAGGTGGAAGGATCACCTGAGTCCAGCAAGTCGAGGCTGTGGTGGCTGTGAGCATGCCACTGCCCTCCATCCTGGGTGACAGAGTGAGATTTTAACTCAAAAAAAGAAAAGAAATTAGCAGAGTCCAGGAAGGATCTGATCAGGTATTAACACTCTCAGAGCCATCACCAAGAACGAATAACCACAGCAGTCTCTCCTGCCCTGTCTTATGGTTACCATGGGCCCGTTTTATCGTCCACAGTCGTCTGTAAGCAGGTTGTAAGTTGCCTTGAGTCTCTTCCCCGATATCACAGAGAAGACATCGATTGATGAGTGCCGAAGAATCGAGGATTCTTGACCACTTTCCTGGGAGTCCCTATTTGGCAAAGTTAAATGATCGATCCCAGGAAATCCACACTTATTTGCTGTACTATTCGTTTACTAAATTCATATCTTTACATCTGGCTAATTTGTTTTTACTTACCGTAGAGATGAGGTCTTGCTATGTTGCCCAGGCTGGTCTCAAACTCCTGGACTCAGACAATCCTCTTGCCTCAGCCTCCTAAAGCGCTGGGATTACAGGGGTGAGCCACCGTGCCCGGCCTCAAAATGTCTGATTCTTCTCCTCTAAATTCCTAGGGATCCGAATGTAGAAGGATCTTCCCACTGTCTGAGCACTTGTTGTGTGCCAAGTGTCCTGGGGGCACGCTGTCTTGCTAAAACCTCATGGCCACCCAGAAAGCCTCTTTCCCCTTCTCAACTGTGGAGAGGAGGAATCATTCCCTCCCTCCTCTCATCCTGGCACGGATCATACTGCTACTCGGAGTTTCTCACCTGCAGACTCCGTGTCTTTTTCTGGCCTAGCCTCAGCACCCACTTGCAGTGGAAACTCCATACATCCTTCTCGACGATGAGGATTGTGCGATCCTCATTGGACCGATGTGACGTCTCAGGCTTGCCCCAGGTGAGCAAGTGGAAAGTGATGGGGAGAGGGCTTGAGCTCCTGCCTGCTAGGCTCTGACGCCTGTGTTCCTTCCGCCTCTTCCCTGTCGGTTGGCTTTGCTGGTCGGTTACCTGGGAATATCAGACAGCAGCATTGGGTGAGGATGGGCGGGGACCACTGGGATGAGGCGTGGCAGGGGAAGATGCTTGCAGAGGCTGGGAAGGGGGCTAATCACACCCGGGGTCCTCCGTGTTCTGAGCCCCTGCCTCCCATTCCCAGCATGCCTCACGGCACGTGCACACACAGACACATCCGGGACAGGTCACAGAGGGAGTGCTGAGGGCGCGGGGACCAGGAGAGCATTTTCTTGGAAAGCTGTTCATTTTGAGGAGAACGAAAGAGCCGAATGCTAAGCCATCCCCTGGGACATAGGAATTGTGTCATCTGGAACCTTTTCTGTGAGGCTGTTCTGCATGGAGAGGTTTTCCCTGTCAGGGTCTAGTCGGAAATGAAGCTGGGAGACCTGGAACAGCACCCCAGCCTAGCTGCATGGCTGGACTTTAGCCTGTGGAAGCAGTGATTGGAACAGGACAGATGGTTGGGCAGTCTTTGAAATGAATCCTTCTAGAGTGGGGTCGGGGTATTTGAAGGGGGAGAGCATTTGCCATACTTCTCCCACTCCCACAAGCATGACTTTTTTTTCCTTTTTACATTATTATTATTATTATTATTATTTTAAGTCACAGTCTCACTTTGTTGCCCAGGCTGTAGCGCAGTGTTGGGCTTATAGGCGTGAGCCACCGCACCCAGACAGTTTATTATTTTTGATGCTGTTGTTAATTTCGTATTTTAGATTGTTCATTGCTAGTGTATTAGAAAAAGCGATTTTTCTTCAAGATTGGTCTTGAATCCTATGACCTTGTTGAACTTGTTTGTTACTGTTGATAATCTTCTGATGGGTTCCTTAGATTTTTCGTAGCATGTGGAATAGATGTGGTGAAGGATGCACATTCTTATTTCCAGTCTCAGGGGGACAACTTGTGGTTTTTTATCATCTGATGTGCTAGTGAGTTTTTGCTAGATGTTGTTTATAGGCTGAAGACGTTCCCTTCTGCTCTAGTAGAGAATATTTTAAACATAACAGATTGGTGCGTTAGATCAAGTTTTCTTTGGTGTCTGTTGGGATTATTGTATGGTTTTTGTGTTTTTATTTTTATTTTTATTTTATTTTATTTTTTTGAGTTGGAGTCTCACTCTGTCACCCAGACTGGAGTGCAGTGGCCACTCCTGGCCACCGCAACCTCAACCTGCTGGGTTCCGGCGATCCTTCCGCCTCAGCCTTCCAAGTAGCTGGAATTACAGGTGCGCACTACCACGCCCGGCTAATTTTTTGATTTATTGTAGAGATGAGGTCTCACCAAATTGCCCAGGTGGGTCTCGAACCCACGGGCTCAGGCAATCCACTCACCTCAGCCTCCCAAGACGCGGGATTACTGGCTGAGCCACTGAGCCCGGCTGGTTTTTGTCTTTTATTAACTCGATGTGTTGCGTTGTTTTTCACCTGGTGCACCCACCTGGTCTTCCTGGGCTAAACTGCACTTGGTCATGGTGTGGAATCCCTTTACATGTTGCCAAATGTAGTTTGCAAGAACGTAGTTGTGGGGTTTTGCATCTGCTTACAAGAGAAATATTGATGTATTTTTTTTTTTTTTTTTTTTTGGTGATGTCTTTGCCTGAATTTTTACCCCACTGGGTAGTGCTCCATTCTCTTCTATTTTTCGGAAAAGTCTGTGAAGGATTGGTGTTAGTTATGCTGTAAACATTTGATATAATTCACTAGTGAAGCTATCTATTCCTAGGCTTTTCTTTGTGGAAAATTTTTGTATTTCCAATTCGGTCTCCTTACTTATAATTTTATTCAGATTCTCTGTTTCTTCCTGAGTGTGTTTCAACAGTCTGTGTCTTTCTAGGAATTTGTGCACTAAGTCTAGGCTATCTAATGTGCTAGCATACAGTTGTTCATGGTATTCCTTTTAATTTCCAGTAGGTCGGTAGTGATGTCTCTTCTTTTATTCCTCAGTGTAGCTAGTTGGGTCTTCTCTCTTATTTCCTTGGTCATTCTAGCTAGAGGTTTGTCAATGTTGATCTCTTCAAAGAACCAACTTTTGGTTTTGTTAATATACTGTATTATTTTTCTAGTCTCCGGAGGGTTTTGTTGTTGTTGTTGTTGTTTTGAGTCAGAGTCTCACTCTGATGCCCAGGCTGGAATATAGTGACACACTCACGGTCACTTCAGCCTAGACCTGCTGGGCTCAGGTGATCCATCTGCCTCAGCCTTCCAAGTAGCTGGAACCACAGACTCACGCCACCACACCCAGCTAATCTGTTTTATTTATTGTAGAGACAAGATCTCGCCAAGTTACCCAGGACTCAGGCCATCCTCTTGCCTCTGTCTCCCAAAGTGCTGGGATGACAGGCGTGAGCCACTGTGCCTGGCCATCTCTGTTTTCTGTATTTTCCCTTATATCTTTACTGTGCCCTTTGTTATGCTATTTCACTGTTTCAGATTTAGTTTGCTCTTTTTCTTTCTTTTTTTTAAGTGGAAACCTACATTGTTGACTGTATTCTTACTGTAGTCTCCACTTCTCAAGCTCTGCTCACAGGCTCCTTTGAGTGTGAGTGGCCAGTGCTGACGCTGGGTCAGGGCCTGAAGGTTTTCTCTTAGGAGACATTGCAGGGTGACCAAATGCGTGAAGGAGTGGAGTCGACAGAAGATAATTGGCACTGGTCCTTCACTGGGGAGGAGTCCATGTGGCCTTATGGTTCTGGGCTCAGAACATGCATGCTGAGGTCTGGTGGGCAGGATATTCATTCTGCTTCTGCCCCCTGATGGTTCTCAGACTTTGGGCAGCTCGTGTAAGCTTTCTAAGCCTCAGTTTCCATGTCTGTAAAATAGCAGAAAGATAATTAACTACCCCATAGTGTTGTTGTGAAGATTAAATGAAATAATGTTTGAGAAGCACTTAGCCCAGAGCTGGTAGAGGGCAAATGCCCAGTAGGGATTAGTTATTATTATTGTTATTATTATTTTTCTTTCATTTTTTTTTTGAGTTGGGGTCTCACTCTGTCCTCCAGGCTGGGTGGAGTACGGTGGCACAGTGATGGTTCACTGCACTGCATCCTCAACCTCCCGAGTAACTGGGACTCCAAGTGGGCACCATCACACCCAGGTTTTTTTTTTTTTTTTTTGTAGAGATGAGTTCTTGTTATGTTACTTTAGCTGGTCTCAAACTCCTGGGCTCAGACATTTCTCCTGCCTCGGCCTCCCAAAGTGCTGAGGTTAAAGGCATGAGCCACGGTGCCGGCCAGGGTTCTTCTTATCCTGTTATTGTTAGATCAGATGGCCACATGTGCAGTTAGTACAAGCTTGTGGTTGCTTGTACCTCTGCCAGCCAGCCATGACCATGACCCCAGTTACCGCGTATGAATCTTGCCTGCATTTGGTGCCAGGGGCTGAGACACATCCACACTGTGGTCATGAAGCCCTGGATGTTACTTCCAAACGAGACCCTCCTTTCTCAGGCCAATCGCAGACCTTGCTTATTTGACCTTCCCTCCATATAATTATGGTGATATGGAAACAAGGACGGTATTTTCCTAAGCAAATTTGAAACAAGTTCAGGGTGGGAGGACCATAAAAATTGCAGGCGTGGTAGCTCGCACCTGGAGACTTGGCTACTCAGGAGGCTTAGGTGGGAGGATGGCCTGAGCCCAGGAGGTCGAGGTGTGGTGAGCTGTGATGGTGCCACTGCCCTCCAGCCTGGGTGACAGAGTGGGATCCCAGCTAATTTCAAAAGTCCTGTTACCTGAGATTACGTGTTTGTGACCTGATCCCATTGTACCTTCAGGGAACCTGGCTTCTGCTTATGGGGCTAACTGGTGTTTTCCAAGGATTAAGAAAAGAAACCACATCCATTGTTATTATCATCCTTCAGCCAAAGAATGATCATTACTTTTTTTCTGAGTCAAAGTCTCACTTCGTTGAGACTCATGGCCACTGCAGCCTCGACTTGCTGGGCTCAGGCGATCCTTCTGCCTCAGCGTTCCAAGTAGCTGGAACTACAGGCATGCACCACTACACCCAGATAATATTTCAATTTATTGTAGAGATGACGTCTCGCCAAGTTGCCCAGGCTGGTCTCAAACCCCTGAGCTCAGGGAATCCTCTCGCCTCGGCCTCTCAAAGTGCTGGGATGGCACGCGTGAGCCACTGCGTCTGGCTGCCTGGTTGAGAACAGCACATGTGCACTCTGTTGACTCATAGTCACGTGGCAGACTTCCCTCTGACTTCTAAATTCTTGGGAATCCCAAGCCAATGTTTCTCAACTCATTCACCCCCACCTCCATCCCACCCACTTCCTCTGAGGATCCTGTCCTGGGGAGAACATTTCACATCTTTTGTTTAAGTCTTTGGCTCATTATAAGGCATCACGTTGTCAAAAAGTCCTCCTTATGTGTAGAATGGAGATGAGTATTTTATTTTATTTTTGAGTTGGAGTCTCTCCGTTGCCCAGGCTGGAGTGCGGTGGCACTCTTGAGGCCACCGCAGCCTCAACCTGCTGGACTCCGGCGATCCTTCTGCCTCAGCCTTCCAAGTAGCTGGAACTATAGGCATACACCACCATGCCTTGCTAATTTTTTGATTTATTGTAGAGATGAGGTCTCGCCAGGTTGCCCAGACTGATCTCAAAACCCTGGACTCAGGTAATTCTCTCACCTCCGCCTCCCACAGTGCTGGGATGACAGGCATGAAGTTTCTTTCTAATTATGACTTATGACTCCGTGTTGTAAACAGAAAATATTTCACCAATGGCTTTGGAATTCTTGTCAATAACAATGATTGGACGCCCACGTTAGTGAATTTCGCGTGTGTGCGCTGGGTGGAGGGCGAGCTGGGAGAGAGTCAAGGCCTCCAGTTGACTTGGTGAGCAACTCCAGCCGACTTGCCATGCAAGCGACAACTGTGTTTGTTGCTGCTATTGTTGTTGTTTTTACAAGAGACGTGTTCAACTTTGTGCATACGTTTCAATGTTCGAATATGGAGTCGTAGAAGCATTTGCTCTTTAGGTAATGCTGTGATGATGGGAATTTCCAAGTATTTTGCAAGTTTGATTGCAAAGGACCCGCACACAGTTTCCAAATCTATAGAAAAGAAGGAAGGTTGAATCAGTGTGGCAGGAAATAAGGTTGTTTGGATCGAGGGCCAGGAGTTGGGGGTGGGAGGTCGATGACTGGATAAAAATTTCATCTTGAAGGTGATTCCAAAGAAGAGTTGTAAAGCAAAACAGGAATCTGGTGGACAGAGACGGGAGGGAGGGAGTCCTGAGGACTTTGTGTGTGGGTGTGTGTCCAGGGGAACCGAAGAGAACAAAGAGAAATCGTGCTGTGGTTCGTAATCCAAAGTTAACCATGAATTTGCAGTTCATGATCAAAGGCCTCAATGTCATGGGTGACCAAGGATTGCATCCAAGTCCCTTCGTGGGAGTAATGTGATCCTGACCACACTTGGAGAAGACAGTGCTTTCTGTTGCTTTCAGAATGGTTAGTGGGAAAGACAGACGTCAGATCGAGGGCCAGGGGCTGGGGGTGGGAGGTTGTGCATGATCACTGCTGAACTAAGTAAGTGAGAATGGAAAGGAGAGTAGTTGGGAGACTTAATGATGGGCTGGAAAGGTGAGAACCGGGAGAGAAACAAAGAGATTTGTTGTATCAAATCATTTAAATTTTGGTGATTGAAGTTGTGTATGTTACAAATATTGAGCATATATATTATGTGTGTGTGTGTGTGTGTGTTTTTTTTTTTTTTTTTTTGAGTAGGAGTCTCACTCTGTCGCACAGGCTGGAGTGCAGTGACATGCTCACGGCCACCGCAGCCTTGACCAGATGGGCTCAGGCTATCCTTTACCCTCAGCCTTCCAAGTACCTGGAACTATAGACATGCACCACCACGCCTGAATAATTTTTTTGTTTATTGTAGAGACGAGATCTCACCAAGTCGCCCAGGCTGATCTCGAACCTGTAGGCTCAGGCAATCCTCTCACCTTGGCCTCCCAAATGCTGGGATCTATATATATAGTTTTATTTTATTTTTATTTTTATTTTTATTTTTTGAGTTGGAGTCTCACTCTGTCACCCAGACTGGAGTGCGATGGCCGCTCCCAGCCACCGCAGCCTCGACCTGCTGGGCTCTGGCGACCCTTCTGCCTCAGCCTTCCGAGTGGCTGGAACTACAGGCGTGCGCTACCACGTCTGGCTAATTTTTGATTTGTTGTAGAGATGAGGTCTTGTCAAGTTGCCCAGGTGGGTCTCGAATCCGTGGGCTCAGGCAGTCCACTCACCTCAGCCTCCCAAAGCATGGGATTACAGGCTGAGCCACCGAGCCCGGCCTATATATATAGTTTTAAAATCATTCTTCTTACTATCCAGAGACAACCACTGTCAGTAACTTACTATATTTTTCTAATTTTCATTTCTGTAGTATCATTAGAAGTCAAACTGTTTGTCAATAAGAATTCCAGCTAATGGCACTTCTTCCAGGAAGCCCCCACCCTCACTACTCTGGCATAACTCAGCCTTGCTCTTGACCTGATCCCAGTAGCTCCAGCCTGGACAAGACATGGTGGTTCATTTTTGCTTTGTATTTTCTGTGTTCCAATTGTTGGGCCTTTAATGGTCTCTCCAAAAAGGGCATCGGTCTCTGGTAATAGACCCCACAGCATGGTCTACATCTTCGATGGTCGTTCCCAGCGCTTGAATACATCTCAGACTCTGATGGAGAGTGTTCAGTAAACGCCAGCTGGAATAGGAAATCATGGTACTTGGGACATCCAGAATGTTAGGGGATTTTTGTGGCAATTGTGAGAAAATCATTAAAACAGCACTTCGTTATTAAAGTGAAAAACCCACAGAATACTTGGCAAAAACCACCCACTCCCTGAACCCTGAAACTGTCTTTTTTTTTTTTTTTTTTTGAGTCGGAGTCTTACTCTGTCACCCAGGCTGGAGTGCAGTGGCATGCTGATGGCCACTGTAACCTCGACCTGCTGGGCTCAGGTGATCCTCCCGCCTCAGCCTCTAAATAACTGGAACCACAGGTGAATACCACCATGCCTGGCTAGTTTTTTGATGTATTGTAGAGACGAGTTCTCGCCAAGTTGCCCAGGCTGGTCTCGAACCCCTGGGCCCAGGCAATCCTCTAGCTTCTGCCTCCCAAAGTGCTGGGATTACAGGTATGAGTCACTGCACCTGGCCCTGACCGTCATTCCAAGAAGGGGGAAAGAATCTCCTTTTCATGTTAGGAGTTATATAGCTGGCTCTTTTCTAGCTCAAGTTCAGCCTGGTTAGGGTTTTACACATTTATGATTTGTAATAGGTATCTTCTCTGTACCTGCATTCAGTATTCTGAACTTTTTAAAAAATAAAAAGTTTGTTAAAAAAAGACCATATAAGCCGGGCTCGGTGGCTCAGCCTGTAATCCCGCGCCTTTGGGAGGCTGAGGTGAGTGGATTGCCTGAGCCCGTGGGTTCGAGACCCGCCTAGGCAGGGAGACCTCATCTCTACAATAAATCAAAAAATCAGCCGGGCGTGGTAGCGCATGCCTGTAATTTTGGCTACTTGGAAGGCTGAGGCGGAAGGATCGCCGGAGCCCAGCAGGTCGAGGCTGCGGTGGCCGGGAGCAGCCACTGCACTCCAGTCTGGGTGACAGAGTGAGACTCCAACTCAAAAAAAAAAAAAAAAAAAAAGACCATATGATATATACAGAAAGACAGGGAGTTGTTTAACTTAAGAGATGCTGCAGTTTGGCCAGGTGTGGTGGCGCACACCTGTAATCCCAGCACTTTGGGAGACTGAGGAGGGAGGACTATTTGAGCCCTGGAGTTCAAGATCAGTCTGAGCAATATAGCAAGACCCTCATTTCAAAGTTAAAAAAAAATTATATATATAATATATATTAAAAATAAAATTATATAAATATATATATAATTTTTATAATATATATATATATTTATAATTTTTTTTTAACTGAAATGCTGGCCAGGCCTGGTAATCTAGGATGGCCAGGCTCAAGCCTGTAATCCCAGCACTTTGGGAGGTCGCGGTGAGAGGATTGCCTGAGTTCACAGGTTCAAGACTAGCTTGGGCAACTTGGTGAACCTCGTTTCTACAATAAATCAAAAAATGTAAGCCGGGCATGGTAGTACGTGCCTGTAGTTCCAGCTACACAGAAGGCTGAGGCAGAAGGATCGCCTGAGCCGAGCAGGTCGAGGCTGCAGTGGTCATGAGCGTGTCACTGCACTCCAGCCTGGGCAACAGTGAGACTCTGACTCAAAAAAAAAAAAAAAAAAAAAAAGCTGCTACCACGTAAGCAGGAAGCACTTGACATGATTTAAGTGCCTCTAGGTCTATGCTTGAATGAACAGTGTATCCCGTGAGAAATTCGATGGATTTACCTGTTCAACATCTATGGGAACTAATAAGCACTAAACATACTATTTTTCTTTGTTCTTATCTCCATAGCTTTTGGGGGTACACACAGTTTTTGGTGACATGGAGGCATTTTGTCGTGGCGAAGTCTGGGCTTTACGTGTACCCGCCATCCCCACTCGTGTACTTTGTACCCGATAGGAGATTTTTGGTCCCTCCCCCTTGAGTCTCCAGTGCCCATGACCCCACTGTCTTTGCCTTTGCAGATGCTCAGTTTAGCTCCCGCTCGTACGTGAGACCGTGCAGGGTTGGGTTTTATGTTCTTGTCTGTTCACTTGGGAGGATGGTCTCTACTTGCATCCAAGTTGCTGCAGAAGACATTATGTTGCTCTTTTGGACGGCTGTGTAGTATTCCATGGCGACTATATACCATATTTTTATTATCCACTGATCGGTTGACAGGCATTTGGGTGGATTCCACGTCTTTGCAGTTGTGAATTGCGCTGTGATGAACATGCAGGCACAAGTGTCTTTTTCATACAACGACCTCTGTTCTTTAGGATAGATACCCAGTAGCAGGATTGCTGGATCAAATGGTAGATCTGCTTTTTGTTCTTTGAGAAATCTCTGTACCATTTCCACAGAGGATGTACAAGTCTACACTCCCACCAACAGTGTAGAAGCGACCCGTTTTCAGCGCCGCGCTTTCCCTTATAAGTCAGAGACCCTGCAGACACATCCGCACCCATGCATCCTTGTCCTTCCCTGCTGTTCTTCTTCTCGACTCTTTCACAGTCTTTCACGATCTGCTATTTTTTTCCTTCTGTGTCTGTCTCCCCATGGGACTGTGGGGCTCACGGGGACAGGAATTTGTGCCTGTTTTAGCCTCAGCACCTAGAGTCAGACTATCTTAGAATGGACGAGACGTGAAATATGAGTCTCAATTGCAACTTTATCTTTCTTTTCTTTTCTTTTCTTTTTTTTTTTGAATCTGACTCTCACACAGGCACATGCCACCACGCCTGGCTAATTTTTTGATTTATTATAGAGACGAGGTCTTACCAAGTTGCCCAGGCTGATCTCGAACCCATGGGATCAGGCAGTCCTCTCACCTCGGCCTCTCAAAGTGCTGGGATCATAGGCATGAGCCATTGCACCCCGCCTCCAACTTTATCTTTAAAGCACCTACACCCATTGCAAGGCTCCCCTTTTCAGTTGTGAAATGAAAGCCCTCCAATCCCTCCAAATGTCAAAAAAGATAAACTCTTCATCCTGGACGGCAATGGCCAGGTCTAGCTCATCCTTCTCTGGGCCTACTGATACCATAGCGGGGGTTTGACTAATTCACGGAAGGAGGATGCCGAGGTGCTTTATTGTATAGGCATGCCAACACTGCTGTGGACCTGTCTGGTTTCCGACACTGATTATAATAGCTTCTTGGCCACCTGTTATTGCTGACACCACCAACACCGTTCTGTGACCTCATCACCAATGTCTGACAATTTTGCGGACGGGAGGCTTGTACCTCCGTGTGTGTGGGAGTGGGTGCACTCACCTGCAAACCATTTCTTATGCTTCAGTCGTACATGAATACAATAGACAGTCATTTCAGCAAAGGTTTTGCATTTGAAAATAGTGTCGCCGGGCTCGGTGGCTCAGCCTGTAATCCCACACCTTTGGGAGGCTGAGGAGAGTGGATTGACTGAGCCTGCGAGTTCGAGACCCGCTTGGGCAACTTGGCGAGACCTCATCTCTACAATAAATCAAAAATTAGCCGGGCGTGGTAGCGTGCGCCTGTAGTTCCAGCTACTTGGAAGGCTGAGGCGGAAGGATCGCCAGAGCCCAGCAGGTCGAGGCTACAGTGGCTGGGAGCGGCCATTGCACTTCAGTCTGGGTGACAGAGTGAGACTCCAACTCAAAAAAAAAGAAGAAAATAGTGTCATATCTAGTTCCAGAAAATGATATATTACCATTACATACAAAAGCAGACAAAAGTTCACATCACATGATTTTTACATTGGCTGCATCTTAGCCTTTATTAAAATAAAACAAATTGGCCGGGTGCGGTGGCTCAGCCTGTAATCCCAACACATTGGGAGGCCGAGGCGAGAGGATTGCCTGAGTCTGGGGGTTCGAGACCAGCCTGGGCAACTTGGTGAGACCTCATCTCTACAATAAATCACAAAAATCTTGCTGGGCATGGTGATGTGCATCTGTAGTTCCAGCTACTTGGAAGGCTGAAGCAGAAGGATCACCTCAGCACAGCAGGTCGAGAGTCCAACTCAAAAATAAATAAACAAATTAAATTAAATCTAAATTATAATTATTAGTATTATTGAGTTGGGGTCTCGCTCTGTTGCCCAGGCTTCAGTGCAGTAGAATGATCATGGCTCACCACAGCCTCAACCTCCTGAACTCAGATGATCCTTCCACTTTAGCCTCTCCAGCAGCTGGGACTACAGGTGCACACCACCATGCCCGGCTCATGTTTTGTTTTTGTTTTCTGAGACAGGGACTCGCTATGTCTCCCCAGGTGGTCTCACATTTCTGGCCTCAAGCAATCCTCTCACCTCTGCCTCCCAAAGTGCTGGGATTGCAGGCATGAGCCACCACACCAGGCCTAAATCTAGATTAAAATAATAAAAAAAAAGAATGTTCTCTCAGTGGAATGTTAAGGTGCCTTCATAGCTATCACCTGTATTTAAGATGGCCCTGTAACTTCCTGTCCTGTCTCACCGGGGCCTCACAGCTTCCTCTCCCGCCCTCGTCTGAGTCTGGCTTCTCAGTCCCTTTTCCAAATCTACCTTTGAGCTTACCTTGTCCTCAGCATCTGCTTTGCATCTGCTTTTTTTTGTTTCTTTCTCCACGGTCTCAGACCACAGATTTGCCTTCTGTCACTCTACTCTGAAACAAAGGTGCTTTGTGAAGACATATGATCCCTCCTCCAGGGAGGACTTGAGCTTGTCGCAAGGCGGAGCTGTCCGGAGTCAGCACGACTTGGGTGGCAGTTGTCCACCAGGCCATGGATGGACGCTGTCTGTATTTGCCTACAGAGGTCTGTGGCATGACTGCCAGTAATAGGATTGGCTTTTACTTTTTCTTACTTTTTCTGTGTACTTTTCTGTACCGTCTAAATTTGTTAAGAAGAGTGTGTATGGGTGCATGTTTTCTTTTCTTTTTTTATTTGAGTCAGAGTCTCACTCTGTCACCCAGACTGGAGTGCAGTGACACGCTCACTGCCTCTGCAGTCTCAACTGGCTGGGCTCAGGCGATCCTTCCGCCTCAGCCTTCCAAGTAGCTGGAAATAAAGGCACATGCCACCATGTCCAGCTACTTTTTTGATCTATTGTAGAGATGAGGTCTTGCCAGGTTGCCCAGGCTGGTCTCGAACCCCTGGACTCAGGCAATCCTCTCACCTCAGCCTCCCCAAGTGCTGGGATTACAGGTGTGTGCCACCACGCCCGGCCGCAGGTATTTTTTTTTTTTTTTAACTTTGTTCAAAGCCAAGACAGAAACACAATTCAGTTATTTTTTGTTTAGGACAGATTATAATTGTGATTGTAATGACTATTTCCAGGTATTCAGGGAAAGTGCCTTGCGCTTACCACTTAGTGTAAAAATGTGTCATCGTGAGAGGGTTTGCTTCCTGAATTTGCATTTTTTGGCAATGGTTGGTGTAAGAAGACACACACACACACACACACACACACACACACACACACACACACACATACACACACATACACACACATACACTCAGCAGACGTCAGTCCCAAGGGATCTCTCTCCAGTGCTTCAAACATGCCATACACCCAGAACTGTTCCTTCTGTAATATACTCAGTCACTCCTATATAAAAACAGATTTTTGAGTCCGATTTGTAGCCAAGGGGATTTTAAATTTGTCTAGAACAAGTTTTTGGAAATCCTACCTCCACAAGGAAGGAACTCTTCTGCTTTCTTTCTGTCAGAACCTGGCAGCTTAGTTTCCTAGAATATCTACCATGGCTGTCACCTTAGGCTTCTTTTGGATGTTGACCCTTTATTAACTTGCTTATAATGGACAGTCACTGTTGTTGGCTTTGGATTATTTTATCTAGGAGTCATAAAACAGACTTTCTTTAAAAATACATGTAGACGGCCGGGCATGGTGGTTCACACCTATAATCCCAGCACTTCGGGAGGCAGAGGTGAGAGGACTGGCTGAGGGCAAGGGTTCGAGACCAGCCTGGGCAACTTGGCGAGACCTCCTCTCTACAATAAATCAAAAAATTAGCCAGGCGTCGTGGTGCGTGCCTGTAATTCCAGCTACTTGGAAGGCTGAGGCGGAAGGATCACCTGAGCCCAGCAGGTCGAGGCTGCAGTGGCTGTGAGTGTGGCACTGCACTCCAGCCTGGGTGACAGAGTGAGATTTCGAAGCTGTATATATATATATAGATGAGCAGACTGAAAAACACTCTTGTCACTCCAGCCTTTCACGTGTAACCCTGGCTCCTTCCGATGGCTAAGGTTTACAGAGTTGAATGAGGTGACCAATGACACAGTAACCACAAAGGGAAAACTCAGGCAGCTCTGCAATTTTTGTTTTAGAAAGAATCAATGATTCTCATTTCTTCTCTGTGTGTGTGTCTCTCTCTCTCTCTTTCTCTCTCTTTCTTTCTCATTTTTTTGAGTCGGGGTCTTACTCTGTCGCCCAGGCTGGAGTGCGGTGGCACCATCACTGCTCACTGTAGCCTGCACCTCTTGGGCGCAGGCCATTTTTCTGCCTCAGCCTCCCGAGTGGCTGTGGCTATAGGTGCACATCACCATGCCCTGCTAGGTTTTTTTTTTTTTAATTTTTTTGTAGAGACAAGGTCTCACTATGTTCCCCGGGCTGGTCTCGAACTCCTGGACTCAAGCGATCCTCCCACTTCAACCTCCCAGGTGCTGGAATGACAGACTCACATCCGGCCTGGTTTCTTTCTTGGCATGCTCTGGAGCTCACTTTCACCCTGGTTCCGAGGGCCCAGTAGTCACTTGCTTTCAGGACTTCTCTGTGCTCCTGTCTGTCACCTCCCATTTGCGGGACCTCACAACCTCCAGAGAGACTGTTGACAGAGTTCCATCTCTAACCTGCTGGAAAGGGAGCATGTTTACCCAGCTGAAGTGCTCCTGGCCCTCCTGCTGCCGTCGGTGGGGACAGTCTTATTGCCCTCGGTTCTATTTTACCAGCCGTTCTCTCTCTATATACCTCTTCTACGTTTCTCAATGTCTTCCCAGTAATTCCATCTCCAATTTTAAATCAAGAAAGCAAAATAAAGGGTTTTGTTCAGGTATAAATTTTGCCTATATCTATATATACACATATATTTTTTTTTTTTTTTTTTTTGTAAGTCGGAGTCTCACTGTCACCCAGACAGGAGTGCAGTGGCACACTCATGGCCATCACAGCCTCGACCTGCTGGGCTTAGGCGATCCTTTTGCCTCAACCTTCCAAGTAGCTGGAGCTACAGACGTGCGCCACCACGCCTGGCTAATTTCTTGATTTACTGTAGAGATGAGGTCTTGCCAAGTTGCCCAGGCTGGTCTCGAACCCATGGGCTCAGGCAATCCTCTTGCCTCAGCTTCCCAAAGTGATTATAGGCATGAGCCACTGCACCCAGCTATGTATTTTTTCTACCGAACTTACCATAAACATGATTGGTGTTAGTGATTGGGAGAGAGATGAAGTGTGCCTCGTCCAAGTACCAACCCTAGGTATAATGAGAAGGAAAAACAGCATTTGCTAAGAATAGGATCCCAGGAGCTTTTCCAAGTGCTTCATGCATATTCATTTATTTAATCCTGGCAACAATCAGGTGTGATTGGCATGGTTATTTTTCTTTTTTCTTTTTCTCTTTCTTTTTTTGAGTAGGAATCTCACTCTGTTGCCCAGGTTGGAGTGCAATGGCACACTCACAGCCACTGCAGCCTCGACCTGCTGGGCTCAAGCGATCCTTCCGCCTCAGCCTTCTAAGTAGCTGAAACTACAGGCACGCGCCACCACGCCTGGCTAATTTTTTGATTTATTGTAGAGACGAAGTCTCGCTGCGTTGCCTGGGCTGGTCTTGAACCCCTGTACTCAGGCAGTCCCCTAGCCTCGGCCTCCCAAGGTGCTGGGATTACAGGCATGAACCACCACACCCGGCCGACAGTTTTCTTAGTGCACATATCATCAAGTATCAGACGCTTAATAATTCACTTGTCTCCGATTCCCTTTTCCTATTTTGACATATTCATCTTAAGGGATTTGCATCCTGAAGAGTTCCCCTTCGGGCACGTTTGTCCCAGATGCCATTTTGTGAGTTGCCTACTCTCAAAACCCCCGGTCATTATGTCTCTCACTCTGGTTGACTCTTTGGGGCAGGAGGCATGGGGGGGTGGGCACCGGCAGCCACAGTGTTAACTATTCACAGCAGAGAACCCTTGCCAGCGTCTTCCCTGCACAAGCAAATGCAGCCTCTCAATTCCAAACCGAGGTTCAAAGGTCGAGACCCACTTCACAGATCAGAGGTCAGGCCTGAATTGCTGCCATGTGTAGTCCAATTCTGCCGAGACGACAGAATTTCACAGCTAGGATGATAGCTTTTTCCACATCTGCACACGGGCCCGGCTGTGCAGGTAACAGCATAATTTGTACAAGTCAGCCCTTGGCACTGGGTTTAATGAGTAACTCGCTGGGACCATAGGTTTCCCTGGTACAAGGTGCATGTTATAAAAAGGGTCAGATGTCAGGGCACAGAGATGGGGGGCAGGGCGGTACAACCTCATCCCTGCCTGGGAATCGTTCGAGAAAGAGTCCAAAATGCGTGTTAAGTCCTATTTCCGTGGTAGGAGGGTCAGTATCTTCGTTTCTTTGCTACCGAAAGAGGTAAATAAAAAATGCTGGCAGAAAAGAACTGTCTGATGAGAGGTTATTGACTAAGCAGGAGAAACTGAAATTGCAGGCTTGGTTTATTCTTTTCGTGAATTCTCTAATTTCTTAAAAACTCTCTAAAATGTGACAGCTTAAGAATCTAGGGCATAATTGGAACATCCTGTCTGACATTCTCTCTCTCTCTTTTCTTTTTTTTTTTTTGAGTCAAGAATCACACTCTGTTGTCCAAGCTGTTGTACAGTAGTCGTCTTTGAGATGCCATCTTTTGTTCTTCAGCTGATTTGCTGTAATGTGGCAAAAGCTGAAAAGGAGAGAAATGCAAATTGGTTTCCTCTGAGAGTTCCCTTCATTCTGTCAAGCAGCGAGAAACATTTGAGCTTAAAAAAAAAAATTCCATAAATGATATTTACCAGTGGGCCAAACTCCACCCTTGCTGATGTCTAACTATTGCATTTACTAGAGTTGATGCTTCCCAGCAATGGAAATAATGAGGTGATTTTGTTTCATTCCATTTTTTCATTTCATTCCTACGGAATGTAAAAATAACATTCGAAGAAGAACATGACTAATGGCTATGTAAAAAATTAATGACTAATGGCTATGTAAAAAATTATGTGCTTAGCGTTAAAAGGGTAGTACCAACACCCCCATGTTAATTAAGCAATTAAACACCCAGGATTGGCTCTTGGCTCGGATCGAGTGTGGCACATAGAATTATGGTTGTAAGTCACACCTAGAGTCTCTCCTGGTGAGAGTTTAACACGGACTCAGATGACCACTCTCAGAGAGGTGGCTCAACCATATAAAATTGCCAACATGCTGCCCTTCTGGTCCCACAAAATGCCAATTTTATTCAGTTCGACCTAGTGTTGTTTGATGTTGGGAACATGTCGCGGGGGGCTGCAGGGACGGCTTCCCAGAAGGAGTGGAGTTTGAGCTGAGTATAGGCTGACCAGGCAGGGGAACTGGCAAGGGTTGGGGAGGTATTGGAAACAGCATGTGGAGGGGAAAAAGAGACACAGAGGAGACTGATAGAGGCCAGAGACTTTCTTACAGGCCTTACTAAGGATATTCTCAAGTCTAAGGGTAGTGAGAAGAGAATATAAGGGTTTAAGCAGAAGGGCGGTGGGACCACAATGAGGCCATTTGGCCTACAAGGAGTCCTGTCTAGATGCAGTGACCCGAGTGGACAGGATGTGGTCAGCTGGTAGGCTACTGTAGCTGTCCAGGCAGGAGCTGATGGCCGCCATTTTATAAGATGCTTCCAAAGGCTGTGTTTCATTTGATCCTTGTGATGATGCCCACATGAGGCAGTAATACCCATTTCAGCGTTTAGGTAAGGAAGCTGAGGCCTAGGACGTGATGTGGCATGCCCATGGTCAAGCCGTACAGTCAGCAGAGTGAGAACTACAAATCTGCTCTCCGACCCTCAGCCTGGTGGCCTCCTGAGTAGGCCCGTGTCTTAGCATCCTGGGTGTAGGCGATTGACTTATCTTAAGAAAAGCTCTATTTTTCAGAAATGAAATTCTCATTCCTTGGTGGAGGCTAGGGTGCAAAAGTTATTTTTAGCTCAGATTTATGACTGAGAAATGTAGAACAAGACATAACTTCTTACTAGGCTGAAGCATCTTTTTTGGGGATAAAGACCAGGTCTCCTTATGTTGCCCAGGCTGGTCTTGAACCCTTAGACTCAAGTAGTCCTCTCGCCTTGGACTCCCAAAGTGCTGGGATTACAGGCACGAGCCGCCGTGCCCAGCCTTAGAGTATCTTTTTGAAATAAATCAATTTATTAATTTAGTGCACTTATGTGTGCTTCATTCCAAAAACGGGTTTGAAACAACTTTCGAAACTACATATGGGGCCAGGTGTGGTGGCTTGTGCCTGTAATCCCAGTACTTTGGGGGGCTGAGGTGGGAGGCTCACTTGAGGCCTGGAGTTTGAGACCAGCCAGGGAAACCCAGCAAGACCTCATCTCTACAAAAGTTTTTAAAAAATTAGTTGGGTGTGGTGGTGAGCATCTGTAGTCTGGGAAACTAAGGCAAGAGGATTGCTTGAGCCACAAGTGAACCGCAAGTGAGCTAATGATCATGTAACTGCACTCCAGCCTGGGCGACAGAGCGAGACTGTTTCTAAAAAAAAAAAACACAGAAAAGCAAAACAAAACCAAAAACCCACTACATATGGTACACCAAGACACGGAAAGAAGAGGCGGTAGAAACAATCAGCATATGCAAATTAAGATGAGGCCCGGGCTGGGCTCGGTGGCTCAGCCTGTAATCCCAGCACTTTGGGAGACCAAAGTGAGTTCAAGACCAGTCTGGGCAACTTGGTGAGACCTCGTCTCTACAATAAATAAAAAAAAATTAGCCGGGCATGGTAGCGCGCGCCTGTAGTTCAGGCTACTTGGAAGACTGAGACGGAAGGATCGCCGGAGCCCAGCAGGTCAACCCTGGGGTGGCTGTGAGCATACCACTGCACTCCAGCCTGGGTAATGGAGTGAGACTCTGACTCAGAAAAAAGAGATGAGGCCTGGCATCCAGGAAGCATTGCCCTTAAATCCCACCGTGTGCAGACAAGGGGGTGACTTTTAGAGTCACATGCCTGAAGAAATTAAAACAAGCCAGTTGTGCTCAGTCTAGCTTTTACTGCTCCTGGAGTCTACAAAATGTCCCCCATTTGGTCTTCATAAAGACTCCATGATGTGGTAGGTGACATCCAGGGAGCTTCACAGGACAAGGATGTGGGGCAGGGTCAGAAGGAATTAATGAACACAGGAAATGTCTGGAAACCACGCGATCGCTCTTAGAACTGTCCCATAAGTCTCATTAATATATTTCCTACCTGCTGTGTGACTTCCTGTAAGATGGTTTCCTCTAAAGTAAAATCAGGGGTTTAGACTTACAATAAATCTTTTTTTGTTTGTTTGTTTGTTTTGTGTCAGTCTCACTCTGTCACCCAGATTGGAGTGCAATGGCACGCTCACGGCTGCCTCAGCCTCAGCCCACTGGACTCAGGAGATCCTTCCGCCTCAGGCTCCTGAGTAACTGGAACTACAGGCGTGCACCACCTTAATTTTTTGATTTATTGTAGAGACGAGGTCTTGCCAAGTTGCCCAGGCTGATCTTGAACCCCTGGACTTAGGCAATCCTCTCACCTCCACCGCCTCACAAAGTGCTGGAATGGCAGGTGTGAGCCACCACGCCCAGCTTAAGATATATCTTAATGCCTCGCCTGAAATATCTTCATCCTGAATTTTAAATCCTTTTTATTTGAATATTTTCTATATCATGTCATTGCATGTCTATATCATGACTTTTAAGATGATCCTAGAACTCCAATCTCATTTTTCACAGACCTCTCCTTGCAAAGAATACCCTCCAAAGAGTCTTACACATGATGGGGCAGAAGTCTCCTTCGCTCCACCTCCGTTTGGTAGGACCTGCTGGAGAACTTGCTTCAGGACTTTGGGGAGCCTCTCTGGACCCTGCAGGAAGGGTTTGAAGACCTGTTAGGATGAGTGTACATTAGCCCCCAGGTGGGCCGGAGAGGCCCATGAGCTCGGTACTGTTATCTCTGTCAAGGGCACCAGCTCTTCTTGTTGTGAGTCTGTCTATAAGCATGAAACACAGACGATCGGCCAGGTTTGGCAGCTCAGTCTGTAATTCCAGCACTTTGGGATGCTGAGGCAAGAGGATTGCCTGAGCCTGCGGGTTTGAGACCAGCCTGGACCACATGGTGAGACCTCATCTCTACAATAAATTAAAAAAAAAATTAGCTGGGCATGGTAGCACACGCCTGTAGTTCCAGCTACTTGGAAGGCTGAGGCAGAAGGATTGACGCTAGGGGTGGCTGTGAGTGTGCCACGGCACTCCAGCCTGGGCAGCGAGTGAGATGCCAGCTCAAAAAAAAAAGTACAGATGATCTCTGTATTCCTTCCCAAATATGTGCATCTTAGAGTCACACATGTGCTAAGGAAGGCAGAGCGAAGACATGACACGTGGAAGAGTTGGCAAATTTCTTCTTCTTCTTTCCTGTTTCTTCGAGAATAGGATGGACATTTGCATTTCTTGGTTTGCAGAGAACATGATCATTAGAGTCAATGTATTTCCTTTTCTGAAGAAAATGATCCCCCTCAATGTATAATGCACATATGAAAATTGTATTGAGATAGAAAACATTTCTAGCAGTGTTTTTTTTCTTTTTTTAATCCCTTAGGATTTGTCTAACAGGGCATTCCAAAAACTGAACAGAGCGGTCCCAAGCCAGCTGCCTGAATTTTCTCTTGTTCTGCATCTTACAAAGGACCCACGCAGACTGGTGGTTTTGGTGAGTTTACCTCCTGGGCTCCTTTTCTTAAGGAAGAACGTGCATTTTTATTCTCATCAACCAAGATACCTGCTGCTTAGATAATGTGTATCGTGTTTCTGTGACAACATTAGTATAATATGACAGCATATATGGAATCACAATCTAAATCTTCCTTTCTTTGTACACTGTACATCTTTGTAGCCTTAGAGACAAGGAATAATTGAGTTGCTGATAATTCTGTCTCATAACTCCCTCCAAGAGAAGTCAACAGTGTTTCTGTCACTCTGTCATTCAGTGTGTGGAACACATCAAAGGATTTTTTGTACAAACCAGATTAGGATTCAGTGTGACTGTATCTTGTGTTTTTGAGCGCTCATCATGCCTTCTTGAAGTTTCTGTTTCCTCACCTGTCATATAAGGTACAAAAATAACCGTCACGTTAGACTCCAGTTCCTGACAATCCAGTGAATTATGACGTCTGTAAAAGCACTTTGACGACCATATAATTCTCTGTAAATAGAAGGTGTATTGTTCTGTGGGTGACAATCCTGTGTATGCCACGATGAGGGAGGGAAGAGAAAGACAGCGTCTGACCCTGGCCCTGGGTGCCAGCCCGCTCCGGCTACAGCCACAGCCTTCACGCAGCTCCGGAAGGTGGAGGCCACAGAAACCCGTGTGTCAGGAAGGGGCTGCAGGTGACAATGTTGTACCCAACTGCCCCCCAAGAGAAAAGATGTCACTTGTTTTGTGTCCTTGGCTGAGTTTTAGATTCAGGCCATTGACCTCAGGGACTCAGAAAGCTAAAAATTTTTTTCTTTTAGCGCCATGACTCGGATACTAATAGTTTTTCTTATTGTAATTTTTTTTCTTCTTATGAAAGGATACTGATGGAAGGAAATCTGGACATTATAGAAAAATATAAAATTCACGCATAATCACACAATCCAGAGATAATCACGGTTCACATTATGGGATATGGAGTCCTATTTTGTTTGTCTTTTTAATCTTCACATACAGTAAGTTCTCCTAGTCCTTGGTTTCACTTTCTGTGATTCCAGTTACCCAAGGTCAACTGTAGTCCAAAAATAGGTGTGTACAGTGTGATAAGATTTTTTCTGAGAGCAAGCAGAGGAAGGACTGCACTTAACTTAAAGTATATTCTTAAAGTATATTCTTAAAGTATATTCTTCTAATTGTTTTCATTTGTTATTGTTGTTTTATCCCAATTTATAAATTAGACTTTATCATGGGGATGTATATGTCTATAGAACAAGAGAGTATATATAGAGTTCAGTGCTATCCATGGTTCAGGCATCTTGGAACGTGTCTACAGAGAAGAGACAGACTACCGTGTAGGTTTGGTTTTGTTTTTGAGTCGGCATCTCCCTGTCACCCAGGCTGGAGTGTAGTGGCATGATCATGGCCCACACAGCCACGACCTCCTGGACTCAGGGAATCCTTCCACCTTGGCTTCCGAAGTAGCTGGGACTATGGGCATGTACCACCACACCCAGCTAATTATTTTATTTTGTGTTTTTAGAGGCGAGGTCTTGCCATGCTGCCTAGACTGATTTCAAAGTCCTGGGCTCAAGCGATCTTCCACCTCTGCCTCTCACCTCTGCTCTCCCCAAGAGCTGGGATCACAGGCGTGAGCCACCATGCCCAGCCAGAAGGTCTTTTCGTTGTTGCTGTAAAGCTTAAAATCCAGCTTGCCGGGCTTGGTGGCTCAGCCTGTAATCCCGCGCCTTTGGGAGGCTGAGGTGAGTGGATTGCCTGAGCCCGTGGGTTCGAGACCCACCTGGGCAGCGAGACCTCATCTCTACAATAAATCAAAAAATTAGCCAGACGTGGTAGCGTGCGCCTGTAGTCCCAGCTACTTGGAAGGCTGAGGTGGAAGGATCGCCGGAGCCCAGCAGGTCGAGGCTGCGGTGGCCGGGAGCAGCCACTGCACTCCAGTCTGGGCGACAGAGTGAGACTCCAACTCAAAAAATAAAAAAAAATCCAACGAGAGAGTTCAGACGAACAATCTCCAAAATGCTTGACCTCGGATCGGTCATTGTTTCTAGCCTTGTTTCTCCTTCTCCTTCTCCTTCATCTTCCTCCCCCCTCTTTCCCTTTCTCTCCCCCTCCCCCCTTTCTTCTGTCGGGGTCTCCCTCTGTCACCCAGGCTGGAGTGCAGTGGCACAATCAGATTTCTGGACTGAAGGAATCCACCCTTCTCGGCCTCTCAAGTAGTTGGACTACCGGCACTAGCCTCGGCCTCCCAAAGTGCTGGGATGACAGACATGGACCATTGTGCCCAGCCTTTTTCTTCTTGGATGTGAGGTTTATTTTGAATCTTGCCCATATCCAAAGAGGGTCTGTGGTAGTTTAGAGTAAAAAAAAAAAATACACACACACAAGGACATGCAGTGATAAAAAAAAAGAACACTAACGATGGTTATGCAGATGACTGATCTCAACTGTGAACAACACGATATGCGATATAGTTTTCAGGGGCTGGCAGTAATAGTAACGGCAGCACAGTTCTTTAGAGGAGAAAAGTTGTCCTGCGTTCAATACTAGGACAACTTTTTTAAGTTAATCATTTTTTAAATATAAAAGTAAGCCAGGCGCCGTGGCTCATGCCTGTAATCCCAGCATTTTGGGAGGCAGAGGTGGGAGGATTGCCTGAGCTCACGAGTTTGAGACCCGCCTGGGCAACTTAGTGAGACCATGACTCTACAATAAATCAAAAAATTAGCTGGGTGTGATGGCATGCTCCTGTGGTTCCAGCTACTTGGAAGGCTGAGGCGGAAGGATCTTCTGAGCCCAGCAGGTTGAGGCTACAGTAGCCGTGAGCATACCACTACCCTCCAGCCTGGGCAACAGTGAGACACTGACTCAAAGAATAAAATAAAATAAATATAAATATAAGAGTAAAGCAATAGGAATGTCCTTCAAGATGACCTATCAGGTTTCTGTCAACTCTAACATTCCATAATTTATAAGGAATAAATGAAACACTAAACGTTGAGGACCCCCAAAGCAAGGTAATAGCTTCAGGGAGACTGGAACAATCATGAACAGAATATTTCTTTTTGTTTTTGTTTTTTTGAGTTGGAGTCTCACTTTGTCGCCCAGACTGGAGTGCAGTGGCCGCTCCCGGCCACCGCAGCTTCGACCTGCTGGGCTCCAGCGATCCTTCCGCCTCAGCCTTCCGAGTAGCCAGAATTACAGGCATGCACTACCACGCCTGGCTGATTTTTTTTATTTATTGTAGAGATGAGGTCTCTCCAAGTTGCCCAGGCGGGTCTTGAACCCACGGGCTCAGGCAATTCACTCACCTCGACCTCCCAAAGCGCTGGGATTACAGACTGAGCCACCGAGCCCGGCCCATGAACAGAATATTAAAGTAAAGCATTCCTTTTTTTTTTTTTCCACACCTAAAGAGTAAGAGATTCTAAAGATTATTTCTCATTTTATTCCTTAAACTCTGGCACTCTTGCACACCCCCACACACACACTCTAAAAATCTACACTGATTGTGAATATTTATCAGGTTTTCAACCTTTGCAACACACCAAGAAGGTTTAAGGAGTAAATATTTAAGCCCATAAATATTTCGGCATCCTTCACCACCCCTTACCAGGAACGTTGACACGGCGTGAACCAGCTGGTGAGCTGGGCCAAGCAACTTCACAGAGCCCGGGCCAAGCTCTGGCAAGAACGTTTCCGGCCATCAGCCAACCGATCTTCCTCTCTAGGGCAAATTGTCCTCTGCATATTCACAGAGAATAGATACTTCATGATTATTTGATGGCTCAGATGGTGCCCTCTTGTAGCACTGATCTGTTGTATACTTTTATAAAAAACGGATGC
Source organism: Cephalopachus bancanus (assembly GCA_027257055.1). Classification (NCBI taxonomy): domain Eukaryota; kingdom Metazoa; phylum Chordata; class Mammalia; order Primates; family Tarsiidae; genus Cephalopachus; species Cephalopachus bancanus. The sequence goes on along the minus strand of JAPVLO010000301.1, from coordinate 398,893 downwards.
CTACGTATATGTTGAAACATCTTTCAAAGTCTAGAAATGTGATAGAATTGTAATAGATCTTAGAACAGGGAAGACACTTTTTTTTTAAAGATATGGAGTACAATTCAGGGTTAGGTATACAAATGTTGATTTTGTAGGTACCCTTGTTGATAAGGTGTGCCCCTCCCTCCCCTGGCAGTTTCCCTCAACTGCCAATCCTATCCCCACTCCCTGGGCAGTTTCCCACTACTGCCAATATCTTTCTTATAGTATTATGATAATTGTTCAAGGTCTGCTTATGAATGAGAGCATGTGGTACTCTTCTTTGGAAGACACTTTTTTTACTAGATTTCACACCACTGTTAAAAAGGCTCATGAGCTGACACTGATCATTCATGTCTCTCTTCAGTTTGAATTTGCAAACACAAAGATCAAAAACTGCATGACCTAGAAGATCATATTCCTAACTCCGTGTTTCCTTTTTTTTTTTTTTCTGAGTCAGATTCTCATTCTGTCACCCAGGCTGCAGTGCAGTGGCACACTCCAGCTAATTTTTTGATTTATTGTAGAGGTGAGGTCTCACCAAGTTGTCCAGACTGGTCTCCAAACCCCTGGGCTTGGGCAGTCCTCTTGCTTCAGCCTCCCAAATGCTGGGATGACAGACATGAGCCACCGTGCCCAACCATTTTTTCTAAAAACCTGTACTCGTTTCTCACTTTTATTCCATGTATTAACCCCGTGGTTTTTCTACATTCTTGTGTGTGAAAGGGAAAACTTGTATAATATAAAATGTATCCTTTTAGCTTTGTTTAGGTGGACAATTCAGTGACCTTAAGTACATCCACACTTCGTCACCATCTTCTGTTTCCAGAACTTTTTCAGCCTCTCAAACCGAAACTCTGTACTTATTAAACAATAATTCCCTGTCCCTCTCCTTCTCTGCTTCCTCCAGCCCCTGGCAACCACCATTCTAGCTGCTATTGCTACGAATCTGACCTCTCTTGGTACCTCCAATATGTGGGTTCATACAATATTTGTCCTTTTGTAACTAGCTTATTTCACATAGCATAATGTCTCCGAGGTTCATAGCATGTGTCAGTATTTCATTCCTTATATTCCATTGTATGTCTATATCACATTATGCTAATCCATTCATCCATCAATGGAAGTTTCGGTTGTTTCCAGATTTTTAGCTATTGTACATAGCAGTGCTATGATCATTGATGTACAAGTATCTGTTAAGTTCTGTTTCTGAGGTGAGTGGACTGCCTGAGCCCGCGGGTTCGAGACCTGCCTGGGCAACTTGGCGAGACCTCATCTCTACAATAAATAAAAAATTAGCCAGGCATGGTAGCGCGTGCCTGTAGTTCCAGCTACTTGGAAGGCTGAGGTGGAAGGATCGTCGGAGTCCAGCAGGTCGAGGCTGCGGTGGCTGGGAGCAGCCACTGCACTCCAGTCTGGATGGCTCCAACTCAAAAAAAAAAAAAAAAAGTTCTGTTTCAATTATTTTGAGTATATACCTAGTATTGGAATTTCTGACCCATGTGATATTTCTAGGTTTGTTTATTTATTTGTGTATTTATTTTTAAGTATCATCAGACCATTTTTCACAGCAGGCACCATGTTATATTTCCACTAACAGTGCACAAGGGTTCCAATTTCTCTGCTTTCTCTCCAACACTTGTAGTTTGTTTAAGTGGGAAGTGGCACATTATTGTGGCTTTGATTTGCATTTCCCTGCTGATTAGTGAAGCTGAGCACTTTTTCATGTGTTTATTGGGCATCTATAGATCTTCCTTGGAGAAATGTCTATTCAAGTCCTTTGCCCATTGGGTTGTTTCATTGGGTAGTTTGCTTTCTTGTTGTGTTGTAGGAGTTCTTAATATAGTCTCCATATTAATTTCTTAAACATGTGACTTACAAATATTTTTCCCTACACCATGGATTGTCTTTTCACTCTTTGGACAGTGCTCTTTGATATGCAAAAGTTCTCTTAGTTTTGGTGAAGTTTTATTTATTCATTTTCTTTTGTTGCTCGTGCTTTTGGTGTTATCCTAGAAATCATTGCTGAATCCAATATTATGAAACTCTTCCCCTATATTTTCTTTTTTTTTTTTTTTTTTTTGAGTTGGAGTCTCACTCTGTCACCCAGACTGGAGTGCAGTGGCTGCTCCCGGCCACCGCAGCCTCTACCTGCTGGGCTCCTGCGATCCTTCTGCCTCAGCCTTCCGAGTAGCTGGAACTACAGGTGTGCGCTACCATGCCTGGCTGATTTTTGATTTATTGTAGAGATGAGGTCTCGCCAAGTTGCCTAGGCGGGTCTTGAACCCACGGGCTCAGGCAATCCACTCACCTCAGCCTCCCAAAGGCGCGGGATTACAGGCTGAACCACCGAGCCCGACTATTTTCTTTTTTTAAAAATTATTTTTTGAGTTGGAGTCTAACTCTGTCAGGCTGGAGTGCAGTGGCACGCTCATGGCCACTGCAGCCTCGACCTGCTGTGCTCAGGCGATCCTTCCGCCTCGACCCTCCAAATAGCTGACATTACAGATGCACGCCACCCCATCTGGCTAATTTTTGTGATTTATTATAGAGACGAGGTCTCACCAAGTTGCCCAGGCTGGTCTTGAACCCGCGGGCTCAGGCAGTCCTCTCACCTCAGCCTCCCAAATTGCTGGGATTACAGGCTGAGCCACCGCGCCCAGCCCCCTATATTTTCTTCTTCTTCTTCCTTTTTTTTTTTGAGTTGGAGTCTCACTCCATTGCCCAGGCTGGAGTACAGTGACACGCTCACGGCCACCCCAGCATCAACCTGCTGGGCTCTGGCAACCCTTCCACCTCAGCCACAGGTGCACGCTACCACACCCAGCTAATTTTTGATTTATTGTAGAGATGAGGTCTCGCCAAGTTGCCCGGGCGGGTCTCAAACCTGTGGGCTCAGGCAATCCACTCACCTCGGCTTCCCAAAGTGCTGGGATTACAGACTGTGCCACCGAGCCCAGCCTCAGGATTCTTTTCAAGATGTTTTTTTCACTCCCACCAAGTCTCAGTGAAAGACCTGTGTCAACCAGTTAAGGAAATGCCTCAAATACACCTAACGTTTGTTCTAAATAATATTTCTCCCTGGTATAAGCTGAAGGAGTTTCCCAACAGACAGGTGAAAGAAAGCTGAAGTGTTTGGGGAGCTGGTGACCCCAGCAGCCAAGATACAAGGATGAGGTGGTAGTTGGGATTTGCAAGCGTTTTATTGTTAACATACTTGAAGAAACAGCAGAGGTAGGTAGTGTTTTAGGTTAGAAGAAAAATGTGTGCGTATGTGCTTGTGTGTATACATGATGTAGGTACATATATTTGGCAGCAGACGAAAGAAGAAAGGACCCATTCAACATGGTTGTGAACTGTGGGCTACAGGAGATAAAAACACATTAGCATAAAAACAAATTTCTCTCCATGCTGCCTTTGAGAAACAAAACTAGACTAGCTATAAAGACAAGCTAACCATGCTTCCAAAATAGTTGCTCTAGTTCTGTTTTATTATGGACAGAACCTAGCTGTGGTTAAAATGTAACATGTGGCCAGGTGTAGTGGTTCACGCCTGTCATCTCAGCACTTTGGGAAACCGAGGAGAATTGCTCGAGCCCAGGAGTTTGGGACAAGCCTGGGCAACATAGTGAAGTCCTGTCTCTACAAATCGCACCCCCCCAAATTAGCCCGGTGTGGTGAAGTGTACCTGTAGTCCCAGCTACTCCAGAGACGGAGACAGAAGGATCGCCTGAGTCCAGCAGGTCGAGGCTGTGATGAGCTGTGAACCTGCCACTGCAGTCTCACCTGGGTGACAGAGTGAGATCCCAACTCAAAAAAATATATAAATAAAATGTGAAGTCTGTCTAGACCTCCCTTACAGAATCTCGAGAAGGGAGAAGAACCCCAGGTTGTGTAAGCTGCCTCACCTGTGACCAACTGGCTGCTGTCAGATGGGCTTGGAGCTAACAGTGGTGTCTCACTATTGCACCAGACAGTTTCAGGATTTTCCACGTGAACACATTCTCAGCGTTCAGTTGCTTGGTGTTGGCAGTTGGGTGTCCAAATTCCAAATAGATAATTGTTATCTTATTAAGTCTCTGACTTTAGGATTTGTGAGAAACAAGCTGTGACCCAGTCCATCCCTCTCCTGGTTTTCTGGGGGACGGTTTAGGTCCTGAGCAGCATCAGCTGCTTGGGGGGGGTCCCTATTTTCTCTTTATCATAAAAGGAGATTTGGAGCCAAGCGCAGTGGCTCATGCCTATATTACCAGCGCTTTGGGAGGCCGAGGTGGGAGGATTGCTTGAGGCCAGTTCAAGACCAAAATAGTGAGATCCTCCTCTACAAAAAAAGAGTGCAGAAGGCTAGGGATTTGGAGAAAAAGGAAATAACTATGCCAATTAAATTTTCTGTTGCAGGATGGGATACGATAGGCCATGCTCTTAAAAATAATTTGCAAGGCTGGTGCATTATATTTCCCTTGAAGCAGTAAAGTCATTTCACACTTAATTAACTCAAAAATATCCAATATTTCCCTGTGAGACTGGGGATAAATGATTAGCTCAAATCAGGGCCGTTTTTACTGCTTTGTTAGCTTTTCAATCGAAAGATTAACTCCAAGAGCACACAGAGAAAGTACAGAGTACGGAGACACAAGCAGCAATTAGACGCCAACAGTAACCCCGGGAGGTTAGTGTCCTGGGAACGGCCTGAGTTTCCCGACACTGAGAGATTTAATATTCAATTCTCCAGGTTCAGTAAGACTGACCGTGTGTGTTCTGTTTGTTTCCATTCTTCATCAAAGTGCATGTCATGAGTTTAATTAAATATAGTTCTGCTTTCCATGTAACTCGAAGGATTTCCAGCTCACTTTAGCTGCCTGCTTAAATTATAGAGACGAGAACACTGGATTTCCTTCCCTCCCTCTCCTCTTTCTTCTCCTTTTAATAAATATCTTTCCACAGAAGTAAAGAGAGGAATTTTGTTTTTTCCAAATATCTGCAATTACTACCTAAAAAATTATTTATATATACATTTAGCACTTAAGTAGTTTTTGTTGTTGTTGTTTTTGTTTTGGCTTTTGCTTTTTTTAAAAAAAATTTGAGTCAGGGTCCCACTGTCACTCAGGCTGAAGTGCAGTGGCACAATCGTGGCTCTCACCACAGCCTCGACCTTCCGAGCTAGGTGATTCTTCTCCCTCGGCCTTCCAAGTAGCTGGAACTATAGGCACATATCACCACGCGTGAACATTTTTTTGGCTTTCTGTAGAGATGAGGTCTTGCTGTGTTGCCCAGGCTGGTCTTGAGCTCGGGCTCAAGCAATCCTCCCACCTTGGCCTCCCGAAGTGCTGGGATTAAAGTGCCACTGCACCGGGCAAAACATAAGTAGCTTTTAACCGTCACACTCTCTTCCCTTTTCAGTTTTAAACCATATACACTACATTTTGTTCAGATTGGATATCCATTAGAGAGGGTTCCATTTACAATATACAAACAAAGATGAAAGCATACAGCTAATCAGACCAGTGACTTGTCTTCCTTCATGTCTGGTATACTTATTACTTATGAACCAAGGTCATTACCTCGGAAAACCTGGGAGAGTAAATGAGAATTTGAGACGGGAGAGAGGGAAAAAATCAACAAGAAAAAGAAAAGGCAAAGGAAAATTGAACAGAGAGAACGGATGGCAGATGGGAGGAGCGATCTTTCCCTGTGAAATCCAGGTCTTTCTGTTATCCTCCCTGTGAGCTGATTTTCCCTCTGTAGCACAAGGATATTGCTTCCGAGGGTGGCTCACTGTCATGGACTGTCGGAAGGCGGAGACATGGATGGGTGGAAAGCTCTGGGCTCCACACAGATGCGTTCATGAGCTTCTGTCTGTGTGCTTAGGCTCCGATGCTTTAATTACCCAGTCCTGCTGCTGCATGGTGCAGACCTGCCCAGGAGCAGAGACGAGCCAGCGTGAAGGGGACCCTGTCCCTGTGCCAGTACCTTCCTCAGTCTTTTTCACAGGTGGCCACAGAAGGCAGCTGCACCCGTGTTCATGGGTCCATTTTCTATATTTAAAATCAGAGCACCTTCCTCCCCACTTAAAATTAGGTACATAGAGGGCCAGGCGAAGTGACTCACACCTGTAATCCCAGCACGATGGAAAGCCGAGGCGGGAGGATTGCTTGAGACCAGGGATTTGAGACCACCCTGGGTAATATAATGAGACCTTGTCTCTACAAAAAAAAATTTAAAAATCAGCCGGGCTCGGTGGCTCAGACTGTAATCCCGCACCTTTGGGAGACTGAGGTGAGTGGATTGCCTGAGCCCGTGGGTTCGAGACCCTCCTGGGCAGCGAGACCTCATCTCTACACAAATCAAAAAATCAGCCGGACGTGGTAGCGCATGCCTGTAATTCAGGCTACTCGGAAGGCTGAGGCAGAAGAATCTCTGGAGCCCAGCAGGTCGAGGCTGCGGTGGCTGGGAGCGGCCACTGCACTCCAGTCTGGGTGACAGAGTGAGACTCCACTCAAAAAAAAAAAAAACAAAATTAGGCGGGTGTGGAGGTGCATGCCTGTGTTCCCTACTACATGGGAGGATGAGGTGGGAGGATCACTTGAGCCCAGGAAGTCAAGGCCGCGGTGAGCCGTGATTGTGCCAGTGCACTCCAGCCTGGACGACAGAATGAGACTCTGACTCAAAAAATAAAAATACAGTTAGGCCGGGCTCGGTGGCTCAGCCTGTAATCCCGCACCTTTGGGAAGCTGAGGTGAGTGGATTGCCTGAGCCCGCGGGTTCGAGACCCACCTGGGCAGCAAGACCTCATCTCTACAATAAATCAAAAAATCAGCCGGGCATGGTAGCGCATGCCTGTAATTCCGGCTACTCAGAAGGCTGAGGCGGAAGGATCTCCAGAGCCCAGCAGGCGAGGCTGCGGTGGCCAGGAGCGGCCACTGCACTCCAGTCTGGGCAACTGAGTGAAACTCTAACTAAAAAAAAATATATAGTTAGATATATAGAAGATCCATCTTTAAAGATGAGCGATCTCAACAGCCAGTATGAATGCTTCCTCTGTGCGAGCCCCTTAGGGTGCTCTCCATGGATCATTTGATGCCATATCTATGCCAATCTCGTAACATGGTTTTTTCGCTTTTGTTTTTGTTTTTGAGTTGGAGTTTCACTCGGTCGCCCAGATTGGATTGCAGTGGCCACTCCCAGCCACCGCACTGCAGCCTCAACCTGCTGGGCTCCGGCAATCCTTCCGCCTCAGCCTTCCAAGTAGCTGGAAGTACAGGTGCGAGCTACCATGCCCAACTAATTTTTGATTTATTGTAGAGATGAGGTCTTGCCAAGTTGCGCAGGCGGGTCTCGAACCCGCAGGCTCAGGCAATCCACTCACCTCAGCCTCCCACAGGCGCGGGATTACAGGCTGAGCCACCGAGCCTGGCTAACATGGTTATTTTTATTAGTCCCACTTTTCAGTTGAGTGAACTGAGGCTTGGGAGATTGACTTACCACCTGAAGTCACACAGCTTATAAGCAGGGTTAAACTCAAGCAGTCCAGCTCTGGCACCCAAGCACTTTAATACCCAGCCTCTCAAACTATCTTCAAGGAAAAGAGTGCTTAAACATGACCAAACCCATGTATGTGTATGTCCTTGTGGCATAAATCCTTTCCCAAATTCCTGAGACAGTGTAGGAAAAAAATCTATACACCTGGAATTCCAGCACTTTGGGAGGCTGAGCTGAGAGGATTGCCTGAGCCCACGGGTTCGAGACCAGTCTGGGCAACTCAGCTTGGTGAGATCTCATCTCTATAATAAATCAGAATAGTAGCTGGGCGTGGTGACACACGCCTGTAGTTCCAGCTACTTGGAAGGCTGAGGTGAAAGGATCGCCTGAGCCCAGCAGGTTGACGCTGGGGTGGCTGTGAGCATGCCACTGCACTCCAGCCTGGGTGACAGAGTGAGACTCTGACTCAAAAAAGAAAAACAAAATTAGGAGAAACAGCATGTCGGCTAAGGCAACCCCCCTCCCAAAAAAAACCAAAGTGATGGTAGTTGCATGCCGGCCTGACAAGCAGCTGCTTAAGAAGTATATCTGGAGATATCACTGGCATTCACTACAGTCCAGCAGGGCTTGGCATGTCTTTTCCACCTCACGTTGCTGTGCCAGGCTGTGTGTCAGACAGGCCAGCACCTGTACCCAAGTCAGCCTGTGCACTCTTTGATGGGCTGCATCTGTTCATGCAGGCACGCCATCAGGCAGTCCTTGGTGAGACAATCTGCACACAGTTCTAGATGCAGGGAAACCACGAAACGGACTGAGTAAATCCTTAAATGAAAAATGCCCAGAGCAGTCTGGTGGAAGCTACCTGTGACAATAAAATTCTTTTTGTAGCTTGTTGTCCTACCATGTCTCTTACAAAAGACGGGCCTCGTTTATTGATTTTTTTCCATTCACTCATTCCTTTATTCAAACGTTCTTTCATGCGGTGCCAGGCACTGGACGGCAAAATAAAACAAGTGTCCCTGTCTTGGAAAAGTTTCACTGAGAGCTAATGAAATAAGGTTTAAACCATATTGTTTTAATTTTTCTAAGACGTTTGCAACAATGTATAAAGAAGTAGAAATAGCCTAAAATATCTAAAATCTCTTCATAAAAGAAAGTGAATTTGGCTGGGTGCAGTGACTCACACCTGCAATCCCAGCACGGTGGGAGAACTACTTGAAGCCATGGGTTTGAGACCATCCTGGACAGCATAGCGAGATCTCATCTCTACAAAAAATCAAAATATAAACTGGGTATGGTGGTGCATGCCTGTAGCTCCAGCTATTCAAGAGGCTGAGGATCACCTGTGCCCTGGAGGCCAAGGCTGCGGTGAGCCGTGATCATGCCAGTGCACTCCAGCCTTGGCAACAGAGTGAGACCCCAACTCAAAAAAAAAAAAAGTGAATGTTACTTTTTCTGTTGTTAAAGAGTCTCTCTCAGATGGTCTCATCTCCTAAGAGTTCTTTGAAAAGACCTTAAGACAAATTAAGTTGGTAAAACAGCCCACAAGATTCACAAACACCCACCACAGACTGACCCAGACTCCTTCTTACACCATGGGCTCAGGGTTCTTTCTTTTCCAAGCTTTTACAGTAAACAGTTAAGGCCTGAGGGTTTAACTTCTGCTAGAAGGACAGTTTTGTTTCTCACTCTGTACAAAAAAAAGAGAAGGATTTAAATATCATTAGAGGAAAAATAAAGTTAGAAAGCTGAGTAAAGGAAAAACGACATTTAAACATTTAATGAATACAAAGGAAGTGCATTTTCTGAATTAAAGCTGTGTTTTTTGTTTTGTTTTGTTTTGAGTTGGAGTCTCACTCTGTCACCCAGACTGGAGTGCAGTGGCACGCTTCTGGCCACCGCAGCCTCCACCTGCTGAACTCCAGTGATCCTTCTGCCTCAGCCTTCCAAGTAGCTGAAACTATAGGCACGCGCTACCACACCAGCTAATTTTTGATTTATTGTAGAGATGAGGTCTCACCGAATTGCCCGGGCAGGTCTCAAACCCACGGACTCAGGCAATCCACTCACCTCAGCTTCCCAAAGTGCTGGGATTACAGGCTGAGCCACTGAGCCCGGCCTAAAGCTGTGTTTTAATGCACATTTTTTTAGTTCCCTCTCACTAGAAAGCTCGCTTTCTTTTTTTTTTGCTCTCAAAGAGTCATACTGCCACACAATTTTGGAGTACTTAAACTTATTTTCAACTTCAAAAATAGCCCCCATTCCACGTAAACATTTGTAGAATTAACCCGTGGCATCCTCCGTGTGGAGGGTATTCCTGGGCACATGCTATTCACTGTAAGTCCTGCCTTGAGAGACTGGCCAGGAAGACACAAAGGACACCAGCATCAAACAGGGACTGGCTCACAGCTGTAATAGAAGTGACTAACGTTAACCAAATAAGATCGGAAGTTCACACCCAAAACTGAAGCTGATGTTGACTCTGCCACTCGACGTCCCTTGTTGCAGGATGGGCCATTGGTCATTTTTCTTACAAAGACACCTGCGACATATTCGTATACTGCTCTTTGACGCACCACCAGCAGCATAATGATGGCCTGTATTCTGGAGAACGTGTGGTCACGTGCTGCATGGACCGTGCGATTACTGTGTAACCTTACAGCTACTGTTTGCAATTGACTGACAGAGTTTGAACTTAGGAGGAAAAGAATAGCATTGACACACCATCGTCATGACTGCCTATGTTTATCGTTGCGAAAATTCATTTTCTAAATCTGTTTTGGCATCAATTCAGGATATTGAACAAATGAAAAATATCCTTTACACGCTCATTTTAGAGTTTTTGGACTTTGTTTTTGAGTCAGAGTCTTACTCTGACACCCGGGCTGGAGGGCAGTGGCATGACCATGGCTCACCTCAGCCTCCACCTCTTGTGCTCAGTGATCCTTCCGCCCCAGCCTCCCAGTTAGCTGGGGCCAAAGTCGTGAGCCACCATACTTGGCTAATTTTTTTGATTTTTTTGTAGAAACGAAGTCTTACTGTGTTGCTCAGGCTGGTCTCAAACTCCTAGACTCAAGCAATCCTCCCACCTCTTGGGCCTCCTAAGCTGCCACTCCCGGCCTCACCTAAAATCGATTTTTAAGTTTAAAGGTATTGTTTGGCCATGTTAACTAGTTTACAAAGAAGTGAAAATAGGCCACAGGACAGTGAGAAGAACTCTTGAAAGGTTAAGGGAATGGTGGTGGCTGTGTAGAAATGAACGTGGGGTGTAGTCGAGAAAAATAGTTCCCCAGCACCTGACAATGGATCTGCACTGGCACTCCTGATAGTGGTGTTATTCTGTTAACACTGACTGTTGTAAGTAAGAACGTAACAAAGGAAGGGTATCATGGTAGAAGAATCTTGGGGCTGGGTGCAGCGGCTCAAGCCTATAATCCCAGGCAATTTGGGAGGCTGAAGTGGGAGGATCACTTGAGCCCAGGAGTTCGAGACCCACCTAGGCAACATTGCGAGATCTTGTCTCTACAAAAAGTCAAAAAGTTAGCTGGACATGGTGGTTTCTGGGTAGCTGGGACTACAGGTGCACGCCACCATGCCCAGCTAATTTTGTTTTTATTTTTCGTAGAGATGAAGTCTTGCTATGTTGTCCAGGCTGGTCTTGGACTCCCGGGCTCAAGCGATCCTCCAGTCCCGGCCTCCCAAAGTGCCGGGATTATAAGTGAGAGCCACTTCGCTGGGCCGGGCTGAACAGTCTTATATGGTTTTGCATGTTTCCTCTTCACCCCACTGCCGTGGTTTCTAGCACTATCTCTAAATATTTATTGCCACTGATTAGGTTATTAAGAAGAAAACCCTAATCCATTTATTATTTTATAAATAATTATCTTTTAAGTGCCAAGCTTTGAGCACCCTGTGACAACCAAGAAGAGACACAGACTCTGCTTTCTTGCAGTTGACATTGCAGTTGTAGAAACAGGACTTAGAAAAAATCATGGTAGTGGCGGCAGGTATTACGCAAGGGGGTATTTACAATAAACAGTGGCTCTGACCTGGCGGGTCCTGGACTGGGGCTGACAAGATGCAGAACTCCAGGTTTTTCTGGCCCCTTTCATTCCTGGGATTCAGATCTCGGCTCTTTGTAAACACGAGACCTCCTGCTTGCTTAAGAGGATGGCTCATAAACACAGGTAGAAACTTGCTTGTGTTCCTCAGAAGAAAACCCCTGGAGCAGGAACCACCCCGCTTCCTCGAGGACTGGTCCTGCATTTTCTAGTCTGACTCCAGCTCCATGGCACCCCCTTCACCCACCACAGAGGGCGGGAGGTTTAGACCCTTCCAATCTGGCCTCACCCTTTGAGCCTCATCCCCCGCCTGGTACCTGCCTCCGACATTCCAGCCATCGGGACTGCTCCGGCGTTTCTGCCAGTGCCCATCCTTGCTGATGGCATTTCCTCTCTTTGTCTCCTTCCTCTTCTTCATCCATCCTTGCTGGACCCTGAGCTCCATGGGCAGTGCAGCTGTGTTGCCCAGCAGCTAGCACGGCCTGGCATACAGCAAGTGCTCAATTTGTGCTTGAGTGTGTGAATGAATGCACGCATATGCAAATATTGTTGAATCACCGATTCCATCAGATCATTGTCTTTTGCCTAAGGGTGTGTACGCTGTTGACTTTAGTACCAGTGACTTGCCTGTGTCCCCAAAGCACACCTTCAGTGATTATTCATCGTGTGTCTTTGTGAGAAACAAAAAAAATGAATCTTAAGTAAGGGTTATTACATTATTAAAGAAACCAGTAATGACATTTGAGAATAGTCTAAGTCTTAAAAACCAGCTTGCCAACAGCTGTCATGTGTCCATGAAGCAGAGGGGTCAGATTCTTTCTTTTTTTTTTTTCTGAGTCAGAGTTTCACTCTGTCACCCAAGCTGGAGGGCAGTAGCACAATCATGGCCACCGCAGCCTCAACCTGCTTGGCTCAGGTGATCCTTCCACCTCAGCCTTCCAAGTAGCTGGAACTACAGGCATGCACCACCACACCTAGCTAATGTCTTGATTAATTGTAGAGACAAAGTCTCATCAAGTTGCCCAGGCTAGTCTTGAACCCTTGGGCTCAGGCAATCCTCTCACCTCCACCTCCCAAAGTGCTGGAATGACAGGCATGAGCCACCGTGCCTGACGAGGAGTCTGAATTTCAATGGGATGCTTTGGTACCGTGGTAGACCCTTAGCCTGATTTCAGAAGTGGTGTCCAGGTGACCCAATCGGTTTTCCTGTGGTGACAAATCAATTGGAATCTGTGTGCTAATGCTTTATGGTGGTCGTTGTTTGGTTTGAAAAATTGGATTGATAGCGTTTGAAGCAGATTAATATAAGTAGTGTGATGTCACAGAGCCAGGGTGGCCCCTTGTGCATTTCTCGGCCTTGATAGCCTTGGCAATAAAAGCCAGGTTCAGACCCCAAGCCCAGGATGGGGACGGACAATATAAAATAACAACTTCTTCCACCATGTACAAGTATAGTGTATAATCATAGTTCCCGGCCCCATGGTGGACTCCATCCATGGCTCTCAACAGAAAGCAGCTCTGCGCATGCCCACAGCCTCCATTCGCAACGTCTGAGATGTTTCTGGTTATCACAACATCATGGATGGTTCTGTGTTCCATCTGGGGTGCTTCTGTGTCTGGTGGGGAGAGAGCAGGGGTTTCATGAAACATCTGCAACACACAGGACAGCACCCCACAACATAGAATTGTCACACCCCAAATGTCAACAGGGCTGAAATTCAGAAACTGTGTATTAAATAGTATTTACATTCCCGTTAAGGCTCGCGTGATGGGATTATTTTTGGTTTTGTTTTTGGGGTCCGGGTCTCACTCTGTTGCCCAGGCTGGAGGGCGGTGGCACAATCACAGCTCACTACAGCCTCCACCCCCTGGACTCAGGTTATCCTTCGGCGTCTGCCTCCTGAGGAGCTTGGACTACAGGTGCGCACCACCACACCTGGCTAATTTTTATATTTTTTTGTAGACGTGGTCTTGCTCTGTTGCCCAGGCTGGTCTTCGAACTCCTGGGTTCAAGCGATCCTCCCACCTCGGCCTCCCAAGTGCTGTGATTACAGGCGTGAGCCACCATGCCCGGCTGATTGTGGAATTTTTGTGTAGTTAGATAATATATGTGAAGGAATTGTATTAACTGAAAAACACGAAAAATTCAAGCTACTATTATAGGATATAAGACCCTCTGGCTTCTCCTTCCTGCTCCCCGTTTCTGGTATCTGTCTGCCAGTCAGTCTGTCTTCCTTGCCAGAGCCCTCAAAGGTCAAAGGAGCAAAGATAAGGAGCGAACCTGGGTCTTTCCTCCTGCTTCTTCAGAGTTTGGGGAAACATTGGCCCATGCGGCATACGTGTGCTGAATTTGCAGGTTTGGTTATTTTTTTCAGCGTTACCCTACAACCTGTTGAAAAGACTAGCTTGAGTACTGCTTATCTAAAAAGAGCACGAGATAGGCCAGGCTCAGTGGCTCAGTCTGGAATCCCAGCACTTTGGGAGGCCGAGGCGAGTGGATTGCCTGAGCCCGCGGGTTCGAGACCAGCCCAGGCAACTTGACGAGACTTCATCTCTACAATTACAAAAGAAAAATCAGCCAGGCATGGTAGCGCGCACCTAGAGCTCTGGCTATTCAGAAGGCTGAGGCATAAGGATCACCAGGGCCCAGCAGGTCGACGCGGCGGTGGCCGTGAGCATGCGTGCCACTGCACTCCAGCCTGGGTGACAAAGACTCCAACTCAAAAAAAAAAAAGGGCACGAGAGCAGATTTCTAATGGGTACCTGTGTGCTGCCAAGCACGTGTAGAAAATCCCCCTCTCCGTCCCTTTAGGGCCTGTGGCTTCACCTCTTCGTGGTCTAAAGTTGATGTCCCTGAGAATCCACAGCAAGATGCCACCGTCTCAGGGATGAGTGATAGAAAAGCCTGGGAACGCTGAGCCTCTTGGCTTTGCATTTGTTCAGCAGATGCAGTTGTTCATCGAATGATGTGCTCTGTCAGGCATCAATACAGTCATGCCCCTGGTGATGGAGGGGACAAACACTGCCTCAGCATAGCCTGGGTGGCAGAAGCCCTGGCCTGGGATGTCCTCCTTCCACTGTCTCCATCCTCTCAGGATTTTACCCAACGAAAGGAGAGTCATGGAAAGATTTTTAATATGTCCCAAGGGCCATGCCTTGAAATAGCATAAGGTCACCACTGAGATACAAAAAAAAAAAAAAAGAGCCTGGCTGAGTGCAGTGGCTCACACTTGTAACCCCACTTTGGAAAACCAAGGTGGGAGGATCGCTTGAGCCGGGAGTTTGAGACCAGCCTGGGCAACGATTTAAGACCTTGACTGTTTGGCCCTGGGGGCAGTTCTGTGTTTGGCTTTATCTGAGCGGAACTCCTGCACTTTCCAACCATGAGGTAAGAGAACCGGCACCGGGTCCACCTGCTAGTGGGAGTGGTCCCTCCAATGTTTATTCTACTGGGTGGTGGCAACTTGGAATAAGGCAGTAAGATAAAATGCTCAGGGCAAGGCCAAATCTTAGAAACTTTTTGCAGAAGTCTCTTCGTTTTTTTGTTTTTTGTTTTTTGGGGGGCTTTTTGGCATCTTTTAATCCTCTGATTTCCACCCCCAGCTTGAGGCAATATCCTCCTTTACGAAATAATGTTTCTGTAAAGCACAAGGTTATTCTCAAGTTTTGTGGCAAACGCCTCCCTAAACTTGAATTATCACCTTTAAGTGACATTCTTTAAAGTAATGACAGTTGGCTAGGCACGGTGGCTCACTCCTGTAATCCCAACACTTGAGAGGCAGAGGTGAGAGGATTGCCTGAGCCCAGTGGTTTGAGACCAGCCTGGGCAACTTGGCAAGACCTCATCTCTACAATAAATAAATAATAGCTGGGTGTGGTGGCATGCATCTGTCTCTCCAGCTACTTGGAAGGCTGAGGCAGAAGGATTGCCTGAGCCTAGAAGGTCCAGGCTGTGGTGGTCAGGAGCATGCCACTGTACTTCAGCCGGGCGACAGAGTGAGACTCCAACCCTTCCCCCCAAAAAGTAATGAGAATTGCTAAATTTTTTTAATGCATTGTGTAGAAGACTTTGCCTGATGTCATTTAATCCTGGAACTAGTCCTGACATGGGTGTGATTTCCAGAACCATCTTAGAGATACGGAAATGGAACTGAGGCACTCTGCCTTAGGAGACAGCGAGTGTCCCAGTCACGGTCTGAACTCTTATTTCTTAGACTGCAAAGTCTTTGCTCTTCACCAGGCTGGTGGGATCACCTCTGTGCATTGCATGTGACAGGTGATGCTTCAGAAGTGACTACTGAGACACAATTTTATGTCATAAATAAGGACTGTCAAAATAGAAATGTAGCCACAGAGACAGAATGACCTCCTGGATAAACACATTCTGAAACCTTCCGCTGAATTAAATTCTAGCGAGTGGTTGGAAGACACTTGCCCCACTGAATATGTCTTCAGATTGTAATTTGTCAGTTGCTAGGCAAATAGAACTCCCCAGAATTCCAGATCGCATACTTATCTCTCAGTCACACACACACACCCTCCAAGTGCTAGGAACCAAAGTTCACTGGTAGTCTGGATAATTCTAGAGTAAACTGACACCTGGTTTTGATCCTAGGTAAAGACTGGTATGTAAACACTGGAAATATTTCCCAGTAGGGTGCTGGTACACCTTGCCCTCCAAAATGTCTCAGCTCAGGCCGGGCACGGAGGTGACTCACGCCTGTAATGCCAGCACTTTGGGAGACTGAGGAAGGAGGACTGCTTGAGTCCAGGAGTTCAAGATCAGCCTGGGTAACAGAGTAAGACTTTGCATCTACAAAAATAAATAATAAATAAATAAATAAATAGCTGAGCATGGTGGGGTGCACCTCTAGTTCCAGCTACTAGGGAGGCTGAGGTTGGAGGATTGCCTGAGCCCAGGAGGTTAAGGCTGCAGTGAGCCATGATTGTGGCACTGTACTCTAACCTGGGCAACAGAGTGAGACCCCAAATCAAAAAAAAAAAAAAAAAGAAAAAGAATAAAAATAATGCCCCAGTTCAAAGTTAAAGTTAAATCCTAATGCAAGATACTCTGAACCAATGCCAAAAAGAAAATCCAAATCCTTGAAGATTTTTGCTCTTGAGTTTGTCCTGAAATTTCATTTTAACCCAATAAGGTCATACTCTTCCTAAAACAAAACAGAAATTCTGGCTAGTAGTTCAAAATAATAATAGCTTGATTTGAAAGTGTTTCGGTTTTTTTTTTCTGAGTTGGAGTCTCTGTCACTTAGGCTGGAACACAGTGCCACACTCACGGCCACTGCAGCCTCTACCTGCTGGGCTCAGGCAATCCCTCCACCTCAGCCTTCCAAGTAGCTGGAAACATAGGTGTGTGCCATCACACCCAACTAATTTTTTTGTTTTTGTTGTCAGTGTAGGATAAAATCTCTTGCCAAGTTGCCCAGGCCGGTCTCAAATCCGTGGGCTCAGGCAATCTTCTTGTCTCCACCTCCCAAATACTGGGATTACAGGCGTGAGCCACTGCACCTGACTGAAAGTTTTTTGTTTTTTGTTGCTTTTTTAGTTTTAAAACAAAGTTTATTTGGAAAGTAAGTTAGAGAGAGAGAGAGAGAGAGAAGATTCACCTCCCCAAGGTAAGGGTGGGGACCGATGCTAAGAAAATATGGTGGCCACAGCACAAAGAGCCATGTGGAGACACCTAACAAAGCAGTGGCCTGAAAGTATTTTTTAATGCTTGTTTTATATGCCAAACTGTAAGTGATTTGCTTCCAATATATTGCTATGTGTGCTTAATGCCAGCAGCCTCCAGTGAAGACCTGTGTGTTTTTAGTGTGTGCGAGGATAGCTGTGTTGGAGGGTCCCACCTCAGGAGATGTGGTGTCCACGCGGACAGGTGGGCCTTTGGCTGCCAGTGTGGCAAGTCGCTTCAGGTTCTTTCTGGAAGCATCTGTTCAAGGTGCCAAGAATTGGCTGAGAAACAGGCTGACATTTGGATGCCTCAGCCACATGACCAGTGGAGAAGCACACTGTCAGGCGGCTTACCCTCTGCCAGTCTCCCCTGAAGCCCACAGGAGAGGCTTCGCCAACAGGCTGGCTTCAAGTTGACTGAGGTCACCGCTTGCCTGTTTCCTGTAAACACAGAATCTTCCATAGGAGCAGGTTCAATGTTTCTTGTTTTTTTTTTTTTCCCAAAGTTCAGAGTTCTTATGCTAACATTCCTCGATCACTTAGTTCTAGGTTCGCACTGGGAACTTTCCACGTGTCATTTCATTGAATCCTCATCCCAGCCTATGATGAGACTCCTTGAGGGGCAGCTGTGGCACCAGCTCTAAGCCAGACCATCGGGATTCAAAGACCAGAGAATCTGCTTCACCCCTCTGTGCCTCAGTTTCCTTATCTGTAAGGCAGAGATCCTAATACTATCCGTCTGGACTTTGTGGGGACTGGAGTGAATTAATGCACATGATGGGCACAGCAACACTCTGCCTGGCACATAATAGACATCGACTAAATATTAAATTGCCATTTTAGAGATGAGAATACTGAGACTTCCAGAGGTTAAATGACTTTTTCCAAGGTTAGTAAGCAAGTAATCGCAGGAGCCAAGCTTTGGACCAGGGCTTTCTGACTCCAGAGACTGTGCCTTGAGCTAATAGGCAAGGAAGCCTAAATCAGACTGCCTGCTCCATTTTGGAACTGTCACATGTCACACAGATGATTTTGGAGACTTCTGTGCCATTTATCTAGATGTTTTGTGTCATTCACAGATAAGGTCCAACTTTTTTTTTTTTTTACTTTATTGTATTATAGAGATGCAGGGTCCATGTCAGGGTTAGGTGCATAAGTAATTTACATGCAGATGAACTTTGGTCCTCCAACTAACCCTCACTTCTCCTCGCTCGCAGGTATCCTTTGTGTTGCCATGCAGATGGAGGAGATGTCCCCTCCATCTCCCCCCACAGTGTCCTGCGACTGAAGATCCCGCCCTTGTGCGATTGTGATTAATGTTCAGGTCCCACTTAGGAATGGAACGTGTGGCATTCGGGTCTCTGTTTCTGTGATAGATCGCTTAGTATGATGGTCTCCTGCTCCATCCAGTTTGCTGCAGTGTCCATGATTTTGTCCTTCTTTACAGCTGCGTAATACTCCGTCATGTATATGTATAAGGCTCAGCTCTTGAAGTCTACTTATTAGTTGTGTGTTCACACTTGTACCCTGAGCGAGAACCTCATCATGCAAATCCAGCATTTCATGCTGTTTCTCAGACACGCCCCCACCTTGCTCCCCCATGCTTATTTTATGTTTTGTTGTTGTTTTATAATGGCCATCTTGATGAGGGTGAGGTAGTATCTTATTGTGGTTCTTACTTGTTTTTATGCAAGATTTGCCGTGCAAAAGACACAGCAGATTTGGATATTCCATCAATCAATGCCTGGAACAAATTAGATATATGCATGTACTTAGGCATTTATTTCTCTCCTCGCTCCAGAATTATGTGAGATGGCTTCTTAAGAACATGCAAGCTATAAGATGAATAATATAATAATATATGTAGCTCAATTCGTGACATTGGGAATATAGAAGAAAACTGATCATAAAAAAAGAAACTACAGCTCGAATCAGATGAACATGAAAGAATGCTGCGATGTCCTACAAAGACTAAAGCTGGAGTGAAAAAGTCAATGCTGAACTTCTTAGTGGCCAAAGCAAAAAGGGAAACAAGGCCACTCACATGGTTTGCTCATTTCAGATGACGAAATGTTCTTGGCTCATTGATGTAAGAAATAAGCTCAAACTATTTTGAAATGTTTAAGGAGACAATTATGTTACTGACACCAGCAGATTTCAGACTAAAAGCACATGGAGATTTTGATTAAATTATTGGTGCTGGGACTAGAAAGTACTTCACAGCCTGACCCCTATAAGATACATTTTGTGTAAAACAGTAGTAGTTTCAGAGTACAGTTAGGAAAACAAAAAGT
This sequence comes from Cephalopachus bancanus, assembly GCA_027257055.1. Taxonomy (NCBI): domain Eukaryota; kingdom Metazoa; phylum Chordata; class Mammalia; order Primates; family Tarsiidae; genus Cephalopachus; species Cephalopachus bancanus. Next base: position 379,350 of record JAPVLO010000301.1, on the reverse strand, counting down.
CACTCCGCCCACCTTAGCAAGGCAGTAAGTTCTGTTCCTTTGGACTTAAGTCAGCTAATGTTTTATGTAGCATGACAGGTAAAACCTTGAATTATCTAATAAGTGTTTATATATTTGCCTGGCACTATACAGGTCACAGATTATAAATATGCATGTGTTTGTACAAGTAGTCTTTTTTTGTTTTGAGTTGGAGTCTCACTCTGTTGCCCCATCTGGAGTACAGTGACACCATCAAGCTCACTGCAGCTTCAAGATCCTGGACTCAAGGGTCCTTCTGCCTCAGCCTCCCAAGTAACTGGGACTATAGGCACACACTGCCACGCCCAGATACTGTTTTGTAAAGAGACCAGATCTTGCTATGTTGCCCAGGTTGGTCTCGAACTCCTGGCCTCAAACTGTCCTCCTGCCCTGGCCTCCCAAAGTGCTGGGATTACAGGTGTGAGCCACCGAGTCTGGCACAAATAATCTTTTAAAAAATATTTCTTTCATTTGGAAGGAGGGAAAGATCTTCAGTTCAAATCTGATACTGAAGTTTCTTTTTTAACTTGAAACTACAGAAACTAACGTGTTATTTTCTTTCTTTCTTTGAGTCAGAGTCTCACTCTGTTACCCAGGCTGAACTGCAGTGGCATGCTCACGACTCGACCTGCTGGGCTCAGGCAATCCTTCCACTTCAGTCTTCCAAGTAGCTGGAATTACAGGCATGCGCCACCAAACCCAGCTAATTTTTTTATTTTATTGTAGAGATGTGGTCTCACCAAATTGCCCAGGCTGATCTTGAACTTGTGGGCTCAGGCAATCCTCTCACCTCAGCCAGGAATTATAGGTGTGAGCCACCATGCCTGGCCTACGTGTTATTTTCAAAGTGGACTAGAAAAAAATTTTACATTAATGTCTGTCAAACCAGCTTCAAGCAAAGAAAACAGAAAATAAGGAGCCAATCCAACAGATGTTTTTAAAGAACTGAGAATGTTTACCTTAAAAATTGCTGTAAGATGGAAAGAATTGGCCTTAAGTGTTACTCAGAAGTTTGGGTGAGAGGTAATTACTGGCAGTTGTTAAGTTTACCATGTCCCAGGCACTTGCTCTTCTAAACCTAAGGAGCTTAATACTGTCATCATTCCCATTTTACTGGTAGGGAAACTGAGGCACAGAGCACATAAGCGCCCTTGCTCCAGGTCATACAACGGCCATGCACTCAGGTTCTGGGTCACATACCACCTGTGGACCTGGGCGCCTTTCATGTCACAGCCCGTGACCCAGAGAAGCGCACTGTTCTGACTGGCAAATGTCTTAGATTTCTTTTTTGTCATGATAGTTTTGGTTTTTCTCTATTATTATTATTTTTTTATTTTTTGAATCAGAGTCTCAGTCTGTCTCCCAGGCGGGAGTGCAGAGGCATGCTCATGGCCACCACAGCCTCAACCTGCTGGGTCCAGGTAATCCTTCCACCTCAGCCTTCCAAGCTGGAACCACAGACATGTACCACCACACTCAGCTAATTTTTTGATTTATTGTAAAGATGAGGCCTTACCAAGTTGTCCAGACTGGTCTTGAACCTCTGGGATCACGCAATCCTTTCACCTCTGCCTCCCAAAGTGCTGGGATTATAAGTGTGAGCCACCACACCGGGTTAGGAATGGCAATTTAATGCACATTTTCCAAACATGAAATTAGAGACTTTAAACGTTGACATGGATATATCAGTGGATATAAAACATGAAATGTTCTTTAGGTAATCACCTGAACTTATGGCCGACCCTCAGATGAGTTGAAGTCTCACTTTGTCACCCAGGCTGGAGTACAGAGGCACGCTCGTGGCTACTGCAGCCTTGAACTGCTGGGCTCAGGCCATCCTTCCCCCTCAGCCTTCCAAGTTGCCGCAAATATAGGCATGCACCACCACACCCGGCTAATTTTTTATTTATTGTAGAGACAAGGTATCGCCAAGTTGCCCAGAGTGGTCTTGAACCCCTGGGCTCAGGCAATCCTCTCACCTCTGCCTCCCAAAGTACTGGGATGACAGGCGTGAGCCACCGCGCCTGGCTTGTATTTTTCTTTAGATGATCAAAAATGCACCTTTATTATCCTTGAAATGTCCCTTCAGATTCTTGTACACAATTCCTAGTGCCAAATTTTAAAAAATGAATGCTGTCCCAGATTCTAATGAGTTTAGAAAGCCGTATGCAGCCATTAAAAATGATGTTTCTACAAAAAGTTTGAAGAACATGGAGAGATGCTCATAAAATAAAGTGACGTGATGTAAATTAGGAAGAAGTTAGCTGGGCACAGTGGCTCATGTCTGTATTCCCAGCAGTTTGAGAGGCTGAGATGGGAGGATTGCCTGGGCCCAAGAATTTGAGACCAGCCTGGGCAATACAGCGAGACCCTGTCTTAAAAAAAAAGAATGAAAACCAAAAAAAAAGGGAAGAAACCAGCCCCCTCTCCTCCCCACCAAAAAAAAACTGGGAGAAAAAAATGGGAAATGTATTTATTTATTTTAAAGTAAAGACAGGGTCTCACTATGTTAGCCAGCCTGGTCTCAAACTCCTGGGCTTAAGAGGTCCTTCTGCCTCGGCCTCCCAAAGTTTTGAGATTACCGGCAGGAGCCATGGCACCCAGCCGGGAAAATTTAAACTGTGGCTGTCATTAGTAGAAGTAGGAATGATTTCTTATTCCCTTTTCTAAATTTTCTCTAACATTTAGTTGAGTACTTTTAGAGTCCAAAAAATGAAACAGACTTCATTTTTTAAAAGGCCAAACCAGCGGGGTGCAGTGGCTCACGCCTGTAATACCAGCACTTAGGGAGGCTGAGGTGAGAGGATTGCCTGAGCCCACAGGTTTGAGACCAGCCTGAGCAACTTGGCAAGACCTCGTCTCTACAATAAATTAAAAAAAAAAAAAAATTAGTCGGGTGTGGTGGCATGCACCTGTAGTTCCAACTACTTGGAAGGCTGAGGTGGAAGGATTGCCTGAGCCCAGCAGGTTGAGGCTGTGGTGGCTGTGAGCGTGCCACTGCACTCCAGCCTGGGCGATAGAGTGAGACTCCTACTCAAAAAAAAAAAAGGCTTTCCTTACTAAAGTACAATCCAGAGCTCTTCACGGTCATCTTCTCATATAATTTAGAATCATTTCCACAGAGCCCTGGCTGCGGAGTGAAGGTGGTGCATTCCGGCTTGCACTGCCCTATGTGGCTGTTTCAAGTTCATTATGATTAAATAACATTTAAAATCCAGCCCCTTAGGGACACGAGCGTTATTTCAAGTGTTTGGTAGTCATCATAGCATGCATTTTCCAGTGTCCCAGAACATTCTAGTGTGCAGCACTGGTTTAGGAGGAAGAACATGGAATATAGGGCCAGATGGCTTGGAGTCTTATCCTCCCACGAGCTGGCACTTGCAGTGAAATGGGGCGATTCACCCAACTTCCCTGAGCCCACTTCTCCACGGGCCCACTGGGACTGGTGCTAATACCAGTTACCATGTGCTGAGCTTAAGAAGAGTACATGAGAATGTCGGGGACTATTCTCTGACAATTGCAGTGTGATCAGCCAGGTAGAGTGGCCCCAGCTTGAGGCCAGTCAGCTCTGTGGGGACTGATTCCAAAGACATCGATGCCCAGGACCAGGTATCCTGCCTGAACACCACCATGAAAGCCAGAATCATGGAGCCCAGAGCCAAGTCCACAGCATGTGGATGTTCTATTTCTTCCCTGTAAAACACTTCCGGGCACTGCTCTGTCATCTGTTACCACCTCCTCAACCCATTCCTTAATGAAGCCGTCACTGTAAATATTGTGTCCATTCCCACGGTGGAAAACACGCCCTTAAAAAGGAAGGCAAGTGCAAGGGTTGTGTTCACCAAAAACATAAGGGGCAGTTGTGAAAACGCCACCAAAGGAGGCCAGTCGGAGTTCACGGTGCAGGGTTTTAGCAAAAGCTCCTGCCATGTGCCGCAGGCAGGTGACAGTAGGTTCTCAAAGCCTCTGCGCTGATAGATGCCTCTGAAGTGGAAGGACTTGCTCATTCTGGTAGTTTTTTCCGAGTCACTTCTGATTTTCCCTGCAACACAACTTGGCTATTTTAGATTATTTTAGGGCTGCTTGCTTTCCAGAAGCCTCCGTCCTATGGTTCTTTTAACCACACCTGGGCTTAGAAAAAGTGGGGGGAGGTGGACCTTGAACAACTATAAGAAAGCGATTGGCAGGAGTGGGAAACAGTCAGGGGAGGGGGCTGGGATTGGCAGTTGAGGGAAACTGCTAGGGGAGGGAGGGGCACACCTCATCCACAAGGGTACCTGCACCATCAACGTTTGTATACCTGACCCTGAATTGTACCCCACATCTTTATTTTAAAAAGTGGGGGAGTCAAGTTCTGGTTGCCCGGGGGGTGCAAGACGCCAAGCACAACCTCCCCCCCAACCCCGTGTCCCCCGCTGAGGGCCCCCACGCACGCTCCTGCTCTCTCTCCTCCCCGTCCCCAGGTGCAGATCACCCCCCTCGCTCCTTCCTTCTGCTTCCCTCCCCCACGTTCCTTGCTGCAGGTCCTCCACTCACCTCCCTCCGCCCCGCCCCTATTCCGCGTCCCGGCGGCAGGTTCCCACTCGGGCCCCTTCTCCCCCACCCCCTGCGGCCCCTGCTGCAGGCCCTCACTCACGCTCGCTTCCCCCCACCGCCCCCGCCGCAGGTCCCCACTGATGCCCCCCGCCCCCCGCCGCCCGTCCTCACTCACACCCCCTCTGCCCCCGCAGGCGCGCGCGGGCCTGGATGCCTCTGACACCATGACCGCGGAGGACTCCCCCGCAGCGATGAGCAGCGACCCCGCCGCCGCCGCCGCCCCCGCCCCCGCCGCCGCCGCCAAGGTCCCCGAAGGCGTGGCGGGCGCGCCCAACGAGGCGGCGCTGCTGGCGCTGATGGCGCGCACCGGCTACAGCCTGGTGCAGGAGAACGGGCAGCGCAAGTACGGGGGGCCGCCGCCGGGCTGGGAGGGCCCGCACCCCCAGCGCGGCTGCGAGGTCTTCGTGGGCAAGATTCCGCGCGACGTGTACGAGGACGAGCTGGTGCCGGTGTTCGAGGCCGTGGGCCGCATCTACGAGCTGCGCCTCATGATGGACTTCGACGGCAAGAACCGCGGCTACGCCTTCGTCATGTACTGCCACAAACACGAGGCCAAGCGCGCCGTGCGCGAGCTCAACAACCACGAGATCCGCCCGGGCCGCCTGCTGGGCGTGTGCGGCAGCGTGGACAACTGCCGCCTGTTCATCGGCGGCATCCCCAAGACCAAGAAGCGCGAGGAGATCCTGGACGAGATCGCCAAGGTCACGGACGGCGTGCTGGACGTCATCGTCTACGCCAGCGCGGCGGACAAGATGAAGAACCGCGGCTTCGCCTTCGTGGAGTACGAGAGCCACCGCGCCGCGGCCATGGCGCGCCGCAAGCTCATGCCCGGCCGCATCCAGCTCTGGGGCCACCAGATCGCCGTGGACTGGGCGGAGCCCGAGATCGACGTGGACGAGGACGTGATGGAGACCGTGAAGATCCTGTACGTGCGCAACCTCATGATCGAGACCACCGAGGACGCCATCCGCCAGCGCTTCGGCCAGTTCAACCCCGGCTGCGTGGAGCGCGTCAAGAAGATCCGCGACTACGCCTTCGTGCACTTCGCCAGCCGCGAGGACGCCGTGCGCGCCATGCACAGCCTCAACGGCACCGAGCTGGAGGGCTCGTGCCTGGAGGTCACGCTGGCCAAGCCCGTGGACAAGGAGCAGTACTCGCGCTACCAGAAGGCGGCCAAGGGCAGCGGCGGCGGCGGCGCGGCGGAGGCGGCGCAGCCCCCGGGCTACGTGTACTCGTGCGACCCCTACGCGCTGGCCTACTACGGCTACCCCTACAACGCGCTCATCGGGCCGAACAGGGACTACTTCGTGAAAGGTTAGTGGGGGCTCTTCTTGGGGTCTGGGGGGCGTCGGGAGTCGTGGCTGGCGGGCCTGGGCCTCCCGGGGCGGGGGTGTGGGGTCGCGGCTGGCGGCCCGGCCCTCCTTACCCCCCCGTCCGCGTCCCCCACACCTCCCCACTCATGTCCTCTGTGGGTTTCCCTTTTGGGTGCTGGTCCTCGCTGGTGCTGAAGGCAGTTACCTCTGTGTGTAGCCTCGAAGGGAATATGGATGGTTGTGGGGTGAGCGGTGACATCACAGGTGTGTAAGCTTGCATTCCACCTTGCCCTGCAGTGTCTCTGGTTGGGCGCCAGTCTGAAAGGCTTTTGGTACTTAGGTTAAAACCTGCTCTTGGTATTGGTATGGTTTTTCTTTGTCTTTTCTTTCTTTTAAAATTTGAGTCTCACTCTGTTACTGAGGCTGGAGTGCAGTGGCCCAGTCACGGCTCAGTATAACGCCCACCTCCTGGGCTCAGGCGGTCCTTCTGCCTCAGCCTCCCACATGGCTGGGACTACAGGCATGCTCCACTAGGCCTGGCCAACATTTTTATTTTTTTAGATATAAGGTCTTGCTATGTTGTCCAGGTTGGTCTCAAACTCCTGGGCTCAAGCAATCCTCCTTTCTCAGCCTTCCAAAGTGCTGGGATTACAGGTGTGAGCCACTGGCTTTGCTTTTCGTAATTATTGATTAGGATATCGTGCAGCCAAGCATTGCACTGGGAAATAAGGCACCTGAGTCCTGCTTTAGTCACTTTAACTCCCCTGGCTTTGTTTTCTCAAGCATAAAATGTGAAAGGTGGGCCAGCAGGTCCCCTTCCGGGTGTGACACTTCTGCAATCGAGAAAGTTTGCCTTTACTGAGACTGCAGTTACAAGTTCTAGAAACTCACTTCCCAGAGTTGGCACCGAGGAGCTTTTGCATGAAGCGATACACTCGGGATGCAAATCTCAGCTGAAATAGAGTGTTGGAAGCATCTTTTTCTTTCGTTATTTTTTTTGAATCGGAGTCTCATCCTGTCGCCCAGGCTGGAGTGCAGTGGCACTCTCACGGCCACTGCAGCCTCGACCTGCTGGGCTCAGGTGACCCTCCCGCCTCAGCCTCCTGAGTAGCTGGAACCACATCGAGGCTAATTTTTTTTTGATCGATTGTAGAGACGAGGTCTCACCAAGCTGCCCAGGCTGGTCTCAACCCCTTGTGCTCAGGCAGTCCTCTCGCCTCGGCCCCCGTCCCCCAAGTGCTGGGCCAGGATTGAGCCTAGCAGAGGCATCTGTACTAGGCCCCTAAAGAACAAGGCAATGGCCACCTGCAACTTGGACTCGGGGCAGACGTGTAACCGCCTGGAGCCTGGGCTGGCCTGCCAGCTGTGCGTCGCCGTCGGTTGCTCACCGTGTTTTGTGTTGTCATTAAGCAGGCAGCATTAGAGGCCGAGGGCGTGGAGCGGCCGGCAACAGAGCCCCGGGGCCCAGGGGCTCCTACCTCGGGGGGTACTCTGCTGGCCGCGGCATATACAGCCGATATCATGAAGGGAAAGGAAAGCCGCAGGAGAAAGGATATGAGCTTGTGCCGAACTTGGAGATCTCCACCGTCAATCCGGTTGCCATTAAGCCCGGGGCAGGTCAGTGGAACCACACGGAGGACGCACCCCTTCACCCCGAGCCCTGTCCTCTCTGCGAAGCGAGTCCAGGCCTCCTCCGGCTCTCACTCCTGCACGGGCTCCTCGTCCCTTAGGCAGCCAGAGGCTGGGCAGAAGGAGCGGGGCTCCCGGGCCCTCTCGGGAACTCGAAGGGATGGATGGTCTAGCCTTGACCAAGTTCAAATCAAACTCTCAAAGAGTTAAGTTTTTCCCACAGGCGTCACCTGTTAGTTAGGCTTTTTTTCTTCTTAGTAAGCAGAGTTGTGCGGGAGGGAATGGAAGAACACGAGGCTCTCTGTACCTTTTACTTTTGTGTTTTGAGTCCGGGTCTCACTCTGGCGCCCAGGCTGGCGTGCAGTGGCACGATGACGGCTCACCACAGCCTTGACCTCCTGGGCTCAGGTGATCTTTCCGCCTCAGCCTCTGGAGTAGTTGGTGCTACAGTGTACACCGTCACACCTGGCTAATGTATATTTTTCAAGTCAGAGTCTCACTCGGTCGCCCAGGCCGGAGTGCAGTGGCACGCTCATGGCCACCACAACCTTGACTTGCTGGGCTTAGGTGATCCTTCCGCCTCAGCCTTCTAAGTAGCCGGCACTACAGGCATGCACGGCTGATTTTTTGATTTATTATAGAGACTATGTTACCTCTCGCCTCCGCCTCCCAAAGTGCTGGGATGACAGGCATGAGCCACAGCGCCCGGCCACCTGGCTAATTTTTTTATTTTTATTTTTTTAATTCATTTATTTTTTTTTTGGTAGAGACGAGGTCTCACTGTGTTGCCCATTCTGGTCTCGAACTCCTGGGCTTAAGCGATCCTCCTGCCTTGGCCTCCCAAAGTGCTGGGATGACAGACATGAGCCCCATTCCCGTCCTCTGTGTCTTTTATCAGCCAAAACCTGTCAACTTTTCCTTACTCAGGCCTGGTTCCCCTCAGCCATCAGAAGCCAGAGGGTACATTTGACAGCCAGTACAGAGAGTTGTTGAAAAGGGCAGAATTCCCCCCCATGGGATAAACAGCACATTTTGTCCCTTGTCAAGGCCTGAGCAAATAAGAACGCCTGGGGGCCACGGCTGCAGGGAAAGCTTTTGTAGCTGTTAATCCCCTGGATTCTAATTTCCAGAATTTATTTCCTCCTCTGGCTACTCAGGAGAGCAGGGGAGTGGGTAGTGATGCTCAGGCATTTCCAGCCAGGGACCTTGAACTTGGCTTTTGCCTCCAGGCCGCACAAGCCGGTTCGCCCACGTCGTCGTTAGTGCCCCTGGTCACCTAACATGAGGCAGGTCAAGAAAGAATGTGAACTCCGTGGTGTGAGTCTGGCACAAACTCACACACGCGCACACCACACAGTACACAAATGCAGGCCGTTCAGCCCTCGGCCATGGGAGTGACCGTCCCACAGGCCTCTTCCCTGTATTCACAGAGGGCAGATGGCACAGCTGTTTGCAGCTCAGCTACTCTCATTTTCTTCTGGTGGGAATTGTACACATCTTCCCGAGCTAAAGGTGAGCCAAGAGCTCCCTGCATTTGAGCCATGGGCTCGCGTTGGCCTCATTGGACCAAAAAGCATTTTCCCGGTAGTGCCTTCTTTTGAAGAACCCGGCAGTTATTTTTCTGCAACCTATTTAGGTGACTCCTCAGACGGGGTCTCCTTATACATGCTTCTGGCCCTGATCTGACAGCTCTGAAACTCCCTAAAACAGAGCCTGGGTGTAGGAATTGTCGCTTCTACTTGTTGGGAAGGGGATTCGCGTTGGCAAGCCGCAGTTAGTAGCTTAAGGTTTAATCAGAGAAAGAAAGCTAGTAAGCAATGTTTAGCCATGCAGAGATCTCCCAAGGTAGAAATTCCTGTGGGCCGGTGGCCGGGATAGTTCGGTTACTTAGCACAGTCCCACGTGGCTGCAACTCACAGGCCTCTCTTGGCCTCTATTTCTGATCACCCAAATAATTAGAACTTGGCATTTTTTATTTTCTTTTATTTTTTATGTTTCGATTTGGGGTCTCACTCTGTCGCCCAAGCTGGAGCGCAGTGGCACGATCACGGATCACTGCCTTGACCTCCTGGGCTCAGACGATCCTCTTGCCTCAGCCTCCCGAGTAGCTGGTACCACAGACACACCACCTCCCCAGCTAATCATTCTTGTTTGTTTGTTTGTTTGTTGTTTGCCGAGAAGAGGTCTGGCTGTGTTGTCTAGGCTGTTCTCAAACTCCTTTCTTAAAAAATCCTCCCACCTCAGCCTCCCAAAGTGCTGGGATTACAGATGTGAGCCACTGCGCCTGGCCTAAACTTGGTTTTTAAGGATTTTGTAGAACGTGTCAGGGACCCCCTTGGGGACTGACAGTGCTTTCCCCTCTCTCTTCCGCAGTCGCCATCCCTGCCATCGGGGCCCAGTACTCCATGTTTCCAGCAGCCCCAGCCCCTAAGATGATCGAAGACGGCAAAATCCACACCATGGAACACATGATCAGCCCCATCGCGGTGCAGCCAGACCCCGCCAGTGCTGCAGCCGCCGCCGCCGCCGCCGCCGCCGCCGCTGCTGTCATTCCTGCTGTGTCGACGCCACCCCCGTTCCAGGTAGGATTTCTGGCGCAGTCACTGGAATTTGTGGGGATTCGCTGAGTATTCACGCTGAGCATTGACTGTGTCCCCTGCTCCGTGGAAACTGTGGGGTTGGGGGACACAGAGCATTGCTCGCATGAATCAGGACAGAGCAACATTTTAAATAATCATCATATGACCCTGATATTATCATTGTAGTAAGGATGGAAAGCAGTGTGCAAAAATAAGGCGTGTGGGCCCGGCACAGTGACTCACGCCTGTGACTCGGCACTTTGAGAGGCTGAGGCAGGAGGATAGCCTGAGTTCAGGAGTTTGAGACCAGCCTGAGCAACATAGCAAGATCCTGCCTTTATAAAAATAATCAAAAAATTAGCCAGGTGTGGTGGCGCATACCTTTAGTCCCAGCTGCTCATGAGGCTGCAGTGGAGTGAAGCTGCTGTGAGCCATGATTGTGCCACTGCACTCTAGCCTGGGCAACACAGTGAGACCCCGACTCAAAAAAAAAAATAACTTGTTAAAGCTATTCTCTGAGAGACAGTGAAGCAAAGATCCCAATCATAGAAACTCAGGCCTAGGGTCCCTCATTCAATAGCCTAAGAATAATCCAGGTGAGGATTCTTAGACTCTGACCACTGGAGATTCCAGTTCAATTGCACTGGGCTGGGGTCTTGAATCCATGTTCTGTGCAAGCGCCTCAGTGATTCTGAAACAGCCAGGCTGGTGACCCTCAGGGTGGGATGCTGTGTGCTCGCTTTTGCCCACTCTGGGCACAGTCTTGACTGCGTTATTCACAAAAGGTGAAGCCAGTTGATGTTCCTTCATCTTATCTGTATGTCATCAAGTATTCTTTCTTCCTTTCTTTCTTTTTTGAGTTGGGGGTCTCACTCTGTCACCCAGGCTGGAGTGCGGTGGCACAATCACATCTCACCTTAGCCCTGACCTCCTGGGCTCAGGCCGTCCTTCCGCCTCAGCCTCCCAAGTAGCTAGGACAACAGGTGTCCACCCCTACATCCCCCTAATCTTTCTGAATTTTTGTAGAGACAAGGTGTCGCTGTATTGCCCAGGCTGGACTTGAGCTCCCGGGCTCAGGCAATCCTCTTACCCGACCTAAGTGCTGGGATGACAGGCGTGAGCCACCACGTCCAGCTCATTAAGTATTCTTTAACTCGAATCTCCTAAAGACAGAAAAAAGGGATAGCTTGTAAATGACTTCCAAAGTACAGAATGACAGCAAAGTGCAGTTAGTGCTGGGGGACTGACTATAACTATTTGCAGTAACTGATATGCAATACTTAAGGAACTCATAGGCCAGGCGCAGTGGGGAGTGTCACTTGAGGCCAGGAGTTCATATCAGTCCGGGCAACATAGTGAGACCCTATCTCTACAAAAAACTTAAAACGTTTAAAAATAGCTGGACGCGGTGGTGCACACCTACTCCTAGTTACTCGGGAGGCTAAGGCAGGAGGATTGCTTGAGCCCAGGAGTTCCAGGTAACAGTGAGCTGTGTTGGTGCCACTGCACTCCAGCCTGGATGACAGAGCAAGATACTGCCTCTTTTTTTTTTTTTTTGAGTCGGAGTCACACTCTGTCACCCAGATTGGAGTGCAATGGCACTCTCGTGGCCACTGTAGTCTCGACCTGCTGGGCTCCAGCAACCCTTCCACCTCAGCCTCCCAAGTAGCTGGAACCACAGGCATGTGCCACTACAGACAGCTAATTTTTTGATTTATTGTAAAGATAGATGAGGTCTTGCCAAGTTGCCCAGGCTGATCTTGAACCCCTGCCTCCCCCTCCCAAAGCACTAGGATTACAGGTGTGAGCTACCACGCCCAGCTGAGATGCTGTCTCTTAAAAGAAAGAAACTCACACACATTTGCCTTTGGATAGTTTCAGTTCTGGTCAGGTCCAGGCCCCCCGTAATCAGATTCTGGGTGCCAGACTATTTCTGTCTCGTATCAGTCTGCACTGGATATTGACACCCAGGTTCTTTTTTTTTTTTTAATCAGTGTCACACCCTGTCACCCAGGCTGGAGTACAGTGGCATGCTTACAGCTCATCACAGCCTTGACCTCCAGGGCTCAGGCGACCTCCACCTCAGCCTCCCGAGTAGCTGGGACTACAGGCACACGCCATCACACTCGGCTAATTTTTTGATTTATTGTAGAGACTAGGTCTCACTCTTTTGCCCAGACTGGTTTTAAATTCCTGGGTTCAAGCGATCCTCCTGCCTCGGCCTCCCAAAGTGCTGGGACGACATATGAGCCACCGTGCTTGGCCATCCTCAGTGTCCTTATTCACAGTTTTGCTTATTAATTTGCTCAAAGTACGATCATTCTCCATTGAGTCCTATGGAGACATTTTTCCTCCTCCAGAACAGAATATAAATATAAATATAAATATGCCTGGAGCGAATGACCTTTCGGTCTGAGAACGGTCTCTTGGGCGCATGGGGCCTTGGTGTCCGCTCTCCGGTCTGAGTACACTGGGTCCTCATCTGAGGTCTTTAACCTGGATTCTCCAACATGTCCCGCCCTCCACCTTTCTGCCAGATTGTAGCAGAGGAAGGAGCGTTTTAAGCACCACTAATTTTAAGCACCGTGACTTTCTGAGGGAGAGCCATACTGGAAACCTGATCTTCCCTCCAGGCTTCCAGAACCATGGAGACCCCTCTGTCATCCCTCGACTTGCCGGCACTCAGGAGTGTATCTCCACAATTTCATGAGGCCTTTGCAAGCAGTAGGGAAATACTGGCTGGTGTAGACTTCATCACTTTTCAAGCTGATTTATCGCAGTGTTCTCAGTCTTCATAGCAAATCTGTGGCTTAGGATAACCATTTCTCCTCGACGGGTGGAAACTGCAGCGAATCCTCACCTGAATTAGAAGCAGTTTTGTTTTATTTGTTGAGCCGAGATCTCACTCTGCCACCAAGGCTGGAGTGCAGTGGTACAATCACGGCCATCGTAGCCTCAATCTCCTAGACTCCTGAGGCCATCCTTCCACCTCAGCCTCCTGGATAGTTGGAACTACAGGCATGTGCCACCACACCCGGTTAATTTTTTTATTCTTTATTTTTGTAGGAATGAGATCTTGCTCTGTTGCTCAGGTGGTCTCAAATCCCTGGGCTCAAGTGATCCTCCCGCCTTGGCCTCCCAAAGTGCCGGGATTATAAGCACGAGCCACCGTGGTCAATTTTTTAGACTTCCATTTCATATATTCTGAATTGTTTACATTGAAGTTTCGTTAAGACACAGGGAGATCATGCCAGCGTTTGCTACAGGGCATTCTGTGGAGCATAAGGTGCACCAGATACTTTGTTAAATGTATGTTTAATTTTACCCCCAAATCCCTTTCTCCATAAAGCAGCTCACAGAACTTCCTCCATGGTACCCACGTTGGGAAATAATGAACCACAGTCTTCCCACCCGTACTCCTGTTTGTTCTGGAAGCGTAATATGTTGCCCTTTCAAACAGACAGAAGGAAGCAGCAGGGACTCTTACAGGGCCAGAGGAGCCCGTCTCAAGTGGAGGCAGCTTGACTCAGCTTCCTTCCCCGTTTCCTCCTCACTTGGGAACTCTTCTTCATCCTTCAAAACCCAGCTCAAATGTCCCCACTTCTGAGACACTTTCTCAGCTTCCCAAGTTAGTTGTTTCCTTAATCAAGTGTCTACAACAATTCCTAGACATGGTGTTGCATCTTAGCTGGGAGGTGGTGGAAGTTCACACCGGCTGAACGTTGTGTGTGGTCACTGTTTTTTAAGGCCACAGCTTAAGTTTCACTGTGGAGACCCGTATACTTTGTTCCTTTACGTTGGCACAGTCTCCTCTCCTCTTCACATGGAGACAGATCATGTCCCATCTCTTAAGTCTGAGATGAGGAAGCTGGCATGTGTCTGGCCATGCTGTAGGAACAAGACTTAACTCCGAATCACTGTGAAATCAGCTGCGTGGATGGGCAATGCTCATCCCCTCCTACCGGTCACTCTGGGGCGCAGGCTGGCAGAGTGGAAAGGGGTAGAAGATTCCAGAGCACAGGACAGAGAAGGGCCTCCTGGTCTGCGGGTTCCACATTGTGGATTCAACCCAGTGTGGCTCGAAAAAATTTGAAAAAATCAAAACAATAAAAAACAACAATGCAACTATAACAAAGAACACAGAAAACATACAGTGCCACAACTCTTTGCATAATAGCATTTGCATTGTCTAAGCTCTCATAAGTCAGCAAGAGAGAACTGAAAGTACGCAGGGTGGGAGCTGTACATGGGTTGTATGCAAATTCGCCTTTTTCTTTCTTTTTTCTTTTTTTTTTGAGTTGGAGTCTCACTCTCTCACCCAGGTTGGAGTGCAGTGTCACACTCACGACCACCGCAGCCTCAACCTGCTGGGCTCAGGCGATCCTTCCGCCTCAGCCTTCCAAGTAGCTGGAACTCCAGGCATGTGCCATCATGCCCGGCTAATTTTTCTTGATTTATTGTGATGAGGTCTCGCCAAGTTGCCCAGGCTGGTCTCGAACTCCTGCACTCAGGAAATCCTCTCGCCTCCGCCTCCCAGACTGCTGGGAGTACAGATGTGAGCCACCACACCTGGCTTCACCCTTTTCTGTAAGGGATTTGAGCATCTGTGGATTGTCTCCAGGGGCTCTGGAACCTGTCTACTACAGATACCAAGGGACAACTGTGTGCGGGCTTTCCCTGGGCTTTCTGCATCTCTCACGTTGACCGAAGTCACGTGGTTGAAGCTTGAGAGTGTGACTGCCCCCTTCCTGACTCCCATCCTCTTTCCCTGCAGTGACTGTTACTTGCCCATCCCCTGCCTCCCTGCCCTGGGATCGGCAGCCTTTGCTCTGACATCTTTCTGCTTCCAGCCCCTGGGAGCTAGCTGCCTGTCTAGTGAATGGATGGTAGGTACAAACTCATGTTCCAGAAGGATTCTTAGCCAGGTGTGGCAGCTCACGCCTGTAATCCCAGCACTTTAGGAGGCAGAGGTGGGAGGACTGCCTGAGCCCAAGAGTTTGAGATCAGCCTGGGCAATATAACGAGGCTCCCATCTTGATGAAAAATAGAAAAGTTAGCCAAGCGTGGTGGCACACACCTGTAGTCCCAGCTGCTCAGGAGGCTGAGGCAGGAGGATCATTTGGGCCCAGGAGTGGAAGGCTGCGGTAAGCCGTGATGGCAGAGTGAGACCCCTCGACTCAAGTAGTAAATAAGTAAAAACAAAAATAAGCCGGATTCTTGCCATCTCTCCCCCCGCAGGGCCGCCCAATCACTCCAGTGTACACGGTGGCCCCGAATGTTCAGAGAATCCCCGCGACCGGGATCTACGGTGCCAGTTACGTGCCATTCGCTGCTCCGGCCACTGCCACCATCGCCACACTACAGAAGAACGTGTATGGGGGCTACGCCGGCTACATACCTCAGGCCTTCCCCGCTGCCACAATCCACGTCCCCGTCCCCGACATCTACCAGACGTACTGAGGCTGCGACCCACCCGCGCGGCGACACCGAAGGGACGCTGTGCTATTTATGAAGAAAGCCCGTGCTGGGCCGGCACGCAGCCACAGCCCGGACGTGAAGAATGTTATCCGAGCTCACCCGGAAATATTTTGTACCCATGAAGTTTCCACTCATTTTTTAAAGACTGTTTTCAATTGAGCATCCATTTCTAGGACACTCGCGATGGTTCGTGCCTTGACAACACCTTTGAAAACTTTGTATGGAGTACTACATTTGTATAGAGGTTTTGTTGTTGTTGTTTTTTAAGGATATATTTTCAGTATGAAGGTTATTTTCTTAACTTCTGCACTCCAGAGATTTCTATGTTGTAGAATATCCTCAATAATATATCAACTATATATTAAAAAAAAAAAGCACACTTGAGCAGCTAGGGAACTATTTTGAAAAGATATATTCAATATTTAAAGATACAAACGAGAGTGCTTTAAAATACTACATAAAACATTATTTTAAAGGTTATACTGGAAAGTGCAATTTTAAAAATGAGGAAAACCTCTGCATTTCTGCTGGCATTAAGGGCTGGTGGTGTTTCCATGTGTTCTCCATAGCGGTTCTCTTTTTTTTTTTTTTAAGAAATGAAACACTCAGTCTCTCCTTAAGCCAGCATCAAAAGACTCATCAGACTTCCGAGTCCGAACACTGGAAAGCTGTCACCTGCCACCAGGCCCCGGGCTCGCTGTCCCTGGCCCTTTCCTGTAAACACACCCCCACTCCTTCCCCCCAATCCCCATCCATCCTCTATGCCTGGTGAGCCTGGGACACCCAGATAACTCTGACTGGGAGAGCAGCTGGTGGCTTTTCGACTCCTTCCTGGGTTTTCGCTAGGGATTTTTGTGGTGGTTTCTGTTTGTTTGGGTCAGGGAGGTGTTAGCTTCTGTGTGTGCTGTTTTCCAGAGCACAGATTTTTCATAGGTTTGCATAAGACATCTTGGCATAGCTATTTAATTGCCCAATATAAAACTTTCATTCCTTTTTAGCGCTTTTATTTTATTCGTGTTTTTTTTTTTGAAGTATGTGTTTGTAGGGACAAAGAATGTATGTTGTTGTGGACAAGACCCTCAAAGGCTCTTGTCGGCAGAAAACTCTGCTTCTCGGTTGCCTTCTCGTGTTTCATGCCCAATGTCCGTGGTCCTCAAGGGTGTGGGGAACATTCCTTTACGGAAGGGGCCTTTCTCCCTGCTGTGCACTCCCGGGTGAACTACGATGGGGTGTGCACTTCAGGAGAGGGGGAGAGACCCCCAGCAGTTAAAAGACGATTGTAAATATCTCCTTGTGCTTGTTTTTAGTCACAGACGCTCATGGCATATAGTTGAATGCAAAATGCGACCACTTTATTTCAAAGTTCTGAAAGAGATTGGTTTTTATTAGGAAGTTTGTGGATTGCTGCAGTGTTTCGTGTGTGGGGAAAGTCTTCTGATAGCAAAGTGAATGTAAAATACAGTAACATGTTAAGATCGCCATCCACTTTATGAAATCTATCAACTTGGAATCATTTTCAAAGGCTCCATCCAGGAAGTGAGGTGTGCAATAAGTATGCAGCTGGCAGGGCGCAGTGGCTCACGCCTGTCATCCCAGCACTTTGGGCGGCTGAGATGAGAGGATCGCCCGAGTGCATGGGTTTGAGACCAGCCTGGGCAACATGGCGAGACCTCGTCTCTACAGTAAATCAAAAAATTAGCTGGGCGTGGTGGCGCACGTCTGTATTTCCAGCTACTTGGAAGGCTGAAGCGGAAGGATCGCCTGAGCCCGGCAGGTCGAGGCTGCGGTGGCCATGCGTATGCCATTGCACTCCAGCCTGGGCTACAGAGTGAGACTCCAGCTCGAAGAAAAAAAAGAAAGTACACAACTGCGTGTGACATCATGTTGGATTTTTGGTGATGGCTGAATCCTTCTTTGTGGATTCTTAATAGGATCCTGCCCTCAGCAAATACTTCTGTTTTAAAGTAAGAGATTCCCAAATGCCTTTCCCCCGCTCATCTTGGGATGAGTTTTTATGTATTATCAATATTTATTTAACTGTTCTATAAAATGATTGAGCGCCTGCGGAGGCCTGTAGACATTCCCAACATTCCTTGCCATCGTCCTTAAATGACATACATTGTGCAATGCCCCTGCTGATGTACCGGCAAGCCACCTCTCGGCTGAGTCTGCCGGAGTGAGCGGTTCAATGAAATGTCATTTGGGTCAGCGCCTCATCTCTTGACCATGTGAAATCCTTCCAGGGAAGGATTGTCACAGGGGCTCAGTGGATGAAACTTTGACCCTGTGTTCTACTGTATTTTACATGTGCCTGTAAATTATTTGCCCCCCCAAAAATGGAAGAAAGAAAAACCAGTATCTTAACATGGCAACTCACAAACCAAACTCCCTCAAAAGCGAATATGGGTCACATAGTTAAATAATCATGAGCCTCCCGTCTATGGACTTGTCTGTTCCTGCTGTTTCAAAACCATTTCACGTACACTACTGAGGTAAGTTTATAACTTGAAATGTGAACTTTTTTTAGGGTTAAGAACAAACTTTATAAATGTTTTAAAAAAGAGTTTTAGTTCTATTTTCAAACATGCTAGTAGTTTTAGTTACCTTTAGCTGCGTTGTATTTGAGAAGCTTTTATTCAGATCTTGCTTCATTTACAATACATTCTAAGGATGTATGTAGTAAATAAAGCTTTCGTTAACGCAATTTCCAGACCTCACTTTAAATGGTGTTTTCTTTAGACTGAATTTTTTCTAACCAAGTTATCAAAACTCTTACAGCATAGAGGGCTCGACTAAGTCAGCGTTTTCAGTTGGCGAAATCGGCAGTCACGGTCATGGGTGTGTTGTGGAATTGCCCTTGGAGACGGTTCACACAGGTGAATCGTGAATTGCCGGTGGCCTCAGACTCGAGTCCAGGTGGTGGCGGGAGGTTGAACACTGGAATCCTACTTGGCATCGGGACTGGACAGGGAGGTGGCAGGCCCGTCCCAACTGTCAGGGCTGGAGTTGATGAGCACAAGACTGTATGTACGCCCAGCACTCCGAGGGGAGATAGTTGATGTGACATTCCGCTTTGCGGCTGTATCATGAAAGGGTCGCGGTGACCTGGATGTCAGTTCCTGCATTCAAAACCAAAACCTTGTTTCTCCTTTCCAGAGTGCCCAGCAAGGGGGACAGAACACCCCTCTTTTCTCCAGGCTCATCGCTGACTAGGTGTCTCTCGGCAGAACCAGCCAGGGATGGGAGAGAAGGCGGTGCTTGTCGCTTCTAAACCATGTTCTGCCGAGCTTTGCCAGTGATTCACCATTTGACCTTCTTAACGTTGAGCCTGGTCTGTGGCCTCCCAACCTGCGATTCTTGGACTTCTAAGTTCCTACTTCCTCTTCAATGGATGAAGGCCTTTGTTGAGGCAGACAGGCCAGGAAACTTCCCAAGAAGACAGACCATCAGGCAGAGTTTTTAAGGGCAGCAGGACCTGCTGATTCCTTCCTGTACTAGAAAAAAAAACACAGATGCCCTTCAAGCTGCAGAATCCCACTCAGTGTTGGAGTGATTGCGTTAGCAAAGGAATTAAGCAGAAGGAGGGAGTCCATGAGTCCCCAAGTGGGGACAGAGGCTTTGATGAGGGGATTCATTTGGCTCTTTGTCCGCCCTGGCTTTGGGGGGACCTCATACCCACTCAGCAAAGTGGGCAGAGCAGCTGTGGGACTGGCCAAGTCTCACAGCCTGTGAGAACCAGAACTCAAGTCTACACTCAGACTCTGAGGCGATCCTCCTGCCTCAGCCTCTCGTGTGGCTGGGACTCCACGCATGTACCATCATGTCCTGCTAATGTTTTAATTTTTTGTAGTGTTCCCCAGGCTGATATTAAACTCCTGGGCTCAAACAATCCTCCTGCCTTGGCCTTCCAAAGTGCTGGGATTACAGTTGTGAGCCACTGGGCTCATCCTGTTTTGGTTTGCTTTTTTTGTTGTTTTTTTCATGTTATGCTAAGTGTGACATTTGGGCATGGCTGTTTTAATAAAATGACATTTTGACACCATGACTCTAAAACAAAATACATTTTCAGCTTTTAAAAACTTACTGAGCCGGGCTCGGTGGCTCAGCCTGTAATCCCGCGCCTTTGGGAGGCTGAGGTGAGTGGATTGCCTGAGCCCGCGGGTTCGAGACCCGCCTGGGCAGCGAGACCTCATCTCTACAATAAGTCAAAAAACCAGCCGGGTGTGGTAGTGCATGCCTGTAATTCCGGCTACGCAGAAGGCTGAGGCGGAAGGATCGCCGGAGCCCAGCAGGTCGAGGCTGTGGTGGCCGGGAGCGGCCACTGCACTCCAGTCTGGGCGACAAAGTGAGACTCCAACTCAAAAAAAAAAAAATTACTGGGAGCCAGGTGCAGTGGTGACTCATACCTGACATCAGCACTTGGGAGGCAGAGACCAGCCTGGGCAACTTAGTGAGACCTTGTCTCTACAATAAATCAAAAAATTACCTGGCTCACTCCTGTGGTTCCAGCTACTTGGAAGACTGAGGCAGAAGGATTGCTTGAGCCCAGCAGGTTGAGGCTGCGGTGGCCGTGAGCATGGCACTGCACTCCAGCTTGGGCGACGGAGTAGCACCCTTAACTAAAAAAAAAAAAAAAAAAAAAAAAATTACTGACTAAGTTGACATTATTCAACCTCTTCCTCGGCGGTCCCCATTTCTGAACCTCCAAGTTCAAAGGTAAGATTAAGTTTAAAACAGAAAGAGGCTGAGCGTGGTGACTCATGCCTATGAACCCAGCACTTGGGGAGGCCAAGGTCAGAGGATCGCCTGAGGCCACGGGTTTGAGACCAGCCTGGACAACTTGGTGAGACCACCTGTCTACAGTAAATCAAAAAATTAGCTGGGCGTGGTGGCACGTGCCTGTAGTTCTTGCTACTTGGAAGGCTGAAGTGGCCGTGAGCGTGCCACTGTACTCCAGTCTGGGCGACAGAGTGAAAGACTCTGAATCAAAAATAAAACAAACAAGCCAAAAAAAAAAACCAAAAACCGGAGATTTCAGGACACATCCACAACATATTTCACTTCAATCCCGAGGTCTAAGCTGCTGCTGGATTGGACACAGCTGTTCCTTCCCCTCGTCCAGTCCCCCCGCTTTTTGCTTGCTAGCATCCAGGGTCCCTGTTTTCTAACTCCTTATGCCAACAACCTTGGGAACAAACGTGGTTACCCAAACACTTAGCTCTAAACAAGCACCGCGGCCTAGAAAACAGACTGGATGTGTGGTCGGAATGCCGACGGGAGGCACTCTGGCTGTGTGACCTCAGGAGCGCTGGGTTCTCTGCTAAGATGGCAGTAAGAATCCTGACCTCGTACAGTTACTGTGGGAATGGGAAGCTGGTCATAGGCACTCTTCTGGAAAGTTACTTCTCTTCCCCTTTTTAAACTGTAATGTGAACTCATTCCTTTGTATTAATTCTAACAAGCCTTTCCATGTAAAGACTGTCTATTCTTTCTTTCTTTTTTGAGTTGGAGTCTCACTCTGTCGCCCAGGCTGGAGTGCAGTGGCATGCTGCTCACGGCCACCGCAGCCTCGACCCGCTGGGCTCTGGCGATCCTTCCGCCTCAGCCTTCCAAGTAGCTGGAACTACAGGCATGTGCCACCATGCCCTGCTAACTTTTTGATTTATTGTAGAGATGAGGTCTCACCATGTTGCCCAGGCTGGCCTTGAACCCACGGGCTCAGGCAGTCCTCTCGCCTCAGCCTCCCAAAGTGCTGGGATTATAGGCATGAGCCACCATACCTGGCTCTGTCTATTCTTTTATTCGCCCATTTATTCAATCAACACTTGTTGGGTGCCAACTTCCCAGGAGGCACCAGAGAATTAATGGCCAGCGAGATGGACGCTCTGTGCCTTCCAGAAACTTCCAGGCATGACGAGACGGTGTTTTTATGGAAGGGGTCACGCACCCAGGCTTGGACAGGTGGTGAATAAAGCTTTGGGGATGACACGGAATCTGCACAGAGACCTACAGGATGCACAGGAATTAAGACATGAACGGGGAGAAAAAAGAACGGGAGATAAAACCCAGGCCCAGGGGAAGTAATATGGTCCAGTCTAGTTGCTGCTGCAGTTCAGTGTGGCTGCCTCAAAGGAAGAGGAGTGAGAAGGCATGTGAAGCAGCGCAACTTTTGCTCCATTCCACATTAAATATGAGCCGGGTGCAGTGGCGCATGCCTGTCATCCCAGCACTTAGGGAGGCCAAGGATTGCTTGAGCCCAGGAGTTCGTGACCAGCCTGGGCAACATAGCAAGACCTCATCCCTGTAAAGAAATTACATGGTTTATGGCCCCGTGTGAAAGGAAGAGATTTGGTTCCTGTATCAAGGAAATTGGGTGCCGATAATCAAGCAGAATTCTAAATCATCCATTCTTCCTTGGGACTGTGTGGCACTGCTGAGGCCGAGGGACTTAAGCCTGGTGCATCTGAGAGCGCCCCTAGCGGAGGGTTCCACCTGCTGCTTTCCCTGCCCCAGGAGGGTTTGTAGGGGTGGCCAAGGCTTTGCAGGTTTGCCAGCCTCTTCTTCTGCAGATCCAAGCTCCAGCCTCTGACACTTCCCACCTTTGTCACCTCTCGGGGGTCCTTCAGCAGCTGCAAGTGCCTGCAAGGGTGTCCCCACGGCCCCTGGCCAAAAACCCCGTGGCATGGGAACGCGGGCTTCTCAGCACAGGTGGTGATGAGCACAGGCCTCCAGATGGCCGAGGGTGGAGGAGAGTCCCAGGTCAAGTCTTCAGAGAGGCATGGCTTTTCCTACAGGCTCCCACGTCCATGCGGGCCCACCCCACACACCAGACTTGCCACCAAAAGCAACTTCAAACCTTGCACTCGCAGGAACTATGACCTTTCCTGGGCTAATTTTTAGCCACCTTATTTCTTGGCTTGTTCTACTTTGTCAAAAACCTTCATGAATGATTAACCAGCTGTGAGGTTTAAATAGTCCTTAGTCATTCTCAAGTAGGTAAGACGTGTCACTGAAGCCCAGTTGCTTCTGAGACGACCTTGTCAGCAGTGCTGGGTCACAACATTTGGGCTTAAGGTATTAAGACTACCCTGGGTCAGCCGGGCTCGGTGGCTCAGCCTGTAGTCCCGTGCCTTTGGGAGGCTGAGGTGAGTGGATTGCCTGAGCCTGCGGGTTCGAGACCCGCCTGGGCAGCGAGACCTCATCTCTACAATTAATCAAAAAAATCAGCCAGACGTGGTAGCGCATGCCTGTAATTCCAGCTACTTGGAAGGCTAAGGAGGAAGGATCGCCGGAGCCCAGCAGGTCGAGACTGCGGTGGCCGGGAGCGGCCACTGCACTCCAGTCTAGGCAACAGAGTGAGACTCCAACTCAAAAAAAAAAAAAAAAAAGACTACTCTGGGTCATGTCTGTTGGGTTTTGCTGGGATTTTTCCCTCACCTTTTTCAGAACCTTTGTTTCAGAGTGTGGCAGGGCCATGACATGTTGTCATTTCCATCAATCTCCTCATCCTCACCCCACATCCCAATTCCAATATGGCCACATGACCCTTTCTCGGTCTTACATAAAGTGCTATGCAGGACCGGGTGCAGTGGCTCATGCCTGTAGTCCTAGCACTTTAGGAGGCTAAGGCAGGAGGATTGCCTGAGCCCAGGAGTTTGAGACCAGCCTGGGCAACATGGCAAGATTGCGTCTCTACAAAAAAAAATTTTAAAATTAACTAGGCACCAGGCTCGGTGGCTCAGCCTGTAATCCCGTGCCTTTGGGAGGCTGAGGTGAGTGGATTGCCTGAGCCCGCGGGTTCGAGACCCACCTGGGCAACTTGGTGAGACCTCATCTCTACAATAAATCAAAAAATCAGCCGGGTGTGGTAGCGCCTGCCTGTAGTTCCAGCTACTTGGAAGGCTGAGGCGGAAGGATCGCTGGAGCCCAGCAGGTCAAGGCTGCAGTGGCCGGGAGTGGCCACTGCACTCCAGTCTGGGCAACAGAGTGAGACTCCAACTCAAAAAATAAATAAATAAAATAAAATAAAACATAAAAATTAACCAGGCATGGTGGCGTGCTCCCGTGGTTCCAGCTACTCAGGAGGCTAGGGCAGAAGGATCGCCTGAGCACTGCACTAGAGGTTGAGGCTGCAGGGAGCCATGATCATGTCACTGGATTCCAGCCTGGGCTGGAGTGAGACTCCAACTCAAAAATAAAGTGCTCTACAGACTCAGCTTCCCAACAAGTCCCTAATCTCCCCTTTTCAAATAAGATAAATCCCCCAAGAAGAGAAATTCTAGAAATGTAACTGATTCCAAATGTGCTCTGGCATTTATAGAGGGAACTTTTCATGCTTAAATGACAACAGCAAAAATAATCGATTTGCCAGTTTCCCAACCCTTAAGTACAAGGAGCCAAACCATTGTGTTCTCAGTTACGGCTGGCTGCAGTGAGCTTTTCCTTTTCTTGTTCCCCCTTTTCCCTGTGTTTGGGAGCCTTTTTTTTTTTTTTTTTTTTTTTTTGAGTAGGAGTCTCACTCTCTCGCCCAGGCTGGAGTGCAGTAGCATACTCATGGCTACGGCAACCTCGACCTGCTGGTCTCAGGCGATCCTTCCGCCTCAGCCTCCAAAGTAACTGGAACTACAGGAGCCCATCACCACACTCGGCTAATTTTTTTTTGTTTATGATAGAGACGAGGTCTCTCCAAGTCGCCCAGGCTGGTCTCAAACCCCTTGACTCAAGCATTCCTCTCGCCTCCACCTTTCAAAGTGCTGGAATTACAGGCGTGGACCACCATGCCCAGCTAAAAACTTTTCATTTAAAAAAACATAGGTACAGAATAGTGCACATATCCTAGATGGCTAAAGGAATTTCCAGACTGAGCACACCCACCTAACCAGCATCCAGATGATGAGCATAACCAGCATTCCAGAAGCTTCCCTGCGGCCCCTAGCATGACTCCTACCAGGGTTTGGATGGCTGCTCCCTCCAGATCTCATGCTGAAATGTGATCCCCAGTGTAGGAGGCAGCACCCCGTGGGGGGGTGACTGGGTCTTAGGGGCGGATCCCTCAGGAATGGCTTGGTGTCTTGCGTAATGAGTGAGTTCTCACTTTATTAGTTCTCCCGAGACCTCGTTGTTCAAGAGCCTGGCACCTGTCTCCTCTGTCCAGCTCCACCATCACCATGGGACACTCCTGCTCCCTCACCACCTTCGACTGTGACTATGAGTGTCCTGAGGAAGCTCAGCAGAACCTGAGCCAAAATCAACCTCTTTCCTTTATAAATGTCCCAGCCTTGGGTCTTTCATTCTTTCTTTCTTTCTTTTTTTTAAGTAGGCGTCTCGCTCTGTTGTCCAGGCTGGAGAGCAGTTGCATGCTCATGGCCACCACAGCCTCGACCTGCTGGGCTCAAATGATCCTTCCACCTCAGCCTTCCAAGTAGCTGGAACCCCAGGCGTGAGCAACCACACCCGGCTAATTTTTTGATTGATTGTAGAGGTGAGGTCTCACCAAGTTTCCCAGTCTGGTCTCAAACCCGTGGGTTCAGGCCATCGTCTCGCCTCTGCCTCCCAAAGTGCTGGGATTACAAGCATGAGCCACCATGCCCGGCTGGATATTTCTTTCTAGTAACACAAAAGCTACCCCATCAAGGGAAACAGCCATGCTGACTGCCGACATCACAGACTGGTTGGAATGGCCCCTTTTTCACACTTGAGATAGCCCTTGCCATTGTCCCGTTCATAGATAAACGGTGAGGAGGCAGAGGAGGTTCCGTAACATGCCCCAGATCACACAGCTGGTAAGTGAAGGTGCCTGGATTATCCAGCTCCCAAGATGGGGCTGGCAGGTGGGGAGGATTCGAATTCACCCATTTTGTAAGGACTTTGAGTCATTTGTTTGTTCTGGAATTTCCACTGACCTGACACAGTCACTTCTTCTTAAGAGTCACTGAAGCCAATGGAAAGGGAAGGAAAAATCATGGGTTACAAGACTTCTTGGCTGTCCAGGTCCTGGGAGATTCCTTCCAACATTTTTTTTCTTGGTGGCCTCCAAATGTCTCACGCTCTGGCAAGACTTTCGTCAAACTGTACTCTCAGAAAGGGAAGGAAGACATTCCCATTAAGTTGGAAGGAAGACACTTATTCCCAAGAAGAAACTCCTCGTCCAATAAGCTAAGGAAGAAAGCCCTAATTTTGAATTTGAAGCCACAGTCAGTCAAATAAAAAGACGGCTGCAGACCAGGCGTGGTGGCTCACGCCTATAATCCCAGCACTTTGGGAGGCCGAGGTGAGAGGATTGTCTGAGCCCAACGGGTTCGAGATCAGCCTGGGCAACTTGGCAAGACCTCGTCTCTACAATAAATCAAAAACTTAGCCGGGCTTGGTGGCACGTGCCTGTACTTCCAGCTACTTGGAAGGCTGAGGTGGAAGGATCTCCTGAGCCCAGCAGGTCGAGGCCGCGGTGGCCGTGAGCGTGCTATTGCACTCCAGCCTGGGAGACAGAGGGAGACTGTGACTCAAAAAAAAAAAAAAAAAGATGATTGCAAGGGTCGGGAGACCCGCCTGCCCCGTGTACCACAGAGGCAGAGGCAGCTAGGGAGGCCAGCCTCAGAGTGCTGAGGTGCCACAGAGCCACATAATGAGACCCCCTGGAGAGGTGCGTGAACAATGATTAACAGCCAGTGTCCCAGCTATGCGGCATGCTACGTAAAGGAGAGAGCCAGGTAAGGACGACCAGCTTATCTTTGTAAGACCATTCCCTGTCCACAAAGCCTTCCTCAGCCTCTGTCTCCCATGAGCCTCGTGATAATCCTTTAAGATAGTTGCAGAAGACATTCCTCTCCTCCTCCGCCCCTCCATCCATTTAGCATTGTGTTTTAGGCATCTCGTATGTGCCAGGCCAATGGGGCCTGAAGATAGGTGATGGTGAGCATTCTCTCCATTTGCTCAAGGGAGAAATAGTGGCCCCGAGAGGATCAACGGCTCACCCGAGAGCACAGTGGTACTCTAAATTAAATACTATCGTGTGACTGTTTACCACGTGCCAGGCTCTTTGCTAAGAACTTTAAACGTAGCATCTCATTAAATCCTTGCAAAGACACTGTGAAGTGGCTTCTATCGCTTTACCCCACATTTTGCATATGAAGAAACGGAGAGTCAGAGAGTTCAATGACTACCCAAGTCCCCCAGCAGTGTGCATGGAGATACCTTCCTTGTTCTGACTTCTGAAATGAGCGCTTCAGCATTGCCTTCTGGATGTAACCACCGATGGCATCGCTGGCCCATCTGGAACCTGAATGGAATTCACGGGAGTAGGGCTCCGGGTGCATCTGTACATGGTCGGGTTGGTCTGCATGAGCTACTTCTTAGTATTTTAGTGCATCTCTTAACAGAGCTATTTTGTCCAAATGTGGAATATATCCATTCAGACATCCTGGAGCTGAAGCCCTTGGAATCTGGAGTTTAAAGAACATGCAGCAGCAGCAGGGAGATTTTTTTTTTTTTGAGTTGGAGTCTACTCCGTTGCCCAGACTGGAGTGCAGTGGCCGCTCCCAGCCACCGCAGCCTCGACCCACTGGGCTCTGGCGATCCTTCCTCCTCAGCCTCCCAAGTAGCTAGAACTACAGGAGCACACTACCATGCCTGGCTATGGAAGCTTTGAGTTAAACACTCCATCCCGAATAGAGCTGGGGTGCCCCAGGGATGGAACAGAGATTAGCCAGTGAGGTTTCGTATTCACTTTTCAGAATGTGCTTCCCTTTTCCCCGAGGTTAGTCCCTCCATGGGAAGTCACACAGGAGCATCTGGCACCTTGCGTTTTAGAGATCTAGTGAGCAGAGACAGTGCCCCGTTTTCTCTGTGGCACTCCAACAGCACTTCATACTGTGTTGCCACATACAGCATCGGTGCCGGTTGGGAGTGGTGGCTCACACCTGTCATCCCAGCACTTTGGAAGGTGGAGGCGAGAGGATTGCCTGAGCTCAGGGATTCAAGATCAGCCTAGGCAGCATGGCAAGACCTCGTTTCTACAATAAATCAAAAAATAAGCCAGGTGTGGTGGTGCACGCCTGTGGTTCCGGCTACTTGGAAGGCCAAGGCAGAAGGATCACCAAACCCCAGCAGGTCAATGCTGGGGTGGACACAAGTGTGCCACTGCACTCCGGCCTGGGCAACAGAGTGAGACTCCAATTAAATAAAATAAAATAGTGTTGGCACAGAGCAGGGTGCTGAGCCCAGACTCGGGGTTCAGGGAGCTATTCCCGGAGTAGGGAGATGCACGCTGGGTTCTGAAGGCCGAGAAGTGGCAGAAGGAATCTCGGCAGAGGGAACAAGGATCTGTGAGGGACACGCACTAGGTCAAGCCTAGACTGGGAGGACAGCTGGGTTGTGAGGCTGGAGAGGGAAGCTGGGGTGGGAGGCACAGAGTGCATGCAGCACTGAGCTGGCCACTCAGCGGTGAGGCTCCGTCCTGACAGTCGTCAGGAGTCGATGACTGGTTTTCGACCGAAGGGTTGATCAGAATTGCGCCTGAGAGGAACGTTCTGGCCCGAGCAAGGAGAGTAGACGGGGTGGGGAGGAGGAGGCTAGAGGGCGGAGGACCCGTCAGGAGGCTGTTGCAGAAAGCAGGTGAGAAGTGATGCGGACAGAACTAAGGCACTGCAAAGGGACAGGAAACTCCCGTGACCAGGAAGGATGGGACAAAGGGGAGGACGTGAAGATCAGCCCCTGAGTTCCTGGCCTGGGCAACTGCATGGACACAGGCAGGTTTACAGAATTGGCGTGCTTGGCCCTGTGCCAGCATCTGACATGAAATAGCGGTATAGCCCTTTTGGCAACACTGTAAGATAGCGTTGTTCCTGACTCCACGTTACAGACCAGGAAGCAGAGGCACAGAGAGTCTGACTAGGTTGCCCAGCGTCACACAGTCAGTGACAGTCAGGATTTGTTTGTTTGCTTTTGAGTCAGGGTCTCCCTCTGGCACCCAGATGGAGTGCAGTGGCACAATCATGGCTCACTGCAGCCTCAACCTCCAGGACCATATGATCCTCCCGCCTCAGCCTCCTGAGTAGCTGGACAGACATGCACCATCACGCCCAGCTAATTTTTTTATTTTGAGGGTTTTTTTTCCTGTATTTTATCTTATTTTTTAAATTTTATTATAGAGATGTGGGGTGTGTGTGAGGATTAGTTACATAGGTAGGCTGCATAAAGGTGAAGTTTGGGCTTCCAACTGGCCCTCATTCCCCTGGTTCGGTACCAGGTACCCTTTGTGTTATTACGTGTCCCCTCTCCCCATCCATGCCTAGTGACTTCCCATACCTCCCTTGTGTTAATGTGACTAATGGTCAAGGCCCACGTATGAGTGAGAACATGTGGTATTCAGTTCTTTGTTTCTGTGATAGTTCACGAAGTATGACCGTCTCTGCTTCCATCCGATTTGCTGTGAAACCCATGATTTTGTTCTTCTTTATGGCTGTGTAATACTTCATTTTGTGTAGGTACCACATTTTCTTTATGCAGTTCACTTTTGATGGGCAGTAGGGCTGGTTCCATGTGTTCCATGTTTTTGCTATTGTGAATAGTGCAGCTATAAACGTGTGTAGGTATCTTTTTTTTTTTTTTTTTGCAGAATGATTTATGTTCCACCAGGTGTATTCCCAGGAGAGGGATTGCCAGATCATAGGGGAGGTCCATTGTTAGTTCTTTTAGGAATCGACACATCGCTTTCCATAGAGGTTGAACTCGCCTGCTCTCTTGCCCTCCCACCAACAGTGTAGAAGTGTTCCCTTTTCTCCATATCTACGCCAGCATCTGTTATTTTTTGACTTATTAATGATAGCCATCCTTACTGGAGTTAGGTGGCATCTCATTTTAGTTGATTTGCATTTCTCTGATGATTAGTGAGGGTGAGCATTTTTTTCATGTGTCTGTTGGCTGCTTCTGTGTCGTCTTTTGAGA
The DNA here is from genome assembly GCA_027257055.1 of Cephalopachus bancanus. Classification (NCBI taxonomy): domain Eukaryota; kingdom Metazoa; phylum Chordata; class Mammalia; order Primates; family Tarsiidae; genus Cephalopachus; species Cephalopachus bancanus. Next base: position 349,796 of record JAPVLO010000301.1, on the reverse strand, counting down.
AATGTCTGTTCATGCTCTTTGCCCAGTTTTTAATGGGGTTGTTTCTTCCCTTTCACTTTGTTTGAGTTCCTTGCAGATCCGATGTTAGGCCTTTGTCAGATGCATAATTTGCAGATTTTTTTTGCATTTCGTGGGTTGTCTCTTTGCTCTCTTGATGGTTTCTTTGGCTGTGCAAAGGCTTTTTCGTTTGATGAGGTCCCACTTGTCTATCTTAGCTTTTATAGCATTTGATTTTGGACACTTGGTCAAGAATTCCTTGCCTTCTCCAATGTGCATAAGGGTGTTTCCTATGTTTTCTTCTAGGATTCTTTTTTTTTTTTTTCTTTTTGAGTAGGAGTCTCACTCTGTCACCCAGGCTGGAGGGCGGTGGCATGCTCCTGGCCACTGCAGCTTCAACCTGCTGAGCTCAGGCGATCCTTCCGCCTCAGCCTTCCAAGTAGCTGGAACTACAGGTGCGTGCTACCATGCCTGGATAATTTTTTGATTTATTGTAGAGATAAGGTCTCACCAAGTTGTCCAGGTTGGTATCGAATCCATGGGCTCAGGCAATCCTCTCACCTCGGTCTCCCAAAGTGCTAGGATTATAGGCGTGAGCCACCACACCCAGCTCTTCTGGGATTCTTATAGTTTATGGTTTTATGTTTAGGTCTTTGATCTATTTTGAGTTGATTTTTGTATATAGTGAACAGTAGAGGTCCAGTTTCATGAATTTTTTGTAGAGACAAGGTCTCTCTAGGTTGCCCAGGCTGGTTTCAAACTCCTGGACTCAAGTGACTCTCCCACCTCAGCCTCCCAGAGTGCTGGGATTACAGGTATGCGTCACCACTTCCTGGTCGGAATCAGGATTCACACTAAGGCAGTCAGTCTAACTGCAGAATTCCCTTCTTCATCCCTACCACCAGATTGCAGTTTACTCAATGGAGAACACAGGAAGAGTGGCAAATTGGGTGGACATGTGACACGTCCAATCGTATTGGGGCATGTTGAGACATGTTGATCATGTGATGCCTTTGGAAGATCCGGGCAACGTTCAGACAGTTGTTGGATATGTGGAGGTAGAATGAGAGTGTGGGTTTCAAAAGTATGATGTGGCTAAATGCGGTGATTCACACCTGTCATCCCAGCACTTTGGGAGGCGGAGGCAAGAGGATTGCCTGGGCCCAGGAGTTCAAGGCCAGCCTGGGCAACATGGCAAGACCTCATCTCTACAATCAATCAAAAAGTTCGCCAGGTGTGGTGGCGTGTACCTGTGGTTCCGGCTACTTGGAAGGCTGAGGTGGAAGGATCGCCTGAACACAGCAGGCTGTGAGTGTGCCACTGCACTCCAGCCTGGGCAACAGACTGAGACTCCAACTCAAAAAAAAAAGCTTGGCAAGTGGGTGAGCATGGATTTTTAAAATACGTTGATGCAGAGGAGCAGGATAAGGCCATCTGAAATCCTCTGTTCAAGAGAGTCAAGGAACATCGCAGCAGGCGCAGTGTTCCTGCCACGTCCAACATGGCAGACACAAGCAGAATGCCGTGTTGAAGACAGGTGACTGGGCAGAAATGCCGGGGACAGTGCGGCTGGCTCTTCTGTGTTCCCACGTGCCCCTGTTCCACCCCCATCCCCCTACCTAGCGGGAAGGAAAGGAAACCAGGGCGACTCATGGCAGAGGATGCCATGGACACCCAGGGCAAGGGCCTGGTGGAGGACGAGACAGAGCTGGACCCGCTGTTCCTACACTGTTGGGTGCCCTGATCATCTAGAAGGAAGACTGAAAACTCCCCGTGTCTGGCTAAGAAGACCAAGCACAACCGCACCTGCCGCATACTGAGCAGTACCAGGACCGGACCCAGGGATGGAGTAGACAGTTCATTGTGTCAGAAACCAGCAAAGGCCATGGACCAGCCCGAAGGGCAAGTTTTCTCCCCACCTGCTAGGGTGTTACCTAGGCGCCTGCAAACATGGCACCCATCATGGAGGAGGCACAAGGGGGAGAAAGAGCTCTGGCAGGGAGGTGAACTTGCAATTGGATATTTACCTGAAAGAGACTTTGTGATCTGAGAGATGTTACTGTAGGTTAAGGGAGCCTGAGATCACTCCGATTGAACAGAGGATTTTAGATGGCCTAGGAAAATAAAGATGCAAACTGTTCTTTATTTTTTTTTTGAGTTGGGGTCTCACTCTGTGGCCCAGGCTGGAGTGCTGTAGCACACTCATGGCCACCGCAGCCCCAACCTGCTGGGCTCAGGCGATCCTTCCACCTCAGCCTTCCAAGTAGCCGGAACTACAGGCACACACCACCACGCCTGGCTAATTTTTTGATTGTAGAGATGAGGTCTCACCAAGTTGCCCAGGAGAGTCTTGAACCCCTGGGCTCAGGTAATCCTCTCCCCTCCACCTCCCAAAGTGCTGGGATGACAGGCATGAGTCACTGCACCCAGCGAAGACGCAAACCGTTTTCTAGAACAAAAAGAACTGTATCCACTGTCTGCATGGAGTGCATATTTCTGATTCTGTTATGAGTAAGGAAAGTGCCTTCATTCTCCCGAAGTTTCCTTTCACGGGGAGTGTGAGGTGTTCAACCCACACAGCTCTGGGCCCTCCTCTGCCCTTTTTCTGTTTCACTGCCGAGGGACGGTTTCATATCTGATGAACAGACCTGAGAATACCTGGGCATTCTTGGCCATGCAAGCCCCGCCTGCTCTCAAGAACAGACAGGTGTCCTCTGCTTCTCCCTCCTGAGTCCTCCCCACCCGGTGTTGCCTGTGACTGCGTGGGGTAAACCTGCCCGGTTTGGGGGCTCACCTAGCAGGCCCATTTGCCTCCCTTACCAGGCTGAGCCTCCTAATCCCTGCCAATCTCCTCCTCCATCAGTGAGAAACATGATACTTTTTCCTTCAGTAAAAAAACAATAAAGGCCTCACTGGAGATCTTTTCATTTTATTTTATTTTTATTTTATTTTTTTGGAGTCAGAGTCTCATTCTGTCACCCAGGCGAAAGTACTGTGACATAATCAAGGCTCAATCTCCTGGGTTCAGGTGATCCTTCTGCCTCAGCCTCCCAAGTAACTGGGACTACAGTCACCATCACACCAGCTAATTTTTTTTTTTTTTGTAAATAAAAAAAAGCAGCTTGGTCTCAAACTCCTGGATTCAAGCCATCCTTCCGCCTTGGACTCCCAAAGTGATGGGATTACATGCGTGAGCCTCTGCGCCCAGTTAATCATTTTAAAGTCTACAATTCAGTGGTTTCTATTGTAGTCACGGTGTTATGTAACTGTCACCTATATAATTCTGAAAGGTTTTCATCATTCCACACTCAAAAAAAAAAAAAAAAACCCAACCTGTATTCATCAAGCAGTCACTCCCCCTCCCAGCTATCTCAGCCCCTGGCAACAACTAACCTCGCTGTGTCTTAAGGACTCACCAGTGCTGGACATTTCGTATACACAGAACCGTATACTACATGCCCATGGACGGCTAGCTTCTTCCATTAGTGTAATATGCTCATGGTTCATTAATAGTACTGGATGGATCAGGACTTCATTTGTTTGGTCTGAATAATATTCCATTATATGGATATGCCATGTTTTTTTTCCCCATCCCACAGTTGAAGAACATTTGTATTGCTTCTACTTTTTGTTTTTGTTTTGAGTCAAGGTCTCACTCTGTTGCCCAGGCTGGAGTGCAGTGGCACAATCTATGGCTCACCACAGCCTTGACCTCTGGGACTCAGGTGATCTTTCCGCCTCAGCCTCCCAAGTAGCTGGGACTACTGGTGCATACCACCACACCTTTTAAAAAATTTTTTATGGAGACGAGATCTCACTATACTGCCCTGGCTGGTCTCGAACTCCTGGGCTCAAGCAATCCTCCCACCTCGGCCTCCCTAGATCCCCAGATTATAGGTGTGAGCCACCACGCCCAGCCTGTTGAAGACCATTCTCTCCCTGTTGAACAGTCTTGGCACCCTTGTCATAAATCAACTGACCTAGATGCATGGGTTTGTTTCTAGACTCTTGATTCTAGTCCATTGGTCTGTATGTCTACCCTTATGCCAATACCACACTATCATGATTACTGTAGTTTTGTAGTAAGTTTTGAGATTGGAAAGAGTTAGTCTTTCAACTTTGTTTTGTTTGTTTGCTTGTTTGTTTTTGAGTTGGAGTCTTACTCTGTTGCACAGGCTGGAGTGCAGTGGCACAATCATAGCTACTGCAGCCTCAACCTGCTAGGCTCAGGCGATCCTTCTTCCCCAGCCTCCCAAGTAGCCCGAACTACAGTCATGGACCACCATGCCTGCCGACATTTTTGTTTATTGTAGAGACGAGATCTCACCAAATTGCCCAGGTTGGTCTCAAACTCCTGGACTCAGGCAATCCTCTCACCTTCACCTCCCAAAGTGCTGGGATTACAGGCTACTGTGCCCGGCTTCAACTGTGTTCCTTTGTAAGATTGCTTTGTCTATTCAGGGTACCTTGCAATTATGTGCAAATTTTAGAATTGCCTTTTACATATCTGCAAAAAACGTCTGTTGGGATTTTGACAAGTATTCATTGAACCTCTAGCTCACTTTGGGAAGAATTGCTTTCTTAACAAAATGAAGTCTTCCAATCCATGAACACAAAATGTCTTTCCTATTTAAGTATTCTTTAATTTATTTCAACAATATTTTATAGTTTTTGGTGTACAAGTCTTACAGGGCTTAGTAAATTTATTCCTAAATATTTTATTTTAATTTTTGAGCCGGAGTCTCACTCTGTTGCCCAGGCTGGAGTGCAGTCCCACACTTATGGTCACCGCAGCCTCGACCTGCTGGGCTCAGGTGATCTCTCCACCTCACCCTGGAAATTTCATATACACCAAATTCGATTTCTGCTATGGTTCTTTTTTTTTTCTTTGAGTTGGAGTCTCACTCTGTCCCCCAGACTGGAGTGCAGTGGCCGCTCCCGGCCACCGCAGCCTCGACCTGCTGGGCTCTGACGATCCTTCCGCCTCAGCCTTCCAAGTGCCTGGAACTACAGGTGCACACTACTACACCCGGCTAATTTTTGATTTATTGAGAGATGAGGTCTTGTCAAGTTGCCCAGGTGGGTCTCGAACCCGCGGGCTCAGGCAATCCACTCACCTCAGCCTCCCAAAGGCACGGGATTACAGGCTGAGCCACCGAGCCCAGCCTGCTATGGTTCTTTTAGCCCCAATATTTAGTTGGAACCACAGGCATGAGCCACCATGGCTGGCTAATTTTTCTTGATTTATTGTAGGGACGGGGTCTCACCAAGTTGCCCAGTCTGGTCTCAAACCCCTGGACTCAGGCAATCCTCTCGCCTCCACTTCCCAAATTGCTGGAATTACAGGCATGAGCCACCATGCCCAGCAGTGTTTGATTCTTTTTGATGCTATTCTAAATGAAATTGTTAATTTCTTTTTTGGATTGTTTATTGCTAGTGTATAAACACCCCTGACTTTTGTATGCCTTTGGTATTCATTTTAACTCTGTTTCATTTCTCAGTTTGTTCAGGATATGGAGGGAGACAGGTGCTATTTATTAGGACTCTTTCAGAAACCAACACTTGGTATGTTACACCTGACAACCAAGAACATGGAGTAAAGATCAGACAGCAAGCGTGTACGCAGTGCCACGGGAGGTGGGTCGAGAGTAGCATTCGGGGGAACACCAGTGACTGGGGACAGTTAGAGGAAGAGGTGCCGATGCATGTGTCTGAGAAGCCAATTATTTATTGCTACGTAAGAGTCTACGTAAACTACAAAGTTTAAACGCTTAAAACACCAACTAGCCGGGCATGGTGGCTCTCACCTGTAATCCCAGCACTTTGGGAGGCTGAGGAGGGAGGAACACTTGGGGCCAGGAGTTCAAGACCAGCACAGGCAACATAGCAAGACTCATATCTCTACAAAAATATTAAAATAAAACAACTTGGCCAGGTGTAGTGACACATAGCTATAGTCCTAGCTGCTTGGGAAACTGGGCTGGGAGGATTCTTTGTCAGTTTCCATGGTACGAATCCTGCCTCATGGCTGATTTCAAACTACCAAGATGGCATCACTGAACACAGAGTTGGGAAGAGAAGAACAGTGCAAAGTTACACAGTATTTCACCCCACAGATGTGAACATGCAGGTCACCTTTAGAGTATGGATATAGTGGTTTTATTAGCTTTCTTTTATACAATTTATTTCATTTTAGGTTTATATAATTTTGCTGTTAATAGTGGCTGAGGTCGGGCTCGGTGGCTCAACCTATAATCCCAGCACTATGGGCGGCCGAGGAGAGTAGATTGCCTGAGTCCGCAGGTTCGAGACCAGACTGGGAGATTTGGTGAGACCTCGTCTCTACAATAAGATAAAATTTAAAAAATTAGCTAGTCATGGTAGTGCGCTTCTGTAGCTCCGGCTACTTGGAAGGCTGAGGCAGAAGGATCACCAGAGTCCAGCAGTTCGACGCTGGGGTGGCCGTGCGCGTGCCACTGCACTCCAGCCTGGGCAACAGAGTGAGACTCCAACTCGGAAAAAAAAGAAAATAAAAATAGTATCTGAAAGGCTGGGCGTCGTGGCTCATGCCTGTAATCCCAGCACTTTGGGAGGCCGAGGCGGGAGGATCACTTGAGCCCAGGAGTTCGAGACCAGCCTGGGCAACATAGCAAGACCTCGTCTCTACAAAAAGTCAAAACATAAGCCAGGTATAGCGGTGTGCGCTGCCAGTCCCTGCTACTCAGGAGGCTGAGGAAGGAGGATCACTTGAAGTATTCCACTGCAGGGTGGGAAGTTGCAGTGAGCTGTGATCGTGGCCACTGCACTCCAGCCCCGGGGAACAGAGCGAGACGCTGCCTCAAAAAACAAAAAAGATTCGAGATAATATGTAGAGTCTGATCCATGAGAAGTGATCGAACATGCCAGCTTAATATTCCTTTCCCATTCCATAAGCATGCATCCATTTTTCTTTGTACACAGAAAGGCAAGTTGGGAGTCACTCTGGGTACAGTTGGGAGCTAGGTATAGCACTTGTGAGAGGAAACAGATGCAAATAAGCATCACTCATCACGCACTTTGCACGGGCTGAACCTTGGAGACCTTGACCCTGGAGCCTGGGGTGGGGGGAGGCTGAACGTCGAGCTCTTGGTGACCCTAGAAACGGGGGAACCCGCCTGAGACCGTGCGTCCACCTCCAAGGCCCTTCCGACTCCAGATGCATCCCTGAGATGCTCAGGAACGCGACAGCTTCCCCCCCCCCCCCCCCCCCCCCCCCGTGAGTCTCAAACTCGAAGAGGACAAGAACTTCCCTTGACCTCATCACACAGATCAGCTTATCTGTCAGCCTGGAGGGCAGAGAGCAGGGCCCCCAGGAAACAGCACGTGGGACAGAGGCAGAGAGGCCGGGGATGGAGGTTCTGGTGTGGCCTCGGGTCCAGTTGGAATGTGACAAAAAGACAACAAAAGCCGTGTGTGGCAACGGGGCGGAGGGACGAGGCGGAGAGACACAGCCTGCCTCCCGGAATTGCTGACCCCACACCGCCCGTGAGAAAGCCAACGTGCTCTTTGCTTTTCTGTGTCCCCAGCAACAAGTTCCAGGAACACAGCCAACCAGGAAGCGAGTGCACAGGGGGCAGCTCTGGCTTCGACCCGTTTGTCAACATTTCACAGCCACCTTGGCGAGGCCTGTGGAAAGATGAGCCGAGAGGTCTAATCCTCCGGCCCCCAGGGAGGCCAGGTGTTTTTTTTTGCCCTGTTGTACTGGTCACTTATGAAATGGCATTTGCAACCCGCCCATCGTGGGTGAGATATGGAAACTTGCATCATTCTGATAACCCCACTGAAGCAGGGTCATACTTTATTTATTTTATTTTGTCTCCCAGACTGGAGTGCACTGGCACGATCACGGTTCACCACAGCTTTCAACTCTTGGGCTCAAGCAATCTTCCTGCCTCAGTTTCCTGAGCACCTGGGACTACAGGCTTGGGTCATTGGCCTCAGCAAATTTTTCTTTTTCTTTTTCTTCTTTTTTTTGAGTTGGAGTCACACTCTATCATCCATGCTGGAGTGCAGTGGCACGATCACAGCTCACCACAGCCTCCAACTCCCAGGCTCACATGATCCTGCTGCCTCGTCTCCTTAGTAGCTGGGACTGCAGGTGTGTGTCATTTCCCCCAGCTAATTTTTATTTTTTTTAATCTTTTTTTTTTTTTGAGTCAGAGTCTCACTCTGTCACCCATGCTGGAGTGCAGTGGCACACTCACAGCCACTGCAGATCCTTCCTCTTCAGCATTCCAAGTAGCTAGAACTACAGGATGCACCACCATGCCCAGTTAACTGTTTTTAAAAAATTGTAGACATCAGCTCTCACCAAGTTGCCCAGGCTGGTCTCGAACCCACAGGTTCAGGCAATCCTCCCTCCTCGGCCTCCCAAAGTTCTGGGATTACAGGTGTGAGCCACCACGCCAGGCCAGGGTCATACTTTAGAGACTAGTAGCCAAGAGTGTGTTGGAAACCTGGCTTTGTGGCAGGTGGGGCTTTCCCTGGGCAAGCCACCTGGTTTGTGTGGGTTTCAGAAGTCTTCGTGCCTCTCCTGCAAGATTGTTTTGGGAGACACAGTGCAGGGATGAGCTTTGCCCAGTGGTGGGTGACACAGTAGAAGCCGGCAGGTCAGAGCAGCTGGCCTTGTTCCCACTGCCTGTGTGACCTTGGGCCTCTTACTTCACCTCTCTGGGCCTTGATTTCCTCATTGTGCACTGCAGTCCAGATGGTCTCGGAGAGTTTGCATTATTTTGTAAGAAGCAAATGTGAGCTCTGGCCCTGCCTGTCTAAGCAAGAGATTAGATTTGTTCTTGCTGTTGCAATGCTCAGAGAGCAAAGATCGTGGGCAGCTGAGAAGACCACGGCACTCCCCGCCCTGGAGCCGAGTTCCAAGGCTGGGGGACAAGGAACATACCAGGGCTTTCTCTAGACTCAGATTAGGGCCGGGCGGGACTGCAAATGTCAAAAACTGCCCATCAGGGGGCAGATGTGGATGGGGCTAAGGTCAGACTTCCCAGTGTGTCCAGGGATCCCAGCACCATCCCCTGGGATGCTACCCCAAAGGCAGGGGATGAGGAGGAGATAGAGACAGATCTCTACTTTCAGAAGAAAAGCCTCCCCCTGGACTCTGGGTGAACCCAGCAGGGGCTTTTCTTTCCAAATTAGGCTCCCTGGATGATGTCAGCATCAGGGAGAGAGATGGCGGCTGAAGTCCACGCTCCTGCTCTGGCTCTCAGCCCTGCCTCGTATTCGGGGTTGTCCTCATCCGTCCCTTGGGTTTAGGGATAAGGATGGGGGACCCTGAACACAAAGCAGAGGGAGCGTGTTTTACCTCTCACACCTGGATCCCTGGGCAGGAAGCCAAGCAGTTCAGGCTGACTCACTTTCAGAGTATCTTGGGTCAGCCTCATCTGCATTTGAAAAGTACTTAAAAAACAAATAGACAAACCCAGGGTGAGCCCAGGTGCAGTGGTTTACTCATGCCCATAATCCCAGCTCTTTGGTAGGCGGAGGCGAGAGGATTGCCTGAGCCCAGGGGTTCGAGACCAGCCTGGGCAACATGGTGAGACCTTGTCTCTACAATAAATGAAAAGATTAGCCAGGCGTGGTGGTGCAAGCCTGTAGTTTCAGCTACTTGGAAGACTGAGACGGAAGGATCGCCTGAGTCCAACAGGTGAAGGCTGCGGTGGCTGTGAGCGCCACTGCCCTCCAGCCTAGGCGATAAGAAAAACAAAAAACTGACTCAAAATGACAAAACCAAGAAAACCCTGAAGCCTGATCTTGGAAGCTTATCGTAAGAGCTTTATAGAGAAAATTTCAGGAAGTTTGTCATTTAGCAGAGACCTTCCAACTGTCATCCAGAGGCCTAGGGTCTTGAATATTCTTAATGAGTGATGCTTCCTTCCAACTGGAAACCAGCTCCTTGACCAACATCTGGACATCACTCATGGAGATTATGGGAGACCCCAAAAGAGATCAGGCTCTGGGAGGGCCGGGTGTATAGAAAATGGGCAATGCATCACCCCAGGTTCTTCTTTTTCTTTTTTTGAGTCAGAGCCTCATCTGTCTTCTTGTCTCCACCTCCCAAACTGCAGGGATGACAGACGTGGGCCACTACACCTGGCCTGTTCCTCTTTTTTGCCCCCTGGGTCCTCACCTCTCCCAGCTCCTTCTGGAGCAATGATCCCATCAGAGCTCTGCCCATCCTCCCTCTGTCATTCCAGGGCAGCAGGCCTCAGGGCTGGCCTGCAGATGCAACTGTCTTTGGCTCCATGTTGGATGCCGCCCTCTCCTCGCTTGAGGTCCCAGGGTGGAGCCCGTCACCCAATTTCTCCTGCCAGATCCCTAAAAAGAGACTGGGGAAGAACCCCTTCTTCTCTGTGTCTTTCAAAGGGACCTCAGACCGGGCACAGTGGCTCATGCCTGTGATCCCGCACTCTGGGAGGCAGAGGCAAGAGGATTGCTTGCAGCCGGGCTGGTGGCTCAGCCTGTAATCCCACCCCTTTGGGAGGCTGAGGTGAATGAATTGCCTGAGTCCGCAGGTTCGAGACCCACCTGGGCAGCGAGACCTCATCTCTACAATAAACCAAAAAATCAGCCGGGCGTGGTAGCGCATGCCTGTAATTCCGGCTACTTGGAAGGCTGAGGTGGAAGGATCGCCGGAGCTCAGCAGGCGAGGCTGCGGTGGCCGGGAGCGGCCACTACACTCCAGTCTGGGCAACCGAGTGAGACTACAAATCAAAAAAAAAAAAAAGAGGATTGCTTGCACCCAGGGCGTTGAGACCAGCCTGGGCTAATATAGAGAGACCTCTTCTCTACAATAAACACACACACACACACAATTAGCTGGGCATGGTGACACACGTCTGTAGTCCCAGCCACTCGGGAGGCTGAGGCAGAAGGATCACCTGAGCCCAGCAGGCTGAGGCTGTGGTGAGCCATGATCCTGCCACTGCGCTCCAGCCTGGGCGACATAGGGAGACCCCTACTCAAGAACAAACAAAAAACCAAAGATGAAGCGATGCCATCAGAGAGCTCGGCAGATCTCTTCTGAATTTCAGTCCTGTGTGAAGCCCGGAAGGCCCAGAGCTGACGTTGGGGCTATCTTGCCTGGAGTCCTGCGTACCGTATGGTCTAGGGGCTCCTGATGCTGAGTTCCTTTGGGCTGTAGCACCACAGCCTCCAAGAGCCAGAAGGTTACGGGGCCAGGAGCCCCTGGTCCTCCAGAGTCTGGGGACTCCTTCTCAGCAAGACCACCAAGCTGGCTGGACACCGGGGGGCTTCTGGGAAGAAGGAAACCCAAAGGCAGCAGAGAGCTGGGGCATCTGGGAAGAGTGACCCCAGCCCCCCGGGGCCTGCTGGCCGCCTGCAGGGCCTGGAGACAAGAGTCCTGAGAAAAGTTCCCCTGGCCTCTCCAAGCCTCGGCTGTGGTGCCTGGCTTCTGGGTTTATCACGAGGGTCACGTGAGGTACCAGACCAGCACCCAGCATGGGATCTGCCAGTGGCAAGTAGTGAGAGAATTGCTGCTTTTATGACGGTCTTTATTTTTCCTGAAAACTGGAGAGAAACAGTCCAGAGAAGGCGGAGTGCAAAGACCTGCAGGAGGATCCCCTGGTGTACAAAATAAACAAAAGTCGCTTTGTGTGGTGATTTTCCTCCTTCGGAGTAAAACCAAGGACCGAAAAGCCATGCTGCCGCAGAAAGGAACACAGGGTCACCAGGATCATCTGGGCTCTCACCAAGGAAGTAGCCAGGGTGTTTGAACCCCACTCTGTGGGAGTCAGATGCCGAGAGTCTGGTCCCTTGGTCGAGCTTTTGTGGTCCCAGAAAAGTCAGACTCAGGCTGAGTGACAGGACAAAGTATGTACCCTGCCGAGAAGGAGGGTCCGGGTTGGCTGAAGAGTGGAAAATTCCCGTTTCTATTGTAATTCCCGAACTCGTATGCTCAAGTGACCAAGGGGATAGAAAAAAAAGCAGACCAGAGTCAGGAGCCCCGGAAGTCAGGGACGCGAGAAGCAGATTGAGGAGAAGAAGAATCTTGCCTGAAGTCCAGCTTTCCATGTGGACTCCTGACCCTGAGTTCCTTTGGGCTGTAGTACCATGGCCTCCGAGAGCCAGAAGGTTCTTGAGGTCAGATGACCCGCCCAAGTCCATGGTGAATGAAGTCGGGTCTCCTGTCTTCCATGGAACCCTTCTCTTCATATTCAGGGATTTGTTTGTTTAAGTCGGGGTTTCACTCTGCTGCCCTGGCTAGAGCGCAGCAGCACCATCACGGTTCACCACAGCCTCCACCTCCTGGGCTCAGGCAATCCTTCCACCTCAGCCTCCAGAGTAGCTGGACCTACAGGCATGTGCACCATGCCCGGCAACTTTTTTTTTTTTTTTTTTTTTTTTTGAGTTGGAGTCTCACTCTGTCGCCCAGACTGGAGTGCAGTGGCCACTCCCGGCCACCGCAGCCTCGACCTGCTGGGCTCCGGCGATCCTTCCGCCTCAGCCTTCCGAGTAGCCGGAATTACAGGCGTGCACTATCATGCCCGGCTCATTTTTTGATTTTTATTGTAGAGATGAGGTCTCGCTGCCCAGGCGGGTCTCGAACCCGCGGGCTCAGGCAACCCACTCACCTCAGCCTCCCAAAGGCGTGGGATTACAGGCTGAGCCACCGAGCCCGGCTGGCAAATTTTTTTATATTTATTTTTTGTAGAGTTGTGGTCTTGCTCTGTTGCCCAGGCTGGTCTCGAATTCCTGGGCTCAAGCGATCCTCCCGCCTCAGCCTCCCAAAGTACTGGGATTGCAAACGTGAGCCACCATACACGGTCATGTCCAGGGATTTGAGAAAAGACCCTCAGAGGAAAGGCGGAGGAGGCAGAGTCCTTTGTCTCCAAGTCCCAAGATCTGTGACTGGCTTAGCTGGCAACTTGCAGCTTCATGAAAGGAAACTTGACTCTAAGAACTGCAGCCAAGAGAGGCCCCAGGCATGGAGGCCAAATGTTAAAACAACAGGAGCTTGGGATTGAGCAAGAGATGGCAGGACTCCAGGCACCTCCGGGGAGCTAGCGCCCCACTCGGGTACTGAAGCGTGGCGGACTTGGACTTGGGCAGGAGATCCAGAGGGGGTGGGCAGAGGGTTCTGCTGGAAAACCTGCACCGGGCTTGGAAACGCTGTCCAAGCTTTCCGCGCGTCCATGGACATCAATTTTTTTCTCTTTGCGGCTCAGGACCTAAATCCTGACTTTGAGTCAGAGTATTCTTCTGGCATGAGCTCAAGGGTTAACCGAGGCCTAGGGAGGGGACGCTGTGTCTCTGCTGTCAGCCAAGGTGCACATAGCACGAAGCTAAAAAGCAGAAATGCTGGCCCTTCCGGTGCCTGGCTGCCAAAGAGACCGCAGAGGTCCTGACACCAACGCCCGGAACTCTGAACCACGCACAGTTGTAGACGTGGTCTGTGGCTCTGTGGTGGCACCTAAAGTGGTTGAGCATTGAGATCCGTGTCCAGGGGCCGTGGTGAGGCCTCCGGCCTGCATCCTGTCTGCTGGTTCCTATTAGCTTCACCTGCCCTCCTGAATTCTGTGGGTAGCCTTTCAATAAATTCCTTTTCTTGAGCAAAGGACACGAACAGGCACTTTGCAGAGGAAGGCATCCAAGAAGCCAGTAGATGGATGACAAAAGATTCATCAGAGAGCCCGGGCTCGGTGGCTCAGCCTGTAATCCCAGCACTTTGGGAGGTCAAGGTGAGTGGATTGCCTGAGCCTGCGGATTCGAGACTCGCCAGGGCAACTTGGCGGGACCTCATCTCTACAATAAATCAAAAATTAGCTGGACGTGGTAGCACGCACCTGTAGTTCCAGCTACTTGGAAGGCTGAGGCAGAAGGATCACCAGAGCCCAGCAGGTCGCGATTGTAGTGGCCGGGAGTGGCCACTGCACTCCAGTCTGGGTGACAGAATGAGACTCCAACTCAAAAAAAAAAAAAAAAAGATTCATCAGAGAAACGCAAGTCGAGCAACAGTGAGACCCTGCCTCACATGGTCAGGATGGCATCATTCGAAAGTCTAAAACAATATAGAGACCTGACTTTGGTCTACCTGAGATCACTGAAGGGTACAGTATAAGAAAGGAAGATTGCTGAAAACAGAACCTTGAGAAATGCCTCTTGTTGGGAAAAAGAGAAATTGAAACTAAGAGCGGTTGGAGTCAGAGAGAAATGTCTTATGCTAGACATGTTCCAGTTATCCCTCTGTTTACCAACTTCTCCCCCTGCCTGCCCTGAGCCTCTGGTTGGCTTCAGTCAGTAGGACACCCCAAAAGGGGTGCAAGCAGGCGGGAGGAGATCAAGCACAGAGCACATCTCCCTGGCTCCCGATGTGCAGACCGGCGTGTCTCCACTGAAGGCCACCACCCCTCCGTCCAGCTACCTCCTCAAGTTTCAGGAGGGCCGCTTCCCTGGTCTCTTCAGCCCAAGGATGCTTGCTCTAGGGTATGGTGCTATCCCTTGTTACCAATAAAACATGCCTTATTATTTTTTTTAAAAAAGTCTAAACCAGCAGGTGCTGGCGCAGCTATAGGAAAAGGGACACGTCTACACTGCTGGTTTAGCCTTGGTGGAAAACAGTGTGGACCAGACACGGTGGCTCACGCCTGTCATCCCAGCACTTTGGAGGCAGAGGTGAGAGGATTGCCTGAGCCCAGGGGTTCAAGACCAGCCTGGACAACCCGGTGAGACCTCGTCTCTATAATACAAAAATTTGCTGGGTGTGGTGGTGCACGCCTGTGGTTCCAGCTACTTGGAAGGCTGAGGCGGAAGGATTATCTGAGCCCAGCAGGTGGAGTCTGTGGTGGCCGTGAGTGTGCCACCACCCACCAGCCTGGGCGGCAGTGAGACTCTGACTCTAAATAAATAAATAAAAGCAGTATGAAGATTTCTCCAAGGACTAAACATTGAGCTTCCGTACGATCCAGCCATCCCTCTCCTGGGAATATACCCGGAGGAATGTACATCTCTCTCCCCCAAGGACACCTGCACACACACTCAGTTCACTGCAGCACTAATCACAATAGCAAAAACACGCAACCAACCCAGGTGCCCATCGTAAGTGGACTGGATGAAGAAAATGTGATACATATACACAGTGGAGTGATACACAGCCACGGAGAAGGACAAGATCATGGCCTTGGCATCAACGTGGTTGCAGCTGGAGACCATCACTGTAAGTGAACTACACAGAACCCAAAACTGAATATCGCATGCTCTCACTCATAAGTGGGCCCTGAGCAACGGGCACGTGGATACTAAGATGGGAGCCACTGATGCTGGGCACTGACTGCTATAAGGAGGAGGAAGGAGCCAGGCACGTTGGCTCACGCCTGTCATCCCAGCACTTTGGGAGGCAGAGGCAGGAGGGTCGCTTGAGCCCAGGAGTTGGAGACAAGTCTGGGTACTATAGCAAGACCTCATCTCTACAAAAGATCAAACAATTAGCCGGGCATGGTGGCACGTGCCTGTAGTCCCAGCTGCTCAGGAGACTAAGGCAGGAAGGTCACCTGAACCCAGGAGGTCAGTAGCCATGATCATGCCACTGCACTCCAGCCTGGGTGACAGAGTGAGACACTGACTCTAAAAAGAAACATACAGAGAAGAGAGATTCCATGCTAACGGTCTGGTTTGGAATATCAAATCTGCGCTGAGGGCTTCCTCAGGTCTGTCCACAACTCAGCCCTGACCCAGAAGAGAGGGAGAGTGAAGGCTGATTCCTGCCTGGACCAAGCGAGGTCGCCCCAGGATGTGGAGGCCACACTGAGAAAGGTGCTCAGCCGTCCTCTCGCCCTGCCTTTCCCTGCTGGTCGTCCAGGAGGAATCAGGGAAACACGAGTAGAGGGTTTGGGGTGATGCCCTTTGACTTTCTCTTAGGCTCTTGCTTGCTTTTTTTTTGAGTCGGAGTCTCACTCTGTCGCCCAGGCTGGAGGGCAGGCACGCTCACGGCCACCACAGCCTCGACCTGCTGGGCTCGGGGGATCCTTCTGCCTCTGCCTCCCAAGCAGCTGGAACCACTTGGCAAGCCACCATGCCTGGATCATTTTTTGATCTAATGTAGAGACGAGGTCTCGCCAAGTTGCCCAGGCTGGTCTCAAACCACTGAACTCAAGCAACTCTCACGCCTCTGCCTCCCAAAGTGCTGGGACTGCAGGCATGAGCCACCATGCCTGACTTATCCCTGGAGTCCTCACTTCTCCTCCACTCTACCCCAAGATGGCTCCAGAGTCATGTCCTGGTCCTGCTGGCCCCAAAGACAAGCACACATCTTTATTATTTTAAGAATTCTCTTCTTTTTATTCATTTTATTTATTCTTTTTTAGTCACGGTCTTACTCTGTCTCCCAGGTCAGAGTGCATTAGCACAATCATGGCTCACCATAGCCTTGACTTCCTGGGTTCAGGTGATTCTCCCTCCTCGGCCTCCCAAGTAGCAGGGACTAAAGGTATGCACCACCACACCCAGCTAATTTTTTTTTTACTTTTTGGAGAAACAGAGGTCTCGCTATGTTGTCCACACTAATCCCAAACCCCTGGACTCAGGCAATCCTCTCTCCTTGGCCTCCTAAAGTGCTGATTACAGGTGTGAGTCACTGTGCTTGGCCAGGATTCTCTTCTTAAGAATTCCAGCTGGGCGCGGTGGCTCACGCCTATAATCCCAGCACGTTGGGAGGCTGAGGTGAGAGGATTACTTGAGCCCACAGGTCCAGCCTGAGCAATTTGGCGAGACCTCATCTCTACAATAAATCAAAAAATTAGCCGGGTATGGTGACATGTGCCTGTAGTTCCAGCTACTTGGAAGGCTGAGGTGGAAGGATCGCCGGAGCCCAGCAGGTCAAGACTGCACTCCAGCCCTGGGCAACAAAGTGAGACTCCAACTCAAAAAAAAAAAAAAGAAAAAAAAGAAAAGAAAAGAATTCCAGAGGCCAGGTCTAGTGGCTAACACCTGAGATTCCAGCACTTTGGAAGGCCAAGACTAGAGGATTGCCTGAGCCCAGGGGTTCAAAACCAGCCTGGGCAATTTGGCAAGACCTCATCTCTACAATAAATCAAAAAATTAGCCGGGCATGGTGGTACCCGCCTGTATTTCCAGCTACTTGGAAGGCTGAGGTCAGAAGGATCACCTGAGCCCAGCAGGTCAAGGCTGCAGTGAGCTGTGATTGTGCCACTGCACTCCAGCCTGGGCGACAGAGTGAGGCTTTGACTCAAAAAACAATAATAATGGTTCCAGTAAAACAAACAGGGGTCAAGAGAAATACAAAGGGGGTGGCTGCAAAGCCGAAGACTCTTACAAGATTCACAGTCACGGTTCTTGTGGGCTGAGCCAAGACAATAGTAACGATAGCTGTCATTACCAGGCATTTATTACAGGAACTGGGTTAAGAGTTTCAGCGGGCGTTATTTTATATTCCCAACAACTCAACTTTATTAAGAGACTTGGGCAGAGAGAGTAATTTCCAAGGTCAGATGGTGGTTAACTGCAGAGGTGAAATTTGAACCCATGTCTGTCTATCTGATGATTTTCTTTTTTTTTTTTCAATTGGAGTCTCACTCTGTCACCCAGACTGGAGTGCAGTGGCCGCTCCCGGCCACCGCAGCCTCAACCCGCTGGGCTCCGGCGATCCTTCCGCCTCAGCCTTCCGAGTAGCTGGAACTACAGGCACGCGCTACCATGCCCAGCTGATTTTTTGATTTATTGTAGAGATGAGGTCTCGCCAAGTTGCCCAGGCAGGTCTTGAACCCGCGGGCCAGGCAATCCACTCACCTCAGCCTCCCAAGGCGTGGGATTACAGGCTGAGCCACCGAGCCCGGCTTGATTTTCTTTTTAATTGAATTTTTGTAATGGTCACTTCCACCCTTCCCCTCTCCTCATCATTCTCCCCTTATAGGTAATAATTTTTCTCTTTCTTCTCCTTTTGAGTCAGTGTCTCACTCTGTTGCCCAGGCTGGAGTGCTGTGGCATGATCACAGCTCACTGCAGCCTTGACCTGCTGGGTTCAGGTGATCCTTCCAACCTCAGTTTCCCAAGTGGCTGGGACTAAAGCTGTGTGCCACCATACTCAGCTAGGTTTTTTTTTTTGAAGACAAGATCTTACTATGTTGCCCAGGCTGGTCTCGAACTCCTGGGCTCAAGTGATCCTCCTGCCTCGGTCTCCCAAAGTGCTGGGATTACAGCGCAAGCCACCATGCCAACACCATAGGTAATAGTTTCTATTAATTTCTGGTTTACTTTTCTAGTGTTTCTGTTTGAGAATATACATACACACATATGCCACTAGTAAAGCTAGTGCTCTCTGTACCACACCACGTCCATTTGAATACCTGTTCTGTCATTTACTTTTTAAATCAATTTAGTCAGAAAGAAAGCATTTTCCAGAGCCAAGTAAGAGGACATTTGTAGGAAGTGAACGTCTCTTTAGATAGTAAAAACAGATACTTAAGAATTTTTTGACATTGCCTAGAATTTCCCAGACAGTTTTTCAAGTGACAGTAGTCATAATATTGGTACTTGCATATAAGAAAACCAAAGTATGGGTGTAAGGTAAACGAAACCAGACCAGGTGAAACGGCAACAAAGGAGCCAAGCAAAACTTATTAGCGCAATCCCGGGCGAGGTTCTCCGGTCCATATAGCTGTGGGCTGGAGAAGTCGCGCCCAGCAAGATAGGCGATGGGTTTATAAAGGGCATGCTGAGAAAGCTGTGAGGGGGATCGGGGAGAGCGATCATTGGTTGGGACAGCTGTCGCGTCTGCTGGCGATTGGCTGAACGGGGTTGCTAGAATCGCTGTAACAGGTACTGGCTGGCTTTGCGGCTGGGGTCTTAGTTCCGGCCTGGTCCGGGTTGGAGCCATCTTGTTGAGGCGAGGCCCGCCCGCCCTCCAGTACCTCTGACCTTACATGGGCAAATTCAAAATTTCCCTAACATAAAAGTGAAGTCAGTAAGAAAGCTATAAAGCCAGGTACGTATATGGCCAAGTCTCTGCACAGAGGCACAGATAAGAAAGCATATTCCTGCAACCATACATAGTAAAAGTCAAATTTCACTCTTTACTCATACCCCACAAAGTGTCAACAAAAATACAACTCATAAGCCCCAGCAAACTTCTAGAATCCAAATGCCCTCCCACATTCAACCCCATGATGTTTTTCAACTGTTCATCTTTCTTCCTCTCCCAGTCTTTTTTTGGTGCAGATCAACTTAGCTTCTCTTGCTAAATCTTCTCCCCTTTCTTCTTACTTCTCAGATTTTGTCTATTTGAACTGATTCTCCTGATTCCTTCTGTTTCAAAAGAACTAGGAAGCTGAGCTTCCAATGATTCTTCTTTAGTGGGGAAGAGAGAGGTAGCTACTGTAACGAATTACAGTCACTCAGCCTTGACATCACTTGCAGTTCAGTGGAGAAACATACCCGATACGTTTCATAGGGAAGCTTTAATATAAACGATCGTTAGTGGAAGGTGATTCACTATGAAGAGGAGTTAAGAGAGGCCAGACCTCGAAGGGGTTCAGAGGTACCCAGTGTAATAGAGAGACTCGTCTACCTGCAGGCTGAAGAGACCACACAAAAAAGGAATGCAGAACCAGGGAGGCGTCTTCAAGAGGGTTGGCGATTTCAAGAACACACCCCCACCCCTGGAAGAAGCTGGCCAGGAAGCACAGACTAGCCTGATCTCTGAAAACAGCCCCTTGTCGGAGGGTGTGGGCAGACCAAAGCTGCTTAGATGTCACAGTGGAGGCTGACACCTTGTAATCTCAGCACTTTGGGAGGTGGAGGCGGGAGGATTGGCGGAGTCCAGGGGCAACTTGGCGAGACCATGTCTCCACAATAAATCAACAAAAATTAGCTGGGTGTGGTGTGTGCCTGTGGTTCCAGCTGCTTGGAAGGCTGAGGCAGAAGGATCTCCTGAGTCCAGGAGGTTGAGACTGCGGTGGCCATGAGCATGAGCGTGCCACTGCCCTCCAGCTTGGGTGACAGAGTGAGAATCCGACTCAAAAAAAAAAAAAAAAGAGGCCAACCACTCCATCTGCACTCACACACACACACAAACACACCTCACCCATCTCTCTTGACCTCCACAACTCTGCTCCTTTTTTCTTTATTGTGCAATTGACTCTTGACTTTCACACCCAATAGCATATAAGTGCCATCAAGGCAGAACGTTTTCCTGATTTATTCCCAGTATACTCTCAGTGCCTAAAACAGTACTTGACACAGAGGAGGAGCTGGAATGAATGAATGAATGAGTGAAGGAATGATCCTCTTTTGTACAAACATCAGCTCAACCACCTTCTTTTCTTCTTGGTCTGCGAGACTCAACCAGTTCTCACCAGCCAAGATGAATCCACCCAAGGACACTAGGCATGACTTTCAACTTGCTGAAGGAAAAATCTTACTGGCTAAGAGAGGTTCCCCCCTCCTCCCTCTTTTTCCCGCTTTCCTAGTTCTGTGTCTCTTGAAACTTGATGAACTTTAAGTGACGGATGCTGATTGCAGCCCTGAGTCCCTGCTGGTGAGGGGCCTGCCCGGCCGGCTTTGGCCCCAGCCATGCGGGAGAGTGCCCATGACTTGGTGCCATTGAAGCCATTCCCTGCCAACTCTGCTACACTGAAGGAAGCCATGCAAAATCAACACAGGAAGGGAAGAGGACAGAGGCAAGAGTCCACGAAGGGCCACCCTGCGCCTGTCATTACCAGAGTAATGAGGCCCTTGGTTTGCAGAGGGAGGGAGACACAGAGGAACAGAAAGAAGAAAATGGGTTTCTATTTAATGCATTTAAATTTTTTTTTAAATTTTGCTATTTATCTATTTGAGTCGGAGTCTCACTCTGTCACCCAGGCTGGAGTGCAGTGGCATGATCATGGTCACCACAGCCTCGACCTCCTGGGCTCAAGCGGTCCTTCTGCCTCAGTTCCCTGAGTAGCTGGGACTACAGACATGTGCCACCACGCCCTGCTAATTTTGGTATTTTTTGTAGAGATAGGGTCTCACTGTGCTGCCCAGGCTGGCCACGAACTCCTGACCTCAAGCAATCCTCCCACCTCAGCCTCCCAAAATGCTGGGATTATAGGCGTGAGCCAGTGTGCATGGTCAGATTATTTATTTATTTATTTATTTAGTTTATTTTATTTTATTTTTTTTTGAGTTGGAATCTCACTCTGTCGCCCAGACTGGAGTACAGTGGCACACTCCCAGCCACCACAGCCTCGACCTATGGGCTCCGGCGATCCTTCCGCCTCAGCCTTCCAAGTGGCCGGAACTACAGGTGTGCGCTACCACACCCGGCTAATTTTTTATTTATTGTAGAGATGAGATCTCGCCAAGTTGCCCAGGCAGGTCTCGAACCCGCGGGCTCAGGCAATTCACTCACCTCAGCCTCCCAAAGTGCGGGATTACAGGCTGAACCACCGAGCCCGCTTAGACTTTATTTTTTAAGAGCAATTTTAGGTTCACAGCAAAATTGAGAAGAAGGTGCGTGATAACCCATATGTTCCCACCCACATGCCCGCACGGCCTCCCATGTGTCAACATCCCCCACCAGAGTGAGTGGCACATTTGTTATGGTGGATGACCCGCAGTGACATGTCGTTGTCACCCAAGTTCATGCTGACACAAAGGCTCGCTCATGGTGTGGAGAAGTTTAGGAAAACCTTACAAGTAAAACGAAGTAAACACTTTTCCGTAATCCCACTCCCCAGATATAACAAGGGCTGAAAATTGTGAGTGTCTTTCCAGTCTTGCACGTGTGGTGTTTGTAGCTCATGTACACAATACCAACGACCTCATTGGCCATTTCCAGTCATTTCCATAGGACTTTGCGCCCAAGTTTGCACCCATGTGGATGACCATGTTTAAGTCATTTGAGGCCCTTTGCCGAGTTGCTTTCCAAGAGGGAAAGAGAGTGTGCTCATTTCTACTTCCCTCAGCTGGGCACAGGAGAAGGCCCCTCCCCAAGCCTCACCCGCCTCACCTCAACAGTGCCCACCAAAAGCACCAGAAAATGTGTTCATCAAGACACCATGTAAAAGGATGAAAGCAACAGGTGCTACCCAGTGACCACCTGAAACTTCCTGAAAAGGCAAAACACAAGCAAAGGAGAAGAGATCTGACATGGCCAGATGAAGCGGCTCATACCTGTCATCCCAGCACTTTGGGAGGCGAAAGCTGGAGGATCACTTGAGCCCAGGAGTTCGAGACCAGCCTGGGCAACATAGTGAGATTTCGTTTCTATAAAATAAATAAAATAGAATTAAAAAAGATTAAAGGCCAGGTGTAGTCCCAGCAACTAGGAAAGCTGAGGCAGAAGGATCCCTTGAGCCCAGGAGTTTTAGGCTACAGTGAGCTATGATCATGCCACTACACTCCAGCCTGGGTAACAGTGTAACACACCTTCTCTCAATAAATACATAATTTAAAAAATAAAATGAATAGAGGCTCCAGCATGCCTGGCCCTACCACAAAAGAACCTGTACTCAGTTGTGGTGCCCTAGATATTATTTGCAGCTGATGTCTGTTCTGATGGGTTAGAGTTTATACTGACATCTGTCCTGATTGGTTAAAGTTTATACTGATGTTTGTCCTGATTGGTTAGAGTTGAATTGACGTCTGTTCTGATTGGTTAGTTTATACTGGTGTCTGTTCTGATGGGTTAGAGTTTATACTAACATCTGTCGTGACTGGTTAAAGTTTATACTAATGTCTGTCCTGATTGGTTAGAGTTGATACTGGTATCTGTTCTGATGGGTGAGAGTTTACACTGGTGTCTGTTCTGATTGGCTAGAGTTTATACTGACATTTATCCTGATTGGTTAGAATTTATACTGATGTCTGTCCTGATTGGTTAGAGTTGATACTGGTGTCTATTCTGACTGGTTAGAGTTTATACTGGTGTCTGTTCTGATTGGTTAGAGTTTATACTGGTGTCTGTTCTGACAGGTTAGAGTTTATACTGGTGTCTGTTCTGATTGGTCAGGCTGTGTGTGCATCTATTCTGAGGGTCTCCTAGCAACATCATGCTAGTCATTAAATGTTGTGAATATCGCCCTTTTACCTTGTCTAAATTTTAGCACATGACTTAAACATTTTGGTGCCGCAATTTCCTCATCTTTTTGCCAGAAGCCGCAAAGCCCTTTGGGTGTGGAGTCAGGGAAGCAGCTAATTTGGTGATTTATATCTGAGGATGGGTGGGAGGCAGCTTAGAAAACGAGATAGCCCTGTGCATTGCTGCTGAAATAGACCGTCAGCCTATCATCCAAGGCCAATCCCATGAAACTAGGCTCTGAATGACACCATAAAAAAATCCTAAACCCACATGACCGTTTGCTGACAATTACAATTTCATGAGGGCAAAATCCATGTCTGGTTCCTGCTATAAAAGCTCATCACAGATACTCCTTACAGGAAAGCAGCTTGCTGTCTCCTGCCCCAAGTGAGTGTGTTTCAGGTGAATGAGCAGCAGGAGGGTCTCCAAAAACAAGATAAGGGGCGATTTCCTGGGACATTGACAGCATTGTAAAAAGCTGCTGCTTTAAGACCATGCTCAGCTCAGAGGAAGAACTCAGAGTAGATTTCACAAAATAAAAAATATAAATTATTTTATTTTTTAAAAATCATAAAAAGAAACTAAAACCAGTTATGTTAAACATATGGCAGACAGCGGGCTTAATCTTTGGGCTCAAAATTTTATTTTTTAAATGAATTTGTTAATTTCATTTTAAAAAATAGAGATGAGGTTTTGCTATGTTGCCCAGGCCAGTCTCAAACTACTGGCCTCACATGATCCTCCCACCTCAATCTCTCAAAGTGCTGGGATTACAGGTGTGAGCCACTGCGCCTGGTGGGCGTGCTTTTATTTATTTATTTGTTTGTTTTATTATTATTATTTTTGGAGTCAGGATCTCACTCTGTCACCCAGGCTGGAGTGCAATGGCAAGATCAGGGCTCACCGCAGCCTCGACCTCCTGGGCTCAGGTGACCCTTCCACCTCAGCCTCCTGAGTAGCTGGGACTACAGGCATGTACCACCATGCCTGGCTAATTTTTTTTTTTTTTTTTTGTGTAGAGACGAAGCCTCACTATGTTGCCCAGGGCTCAAGCCATCCTCCCTCCTTGGCCTCTCAAAATGTTGGGATCACAGGCATGCACCACTGTGCCTGGGGTGTTATCCTATTTTCTTTTTTTCCCCAGTGTTTTTGGAGTCTGTACTGTCAGCTACCCAGCCACAACCTTCCTTGCCTACAGAGCCCTGCTGTTATTCAGGTATTGGGAGTATAGCAGCTGATATGGGAAAACAGACCCCCCCCCCAGCTTCAGGGAATCAATCTGATTGCTCTCAAACAAGTTCACAGCTTTGTAAGGGATTGGGCTAGGAGTGCACACGTGGCTAAATTCTAATCAATGAAATATACAAAGTATACTGTTGGAGCCTCTGGGAAAAATTTTTCTCCTTTTTTTTTTGTTTTTGCAGTAGCACCATCATGGCTCACTGCCGCCTCTACCTTCTGGGTTCAAGCAATCCTTCTGCCTCAGCCTCCTAAGCAGCTGAGACTGCAGGCACACACCATCATTCCCAACTAATTTATTTTCATTTTAATTTAATTTAATTTAATTTTTTTGTTGTTGTTTTAGAGATGAGGTCGTGCCAAGCTGCCCAAGCTGGTATTGAATGCCTGGGCTCAGACAATCTTCCCACCTCAGCCTCTCAAAGTGCTGGGATTGCAAACATGCGCCACTATGCCCGGCCTGTTCCCTGTTGAAGTCAGGAAAGTGATTCCACTTCTTAATTCTTCCTCATGGTAGATCTTTTGTATAGCACTAGTCCCATTCACAGAGCATTGTTCAGAATAGTTACTGCCCAATTCTCTCAGGAAGGGTGCAGCCCCATGTTAGAACTGGTCCCTTGGAAAAGGTGGAACTCCCAGAATTCCTTATCTTTGACCCTGGAGCAGTTGCCTTAGTGGGACAGGAACTGGAATACTCAGGGTCCACTCCCGGGACAAAGAACGCCTGGACGCCAGCCATATCTCTGCCTCCTGGCTGGTCTTTGGACCTTGGCCCGGTTATCTGATGTGAGAATCTCAATTGCTGTATGTTCTACAGTCATATTACCTATGAAGGCTCAGGTAGTCACACAGCGTAAATGACTTCTCACAACACCAGCCATTTAGAATTTCATGTAGCTAGCTGGGCCCAGTGGCTGATGCCTATAATCCCAGCATGTTGGGAGGCCGAGGCAGGAGGATCACTTGAGCCCAGGAGTTCAAGACCAGCCTGGGCAGCATAGTGAGACCATGTCTCTATAACAAATAAAAATTTAGCCAGGCGTGGTGGCACACACCTGTAGCTCCAGCTACTTGGTAGGCTGAACCGGGGAATTCACTTCAGCTGTGATCATGCCACTTGTACTGTCTAGGCGACAGAATGAGACCCAGACTCAAAGAAAGTATTCATTGTAGCAGGGCAGAACAAGACGCATCCCTCTCCACAGGGAGGCTTTGTGGATTACGGGGACACCTGCAGGCTGTGTCTGAGTCCTTGCAACTGTTCGATTACAACCACAGTTGTTCACCACTTTTTTCTTTTTTGAAAAGATGTGCGGTACAATTCAGGATTAGGTAGATAAGTGGTCATCATACAGGTAAAGTTTGGCCTCCCTTTGGTCCCCATTTTGCCTGGTTTGAGATCAGGTACCCTTATTGATGAGGTATGCGCCCCCTCCCTCCCCTGGCAGTTTCCCACTACTGCCAATCCCTTTCTTATAGCATTATGGTAAATGTTCAGGGTCCGCTTATTAGTGAGAACATATGGTATTCTGTTCTTTGTTTCTGTAATAGATCACGGAGTATTACAGACTCTAAATCCATCCAGGTTGCTGCAAAGTCCGTAGCTTTATCCTTTTTTGGCTGCATAATATTCCATCATGTATATGTGCCACATTTTTTTATCCAGTCCAGTTTTGATGGGCAGCACGGTCGGTTCCATGTTTTTGCTCTTGTGAATAGTGCTGCAATCAACATGCATGTGCAGGTATCTTTTTTGCAGAGTGATTTAAGTTCTTCCGGATATATTCCCAGAAGGGGAATTGCTGGATCATATGGAAGGTCAATTTCTAGTTATCTTAGGAATCGCCACACTCTTTTCCAGCACCACTTATTAATGGAATGAATGAACAAAACAAGGATGATATCAACTCTGGCCTGAAATCCACTTCAACGTGGCCCAAGACTGTCAGGGATGGGGGTGGAGAACCCTGCTCCAAGTCTCCACGATCTTGAAACAAGGCAATTTGCTTGCTTTGGGTTTATATATCAACCTTGAACCTGGGTGCCTGCACAGGGTGCTACTATTCTATAATGACTCTAAGCACAGTCTTTGGGCAAGAGACAGAGTGGAGACAGAGTGGAGAAAGCCTTATCCTGGTTCATAACCAGAAAGGGGACCTCCCTGTCAAAATGCTGCTCTCTCTAAGCCCAAAGAAGAGTCAGACTTTCATTGTCTCCTGGGAAATAGTGACATGCTTTATAGCTCATGTTTCTGAATCGTACCATTATCTCTCCTTCTTGTCCAGTGTTTCTCGAAGTTTTAAAAAACCCAGACCCCTTCCAAGTGTTCTCATACTTAATTCTGCATATTGCCGGGCTCGGTGGCTCAGCCTGTAATCCCGCGCCTTTGGGAGGCTGAGGTGAGTGGATTGCCTGAGCCCGCGGGTTCGAGACCCGCCTGGGCAGCGAGACCTCATCTCTACAATAAATCAAAAAATCAGCCAGGCGTGGTGGCGCATGCCTGTAATTCCGGCTACTCGGAAGGCTGAGGCGGAAGGATCGCCGGAGCCCAGCAGGTCGAGGCTGCGGTGGCCGGGAGCGGCCACTGCACTCCAGTCTGGGCAACAGAGTGAGACTCCAATTAAAAAAAAAAAACAAAAAAAACAAAAAAACAAAATTAATTCTGCATATTTCGACCAGCCAAGATTTAGTCAGTTTTGTTTCCTGTAATCTGGTTAATGAAAACAATTGCTATGTGGAATATTCTTTTTTTTTTTTGAGTTGGGGTCTCACTCTGTCACCCAGCCTGGAATGTCGCAGCACAGTCATGACTCACCACAGCCTCAACCTCCTGGGCTCAGGCAATCCTTCTGCCTCAGCCTCCTAAGTAACTGGGACCTCAGGAATGTACTTTTTTGAACCAAAGACACTTCTCTATTCTGCTGGGTCCCCGGGAAGTGTTGCCCCTTCACTGAGTCCAAATGTGAACAGTCCTAACCCTTACACTTTCAACCTGTGGTGAGTCATTTGTTTCTAAACACAATCAAGGAACAAACTGTTTTAAAATAGAAATTTTATTACATTTAGGTTTCTGTGACCAGGGTAAGGAAACCTGACGCCTCTCATAACCCCTGTTCCTACTCTTACTTCCCTCATATTTACTTATTTTATTAGTATTACTTCACCCATCCCAATGGACAAAAATTATTGACTACAGATCAGTGTACATTTTGCTTTTATTATACTTTCCCTTAGATCACTAAAATTATACTGCTTGTTAACATTCTATGAATTTTTCCTTTAATGTGAAGATGCTATGGCCTCAATTAAATTAAAACCTATTTTAAGTATCTACTGCGTGCTTGTTATGGGTTGACTTGTGTCCCCGAAACAGATATGTTGGAATCCTAAGCCCTGATACTTGTGAATGTGATCTTATTTAGAAATAGAGTCTTTGCAGGCCGGGGGGTGGGGCGGCTCACGCCTGCAATCCCAGCACTTTGAAAGGCTGAGGCAGAAGGATTGCTTGAGCCCAGAAGTTCGAGACCAACCTGGGCCACAGAGCCAGACCTCATCTCTACAAAAAAATTGAAAAAACGAACTGGGCATGGTGATGCATGCCTGTAGTCCCAGCTACTTGGAAGACTGGGGCAGAAGGGTGGCCTGAGCCCAGGAGGTCGAGGCTGCAGTGAACCATGATTGTGCCACTGCACTCCTGCCTAGGTGACAGAGTGAGACCTCAGCTCAAAAATAAATACATATTTTAAAAAGGAAATAGGGTCTTTGCAAATGTATTCAAGTTATAAAGAGGTCCCCCTGAATCAGGGTGGGCCCGACCCCGTGAATGGTGTCCTTCTGAGGAGGGAGGAATTTGGACACAGACACAGAGAGAACACAGTGTGAAGACAGAGGCAATGACTGGGATGCTGGCGCCCTGAGCCAAGGAGCACAGGTCTTGCAAGCGGACCCCAGAAGCTGAGGAGGCAGGGGAGTCTCCTTTCTAGGGTCTCCAGAGAGAACACATCCCACCGACGACTCTAGAACTGAAGGCAGTGCCTTTCCACCGTCTCAAGCCACACCATGTGTGGCTCTCGGCGACCACAGCCTTTGGGCAATGCCCACCAGGATGCTGGAGGGGAAGACAAGACTCGATTCCTGCTGTCAAGGTGGTCACGACCCAGAAGACCCACCTGCAGACATCTTTAAACATCCGGGTTGTTCTGTTTTTTTATTGTAGAGACAAGGTCTCACCAAGTTGCCCAGACTGGCCTTGAACTCCTGGCTCAGGCAATCCTCTCGCCTCTGCCTCCCAAAGTGCTGGGATGACAGGCATGAGCCACCGTGCCCAGCAAAATCATCTGTTTTTAGTGTGTCCTAAGTGCGGGTGCAGCAGCCTTACACACCACACAGACAACACAAGAAACAGGCCGGCTAACTGGACGTCCAGGAGAAGCTCTGCCAAGGGAGACGGATTGTAAAAACTCTAAAATTGTGTCTTGTGGGCCAGGCACGGTGGCTTACGACTATAATCCCAGCACTTTGGGAGGCCGAGATGAGAGGACTGCCTGAGCCCACAGGTTTGAGACTAGCCTGGGCAACTTGGCGAGACCTCATCTCTAAAAAAAACAACAAAAAAAATTAGCCTGGTGTGGTGGCACGTGCCTGTAGTTCCAGCTCCTTGGACGGCTGAGGCAAAAGCATCACCTGAGCCCAGCAGGTCAAGGCTGCAGTGGCTGTGAGTGTGCCACTGCACTCCAGCCTAGGTGACAGAGTGAGACTCCCACTCAAAAAAAAAATTGTGTCTTAAGATGCACAAATACTGGCCCTTTTTGAGGACTCCTTCCTCCCTTTTCTGCTTGCCTTCCTTTATCCTTTCCTCCCCTACCATTCTTTTACTTTTTGAGTTGGGGTCTCACTCTGTTGCCCAGATTTGAGTGCAGTGGCATGAATATGGCTCACTGTGTCTTTGGCCTCCTGGGATCAGTCGATCCTACTGCCTCAGTCTCCCCAGTGCACACCACCACACCTCGCTAATTTTTTGATTTTCTGTAAAGATGAGGTCTCGCCATGCTGCCCAGGATCCTCCTGCCTCCGCCTCCCCAATTGCTGGGATGACAGGCGTGAACCACCACTCCTGATCTCATATTGATCTTTTTAAAAATTTGCTAGTCTGCTGGGTGAAAAAAGATGTCTCATTAATTTGCATGTCCTGAACTTTCTGTGTAATTAGGAACTTCCTATGTGCTTTTTAACCATATTAATTTTTCTGTGAGCTAATGTTTCATATTGTTTGTTATTTGTTCTTGACTGGGTTGTTCACTCTTTGAGTTTGCTTGTAAGAGTGTTTTGAATATTAGCAGTATTAATGGTATATTTAAGCCTATCACTTGTCATTTAACTTTTTCCTTCTAACTTTTGTCACTTTCACCCAGGCTGGAGTGCAGTGGCATAAGCTCAGCTCACCACAGCCTTGACTCCTGAGCCCAAGTGATCCTCTGTCTCAGTCTCCTGAGGTGCTGGGACTGCAGGTGTGCACCAGCGTGCCCAGCTAATTTTTTTATTTTTTATTTTTATTTTAGAAATGAGGTCTCACAGGCCAGGCACGGTGTTTCAAACCTGTAATCCCAGCACTTTGAGAGGCTGAGGTGAGAGGATTGCCTGAGTCTGGGGGTTTGAGACTAGCCTGGGCAACTTGGTGAGACCTTATCTCTACGATAAATCATAAAATGAGCTGGGCTTGGTGGCACGCATGTGGTTCCAGATACTTGGAAGGATGAGGCGGAAGGATCACCTGAGTCCAGCAGGTCAAGGCTGCAGTGGCTGTGAACATGCCACTGCACTCCCTCCTGGGCGACAGAATGAGACTCCAACTCAAAAAAAAGGAAGGAAGAAAGAAAGGAAGGAAGGAAGGAAGGAAGGAAGGAAGGAAGAAAGAAAGAGAGAGAGAGAAAGAGTCTCAGCTGGGTGTGGTGGCTCACACCTATAATCCCAACACTTTGGAAGGACGAGGTGAGAGGATTGTCTGAGCTCACGGGCTCAAGACCAACCTGAGCAACTTGGTGAGACCTTGTCTCTACAATAAATAAAAAAATTAGCTGGGCTTGGTGGCATGTGCCCGTAGTTCCAGCTACTTGGAAGACCAAAGCAGAAGGCTCGCCTGAGCCCAGCAGGTCGAGGCTGCGGTGGCTGGGAGCATGTCACTGCCCTCCAGCCTGGGTGACAGAATGAGACTCCAACTCAAAAAATAAATGAGGTCTCACTATGCTGCCCAGGCTAGTCTCAAGCTCCTGGGCTCAAGCAATCCTCCCACCTCAGCCTTCCAAAGTGCTGGGATTACAGGCATGTGCCACTGTGCTTGGCCTCAGAGGTGCTATTTCTATACCTCCTTCCATGATGAAGACCCTGCCAACTCTCAAGGGTCTCAGAGTCTCATGAGAGAAGAGGTCTGTTACTTCCCTTGAAAGAGGTTGGAGGATGGTTGCTTTCTATGCCAAAAGGGTAAATTACACTTCTGGGATGAACAAGGGACACCTCATCCTGGAGCAGCAGAAAGGAAACACACGTACGTTTAAATCTCTGCTACACCACGTTGAGGAAGTGGGATTCTATCCTACTGGTATTTTGTTAGACATTTAAAAGTTTTAGGTGGGGCCGGGCTTGGTGGCTCAGCCTGTAATCCCGCGTTTTGGGAGGCCGAGGTGAGTGAATTGCCTGAGCCTGAGGGTTTGAGACCCACCTGGGCAACTTGGCAAGACCTCATTTCTACAATAAATCAAAAAAAAAAAAAAATTAGCTGGGCGTGGTAGTGCACGCCTGTAGTTCCAGCTACTTGGAAGGCTGAGGTGGAAGGATTGCTGGAGCCCAGCAGGTCGAGGCTGCAGTGGCCGGGAGTGGCCACTGCACTCCAGTCTGGGCGACTGAGTGAGACTCCAACTCAAAAAAAAAAAGTTTTAGGTGGGACAGTCACAAGATAATTTTGGCAGCAGTGAAAAAGAGGGCATCGAAGGGGAGAAAACTGGAGACCCAATCAGGGTGATACCGCCACAGTCCAGGCAAAGATGGCAAAGACCTGAAATAAGGCAATTATCAGGGCATGGGGAGAAGCAGACCGGTTTGAGAGCCACGTGGCTGGTAGAATTGACAGGACAAGGGATTGGTTTGATATCGGCTTAGATAAGAATCCAAGATGGCTGCCCCATCTCTAGCCTGGGTGACGAGGTTGATAGTAGTATGACTAAATGACACAGGGAGCACTGGAGGAGGAGTAGGTGGGTGGCTGTGTAGACACTGAGTGTAGTTTGGGACATGTGGAGTTTCAAGGCCCATAGGACATTGATGTGAGATCCCCAGGGGACAGGAAAACGTATCGGCTTTGCAGGTACGTGAAGAGCAAGGCTGGACAGATGGCTCTGAGAATCATCAGGACACACTTGGCAATAAAAGCCATGGGGACGAGAGCTGAGGCTGGAACACAGAGGGAGGCCGCCTTTACCCGAAGAGGGGAATGGGAGCCAGTCAGGGCTTCTGGGAACAAGCCGGTGAAGAAGCAGACAGTGGTGACACAGAAGATAAGACATGGGCGTTTCAGGAAGGAGGAAGTGGTTGGCTGTGTCAGGCAGCAGAGAGGTCTCAGAAGCGGATTTGGCAACTACCAAGTTCATGGAAACTTGGTGAGAAGTTTTAGTTGATTGTGGAGGAAAGAAGCTGGGATTCTTTTGTTCTTTGTAGTTCTTTATTCTTTTCTTTTTTGAGTTGGAATCTCACTCTGTCTCCTAGGCTGGTGTGCAGTGGCACCACAGCCTCGACCTGCTTGGCTCAAGCAATCCTTCAGCCTTCCAAGTAGCTGGGACTCCAGGCATGTGTCATCATGCCTGGCTAGTTTCAAAATTTTTGTAGAGATGAGGCCTTGCTATGTTGCTCAGGCTGGTGTCAAACTCCTAGGCTCAAGCAACCCTTCTGCCTCGGCCTCCCAAAGTGCTGGGATGTCAGGCGAGCACCGCTGGGCCCGGCCAGACCTGGTTTTACACCTCCTGTGTTTCTGTACAACCTGCCCACATCTTTGATGATAGCACTTTACTAAACCTTCCTCAAATGGCCCTAATTTGAACACACCACCTGGGTCCTGCCGAAGCCACGAATGATGTAAGGAAGGAATCTTGGCCGAGAAGAGCCGAGAGATAGAACACGCAAAGGCAAAAAAGGCTTTGTCCACCAGGCGTGGTGGCTCACTTCTGTAATCCCAGCACTCTGGGTACCTAGGCAAGCGGATTGCCTGAGCCCGCAAGCTCGAGACCCGCCCGGGCAACTTGGCAAGACCTCGTCTCTACAATAAATCAAAAAATTAACCAGGAGTGGTGGTGAGCACCTGTGGTTCCAGCTACTTGGAAGGCTGAGGTGGAGGGATCGCCGAAACCCAGCAGGTTGATGCTACGTGGCCGTGATGCAACCTGGGTGTCAGAGTGAGACCTCAACTCAAAAAAAGAGGGAGACTTTGTCCAGGGTTGCTTTCTGAAGCATCGGAGAGGCTTGGGTCTATTGACAAGCCCCTGAAGTTTAAACAGCCAGGTCCTGTTTCAAAGGCGTGATCTGGGGAGAAGAAACAAAGAGCTCCTTGACGGACTCCGAAGTTGGTGACATGACAAGCGGCCTCGCCGCAATTGCTTCAGATGCTCTAGAACCTGTGGTTCCGGTCTGCCCAAGATGTCCACGCACCAGGTTGGCCCGTGGCTGCATGGGCAAGTGGTGGCCTGAGTCCTGAGCAGACAGAAAAGCAGACATCGAGGCCAAAGAAGGAGAAAGAACAGTGGTCACAGCCTCAATAAACCCGGACGCACCTCCGCACCTCGAGGCAGTCAACAAAACCTGGGTGTTCTGTTAAACTTTGCAAGTTCCCCGTGACCTGGCCCCGCTCACCTTGCCAGTCTCACTCCCGCCTCTCTCCCAGGTCACTGATTTGACAGAGTTGCTCCGCCTCAGGACTCCTTTCTCCTGCCTTCTTTCTCGAGTCTCCTTTCCCTTTCGCAAATGTAATAAACCTCTAGCCTGCCCTTGACCCTGAGCCCTGACCTGCAGCCTGGTGCTTTCCCCACCTCGTACCCAGGCCAGCTCCAACTTGCCCTCAGATCCCAACTGTCTCACTCTGTCACCCAGGCTGGAGTACCGTGGCCCAAATCACAGCTCACTGCAGCCTCGAACTCCTGGGCTCCAGCGACCCTCCTGCCTCAGTCTCTGGAGTAGCTGGAACTACAGGTGAGTACTCACAAGTTCGGCTAATTTTTTTAATTATTTTGTAGAGACGGAGGTCTTGCTATGTTGTCCAGGGTGGTCTCGA
This sequence comes from Cephalopachus bancanus, assembly GCA_027257055.1. Classification (NCBI taxonomy): domain Eukaryota; kingdom Metazoa; phylum Chordata; class Mammalia; order Primates; family Tarsiidae; genus Cephalopachus; species Cephalopachus bancanus. Next base: position 316,164 of record JAPVLO010000301.1, on the reverse strand, counting down.
ACTTCTGGCCTCAAGAGATCCTCTCACCTCAACTTCCCAAAGGGTTAAGATTTAAAGTGTGGACCTAGCCGGGCTCGGTGGCTCAGCCTGTAATCCCGTGCCTTGGGAGGTTGAGGTGAGTGGATTGCCTGAGCCTGCGGGTTCGAGACCCGCCTGGACAACTTGGCGAGACCTCATCTCTACAATAAATCAAAAATTAGCCGGGTGTGGTAGCACGCACCTGTAGTTCCAGCCACTTGGAAGGCTGAGGCGGAAGGATCACCGGAGCCCAGCAAGTCGAGGCTGCGGTGGCCGGGAGTGGCCACTGCACTCCAGTCTGGGCGACAGAGACTCCAACTCAAAAATAAATAAATAAATGAAGTGTGAACAACCGCGCCCGGCCTCAGATCTCCTCTTAAACACCACTTCCTCTGCAGCTGTCCCTCCAATCCAAACCAGTTCCTTCAGAGCGCCCTGGACTCCTCTCCATAGCAGCTACCATATTTTAAAACGTATTAAAGTAGAGAATTTTGTTCAGAAAGTCCAAATTTCCTTACAAGCTTTTTTGGTTTTGTTTCTGTGTATATGTCGAAGTCTTTATCCATCTGAAGTTTATTTCTTTTATTTTTCTTTCTTTTTTTTTTTTTTTGAGTTGGAGTCTCACTCTGTCGCCCAGACTGGAGTGCAGTGGCCGCTCCCGACCACCACAGCCTTGACCCGCTGGGCTCTGGCGATCCTTCCGCCTCAGCCTTCCAAGTAGCTGGAACTACAGGCGCGCACTACCACGCCCGGCTAATTTTTGATTTATTGTAGAGATGAGGTCTCGCCTGCCCATGCGGGTCTTGAACCTGCGGGCTCAGGCAATTATCCTTTTCTTTATTCTTTTCAAGACAAGGTCCTGCTCTGTTGCTCAGGTTGGAGTACAGTGGTGCGATAATGGTTCGCTGTAGCTTTGAACTCTTTCCTGGGCTCAAGCAATCCTCTGACCTCAGCCTCTGGAGTAGCTGGGACTACAGGTGTGAGGCATCATGCCCGGCTACCTTATTTTTATTTTTTGTACAGAAGGAATCTCACTATGTTGCCTAGGTTGGTCACAAACTCCTGGCCTCAGACAATCCTCCCACCTTGGCCTCCCAAAGCTCTAGGATTATAACTGTGAACCATTGAGCCCAGCCTGAAATTTATTTTTTGGATACAGAAGTCTGATTGTCTCCACAGTTACCTGACATTTACCTTCCCACTTTGCTATAGCATTTTTTTTTTTTTCGAGTTGGAGTTTCACTCTGTCTCCCAGGCTGGAAGACAGTGGCATGATCAACCTCCTGTGCTCAGTGATCCTTCTGCCTCAGCCTCCCAAGTAGCTAGGACTACAAGTGCATGCCACCATGTCCGGCTGATTTTTGTATTTTTTGTAGAGACGAGGTCTTGCCATGTTGCCTAGGCTGGTCTCAAACTTCTGGGCTCAAGCGATCCTCCCTCCTCCCGAAATGCTGGGGTGACAGCCACAATTTTCTCTGCCTGCCTTCTCACAGAATTGTTGTGAAGATCAAGAGTGATCAGGTTCGAGCCTAGGATTTGCTATGATGCGAATGTGAATGTGAATTGTATAGCTTTATTTAAGTGAGAGACACAGTAAATGTTTGGTGAATAGCTGAATGAACACATGAGCCTACCTTGTCGATCACCTTATTTTAATCAAAGACTAAATGCAGGAGCCGGGCTCGGTGCTCAGCCTGTAATCCCACGCCTTGGGAGGCTGAGGTGAGTGGATTGCCTGAGCCCACGGGTTCGAGACCCACCTGGGCAACTTGGCGAGCCCTCATCTCTACAGTAAATCAAAAAAATTAGCCAGGCGTGGTAGTGTGCGCCTGTAATTCCAGTTATTTGGAAGGCTGAGGTGGAAGGATCGCTGGAGCCCAGCAGGTCGAGGCTGCGGTGGCCGGGAGCGGCCACCGCACTCCAGTCTGGGCAACAGAGTGAGACTCCAACTCAAAAAAAATAAAAATAAAAATAAATGCATGGATGACTGCACCTTTCAGGTTTACATAAAAAAGAACCAATATATATGACTTCACCATTATAGTCTTTTCCTCATGAAACTCCTGACACTTAGACTTTCTTTTTTTTTTTTTTTTTTGAGTTGTTGGAGTCTCGAACCCGTAGTGCTGAGATTACAGAGGTGAGCCCCCATATCTCACCTAAAACATGCTTTAAAAGAAGAAAATTAATTCTGTCTACCTTAGTTTGATTTAGGGCTCATTGGTACCTTTTCCAGGCATGGTGCATTTTGAGTTAAATCTCACATGGTAGAATAAAAAGTTTCATCCCACATTAAGAAAGTCTAAGTGTCGAGCCTTTGGGAGGCTGAGGTGAGTGGATTGCCTGAGCCCGCAGGTTCGAGATCCGCCTGGGCAGCAAGACCTCCTCTCTACAATAAATCAAAAAATCAGCCGGGCGTGGTAGCGCATGCCTGTAATTCCGGCTACTTGGAAGGCTGAGGCGGAAGGATCGCCGGAGTCCAGCAGGTCGAGGCTGCGGTGGCCGGGAGCAGCTACTGCACTCCAGTCTGGGCGACAGAGTGAGACTCCAACTCAAAAAAAAAAAAAAAAAAAAAACCAAATACAAAATAAATTAGTCAGGTGTGGTGGTGTGCACCTGTGGTTCCAGCTACTTGGAAGGCTGAGGCAGAAGAATCAGCTGAGCCTAGCAGGTCAAGACTGCGTGCCACTGTACTCCAGCCTGTGAAACTCTGACGCAAAAAATAAAAAAAAAAAAGGTAGCTGGGTGTGATGGCGTGTGCCTGTTGTCCTAGCTATTTGGGAGGCTGAGGCAGAAGAATGGCTTGAGCCCTAAAGTCTGAGGCTGCAGTGAGCTATAATCATGCCACTGCACTCCAGTCTTGGCAGCAGAATGAGACCCTGGTTCAAAAAAAATAAAATAAAAGCATGTTTTTTTCAAAGCATGTTTTAATAGGAACTAAGAAGAATATGAGTTCATCTTGTTTTGCCTTTTTGTTTTAAGTTTTGAAGAGCACGGGCATATGCGCTTTGCTGTCAGAACGGGTAGAAAGGTGAGTAATTGTACAGACTAGAGGCCAGTCACCCGCCACTCTGGTGGGCTGTGTAAGGAGTCCTCCCTGATTCCTCTGTCTTCATACCCTTGACATTTCAGATCTTCTGCTTAATTTAACCTGGCAGGTAGCTACAGTATTGATTTTGAGTTGAAAAATAAAAAGCCCAGGCTGGGCACAATGGCTCACGCCTATAATCCCAGCACTTTGGGAGGCAAAGTGCGAAGATTATTTGAGTCCAGGAGTTCAAGACAACATCTCTGTGAAAAATTTAAAAATTAGCTGGGTGTGGTGGCACATGACTGCAGTCCCACCCAGCTACTTGGGAGGTTGAGGCAGGAGAATTGCCTGCGCCCTGGAAGTCAAGGCTGTGGTGAGCCATGATCATGTCACTGCACTCCAGCCTGAGCAACAGAGTCAAATCCTGACTTGTGGGCGGGGCTCGGTAGCTCACCCTGTAATCCCAGTACTTTGGGAGGCTGAGGCGAGTGGATTGCCTGAGCCTGCAGGTTCGAGACCAGCCCAGGCAACTTGGCGAGACCTCATCTTTACAATAAAAAAATTAGCTAGGCCTGGTAGCAAGTGCCTGTAGTTCTGGCTACTTAGAAGGCTGAGGCAGAAGGATCTCCAGAGCCAAGCAAGTCAATGCTAGGGTGGCCTGAGTGTGCCACTGCCCTCCATCCTGGGCAACAGAGTGAGACTCTAGCTCAAAAAAAAAGAAATCCCGACTCACAATAATAACACAAATAATAAAAAGCACAGACAACACAACCCCTAGATCATACATGAACAAGACGCTGGCGTGGATGAGCCCTAGAGTCGGTTGCAGACATCCGTCGCCTACTAATCCGCCCTCGCGATGATCAGAACCGTCATCACGAGCACCATGATGAAAAACACCCACATGAAGAACCGGTCGATGACCTTGGCCACCTTCTTCCACTCACTGCCCTTGGAGTGGGCGGCCCTGTGGTCCTTGAGGCACTTGGCGATGTACGCGATATTCCTGGCCAGCGCCGCATACCGCGCACAGTCCCCGCCGTCGGCCTTGGAGTGGCAGCCCCGCTCGCTCTTGGAGAGTCCGCTCACGTCCTCCTCTCTGGAAAGGTCTTTGCTCCTGACCGTCTTCAGGCGAGACTCCGGGAGGGGGCAATAAACCTCCGTGAGGTGGTCCTGCTCCCTGTGGCGGCGTGGGCGGAGGCAGCTGTCCCCGACGTCGTAGACAAACAGGAGCCGGGACATGTACTTCAGAATGACCACCCTGGCCCAGCGTGGCACCGGCCGGGCCTCAGCGCCGCAGAAGTGGATGTTCATCACCATGATGGTCAGGGCGGTGGAGGCTGTGATGAGAGCCATGGTGGCTATGTAGTATTTACCTGGAGTCAAAGCGACAGCAACAGATAGGTTAGCTCTGACTGTCCCCATTCAGTCGTGCGTCACTTAATGAGGGGGGGGCGCGTGCAGAGAAAGGTGATTTCGTGGTCGCGCACCTAGTTGGTACAGTCTGCGCCACACCGGGCAGGGGCGGTCTAGCCTGCTGCCCCCAGGCTACACACCTGCATGGCACGTGACCACTCCAAGGCCTGAGGACAGCTGTAACCCAGTGAGAAGTATTTGTGTATTTAAACAGAAAAGATGCAGTAAAAATATGATGTTGTCATCTTATGGGACCAGCGTTGCATAGGTAGTCTGGATCATCGAGGAAAACGCTGCTAGGTGACACAGGGCTGTATTTGGCTTAAAAAGAAAGAAACAGGATGGGCATGGTGGCTCAGGACTTTGGGAAGCTGAGGAGAGAGGATTGCCTGAGCCCAGGGGTTCAAGATCACCTTGGGCTACTTGGAAGGCTGAGGAGGAAGAATCGCCTGAGCCCAGCAGGTTGAGGCTATAGTGGCCGTGAATGTGCCACTGTACTCCAGCCTGGGCAACAGTGAGACTCCAACTCAAAAAATAAAATAAAATAAACACCCAGGCTGGAATGCAGTGATACAGTCACAGCTCACTGCAGCCTCAACCTCCTGGGTTCAGGTAATTCTCCCACCTCAGCCTCCTGAGTAACCGGGACACGCCACCATGCCTGGATAATTTTTGCATTTTGTTAATAAAGACAAGGTCTAACTATGTTGCCCAGACTAGTGTCGAACTCCCGGGCTCAAGCAATCCTCCCAAATCCACCTTGGATCTTCCAAAATGTTGGGGTTACAGGCATGAGCCACCACACCTGGCCACGCACATTTTCTAAGTGGTGACTAATATATTCCCATGAGTAGACTAGTACAACCCTAATGGTTACTAGTGTAGACCTTTGAATCCGACTTCCTTGGATCCAGTTCCAGCTTTGACACTCACTAGACTTGGGACCTCAAGAGAGGTATATAATTGTGCTAAGCCTCAGCTTCCTGTCCTACACAGTGGGTGCAGTCATGGTATCTAAGTCACAGGAATAAGGGGAAGCTTAACTGAGATGTTACACACACAGTTCTCAGCACCGTCCTTGGTTCAGAGTTAAAAGGTTTGGAAATGTTTGCTGAAATCACTATGTGGAAAACTTTCCCATTCTCAACAATTCATGAACTTAACCAGTTCTCAGAATTGGCTTCAGACCTCATTAAAATAGAAGCCACTTACTATAGAGTAAGAAAGGAGAAATGGTATTGAAAATATGATCATAAGCCGGGCTAGGTAGCTCAGCCTGTAATCCCGTGCCTTGGGAGGCCGAGGTGAGTGGATTGCCTAAGCCCGCGGGTTCGAGACCCACCTGGGCAACTTGGCGAGACCTCATCTCTACAATAAATCAAAAAATCAGCCGGGTGTGGTAGCGCGCACCTGTAATTCCAGCTACTCGGAAGGCTGAGGTGGAAGGATCACCGGAGCCCAGTGGGTCAAGGCTGCAGTGGCCAGGAGCGGCCACTGCACTCCAGTCTGGGTGACAGAGTGAGACTCCAATTCAAAAAAAAAAAAGAAAATGTTATCATAGACTGGCACGGTGGCTCACACCTGTAATCCCAGCACTTTGGGAAGTTGAGGCAAGAGGATTAATTGAGTCCTGGAGTTCAAAACCAGACTTGGCAAAACAGCAAGATCTTATCTTTACCCCAAAAATCCAAAAAATTAGCCAGACGTGGTGACAACTATAGTCCCAGTTACTCCAGAAGCTGAGGCAGGAGGATTGCCTGAGCCCAGCAGGTCAAGGCTGTGGTGAGCCAAAGTCATGTTACTACACTCCATTCTAAGCAACAGAGTGAGATCCTGACTCAAAAAAAAATCTATCTATCTATATCTCTCTCTATATATATATATCTATATCTATCTATCTATCTATCTATCTATCTATCTATATATATATATATGTATATATATATCAGTTCACTGAATCCATCTGTGTCTTAAAATGATAGTATATCATGAGAAAGGACAGTTTGGTCCAGGAATACAAAGAAGTTCAATGTCAGAAAACTTACTGATGCAATTCACCACTTTAATAGATAAAACAGGAAGCTCCCACGATTATCTTAACAGGCAAAGAAAAGGCATTTAGTGATGTTTATCATCCATCTATTATTTGGTTAAAACTCTGAGTTAACTAAAAGCATATGCTCCTTCCTGTACATGGTGAAAACCACAGGCCAGAAGCATACACTTCATGTAGAAAACTCAAGCACATGTCTCCAAGATAGCAAGCACATCCTATAAGTGCTACCGATAGCAACCATGGAGATTAACACGCTTGAGGTCTACAGACACCTTCCAGAAAGGAGGAATGTCATGTTCTCACAGAGACAGAGTAAGGGATGCTTGCAACACTCCAGGGACATTTCTCTAGAAATTGTGCCAGCTTACTGTGGAACGTCCCTGCCAAAGGGAGAGGAGGACTTTGCCTGTGAGCCCTCCTCACACAGGATTATGATTGGATGTCATCACTGCCAATCATTTCCTTTCAGGAGAGGTCATAAAAACAATACATCTCCTCGTCTTTTTTTTTTTTTTTTTGAGTCAGAGTCTCACTCTGTCACCCACCCAGGCTGGAGTGCAGTGACATGATCACAGCACATGAGTAGCTGAGGCTAGAAACGAGCACTACCATGCCCGGATAATTTTTTTGATTTTTTGTAGAGACGAGGTCTCACTATGTTGCCCAGGCTGGTCTCAAACTGCTGGGCTCAAGCGATCCTCTCTCCTCAGCCTCCTACAGGCATGAGCTACCTTGCCCAGCCATCTCCTGTTCTTTATGGGGGAATCTTCTGTGTCTGATTCTCAAAAAGCTGAGTGGCCGGGCTCGGTGGCTCAGCCTGTAATCCTTCGCCTTTGGGATGCTGAGGTGAGTGGATTGCCTGAGCCTGCGGGTTCGAGACCCGCCTGGGCAACTTGGTGAGACCTCATCTCTACAATAAATCAAAAATTAGCCAGGCGTGGTAGCGCACGCCTGTAGTTCCAGCTACTTGGAAGGCTAAGGCAGAAGGATCGCCGGAGCCCAGCAGGTCGAGGCTGCAGTGGCCGGAAGCAGCCACTGCACTCCAGTCTGGGCGACAGAGTGAGACTCCAACTCAAAAAAAAAAAAAGAAAAGATGAGTGTGGGGAGGGGGCTAGGAGAGACATAAAAAGGAAGAATACTCTAACTGAAGAAGCCAAGGTAGCATCTTTTACATATTGGGTGACTGGATTCAGTACGTGTGAAAGGGCAGGACAACACCCCTTTGATATTGGTCTCTAAGTCCCTGGGTGTCCTGAAATGTCACCTCATCGCTTTAAAAAAACTAAAACTTAAGTCTAGCTTCTTCCCTCCTTCCCTCTTCTTTTTTGAGTCAGAGTCTCACTGTCACCCAGGCTGGAGTGCATTGGCACGCTCACAACCACCATAGCCTTAACCTGCTGGGCTCAGGCAATCCTTCTGCCTCAGCCTTCCAAGTAGCTGGGATGACAGGTGTGCACCATGCCTGGCTAATATTTTGATTTATTGTAGAGACAAGGTCTCACCAAGTTGCCCAGGCTGGTCTTGAATTCCTGGGCTCAGGTAATCCTCTTGCCTCAGCATCCCAAAGTGCTGGGATTACAGGCATGGGCCACCATGCCCAGCCTGAGCTTCTGATTTTGAGAAGCGTCTGTTACAACAGCAAGACCTTGAGATGGAAGTGCCAGATCTCAGGGGTAACTATGCCAGGAAGTAGGTGTTAAAGGTGATAGATGAGGTTTCAGAACAAGGCAGGTCAAGGACTGGGGAGGAAGGGGTGGTAGCTTCTGTCTGTCTACACTCCACCCTTGGAGAGACATTTCATGATGGAAGATTATTGAAAGTGTAGTCTGCTGTAGAATCATCTCAGATTCCCAATCTTGGCCTAAATTACTAAATCAAACTCTTTGGGTGTAGGAATGTGCCTTTTATTCTATTTATTTATTTATTTTTGAGTTGGAGTCTCACTCTGTCGCCCAGACTGGAGTGCAGTGGCCGCTCCAGGCCACCGTAGCCTCGACCTGCTGGGCTCTGGCCATCCTTCTGCCTCAGCCTTCTAAGTAGCTGGAACTACAGGCACGCGCTACCACCCGGGCTCATTTTGATTTATTGTAGAGAGGAGGTCTCGCCAAGTTGCCCAGGCGGGTCTCGAACCCACGGGCTCAGGCAATCCACTCACCTCAGCCTCCCAAAGGTGTGGGATTACAGGCTGAGCCACCAAGCCCAGCTTCTATTTATTTTTGAGCCAGAGTCTCAATCTGTTGCCCAGGCTGAAGTTCAGTGGCACGATCACAGCTCACTGCAGCATCAACCTCCTGGGTTCAGGTGATCCTTCTGCCTCAGCATTCCAAGTAGCTGGGACCACAAGTGGATACCACCATGCCTGGGTAATTTTTTTTACTATTCTATAGAGACAAGGTCTAGCTCTGTTGTCCAGACTGGTCTTGTACTCCTGGGCTCAAGTGATCCTCCTGCCTTGGCCTCCCAAAGTCCTGGGAATACAGGCGTGAGCCACTGTGCCTGGCCAGAATCTGCATTTTATAATAAGCTTCCTACTAGCATACCCGGGAAAGGTGAGGATGATTCTGTTAAGGTAGATCTCAGGTTTAAAAGTCCAGCCTGTCTCCTATCATGTTTGCCACTCTTCCCGAGAACAAAGGCCTTGAGACAGGAGACGATACTAATAGCCACTGTATACTCAGTACTTGTTCTGTGCCTGGTTCTGCACTAAGCAATGACACAGAACGTACCAATTACACAAATGTTGCAGAAGACAAAGCAGAGATCAGAGGCTCAGTAACTTGCCTAAATCTGATCAAGAATGATGTCTTGTGTCTGCCGTTGGCAGGCGTGGTGGTGCCCACCTGTGGTCTCAGCTACTGGGGAGGCTGAGGCAGAAGGATCACCTGAGCCCAGGAGGTCGAGGTTGCAGTGAGCCATGGTCATGCCACTGCACCCTAGTCTGGACCACAGAGTGAGACCTTGACTCAAAAATTAATAGAGCATTCAAATGCTGGTTTCTCTGACCTCAGCATCAGAACCTTCACCACTAGGTCAGTGGTTTTCAGACTTGAACAGAAAGTGCATCAGAATCGCCCAGAAGGTTTGTGAAAACAGAGGGCCAGACCTTTTTTTCCAGGGCTCCTAGGTCTGTAGGTCAGGGGGCCTGAGCATCTACGTGTCTGGAAGTTCCCAGACACCGATGCTGTGGACCGAAGGACCGCCATTCGAGAACCACTGCCCTCAACTAGAATGCTGTCTATTGCTCTTCTGTGTAAACCCAGAGACCACAAGACCAGCTTTGATTCCAACCACCCTATGTTCAAAGACGCCAACTGCACACACCAAGAATCATGAGACAGCCTATATCAAGTCTAAAGTTGGCCACCTTGGCCAGGTGCGGTAGCTCGGCCTGTCATCCCAGCACTTTGGGAGGCCCAGGCGAGAAGATTGCCTGAGCCCGGTTTGAGACCAGCCTAGACAACTTGGCGAGACCTCGTTTCTACAATAAATTTTTAAAAAAATTAGCCAGGTGTGGTAGCGCACACCTGTTGTTCTGGCTACTTGGAAGGCAGAGTCGGAAGGATCACCTGAGCCCAGCAGGTTGACACAGATGGTCATGAGCGTGCCACTGCACTCCAGCCTGGGCGACAGAGTGAGACTCCTACTCAAAATAATATAAAATAAAAATAAAGTTGGCCGCCTTGTGACAAGTTCAAAGGCACACACACACCCTCAAAGGCACAAGGCCAGTCACGATGAAGCTTGAAGTGTAAAATGCTTGAACTCACCTATCAGAGGGACATTTTCAGAGGCTGGCATGATCTCTGCCACCATGAGCTGGAACACGGTCATGGCCAACAGGATGGTCACTCCCAGGGAGACCTTTTCCCCAGAAGCTGCTGGGAGGTAGAAGCTCAAGGGGGCCAGGAAGGAGATGAGGACACAGGGGACGAGGAGGTTGACGATGTAGAACGCGGACCTTCTCTTCAGCAGGAGCGTGAAGGTCACGTCCGGGTAGGGCTCGGAGCAGCAGCCATAGGAGATGACGTTCTTCACGGCGGGCATGCCGCGGACCTCCCACTCCACGTCCTCAATGAAGTCCGAGAGGTCGCCGCTGTCCAGCGCGTTGAACAGGTCCACTTGATTGCCGTTGTAGGTCCAGGACCCAAAGGTCAGGTTGCACTGCTGGCTGTCGAAAGGGAAGTAGGTGACGTCCACCACGCAGGAGCTCTTGGTGATGGCCGGGGCGTCCCAGGTGATCAGGCCATCGTAGCGCAGGACCACGTTGGTGTTCACGGGCTCGGAAGACTCGTCGTCAGCCCTGGAGGCCAGACGAGGACAGTGAGAGCCACACCCCGGGAGGACTCGCCACCGTCCTTCCCCCAGACAGCTCACAGCCCCGCACGTGTCATGTCAGTGTCTTTGGCGGTGATGCGCCATTTTCCCTGTCACTGTGGAATCAACTTGGATTCGCCCTTCTCCTCAGTTCCTGTTGCTAGTCAGGGCCAAGTTCTCTTGGATCTTAAAACAACACACATCTAGCTTTTTGACAACTCAGAGGCCAAAAGTCCTCAGATCACCGCGTAGCAGGGCCGCGTGCCCTCTGGAGGCTTCGGGGGTGGTCATAAGTCTGCCTTCTCCAGCTTCTAGAAGCCACCGTCTCCCTCATCTCAGGGCCCCTCCCTGCAGCACTAACCTCTCCTCCCTCATGGCATCCCCTGTCCTGATCCTCCTCTTCCCTCTTCCGAGAACCCTTGTGTCTAGGTGAGGCCCACCAGGATGCTCCAGTTTCCTCCTCCTGTCTCAAACCTGTCATCACATCTGCAAGGACTCTTTTTCCACAGGAGACAACGTATTCACAGGCTGTGGGCACTCGGATGGGGGCATCTCGGGGGGTCATTGTCTGTAAAGCCCCAACCCTTCACAGATGCATCCTACCTATGCAGTACCTATCATTTCTTGTCTCCCCTTTCCTCTGCTTCTAATGTTCACGTTCTCAACTAGAATATGAAAAAAATGACCGGGACAGCATTTACACCGGCGCTCAGGAATCGTCTGACACTCACAGCATAGTTACATGTTTCTCCCTTGCACTCCCGTTCCTTGGCCTCTTCATGGCCCTTGGGTGACTCCCTCTACTACCCCCCACCCCCTCGAGCTGGCCTTCGCGGTTTTACACTTGAGCCAAGGCGCCTTTCCCGGCTGGGGTTGTAAGAAGCCCACCCCTGGAGACTGGGGAGGAGCAGGCTGGTGAAGGACCTGACCCTGACCCTGACCCTCACCCTCACCCCGAGCATGGCCAGGGGTCGCCCTCACCAGAACACGCCTGGAAACTCAGCCTAGTCTCATCGGTCCATCCCATCCTCTCCTCTCCAGGGTCTTTCATGGGACATCTCCAATGTCCTTTCCTTCTCGTCCTTACCAAGAAGCCCCCTGCCCTCTGTGCATGGCTGACTGCGCCTCCTGGGCTGGGATTCTCTCTTCTCTGCCTCCCACGGGACTTGGGCCCCCTGGACCCCTCCCACCCTCTCACCTCCTTCTCACCCCTGAACTGTTCTCAGGGTAACTGACATCTGTGTGGCCACATCCATCTTGCCTCCATTTTCGACGCCGGCATGGCACACCTGAAGCCTCTCCTGAGTCTGCCCTAGACCAATCCTTCAAGCGCTTCACCTGGGGGCTGTTTCTGGACATTCTTCCCCCCAGGTTTGCACAAACAGCTACCTCACGGTTCCCCTTCTGTCTCTTGAACCACGATGTCCAAGACTCTTCCATGAAGGCCTGGATGGTAGAGGCCTCCCCAGCCTCACCCTTGGTCACCTTCCTTCCTCCCAGAAGGAGTTCTACTGGGCTGAGGCTTCACCACCTCCAGCCCAGACTCTCTTTCCAGATTTTGGACATGACTTTGGCATCTCCTGAGCTCATGCCTATAATCCCAGCACTTTGGGAGGTGGCGGCAAGAGGACTGCCTGAGTCCATAGGTTCGAGACCAGCCTGGGTGACTTGGCGAGACCTCATCTCTACAATAGATCAAAAAAGTAGCCAGGCGTGGTAGCGTACACCTGGAGTTCCAGTTACTTGGAAGCCTGAGGCAGAAGATTGAGGCTGCAGTGACCGTGAGCGTGCCACTGCACTCCAGCCTGGGCGAGAGAGTGAGACTCCGACTAAAAAAAAAAAAAGACACCAAACTCTTTCTCCAAACCTGTTCCTCCTCCCGCTCCTTCATTTCCAGTCTCCTCTAGAAATCCTGCCACCCTCTAAGTCATCTAGCTGACCTTAAAGCTAAATTCTAGACAAATTTTTATGAACACAGCAGGGCATTCAATGCCTAGCTTTAAAATCCAGTCAGTAAAACTTTGCCATAACACATGCAAATTCATAATGACTGTAAACTACTCTTATCTTCTTCTTCTTATTATTATTATTATTTGAATCGGGATCTCACTCTGTCGCCCAGGCTGGAGTGCAATGGCACAATTATGGCTCCCCGCAGCCTCAGCCTCCTGGGCTCAGGCGATCCTTCCGCCTCAGCCTCCTGAGAGGCTGGGACTATAGGCACGTGCGACCATGCCTGGCTAAACTTTTCTATTTTATTGTAGAGATAAGGTTTCACTGTGTTGCCCAGGCTGGCCTCAAACTCCTGGCCTTAAGCAATCCTCCCACCTCAGCCTCCCAAAATGCTAGCCTTTCAGGTGTGAGCCACTGCACCTGGCCAGTTGGCTGCTCTTTCCCTAATCTGTGTATGTCAGGAAGCCTTGCAGCCTCTACACTAACCACTGTACTAACCAAAGACTCATAGTAAACATTCTCTCCGGAACATTGAGCCCTATTCATTTATTTTTTTTTTTTTTTTGAGGAAGAGGAGGAGTCTCACTCTGTCGCCTGGGTTGGAGTGCAGTGACACGCTCACAGCCACCGCAGACTCTACCTGCTGAGCTCAGATGATCCTTCCACCTCAGCCTTCCAAGTAGCTGGAACTACAGGCACGCACTACCATGCCTGGCTAATTTTTTGATTTATTGTAGAGATGAGGTCTTGCCACGTTGCCCAAGCTGGTCTTGAATCTGTGGGCTCAGGCAATCCTCTCACCTCAGCCTCCCAAGGTGCTGGGATTATAGGCGTGAACCACCGTGCCCAGCTTTCATTTACTTTTTCAATGATTTGCTAACAAAGCTACTATATCGCTAAGGAGGTCACCACCTCTTGGGACAATTCATCGGCTAAAGTGAACGGGGGAACATTCTTTTTTGAGGAGAATTCGTCTTCCCTTCAGCTTCTATGCATGGTCTTAGGTTCTGTTCTTGGGAGTAATGTTCTCTCTTTCTGATACCTCCTTTTCTCTGTGATGGCCTAAGGCAGCCACCAAGTCTGCCCAAGGTCTCCTCTCGTCTAAACAAAGCATCAACAAACTCAACTGTCCCTAGCCGGGCTCAGTGGCTCAGCCTGTAATCCCGCGCCTTTGGGAGGCTGAGGTGAGTGGATTGCTTGAGCCCGTGATTCGAGACCTGCCTGGGCAGCGAGACCTCATCTCTACAATAAATCAAAAAATCAGCTGGGTGTGGTAGTGCATCCCTGTAATTCCGGCTACTCAGAAGGCTGAGGCAGAAGGATCTCCGGAACCCAGCAGGCAAGGCTGCGGTGGCCGGGAGCGGCCACTGCATTCCAGTCTGGGTGACCGAATGAGACTCCAACTCAAAAAAAAAAACTCAACTGTCCCTCACGTGAAGTGCTTCCAGGCCATCGCCTTCCTGGCTACTCCCTGACAAGTTTAGCCTTGTGAATTCAGTCATCAATGTCAATGGTGGCTCTGGACACTAAGAATCTTCCTGCCCAAAGTATCTTTTTTTTTTTTTAGTTGGAATCTCACCCTGTGGCCCAGGCTGGAGTGCAGTGGCACAACCTGGGCTCAGGCAATCCTTCCGCCTCAACTTTCTGAGTAGCTGGGACTATAGGTGCACACCACCACACCTGACTAATTTTTTTTTTTGTAGAGACAAGGTCTCACTATGTTGCCCAGTCTAGTAAAGTATCTAGACTAGACTGAATCACCCACTAGACTGAATCACTCACTCCATGCCCCTCTTTCCTCTTCCAGCCACCACTCAGAAAGCCCATTCCGTGGTCTGCAATGTTTCATACCCATTTCTGAGAAGTGGCGATATTGCCTCCGGCATTAGAAGATTCCACAGGGCCAGGAATGCAGCCAGAAGGACCGGGCTCAGGGACACATTCATGACCAGGGACCCTACCTGCTGGATCCTACAGCTCTCTCCTATTTTCATTTTAATGGGTTAAAGGAATACAAGCATCCATCATTCAGCCATAGCTACGTTTAGGTTTAGAGGTTCCTCTAAATGGCATAACTGAGAAGTTTTATAGAGAAGGAGAGGGAAAACAGAGAATCCGAACTGTCCATGACAAGATGGCTGAGAAGACTCAAGAGTTAACCAGAGGAACAGAAAAGAGTTGATTAATCAGTGTGGTGAAACTTGCCATGACCCTGTTCTCAAGTAAAGTCACTTTCTGAGTGTTGGGGGTTGAGACTTCAATATACTAATTTTTTGTTTGTTTGTTTGAATCGGAGTCTCACTCTGTCGCCCAGACTGAGTGCAGTGGCCGATCCCGGCCACCGCAGCCTCGACCTGCTGGGCTCCGGCGATCCTTCCGCCTCAGCCTTCCGAGTAGCTGGAACTACAGGTGCGCGCTACTATGCCCGGATAATTTTTTTGATTTATTGTAGAGATGAGGTCTCACCAAGTTGCCCAGGCGGGTCTTGAACCCGCGGGCTCAGGCAATTCACTCACCTCAGCCTTCCAAGGTGCGGGATTACAGGCTGAGCCCGTAATAAAAGCCCGGCTATTAAATGAATTTTTCAAGGACACAAGCCAAATACAACTCAACAGGGACCCTAGTTGTCCAAGATCACATATCAATAATAGTCAGGCTGGGTGTGGTGTCTCATATCTGTAGTCAGCACTTTGGGAGAACGAGGTGGGAAGCCAAGAACTGCATGAGAAAAAGGCAGAGAACAGAGCTCGCAGGACATCTCAAGGCCAGTGATGAGGTGGGGGAAGGAGGGGGTGTGAGGACAGAATTTTCTTTTTCTTTCTTTTTTTATTTTTATTTTTTTGTGTCAGAGTCTCACTCTGTCACCCAGGCTGGAGTGCAGGGCCATAATCATGGCCACCATAGCCTCTACCTGCTGGCCTCAGGTGATCCTTCTGCCTCAGCCTTCCAAGTAGCTGGAACCACAGGCATGTGCCACCACGCCAGGCTAATTTTTTAAAAATTTATTGTTATAGAGATGAGATCTCACCATGTTGGCCAGGCTGGTCTCAAAGTGGGTTCAGGCAGTCCTCTCTCCTCCGCCTCCCAAAGTGCTGGGATTACAGGTGTGAACCACCACGCCCAGCCAGAATTTTCCAAAGCCACTGTGGGTTGTGTGAGCTCGTGAGCACAGGACTGGCGTCTGGTGAGAGGTACTGGGGTGGGCTTAGCATGAATGGCTGTGCTCCTTGCAGAGAAGCATTTCAGAAGGAGCTGGTCATGCCTCGGCCATCAAGGCGGGAGGGAGCAGAGAACCACCATTCTCTCGATTTTCCAGGCAGACTTGGTGGAACACACAGAATGCCATGGGAGCTGGGCTGTGTCAATTGAGTCCTCAGATGCCGCTCTCCTCACTCTGTGGTGGGAGGGTGGTGATAGAATGCGGCTCGTTCTCTTGCTCTGTGTGTGTGTGTGTGTGTGTGTGTGTGTGTGTGTGTGTGTGTGTGAGAGAGAGAGAGAGAGAGAGAGAGAATGCGGGGGTGTGAACTGGAGTAAAAGAATACCAGTGGCCGGGCATGGTGCTCACACCAGTAATCCTAGCACTTTGGGAGGCCGTGAGAGGATTGCTTGAGCCCAGGAGTTCAAGACCAGCCTGGGCAACATAGTGAACCCTCATCTCAAATAATACAAAAAATTAGCCAGGCATGGTGGTGTCTACCTAATCAGGAGGCTGAGATGGGAGGATCGCCTGAACCAGGAGGTCGAGGCTGCAGTGTGCCATGATTGTGGGTGACAGAGACTCCAACTTTTTTAAAAAATAAAAATTTTAAAAAAGGACACCAGTACTTGAATGTTATCTCCCTCGGGAAGGATAGGGAAGACTCCTCCAGCCACTCCAAGTGGGGACCAGACAGCGAATCAGGGCTACGGACCAGGAGGTCATGACCTTGGAGGGGATCCCTGGGTGAGTAGGGAACCAGTTCCAGACTACAACTCCCCCCACCCCAGCAGGCCCCTGTGGCCTCCTTAAGGGAAATTCATGCCTGATTGGGAGGCTCCAACAAGGGACCCCTCCAACTGCCCCACCACATTGTTCTGAGCCACAGCGGAAGCTCTCCCAACCCACGGAACTTGTTGGGCCCCAGAATAAAGAGAGAGATAAGGCTGGGCTCGATGGCTCAGCCTGTAATCCCACGCCTTTGGGAGGCTGAGGTGAGTGGACTGCCTGAGCCCGCGGGTTTGAGACCCGCCTGGGCAACTTGGCAAGACCTTATCTCTACAATAAATCAAAAAGTAGAAGGGTGTGGTAGCGCGCGCCTGTAGTTCCAGCTCCTCGGAAGGCTGAGGGGGAAGAATGGCCGGAGCCCAGCAGGTCGAGGCTGCGGTGGCCGGGAGTGGCCACTGCACTCCAGTCTGGACGACAGAGTGAGACTCCAACTCAAAAAAAAGAGAGAGAGAGAGACGCTCCTTTGACAACAGCCGAAGTCCCTGAATTGAGGTGACAGATCTGGCTCCTCTCCCAAAGCGTGACCCATGACCAGCAGGGCCCATGGCCCAGGAGCCTGTGTGAGCGCAGGACGTCAGGCCACCCCAGGCCTGCTGAACCAGGCCCTGCCATCTGGGTCAGCCTCCAGGCCACACAAAGCCCCAAATCCATAGGCTTGCAGTTAGATGGCCCATTCCAACGTAATTTATTTTTTCAAGTCAAAGTCCCAGGATGGGGTGCCATGGCGCAACCATGGCACACTGCAGCCTCAGACTCCTGGGCTCAAGCAGTCCTCCCGTCTCAGCCTCCCAAGTAGCTGGGACTATAGGTGTACATCACTATGCCTGGCTAATTAAAAAAAAATTGGTCAGGCATGGTGGCTCATGCCTATAATCCCAGCACTTTGGGAGGCCGAGTTGAGAGGATTGCTTGAACCCAAGAGTTCGAGACCAACCTGGGCAACTTGGCGAGACCTCATCTCTACAATAAATCAAGAAAAATTAGCTGGCATGGTGGCACAGGCCCGTAGTTCCAGCTACTTGGAAGACTGAGGCAGAAGGATAGCCTGAGCCCAGCAGGTTGAGGCTGCGGTGGCCATGAGCGTGCCACTGTACTCCAGCCTGGGCAACAGAGTGAGACTCCAACTCAAATAAATAAATAAATGAAATGAAATAAATACATTTTTTTTTGAGGAGATGAGGTCTCACTCTGTTGTCCAGGCTGGTCTTGAACTCCTGAGCTCAAGTGATCCTCCTGCCTTGGCCTCCCACAGTGCTGGGATTACAGGTGTGAGCCACTGCACCTGACCTAGTTCACTACTGATATGTGATCTTGGACATCGAAGGCTGCTGTTGAATTGTATCTGTGAAAAATTCATCTATTGAAGTCTTAGCCCCCGACACACAGAATGTGACTTTATTTGAGAATGAAGTCATGGCAGATGGCGTCATGGTAATTTATTTGAGAGTGGGGTCACGGTAATGAGTTAAGTTAGGTTAGGATGAAGTCACGCTGGGCACGTGATTCAAAATGACTGATGTCCTTATAAAAAGGGGAAATTTGGACACAGGAAACACACAGGGAGAGCATCATGTGAAGATAAAGGCAGAGATCAGAATTATGTTCCCACAATTCAAGGAACCCCAAAGATTGCCAGCAAGCCACCGGAAACTGGAAGAGGCTAGAACCAAATTCTTCCTTACAGACCTCAGAGGGATCACTCCGCTGTCACCTGGGTCTTAGACTGGTAGACTCCAGAACAGTAAAATAATGCATTTCTGATGCATTAGTCCCCTGGTTTGTGGTCCTTTGTTATGGTCCCGCTAGCAAACTCATGCAGCCTACAATTTCCCACCTGGAAAGGCGGAGAGGAGATTGAATTTGATGGTCTCCTTCCAGCTCTAAGCTTTTATGACCTCTTATTTCACTATCTAAGATTCTGAGATCATTTGTTCAGGGCCTACAAACATGAATCAATATTTAACCGCATGCAGTTTTTTGTTTGTTTTTGTTTTTAAAGCTGGGTCCTGCAGTGGCATGATCACAGATCATAGCAGTCTCTACTCCTGGGCTCAGGCAATCCTCCCACCTCAGTTTCCCGAGTAGTTGGGATTGCAGGCACACACCTCCACGCCTGGGTGATGTTTTGGTTTTTTTTGTTTGTTTGTTTGTTTTTTGATTTATTGCAGAGATGAGGTCTCGCTGCCCAGGAGGATCTCGAACTGGCGGGCTCAGGCAATCCACTCACCTCAGCCTCCCAAAGACGCGGGATTACAGGCTGAGCCACCAAGCCCGGCTTGTTTTGTTTTTTTTGTAGAGACAAGTTCTCACAAACTGCTGGGATTACAAGCATGAGCCACCGCCTGGCTATGCATGCTTTAATCAATGTTTTTTCATGATGTTTGCACTCTTTTTTTTTTTTTTGAGTTGGAGTCTCACTCTGTCACCCAGACTGGAGTGCAGTGGCCGCTCCCGGCCACCACAGCCTCGACCTGCTCGGCTCCAGCGATCCTTCTGCTTCAGCCTTCCAAGTAGCTGGAACTACAGGCACACGCTACCACACCCGACTAATTTTTTTGATTCATCGTAGAGATGAGGTCTCACCAAGTTGCCCGGGCAGGTCTCGAACCCGCGGGCTCAGTCAATCCACTCACCTCAGCCTTCCAAGGCGCGGAATTACAGGCCAAGCCACCGAGCCCAGCGATGTTTGCACTCTTATCAAATTACCAAGTTCATCCTGAGACGCTGAGACGCCTCGTTCTGACTTGCACTCACTTGTTGTACAGGACAATGTCCGGCCTCCACACCAGGTCGCTGGGGATCCTGATGGAGTCCAGCCCGTCATACTGGTCTCGGTCCCACGTGAGATATGCATCATGCCAGATTTGGCGAACCCACAAGTAGGCGGTCAGAACCTGGTTCCTCTCGTCCTGTGCAATGAACCCAGACGTGACTGTGTGCCCCGACACCTCCTCCAAGCAACCTCTGCCTTTGGGACACTCGCGCCTCACAATGGGAATTTCAAGAGCACATCTCTGTTTTCAATACGTGAGTGCTTTTTCATCCTGTCCCCTTGACCGACTACCAAGGCCACATTATTTTTGTCCTTGATTTGGAGTTCAGAATGTAAAGTGAATAAATGTTGAAGTCTTCAGATTTGTGTGTGGATCAACTGCTCAGATTTCTCTGAAAAATTGATCAACTAATAATGCATTTGAACGAGGAAGGCAGGAGATAGCTACAACAGACTGAGAAAAACCCTTCAAGCTTCATCAAGCTTGTTTAATTAAGTATATACATAAGAACTGGGGCCTTCTTTTTTTAAGCCCCAGCCTATTATTGTTGAGTTTTGACTGGGCCATGTTTTCCTGGCTTTGGCACCCTGCCCTGCTTTGGGGAGGTGAATCTTCTGTCTCTCTCTCTCTCTCTCTCTCTCTCTCTCTCTCGGTCTCCAATTTACTTTCTAAATGAACTATATCTTCCAACCTAAGAAAAACAAAACAAAAGAACAGGCCAGGCACAGTGGCTCCTGCCTAAAATCCTGGAAGTTTGGAAGGCCACAGTAAGAGGAGTGCTTGAGCCCAGAAGTTCGAGATCAGCCGGGGCAACATAGTGAGAACTCATCTCTACAATAAATTAATTAATTAATTAATTAAATTTTAAAAATCCATATATGCACTAAATGAGCTATGCCTTCTTAAAACACTACCTTTCTTTTCTATTCTTTTCTTTTTTGAGTTGGAGTCTCACTCTATCGCCCAGGCTGGAGGGCAGTGGCATGCTCACAGCCATCCCAGCATCAACCTGCTGGGCTCTGGCGATCCTTCTGCCTCAGCCTTCCAAGTAGCCAGAACTACAGGCGCATGCTACCATGCCCGGTAATTTTCGATTTATTGTAGAGATGAGGTCTCGCCAAGTTGCCTGGGCTAGTCTAGAACCCATGGGCTTAGGCAATCCACTAGCCTCGGCCTCCCAAAGTGCTGAGATTACAGGCTGAGCCGCTGAGCCACTGAGCCCAACCCACCTTTCTTTTTCAAAAATTGAGATTAAGTTCACATAACATAAAAGTCACCATTTTAACTAGTTTAGAAGAGAGCAATGCAGTGGTCTCCAATACCTTCACAATGTCATGCAACCATCACTACTGATTGAATCAAGAACATTTCGATCCCTGCCAAGAGAGAAACCTCGTAACCACTGAGAAATCACTGGCCATTTCCTGTCCCCACCCTGCTCCCCAGACCCTGGCAACTACAACTTAGCTTTCTGTCTCCCTGGACTTAACTACTTTGGTCATTTCAAAGAAACAGAGGCACACAATCCGTAACGTCATCTTTCTTTGGATTATCTAGGACTGTGGTAGTTAGTGACCAGGACTGTGTAAACCTCAGTGACACTGATTCACTTGGCAGAAGCTTCCTTCTGGCATTCTCCTCTCCCACCGCCTTGCCCACAGAGCTGTGCTCATTCCCTGTGGGATTCCCAGTGACACTGTTCCCTGGGGACAACCTGGCTGTTTTCATTCTAAGAACCATTCCAGAGAGTCGCTCTGTGCATTACTCACCATGTCCTTGATCTGGGAAAGTGTAATCTGCAGCGTGACATTCAGGACCTTGTCTGTGTCTTCCACGGGACGAAGAGCGTTGGAATAGTCCTCGAAAAGGTCATGAAACAACTTCTGCGCATATTTTCCATCTGCCGTCTCTACCACTGCCCAGAAAGAGGGTCTGGGTCAACGTTCTGAGGGTGTGTGTATTTCAAGGCAAAGAATACCAGACCACGTTCTAAAGTGAGGGACAGCCCAGCACAGGCGGGGGACAAGCCTTGGGCGGCAGCCGAGTTATTGGTCTGGTGTGCCCTGCCCAGATCAGCCTGAGTCAGGAGGCAGCACCAGACCCTTTTACGTGGTTGAACCATCCATCCACTCCGTCCTCCCCACCCCACCCCACCTCTCACCAAAGCAAGGGCCCCAGTGACCCAAGAGGATGACACGCCACCAGCCTCTCACCTCTCATTCTGGAGACAGCAAAGTAAATCCAGCAAAAGGAAATGCAGGAACAAGACCAGTTCATTTTACTCCTGAGCCTCTATGAAGTCCCAGCCAGGAGGCTGGCAGCAGGAACCTCACCTGCTGCTGTGGGTGCAAGGGTCTGGGCACTAAGAGTCACACGCCACAGTGCCACGGGGCAGAGGGAGAGCTCAGACATGCCCTGCATGGCGGACCGAGGTCCTGAGACCTGGCAACCGACTCCCCCCGCACCCCGTAATCTGAACCTGGCAGCTCCGGTAGCTGAGACGCTGGGAGGAAACCAGGGGACTTAGGTCTGGCAGTGCAGTGCTGGGGGTGGACCTCAGTTGATAGTGCCCAGTCACCCTCAGCAGGGACATTCGGACCAGAGAAGAGAGAAAAATGGCAGGAGTCAGGGTACGCCTGGCACCCCAGAGACTCCACCTGAGAGGACGGGCGCTTTCGCCTCAGTCCAGGCACTCAGGGAAGCTAGGCAGAGTCGGCCGCAGCTCAGCCACCCAGAAAGGCTCTGTACCCCCTTTTACTTTTTCTTTTTTGAGCCGGAGTCTCGCACTGTCACACAGGCTGGAATGTAGTGGCACAATCTCAGCTCACCACAGCCTCGACCTCCTGGGCTCAGCGATCTTCCTGCTTCAGCCTCCCAAGTACCCAGAACTACAGGCAGGCACCACTACACCCCATTAATTTGATTTTTTGTAGAGATGAGGTCTCACTCTGTTGCCCAGGCTAGTCTTGATCTCCTGGGCTTAAGCGATCCTCCTGTGTTGGCCTCCCAAAGTGCTGGGACTACAGGCGTGAGCCATTGCACCCAGCCTCTGTGCAAAAGAGAAGGTGTTTCATGACCTCCAGAACACATTGGCCTTTGGGTTTCTTCTCCGCCCCTGGTCACTCCTCCAGCTGTCCCAGTGGGCACAGACCTTGCATGCAAATGTGTGTGAGCACATGTGTGAAGGGGTGTATTAGCTGGAAGAAGAACAGTCAATCCCTTAAGACACCGCAACGTGAGCTGGATTTGGAGTTGCATGCCTGGCTGTGACTGCCAGCCCAAATCCTCGCCAGCTCTGTCATTCTGCACACCTCACCTAACCCCTCTGAGATTTCCTGAACTGCAAACTGGGGAAAAATAACATTCCCGTTTTTCCAGAGCTACTGGAATACCATACATGAAAGCAATTGATAAATATCAGTAATTTTCACCTCTATCAGCTTTGCAGATCTGAATTCCTATATTTACTAAGTGGCCCCAGGTTTATCAGCTCAAAAAAAAAAAGGTTTTTTAAAGATCCAAAGACTAATCCAATCGGCTTGAGAATAATTCATAGTTGAGGATGAGAATGACCAAGGGTGATACACTCTGCCTTTGTTTTTTTGTTGTTGCTGTTGTTGTTTGAGTTGGAGTCTCACTCTGTCACCCAGACTGTAGCGCAGTGGGTGCTCCGGGCACCGCAACCTCGACCTGCTGGGCTCCGGCGATCCTTCCGCCTCAGCCTTCCAAGTAGCTTTGAATGCTACTTGATACAAAATTGTACAGACTTTCTCATATGCATTCTAATTTTGCTCCCACACAAGAATTGCCAGCTTCCAATTGCCACGTAGTCTGGGGAACTCACGTCTGTCCCTCCTCTTGCCTGGGGAAACTGCCTTGGAAAACCAAATTAAGATAATTTGGCCGCCTGGAATCAGAACCAGGAAATTGGATAGCTCTGTTTCATCAGGTTACAGCCCCGATGAGTCACCCGATCCCTCGGAATGGAACAGACACTCAAGCCATCAGCGAAGGGCACTGTCATTGCCAGTTCCCTTGTGTTGATTGTGAGGACATTATTTTTTTCTGATGCAAATGGCACCATTTCTGGTGCCCACGATCAGGCTTCTTTCAACAAACCATCCACCCTGGAATCTCAGAGGCTGAAGGTACTTTTTAAATTTTTAAGTCGGGGTCTCACTGTGTTGCCCAGACTGGAGTGCAGTAGCACAATCAGGACTCACCCCAGCCTTGAACTCCTGGGTTCCAGTGATCCATCCCGCCTCAGCCTCTTGAGCAGCTGGGACTACGTGCCACCACTCCCAGTTAATTTTATTTATTTATTTTTTGTAGAGGCGAGGTCTCTCTGTGTTGCCCAGGCTGGTCTTGAACCCTGGCCTCAAGTGATCCTCCTGCCTCGGCCTCCCAAAGTGCTGAAATTACAGTTGTGAGCCACCCTACCCAGCCTGAAGGTACTTTAAATTAATTAAGTATAACACCCGTTTCCACGTGAGGAAACGGAGTCCCAGAGAGGCAGGGTGGCGTCCCTCCAGCAGCAGCTGGCCAGAGACACGATCCAGGCCGCTGCCTCAATCCGTGTGGTCACGTCAAGGCGGCCGATGTGTCTCCTTCCCCTCACTGCCCTTCATCAGCCTGGCATTTGATGCCAGCGGGTGGTGACCTCCTGGGGGGGGAGTCTCTACCTTGTATTTCTCTTATTCCTCACAACACTCATGGGGTTGGATGGACTTTCCCACTGGGTGTGCCTTAAACGGTCTCCATTCCCTCTCCACCCTTGTCCCCTCCCTCAGGGTCCCTACTGCCCTCAGGAATCCCTTTACAGTTGACGCTGCTGAGAACATTTGTCCATGGGGTACTGTCTCCGGGGGGCATCCTGGCTCCATTGCAGGAGGGTGAAGGCCATGCCCTCCTCCTTGGAACAGAGTCTGACAAAGAGTCCTAGTGACTATTGTGCTTGTGCTAAAAAGCCCTCTCAGTCAGCGTGGGCTCATGCCTGTCATCCCAGCACTGGGAGGCCGAGGCAAGAGGATTGCCTGAACCCAGGGGTTCGATACCAGCCTGAGCAACTTGGCACGACCTCATCTCTACAAAATAATAATAATAATAATAATAATAATAAATTAGTTGGACAAGGTGGCTCACACCTGTCATCCCAGCACTTTGGAAGGCTAAGGTGAGAGGATTGCCCAAGCCCAGGGGTTCAATACCAGCCTGGGCAATATGGCGAGACCTCGTCTCTACAATAAATCAAAAAATTAGCAAGGCGTTGGGCATGCACCTGTAATTCCAGCTACTTGGAAGGCTGAGGCGGAAGGGTCACCTGAGCCCAGCTGGTTGAGGCTCTGGTGGTGGTGAGCATGCCACTGCACTCCAGCCTGGGCGACGGAGGGAGACTCCAACTCAAAAAATTAATTAATTAATTAATTAAATAAAAGGCCCTCTTTCTGGCAGCAGAGGGGAGATAGGAGAACAAGTGCCCTCATTCTGCTACATTTATTTCTTTTTCCCCATTTTTATTCTAGCTTCAAGGGGACACATGCATGTTTGTTACATGGACATGTTGCCTAGTGGTGGAGATTGGGTCTCAGGTGGCCCATTCCCCAGGTAGTGAATACTATCAACAGGTAATTTCTGAACCCTAACCTCCCCCTCTGCTTTCCCCACTATGGGTGTCCCCAGTGTCTGTTGTTCCCATCTTTGTGACCATTAGCTCCTGCATGTGAGTGAGAACATGCAGTGTCTGGTTTTTTGTTTCTGAGTCAGTTCTCTTAGGATGGCGATCTCCAGCTCCATCCACATTGCCGCAAAGGACATGACTGCATTCTTTTTTATGGCTGCGTAGTATTCCATGGTGTATATGTACCACAATTTCTTTATCTAATCAATGGTTGATGGGCAAGTAGGTTGGTTCCATGACTTTGCTGTTGCAAACTGTGTTGCATTGAACATATGGGTGTCTATTTATATAATGATTTCTTTTCTTTTTGGTAGGCCCCGGGTAGTGGAATTGCTGGGTTGAATGAGGATTCAATTTTTAGTTCTTTGAGAAGATCCAGACTATTTTCAACAGAGGCTGAAGTACTTTACAGTCCCACCAACAATGGATGGGTGTTCCCTTTTCTCTGCAACCATGCCAGCATCTGTTGTTCTTTGACTTTCTAATCATGGCCATTCTGATTGGTGTGTGGCGATATCTCACTGTGGTTTTAATTTGCATTTCTCTGACGATTAGTGATGCAGTGCATTTTTTCATATTTTTGTTGGCCACTTGTGTGTCCTCTTTTGAGAAGTGCCTGTTCATGTCCTTTGCCCACTTTTTCATGGGGTTTTTTTTTTTTTCACATTGAGTTGTTTGAGTTCCTTGTGGATTCTGGATATTAACCCTTTGTCTGAGGTGTATTTGCAAATATTTTTTCTCCCATTCCATGGGCTTTCTGTTCACTGTGTTATTTCTTTCACTGCTACAAGTGCTTTTTAAAACAAAAATCACAAAGGTCAGTCGGGCACGGTGACTCCCGCCTATAATCCTAGCACTTTGGGAGGCCGAGGTGAGAGGGTTGCCTGAGTCCAGGGGTTTAAGACCAGCCTGGGCAACTTGGTGAGACCTCATCTCTACAATAAATCAAAAAATTAGCCAGGCATGGTGGCGCATGCCTATAGCTTCAGCCGCTTGGAAAGCTGAGGCAGAAGGATCGCCTGAGCCCAGCAGGTCAAGGCTACAGTGGCCAAGGATGTGCCACTGCATTCCAGTCTGGGTGACAGAGGGAGACTCTGACTCAAAAAAAAAAATTGCGAAAGTCAAACATAATCTAATGGGTTTTTTCCGATAACAAATAAAATGGCACAAATATTTTATCTATTTAATTAAATGTGGAATCAGAGGCTATCTCACCCAAGAAGAAGCCATCTGGCTGATCTCACCTGTTTTTCAGATGAAAAAACTGAGGCCCAGAGAAGTGAGGGCCTTCCTGAGGAGGCCAGGTCAGCTAGGGATGGAGCCCGTTGCTCTGGCTCTCACTAGGGAGCTCTTCACACAATGCCAGAGCAGCCAGCGAGGAAGCCCAGGAGTACCAAGGCCAAGGGAGCCTTTAGGAGTCTTGGGAACGCTCAGCCAAGGGTGACGGGACCCATCTGCCCACCAGAGGGCGGGTGGACAGAAAGGATGCTGACTCCATGGGGCCAAGCCGGAGGCCCTCGCCTCCCCTGGAGCTGAGCTCTTGACAGAGGAGAGCACAGAGGGGAGTTTCTGGGGGGCACAGAGTCATGACACCTGCCAAGCAATGCTTCAAGACTTGCTGAATCTGCACGAGAGGCCCTGGTGAGACTCCATGCCTGAGGACTTATTTCATTAGCACTTTCTAAATCTGCTGGATTCATCCTGGGTATGTGTCTTGAAGTTAAAAACAACAAAAACAAAAATTGGCCGGGTGTAGTGACGCATACCTGTAATCTCGGTACTTTGGGAGGCCAAGGCAGGAGGATTGCTTGAGCCCAGGAGTTCGAAACCAGCCTAGGAAACATAGTGAGACCTCATCTCTACAAAAAATAAAAGCATTAGCAGGGTGTGGTGGTGCACGCCTGTAGTCCCAGTTACTTGGGAGGCTGAGGCAGAAGGCTCATCTGAGTCTAGGAGGTCAAGGCTCTGGCGAGTCATGAACCTGGATGGGAGTGACACCCGAACTCAAAACAAAACAAAGCAAAACAAAATTCTGCACGAGAGGCCCCATTCATGATAGGGTCTGGTAGCAGGATGCAAAGTCATGCCCAGAGAGCTGGGGTTTAGTCTGCGTCTTCTTCATCAAGAGAAGCAGTGTAGCCGGGCTCGGCGGCTCAGCCTGTAATCCCGCGCTTTGGGAGGCTGAGGTGAGTGGATTGCCTGAGGCCGCGGGTTCGAGACCCGCCCGGGCAACTTGGCGAGACCTCATCTCTACAATAAAAATCAAAAAACTAGCTGGGCGTGGTAGCGCGCGCCTGTAGTTCCAGCTACTCAGAAGGCTGAGGCAGAAGGAGCGCCGGAGCCCAGCGGGTTGAGGCTGCAGTGGCGGGAGCGTGCCTCTGCGCTCCAATCTGGGCGACAAAGCGAGACTCCAACTCAAAAAAACAAAAACAAACAAACAAAGAGAAGCAGTGTGATGCAGAGCTGAAGAACATGGACTCTGGAGTCAGCTTCTTGGATTCAAGGCCAGTCCCCACCACTTACTAGCTGTGCAACCTCAAGCAGGTTACTCAACCTCTCTGCGCCTTGGTCTCTTCACCTATAAAATAGGAACCATTATAATAGGAATGAGGTACACACATTCTTTTATTTCCTTTTCTCTTTGTTTTTTTATTATTTTCTTTTTTTTTCTTTCTTTTTTTTTTTTTTTGAGACAGGATCTCACTCTGTGGCTGGGTGCTAGTGTAGCTCACTGCAGCCTAGAACTCCTGGGCTAGGTGGTCCTCCCACCTTAGACACCCAAGTAGCTGGGACTACAGGTGCACACCACCACCCAGGGCTATTTTTTTTTTTTTTACTTTCTTTAGGGGCAATATCTTGCGATATTTCCCAGGCTAGTCTCTAACTTCTGGGCTCAAGCAATCCTCCCGCCTTGGCCTCCTAAAATGCTGGGATTAGAGGTGTGAGCCACTGCACTCAGCCCCCAATTCTTTCACCATGCACCAGAGTTTATGATAAGGTCTGGTAGCTAGGATGCAAAGTCATGCCCAGAAAGTCAGGGTTTATTCTGCATTTTCTTAATCAAGAGAAGCAGTGTGATGCAGAGCTGAAGAACATGGACTCTGGAGTCAGCCTTGGAGTTAAGATCGGTCCCCACCACTTACTAGCTGTGCAGCCCCAAGCAGGTTACTCAACCTCTCTGTGCCTTGGTCTCTTCCGATAAAACAGGGATCATTATAATAATGTCCACCTCTT
Source organism: Cephalopachus bancanus (assembly GCA_027257055.1). Lineage (NCBI taxonomy): Eukaryota > Metazoa > Chordata > Mammalia > Primates > Tarsiidae > Cephalopachus > Cephalopachus bancanus. The sequence goes on along the minus strand of JAPVLO010000301.1, from coordinate 287,706 downwards.
GGGGATGTTTTGAGGACTAAATGAGTTAGTGCATGTGTTGACCATAAAAGTGCTTGACCATAAAAGGTATTATTGATAATTAAAAGGAAGATGTACCCAGCAGCTAAAAAAAAATTAAGCCTGTAACCTATAGCTCGAATGCCACTATTTATTAATTCCTCTTTCACCCTTTCTCTCCTCCTTCGGTCTCTCCCTTACTTTCTCTCTCTTTTCTCTTCCTCACACTTTCTCATTTTCTCTCTCATTTTTTCTCTTTCACTTTCTCTCATTTTCTTTCTTGCTTTCCCTCTCACTCTCTCTCGCTCCCTCTCTCTTTCATTCTCTCACTTTCTCTTCCATTCTGTCCCTCTCACTTTCTCTGTCTCTCTTTCTCTTTCATTTTCTCCCTCTCTCTGACTTTCTCTCTCTCTCTCTGTCTCTGTCTCACTTTCCCCCTCTTTCCTCCCCCGCCCCCTTTTTTTTTTTTTTTTTTTTTTGAGTTGGAGTCTCACTCTGTCGCCCAGACTGGAGTGCAGTGGCCACTCCCGGCCACCGCAGCCTCGGCCTGCTGGGCTCCGGCGATCCTTCCGCCTCAGCCTTCTGAGTAGCCAGAATTACCGGCATGCACTACCACGCCCGGCTAATTTTTTTGATTTACTGTAGAGATGAGATCTCGCTGCCCAGGCGGGTCTCGAACCCGCGGGCTCAGGCAATCCACTCACCTCAGCCTCCCAAAAGCACGGGATTACAGGCTGAGCCACCGAGCCCGGTTTTCCCCTGCCCTTTCTTGGTCTCTCTCTCTCCCCCAGCAGAACTGGTTAGAGAATTATTGTTCTATGTGACAGGCAGCTTGGGCTGTGGGTGGGAAGGTATCAGTCCTGCCATCTTCTTGTTGTCCTTTTTTACTGCAATGTTAGTATCATGGCCAATCCACAGTGGATTTACTTATGGATGTACTTATTTTTGTAGTAGTCTTTTAAATCCTCTTATCCACCTTGTGATAGCCACCTGATCTAATTCTGTCACAGAGATTGGCCAACTCTTTCCGCCAAGAGCCAGCTTGTCGATATTTGCAGCTTGGCTGGCTGCGGTGGTACTGTCAACCCCGCCACCGGCAAAACAAGAGTGTGGCTGCGTTCCAATAAAACTTTATTTACAAACATGGGTGGCAAAACATTGTATGTTGACCCCTGGGCTAGGCCATCAGATCCACAAATCCCCTTAGGTAGACTCACACAAACTGCGATTGGGCTCAGTGTCTCCGATGAAGAAGGCGCAGAGCCTGCAGGGAAAAGAAGGTCATGGTGCCCGAGCTCGGGGAGACAGACGGCCTGCTAGGGCTGATACGGCATGCAGCCCAGCCAGCGAGACCAACAGTCTTCCAGCAGGATGTGGTGGAGACGGAGCCAGAAACTCCAGGCAGCTGGGGAGCAGCCGCGGGCCTGCCTGCAGTCTGGAGTTTGGGAGCCTCCTCCCTTCCACGGGGATCATCGCAAGGAATTAGGGTCCCACCCCCACGAGTGACACACCCAGTGAGGATAGGAGCTGTGGCTACAGCCAGGCCCGGGAGGGCAAGGCAGACAGCAGGGAGTGTTCCAGAAGCCCACGGGGGTCTCTCTCCACCCCACGAGTAAGGACGGGTGCAGAGGCACAGCGACCAGAGCCCTGTCTTGTCTGGGATTGGGATTTCATCTCCCAACTGTACCCAAATTCATTTGGCTTGGGGGAGCAGGTTACAGCAGGACCAAAAGAGCTGAGGCAGAGAAGGAAGGAGGACTTCCTGGGGAGGCAGGGACGGTGGCCACGGAGCTCACTGTGGCACCAGCACCAAAAAGTGCTCATGCTGCGTGTGGGCCAGCTTCTCCTCCTCCTCTTCTTCTTTTTTATTTTTTAATTTGAGTTGGGGTCTCACCTTGTCGCCCAGGCTGGAGTGCAGTGGTACACTCATAGCCACTGTAGCCTCAACCTGCTGGGCTCAGGCGATCCTTCCACCTCAGCCTCCTGAGGAGCTGACACTACAGACACGCACCACCACGCCTAGCTTACTTTTTGATTTATTGCAGAGATGGGGTCTCACTATGCTGCCCAGGCTGGTCATGAACTCCCGGGCTCAAGCAATCCTCCCATCTTGGCCTCCCAAAGTGCTGGGATTGCAGGCATGAGCCACCATGCCCAGCCTTAATTACGTCTTTCAAGACCCAGACCCTATCTCCAAATAGAATCATACCCTTCTATTCTGGAGGTTAAGACTTCAGCATATGAATTTTAGAGGGTACAATTCAACCTGGACCACCCCATATGTGATCCGTCCGTCCACAAATCCCAGTCTCTCCCCTTCCCAGCATGCCTGGAATCCAGCCATCTCTCCCCACCTTCAGCACCGTCATCCTGTCCCAGCCATTGCTGACTCCCGTCCATGCCAGGCAGTCATTTCATTATATTTATTTATTTATTATAAGATGGGAATCTCACTATGTTGCCCGGGTTGGAATGCAGTGGTCTCTTCACGGGCACAATCGTAGCTCACTGCAGCCTCCAGCTCCTAGACTCAAGCTGTCCTCCTGCCTCAGCCTCCCAAGTAGCTGGGACTCCAGGTGTGAGACACCAGGGCCAGCCAGGTGATCATTTTAAAACACAGGTCTAATGGTGTCACGGCTCTGCTCAGCCCTCTCCAGCGGATCGTCATCTCACTCAGAGCCAAAGCCAAAATCCTCCGCAGCGACTCATTTTCTCTCTCTCCAGAGCCCTGTGTGACGCCTCCCTGACGCGCCATCTCTAACGCTCTCCCCTGGTTTACGCCACTGCAGCCACACCGGCCTCCGTGCTGTTTGACACACACTACACACTCCTGCTCAGAACCTTTGTCCTCTCTGTTCCCTCTGCCATGGGTGCCTGGGCCATCTCCTCTTGGCTCCGCCTCTCTCTGTCCTGGGCTCAGCCCCATGCCGCCTATCAGAAGCCCTTTTCTGCGATCCCAGACACCCCTCCTCTTCCTGCTTTATGTGTCCCTCCCACTCGTGACCAGCTGACTCTGTGCATGCACGTGTCTGCCTTCTAGAAATCAGGTTCCATCAGAGTGGGGACTTGGACTTCTATGTTGTTCTCCCAAACACGGAGAGGACATTTACTGGTTGCACATCAGTAATACCTAGAATGAGAAAAGGAATCTAGGGTTTAAAAAGTAAGCCGGGTGCAGTGGCTCACGCCTGTCATCCCAGCACTTTGGGAGGCGGAGGCAAGAGGATTGCCTGAGCCCAGGGATTCGAGACCAGCCTGGGCAACATGGTGAGATTTCGTTTCTACGATAAATCAAAAAATTAGCTGGGCGTGGTGGCGCTCCTGTGGTTCCAAGTAGGGGAGGCTGGGCATGGTAGCTCACATCTGTAATCCCAGCATTTGGGAAAGCCGAGGCAGGAGAATCATTTGAATCCACGAATTTGAGACCAGCCTGGGCAACACAGCGAGACCTCATCTTTTCAAAAAATCAAAAAATTAGCCTGCAAATTTGGTATCTGTGGCTGTTGTAGTCCAAATTCAGTGTGTGTGCGTGTGTCTGCATGCATGTGTTTGTGTGCATGCCATCTCTTTGAAGCTGGTAAAAACCCATACACCCAGTTACTCAGGAAGCTAAGATGGGAGGATAGCCTGAGCCCAGCAAGTCGAGGCTGCAGTGAGTTGTAATTGTGCCACTGCACTCCAGCCTGGGCAACAAAGTAAGACCCCAACTAAAAAAAAAAAAAAAAATTACTGCAATTCCCAGTCCTCTCCCAAACCACACAGGCTACAGTCATCAGCAAATGCCACTGGTAAAAAGAAATGACATTGCCAGGCTTGGCGGCTCAGCCTGTAATCCCAGCGCTTTGGGAGACTGAGGTGAGTGGATTGCCTGAGCCCGCGGGTTCGAGACCAGCCCGGGCAACTTGGTGAGACCTCATCTCTACAATAAATCAAAAATTAGCCAGACGTGGTAGCACACGCCTGTAGTTCCAGCTACTTGGAAGGCGGAGGCGGAAGGATCACTGGAGCCCAGCAGGTCGAGGCTGCGGTGGCCGGGTGCGGCCACTGCACTCCAGTCTGGGCGATGGAGTGAGACTCCAACTCAAAAAAAAATAAAAAAGAAATGACATCACCCACAGAAGAGCCAAGTTCATGGGAGGTGTGATCAGGGGACCAGAGACCTGCCGTTTTCTGGGTCAGGAGAATGACTGCAACGTGATATGGGGTATCGGTGTGTCCGGGTGTGCAAGCCGGGACCTGGCGGACTCTGATGTCCACACCATGTCGAAGGCCAGATACTGTTCTCCTGAACTCCCCCAGGGGATATATTTGATAGCCACCCAACTTGACACTACTGTATACGGCGAGGATCTCCTGGCTTCTTTTTTTGTTTGTTGTTTTTTTGAGTGGCAGTCTCTATCACCCAGGCTGGAGTGCAGTGGCATGCTCCCGACCACTGCAGCCTCAACTTGCTGGGCTTAGGCAATCCTTCCGCCTCAGTTTTCCAAGTAGCTGGAACCACAAGCATGTGCCACCATGCCTGGCTAATTTTTTGATTTATTGTAGAGACGAGGTTTCACCATGTTGATCAGGCTGGTCATGAACCCATGGTCTCAGGCAATCCTCTCGCCCCAAAGTGCTGGGATAACAGGTATAAGCCACTGCACCCAGCTCTCTTGGCTTCTTATTGCCGGGGTCTTTCTTCACAACTAAGGAGACCTCGTCCATGGGGAATTTCTAGCCTCTTTGGAAGGCCACTTGCTTCTTGGGACTTTGCTGAAACTTTCTTTTGTCCTTGAATCTGATGCTTTCTCACCCCTACGTGTTCTCACCCCACTGGCTTCTTTTTCTTTTTCTTTTTTTTTTTTTTTCAGTCAGGATCTCACTCTGTGACCCAGCCTATCATCCCAGCACTTTGGAAGGCCGAGGCAGGAGGATCATTTGAGCCCAGGAGTTCGAGACCAGCCTAGATAACATAGTGAGACCTCATTTCTACAGAAAATTTAAAAATTGGCTGGACATGGTGGTATGTGCTTACAGTCTCAGCTACTCAGGAAGCTGAAGATTTTGAGGAGGTGATGAGCCATGCTTGTGTCACTGCACTCCAGCCTGGGCGACAGAGTAAGACCCTGTCTCAAAAATAGAAAAGAAAAACCGAAAAGCAGCAGCTGATAAGAACTGGTCAAACCACCTGGTGGATTATTATTATTTGGGGGGGGGAAACAGTAATCTTTCAACATAACTTTTAGAAGTCAACACCTATTTTTAGAAAATACATAATTGCAATCTCATTAAAAGGATTAGAAGAAAGAATGAAATTCTCAGACACAAAAATAATCCACATTTTAGACACAGTCCAAATCCTTTTTTTTTTTTCTCTTCCTAGTGCATTTCTGAGGAGTAATGGCTAGGGAGTAGCATAAGAACATCGTATCTTCAATATCTTATTAATCATCCTAAAAGCCTACATAGAAAACATTTTTCAATTGGATAAAATGTGTTTGTTCATTTATTTCTCTTCCCCCAAGAGACTTTATGTCGCTGATAGGAAAAATCCTTTATTTTTGAACAAAGTCAGGTACTTCCCCTTTCCGGCCACCAGGTGTCTCTGTGAACCTCCTCCAGGTTCCGCAGGGCACTGAGGATAACGTCATGGGACATCGCTGTTGGGTTTTTACCGCTCCAAAGAGACGGCAGTGCACACAGACACGCATGCAGACACATGCACACACACAGAGTTTGGACTGTAACAGCCACAGATACCAAATTTGCAGCAACCCACCCATTCACACAGCATTTCTGGCTAATAGCCAAATGCTTCTGAAAATCTACTGACAGCCGGGTGCGGTGGCTCAAGCCTGTCATCCCAGCACTTTGGGAGATGGAGGGAGACAAGAGGATTGCCTGAGCCCAGGGGTTCGAGATCAGCCTGGGCAACGTGGAGAGACCTCATCTCTACAATAAATCAAAAAATTAGCCAGGTGTGGAGGCGCACGCCTGTGGTTCCAGCTACTTGGAAGGCTGAGTCAGAAGGATCGCCTGAGTCCAGCAGGTCGAGGTTGCGGTGGCCTGGGCGACAGAGTGAACTAAACTTCAACTAAAAAAAAAAATCTATTGACAACTTTAAGCTAAGAAATAGATGATAGGCATCAGTTTACCCTAATCAATAGACTTTCTAGAATGTTCTTGCTTAATTATTTCCTCATCCTTTATCCAGATCAATTTCTTATTGTTTTTTTGTTTTTGTTTTTTTGTTTTTTGAGTTGGAGTCTCACTCTGTCTCCCAGACTGGAGTGCAGTGGCCGCTCCCGGCCATCGCAGCCTCTCCTGCTGGGGTCCAGCGATCCTTCCGCCTCAGCCTTCCAAGTAGCTGGAACTACAGGTGCGCGCTACCACGCCCGGCTGATTTTTTTTGATTTATTGTAGAGATGAGGTCTCGCTGCCCAGGCGGGTCTCGAACCCGCGGGCTCAGGTAATCCACTCACCTCAGCCTCCCAAAGGCGCGGGATTACAGGCTGAGCCACCGAGCCTGTCTTCTTATTGTTTATATTGGAAAATATGCTTACTTAGAAAGTAAGTTGGAGAGAGAGAGAGACAGACAGACAGACAGGAGATTCACCTCCCCAAGGTTGGGGAGGGTCCAAAGCTTAGGAAAGCAAACAGCCCCGTGGATACACCAGAGCTTTAAAAAGCCATGGATCCAGATCAATTTCTAACAGGGTACAATTCTGCAAGACCAGAACAGAGGATGCCAGGTAGGTCTCAGAGGGCTGAGCTTCCCCTACTTTAGAGAACTAGATTTCACCTGATCCTTCAGGGCAGGGAATTTTGAAAAGAATATTCAATAGATAAATTCATAGAGTTCTATAGAAAGGCCCAGAAAACAAGATGGTGGAAAACTTGTACTCTTTTCTTTCTTTCTTTCTTCTTTTTTTTTTTTTTTTTTTTTTTTGTAGAGGCAGGGTTTCATTATGTTGCCCAGGCTGGTCTCAAACTCCTGGGCTCAAGCAATCCTCCTGCCTCAGCCTCCCAAAGGACTGGGATGACAGGCGTGAGTCACTGCACCCAGACAAGTTGTACTATTCTTTTTTTTTTTCTTTTTCTTTTTCTTTTTTTTTTTGAGTTGGAGTCTCACACTCTGTCGCCCAGACTGGAATGCAGTGACACACTCCCGGCCACCGCAGTCTCCACCTGCTGGGCTCCGGCGATCCTTCCACCTCAGCCTTCCAAGTAGCTACAGGCGCACGCTACCACGCCCGGCTAATTTTTGATTTATTGTAGAAATGAGGTCTCGCCAAGTTGCCCAGGCGGGTCTCGAACCCGCGGGCTCAGGCAATCCACTCACCTCAGCCTCCCAAAGTGCTGGGATTACAGGTTGAGCCACCGAGCCCAGTTTGTACTATTCTTTTTTTTTTGAGTTCGAGTCTCACTATGTCGCCCAGACTGGAGTGCAGTGGCCGCTCCCAACCACCGCAGCCTCGACCTGCTGGGCTCCGGCAATCCTTCCGCCTCAGCCTTCCGAGTAGCTGGAACTACAGGCGCGCGCTACCATGTCCAGCTCATTTTTTGATTTATGGTAGAGATGAGGTCTCGCCTGCCCAGGCGGGTCTCGAACCCGCGGGCTCAGGCAATCCATGTACTATTCTTTAAAAATAAGTTTACTGAGGTTTGCTATGGTTCTTTCTCTTCATGCCCTAGGTCCCTCTTTGGAAGAAAATGTTATGCTTCAGCAAGCAGACTGTTTCCTCTGAGTTAATTCTGTCACTAAGCTTTTCTTTGTTCAACACCCAGGGGGACCACAGATCCTTCCTCCAAAGGACCTGGAAAATGACTCTAGGGAGACCCCTCTTTCTTGTCCAAGATGGCATGCATTCTACAATTTATAATTGATGCTCATGCCTTTTTTGTGTTTGAGGTCACTCCATGGCCCAGGCTGGAGTGTCGTGGCATGCTCACAGCCACTACAGACTTGACCTCCAGGGTTCAAGCAATCCACCTCAGCCTCCCGTGTAGCTGGGACTACAGGCACGCAACAATACACCCTATATTTTTTTAAAATAGAGATGAAGTCTCACTATGTTGTCCAAGATAGTCTCCAACTCCTGGGCTCAAGCAATCTTCCCACCTTGGCCTCACAAAGTGCTGGGATTACAGGCATGAACCGCCACGCCTGGCCTAGATGTGGGGCAAATCTTTAAAAAGGCCTTCCTTGAAGGGCCAATCATGGAAACACAGTGAAAATATGCACTTATTAGACCTTGACACTGCTAAGTGCTATGTGCTAAATTTTTACATCAGGAAGCAGAATAGCATAGGAGTTAAGCGCTCCTGAAAGGATGCTGGAACAGGGCTGTCTGGGTCCAAACCCCAGAGCTTCCACTTCCTAGCTAGTAGCTTGGGGTAAACCTCTCTGGGTTCAGTTTACTCATCACTAAGGAGACAGAAAAAAGGACCTACCATGAGGTTGTCCTGAGGATCGAACGAGGTCAGACACACAAACAGCCTCAGGCAGTGACTGTAATGCACACCATGAGCTCAATACATGCGATTACAGTAACACATACCATGAGCTCAATACACAGGATTCATGTAATACAAAGAGCAGCTGGGCTTGATGACTCACGCCTATAATCCCAGCACTTTGGGAGGCCAAGGTAAGAGGATTGCCTAAGTCCACGGTTCGAGAGAAGCCTGGGCAACTACAATAAACAAAAGATTAGCCAGGCGTGTTGGAGTGTGCCTGCAGTTCCAGATACTTGGAAGGCTGAGGCGGAAGGATTGCCTGAGCCCAGCAGGTTGAGACTGCAGTGGCCCTGAACGTGCCACTCCACCCCAGCCTGAGCAATGGAGTGAGACTCTGACTCAAAAAAAAAAAAAAATACAAAGAGCGTAATACATATGATCAATGTAAGACACACTAACGTAAGCACACATGTAACAGAGCTTCAAACGGTGACAGTCCCTCTGAGAGGAGGCAGCAGACAGGACGCCCAGCTGGCACCTAAATTCAGGACAGGGGACTTACACCTCTGTCTACCAGATCAGGTAACCGCCCTCCCGACTGGGGCTGGACCATGCAGACCTTCCAGCGCCACAAGCCTGATCTGTCCTCCACGGAGCCCTCCTCACATCCAGGGCTGCATTTCCCCTTCCTGAGTGATGGAAAGCCTTGACTAACTGCCGAGCAGACTCATTGACAGAGAGCGAATTCACTGAACATGAGCTCTCTGCAGCTGTCAGTCCACACCCAAAGCGTGTTGGCACGGCATGTGCATGGCCTCATCCTTCTGTTTCCCCAGCGTTCTGGAACCCCAGCGAGTGACTCAAGACAATGTTAATTGACTGTCTAGAGAGAGAAGCCCAACCCAGCCTTTCTCCAGCAGAAGCTGAAAGGACAGACCGAGAGTGGGAAGCCACTTTTCTTGTTCTTAAACCCTGACACAATGATGAGAAAGTAGAAGCTATACTTTTGGAGAAATGCACACTTTAGGTAAAATTAACTTTACCGACTTTGTCTTTTCAGAAACAGACTTCCAGGTATCAGAGGTATCTCACAGTGGCAGTCAAGCGTGCCTAGAGTAAAGGGAATTTACAAGGCCTAAGACATCATGCATTGGGCAAGGACTGTAAAAGTCATGAAACTTGTAATTACAAAAGTTATAACCGCTCGGAGGAAGAGCCAGTGAGGATTCAGTCTTCCAGTAAATTGGGCACTTTCTACAGGGAAGCCAAGGATACCCCGAAGGTACCCACTGGGAATGCCTAGGAGATAAGGGGAGGTACACCCTCTATTAGGTCTAAGGAATGTCATTTGGGAAGGTGCAGGAGAATTAGAATTCTTGTCACGCCCTTCTCTAGGGGCTATGATAATGTGGGCGAACATTAATGGGTCTCTGTGTCACAGGTTCTCCAAGACATCCACAGGTGGTAGACAAGAAGTTACGGCAGTCACATGCAACATCTCCAAGATAAGGATTTAAGCCAGGACTCTGGGGGGCTACGACGCCACACTCACCTAGAGTGTAGGCCCACTCCCTGTCTGTGGGGGGTGAACCTTTCTTAAATAAATCTTTTCTTCTCTCACCTCTGTGTGTCGCAATTCTTTGCTTCTACTCATATCTCTGGGTTGCTGGCGCGCACCTCCGACTTGCCAGCCCCCGGCAGTGCTGCGCGTCTCCCTGTGCCTCTCGACCCTCACCCGGTCCGTCTGTACCCTAACAGAAGCCAGAGCCTTTCCTGAGCTCAGACTCCCACGTACCAATGGCCTCCTAGATGCCTCTTCCTGGAGTTCCTGCAGGCACAGCAGACACGGCCATCGTTGACCTCACCGTCCTCCCCCACCCTGCCATGTGCTGCTGAATTTGGTGAATGAAGCCACCATTCCCCATTCCCATAACAAAATCTGGGAGTTGTCCCCGACTCCTCTCACATGCCACCACATTCCATCTGCCACAAGGCTCCACGGGCCACACACCCCTCTCATTTCCATGCCACCCTACAGGGAGTGTGTCCTGGATATTTTTGCTTTTTTTTTTTGAGTTAGAGTCTCACTCTGTTGCCCAGGCTGGAACACAGTGGCATGCTCATGACCATTGCTGCCTTGACCTGCTGGGCTCAGGTGATCCTTCCGCCTTAGCCTTCCATGTAACTGGAACTACAGGTATGCATCACTACGCCCAGCTAATTTTTTGATTTATTGTAGAGATAAGGTCTTACCAAGTTGCCCAGGCTGATCTTGAACCCATGGGCTCAGGCAATCCTCTCACCTCAGCCTCCCAAAGTGCTGGGGATTATAGGCATGAGCCACAGCGCCTGGCCAGACATTTTTGCTTTTTAAGTCAGAGTCTTACTCTGTTGCCCAGGCTGGAGTACAGTGGCACAATCACAGCTCACTGCAGCCTTGACCTCCTGGGCTGAGGCGATCCACCCGCCTTGGTCTCCCAAGTAGGTGGGACTACAGGAACTCACCAGCACACCTGGCTTATTTTTTCATTTTTTGTAGAGACGAGGTCTCGTTATGCCGCACAGGCTGGTCTCAAATTCCCAGGCTCAAGCGATCCTCCTGCCTCAGCCTCCCAAAGTGCTGGGATTACAGGTGATAGCCACCGCGCCCACCGGGTATCCTGGACTCTTGAAAATCACTCAGGGCGTCCCTCTTCCTTCAGACTCTTCCTTCTCCAGTCCCTCCTCATGTGGCCATTACATAATTTTTAAAAAATCTGACAGTGCTACACTCCCCTGCCTGTTTGCAATCCTCTCTGGCTCCCCTATCACCCACAGGATAAAGCCCCACCCAAACCATGGCGTCTGAGGCTCTTCATGTCCTCAGCCCCGCCTTCCTCCCAGTCGCCTCCCGACCCGATCTCTCACGACAAGTCGGTTGGCAGCACATCATCGTGCCTCCACGCTGGTGGCCTGCTGTCCCTCAGTCTGAAATGCTTGCTGTAGGGTGACAGACACTCGGTGACAACACGAGCACTCCCTGGAAATGGCCCCAAGCAGGGGGCTGGAGCCTGGAAGGAGCCTCGGGGTGGCCAATCCCAGATGTCCCCGGACCCTCAGACTCCAAGCCTGGGCAGGCAGGTCCTGCTGACACCGTGGGCCTCATCATTTCGCCCCTATTGTTTGAGATTTCCCCGTGCCCGCTGAGCACACCTTGAAGCCATACACAATGCATTGAGGCCGTCGGGTCCCTGGGCTGGTTCAGACCAGATCGGGCAAGGCTGGGTCGATGCCCATCATCTTTGGTTACCTTTAGCTCACCCGGAGCTCATTATAATACCAAAAACCCCACCCCTAGGGAGGGAGCACTGCCATTCTGCGCACTTGTGATGGCTAAGTGCGTCCTCACACTGCGCCTGCGCACTGGAAACCCCGCCCTCTCCACGCTTGACCCTCTCCGCCCTGTGCAAGATGCGGTACGAAGGGAACCCCAAAAAACCGGAATTACCTTTTGGAGGCCGGGCCCCTTGTTGTACTCTCGGCATGTGTTCTGCCGGGTCAAACGGTCAGCCAAAGTTTGACTGATTCTTCCGCCATGACAACGCATCTGCTCTGAACTGTTCAGTCGTTTTTGCCCCAAACGGCATGACCCCTGTGCCTCCACCCACCCTACTCACTTTCTCTCGCCCCAAGCAACTTTTTTTTTTTTGTTTCCCGGATGAAAGTCCTCAAAGGGAAACGCTTCGCCGATGTGAAAGAGGTGAAACAAAAAACAGCAGAAGCACTAAATGGCATCATTTTTGATGAGTTCAAAAACTGTCTTGAGCTGTGAAAAGGTATATCAACGTGTGAACTGTATCAAACGGAGAGATTTTGATGGTGACTGAAGTTTAAACACGTAATAATAAATACGCTTTTTTTTTCCCTCTGAGTCTTACTCTGTCGCCCAGGCTGGAGTGCCGTGGCATGCTCACAGCCACCGCAGCCTCAACCCACTGGGCTCAGGTGATCCTTCCACCTCGGTCTTTCAAGTAGCTGGAACTTCAGGCACACGCCATCATGTCTGGCTAATTTTCTGATTTATTGTAGAGATGAGGTCTTGCCAAGTTGCCCAGGCGGGTCTCGAACCCTTGGGCTCAGGCAATTCTCTCGCCTCGGCCTCCCTGAGTGCTGGGATTATAGACATGAGCCACCGTGCCCAGCCTAATACACAATTTTTAATAAATAAATTCCAGGTATTTTGGGGTCCCCTTGTATAACCCATGGGCCTTTTATAATTGGGAGTGGTTTCTTCCTGTCTAGTAGCTGCTCCTGGACCACCTTCCCTGTCCACAGGCTCCTGAGCAAAGCCCACGTCTGTCCATCCTCTCCGGGTCACTTCTGTGGCCTCTCGGACCCAGTGCCTTCCCTCTGGGTCCTTGGGGTCTGGCCCGACACTCGTTCTCTCCTTGTCCCCAGCGAGCTGCTTCTCTCTCGAGACTCATTAGAGAATTGCCCAGTCAAGAAAGCCTTTTCCAGCTGGGCGCGGTGGCTCACGCCTATAATCCTAGCACTTTGGGAGGCCAATCAAGAGGATTGCCTGAGTCCAGGGGTTCAAGACCAGCCTGGGCAACTGGGTGAGACCTCGTCTCTACAATAAATCAGAAAATTAACTGGGCATGGTGGTGTGCGCCTGTAGTTCCAGCTACTTGGAAGGCTGAGGCAAAAGGATCACCTGAGTCCAGCAATTCAAAGCTGCAGTGGCTGTGAGCAGCATGCCACTGCACTCCAGCCTGGGCAACAGAGGGCGACTCTGACTCAAAAAAAGAAAAAAGAAAGAAAGCCTTTTCCAGTCTCCCCAAGCAGAATCCGAACCTCAGATTTTCCGTGCTCTGGAGGTATCTAGTATCTGCGTCTATGATAATACCTACCCTACTGTTTAATTATTGACATGTTTGTTTCCTCAACCAGACTGGGCTCCTCCCAAATGCTCCAGTTGTCTTGGTATCCCCAGTGCCTGGTATACAGGAGGTGCCCAATAAATGCTCATGAAATGCATGATTGTAGTGGCCAAAGCCAAGCCTGTCAGGAGACTCCTGCATACCAGCCGCACTCCTCCCATGCCACGCTTCCGCAGGCAGGCTGACCTCCTCGGCCCGATGGCAGTGCCTGGTGTCCACTGGGGGAGGACAGGGCGGCTGAGTGCTTTGGGTCTTAACCTTACTAGGCTCGCACCTGTGCCAGGTGTGACTCCCCAGAGGCAGCCACAAGAGGAGGGTGAAACAGACCCGGATCTAAATGTCTCTGGCAGAGAAGCCAGCCCCTTGTCCCCTGTTTCAGGAGGGCTGTGCACTGCTTGAGCTGGAGTTGACAGACTCCAGTCTGAACAGGAGAAGTTAGAGGAATCCAGAGTCCACCTCTGACCCAAATCCTGTGGCCTCACAGCCCAGCTACACACAATGCTCAAGATCCGAAGCTTCTAGAGAAAAGAGACCGAGATTTAACATATTTTAGGTTAAGTCCCTGCGTAGGGCAGAGTCACTTGTGCGGATGAGAATGCATGTTTTGCTGGGCACAGTGGCTCACACCTGTCATCCCAGCCCTTTGGGAGGTGGAGGTGAGAGGATTGCCTGAGTCTAGGGGTTCGAGACCAGCCTGGGCCACTTGGCAAGACCTCATCTCTACAATAAAGCAAAAAATTAGCTGGGTGTGGTGGCACACTCCTGTGGTTCCAGCTACTTGGAAGACTGAGGCAGAAGGGTAGCCCGAGCCCAGCAGGTTGATGCTGCGGTGGCTGTGAGCGTGCCACTGCATTCCACCAGCCTGGGCAACAGAGTGAGACTCCTACTCAAAAAAATAAAAAACAGAAAGAGAGAATGCAGGTTTTTAGATAAAAATTAGAATGTTTTCTTGGTTTGCCAGGACTGACAGACACTGGGAGGTAAATTCTGATTTCAAAAAACAAAAAACTCTGCTGCTAAGTCCCCTAATGCTGCACATATTTACCAAACGCTGGGCAGAGTTTACAGAAGAATTAGTGCACTGTCCCTTCCAGCAAGGTGTTTTGGGACTATTTGGGGGCAGAGAAGAAAAATGTCTAAGAAAAGCTGAAAAACAATAAAAGAGTTACACAAGCCATGGAGAAGATTATTCCTTAAAGGGTGACCCTCTGCCCAATGGGAAGCCTGGACCAGAAGTTCAGAGGAGGGAAAGGGGTAAGCTGGAGGACCATAAGGAGGCTCTTGCTGGACAGATGGACCCGCAAGATGGAGGGCGTGGTGGGGAGGGTATCCTGGTGGAAAGAAGGGAGCAGACCCTGTGGGATTGGGGGTTGGAGTTTCTGTTCTGCCCTTTATTAGCTAAAGATCTCAGGTGTTTTGTTTTTGTTTTGTAGAGATGAAGTGTTGCTATGTTGCCAAGGGTGGTCTTAAACTCCTGGGCTCAAGCGATCCTCCTGCCTCGGCCTCCTAAAGTGCTGAGATAACAGGCGTGAGCCACCACACCTGGCCCTCCGGCATTTTTTTTTTTTTTTTTTTTTTTTTTTTTGCTTTTTGAGTTCGAGCTTCACTCCATCGGCCAGGCTGGAGTGCAGTGGCACGCTCACGACCACCCCAGCGTCAGCCTGCTGGGTTCCAGCAATCCTTCCACCTCAGCCTTCCAAGTAGCTACAGGCACACACCACCACGCCTGGCTTATTTTCAGGTGCTTTTCTTTTAACCTCTCTGCACTCCAGTTTACGCTTCAGTGACACAGGAATAATACGATCTGCCCCATGGCTCCATATACCATACGAGACCACAGATAATTATGGAGTCTTCTTGTGTTAAACCCCAGTTAAACCCAAAGATGAAAGGGAAGGGCCTGCCTTCAATGCCTGCAAGAGCTCCCCCCTGAGGAGGAACAGGAAATGCTAGTCCTCTCTTCCTTTTACCCTCCAGGTGTCTGTTGTTTTTTTTTGTTTTTTTTTTGAGTTGGAGTCTCACTCTGTCACCCAGACTGGAGTGCAGTGGCCGTTCCCGGCCACCGCAGCCTCGACCTGCTGGGCTCTGGCGATCCTTCCGCCTCAGCCTTCCGAGTAGCTGGAACTACAGATGCGCGCAACCACGCCTGGCTAATTTTCGATTTTTTATTGTAGAGATGAGTTCTGGCCAAGTTGCCCAGGCAGGTCTCGAACCCGCGGGCTCAGGCAATCCGTTCACCTCAGACTCCCAAAGACGCGGGATTACAGGCTGAGCCACCGAGCCCGGCTGTGTCTGTCGCTTTTAAAGAGGGGTGGGCCAGGAGCGGTGGCTCACACTTGTAATTCCAGCACTTTGGGAGGCCAATGTGGGAGGACTGCTTGAGCCCAGGAGTCTGAGACCAGCCTGGGCAACATAGTGAGCTCTCGTCTCTATTTATGTAGATAAAAAACAAAAATAAAAATAAATTTTAAAACAGAGGGGTCGCCAGGCCCGGTAAGTGGAGGGTAGAACGTCAGTTCAGAGGTTTGGAGACATGATAAGCTATTCACCTCCACTTTGGAAGGTTCCTGCCTTCCTGTCCCACTTTCTGTGAAGGAATGGGTCTCTCCCTCCAGAGGCCAGAGTTCCTGGTTTCCAAGGCCTCTCCTTTGAGCTTTAGGGAAGTCTGCGGGGAGCCAAGGTCAAGGCAGCAAACTCTCAGCCAACTGCTATCCTTCCCGAAAGCACCTGGTATTGACTTCAAGTTACTTAATTCTTGTAATTTTAAAAGACAACCACTAGGGGGCCCAGGAGCGAGACACTGAGCCCTGACCCCTTTTATCAGGCGAAATGCTTTTCCTTCTTGCTGAAAAACACAGTCAAGGTCAACAAGACACACGCTGTGGGCTGAGAACAATACCTCCTGCACCTTCTGCAAACCCTTAGTGAAAAACACGTCTCCCTTGGGGCTAAGAAATACTCTTAACTCAGCCTATCCACCGCTGTCAGGCTGGGCCAGGGGTTTCAGAGTCTGATCCTGTTTCTCGTGTTTCCTCCTAAGAGCCTTTGGCTCAGCGGGACGGTCCGTAATGACAGCAAGTGACTCCCATGACGATGAAGCAATTTTCTCACATCTTGAGCTGCAATCCGTCTTGTAAGGCCTTGCAGCAGTCTGAACTCACAGCCCTGGGTTCTCAACCTAGCCACTGAGCAGGGAGGGGTTTTTGTTCCCCCTCCGCTTTGGGCTTCCTTGCCTTCAGTTTCCCACACCTTATGCAGACACTTGAATGTCTCTTGGGCTGTACCTGCCCGTGGCAAGCCTCATACACTCACTGGCAAAAACTTCTCAGGACCCTGGTGCTTCTGGGGTCACAGTCACTCAAGTCTCCGTTCCCAGAGCTGGGGGGATGAGGCTTGTTTCTCCTTAGCAGGTGTCTGCTTTGCTGGATCCATTTCTTACGTCTGCACTGAGACCCGCAGACCCGCTGCAGCAACAGTGGAAATGAATAAGACCTCCCAGTTGGTTGCCTAGAAACAGCTCCCTTGTTCCTGAAACCGATTTAAACATTGAACATTCAACTCCTGACTCACGCCAGGAAGCATGTGACGGCTTTCTCAGTATTTTACTTTCTTTTTCTCTCACATTACAAAATAATGCATGGTCATTGCAAAAAAAAAAAAAAAGGAACAGAATATGAAAATAGAAAGGTTCAGAAAACAAAGACCCCAAATCTCCCGTAATCTTACAATCAGAGGCAACCACTGGTGTCGTTTGGAAATCTTTTCTTCTAGGCTGTTTTTCTATGCATTTTTAATATCATGGAGATGAATGCTGATTTTATGCTGGGATTGATATTGGATTTCCTCAGCACATTGTCAGCACTTCCCCATCTGGAGAAACTGTCAGAAAGTTGGCCAGTTTGTCTTACAGTCGATTTTCCGTTATTAACCATTCCCTGAATGCTAACCGTTCATATGATTTCCAATCTTTCCCATGATGATAAATGTTGTTTTTGAGAACAAAATGCTTATTGTATGTCTATTTCTTCAGGATAAGATCATAAAAAGAGTTTCAAAGGGTCTGCATATTTTAAAACCCTCTTTTTTTCTTTTGAGTTGGAGTCTCACTCTTGTCACCCAGGTTGGAGCGCAGTGGCACGCTCACGGCCACCGCAGACTCGATCTGCTGGGCTCAGGTGATCCTTCCGCCTTAGCCTTCCAGGTAGCTGGAACCACAGGTGTGCGCCACCATAGCCGGCCTTTTTTTTTTTTTTTTTATTGTAGAGTCGAGGTCTCGCCAAGTTGCCCAGGCTGGTCTTGAACCCCCAGGCTCAGGCAATCCTCTCACCTCAGCCTCCCAAAGTGCTGGGATTACAGGTTGAGCCCAGGCTTTAAAACCATTTTTTAAAAATATTGAGTTAATACATATTTATGATTCTTAAAAATTTAAACGGTACATTAAAAAGTAGATTTCTCTCTCTCCTCTACTCCCTATAGGTAACCATGGTAACTAGAAGTTCTCTATGAGTATAATAGCACGTCTATATTATTTGTTTATTTGACACTATGTGTTGTTCCATCACTAGCTATTCTGACTTATTGTATCTCAGACATCTTTCCATATCAATCCAAACTGATCCATTCTATTTAGAAGTTGTAGAATATTACATTAGGTGATATGTTATCACTTATTTGCCCTAGACCAAACCTCTTCAGGGGCCAGGCATGGTGGCTCATGCCTGGAATTTCAGCATTTTAGGAGGCCAAGACAGGAAGACCGCCTGAGTCCAGGAGTTCCAGACCAGCCTGGGCAACATGGCAAGACCACATCTCTATTAAAAACAATTTTTTTTAATTGACTGGATATAGTGGTGTGCTCTCATAGTCCCCACTACTTGGGAGGCTGAAGTGGAAGGATATCCTGATCCCAGGAGGTCAAGGCTGAGGTGAGCCGTGATGGTACCACTGCACTCCAGCCTGGGCAACAGAGTGAAACTCTAACTGAAAACAAAACAAAACAGGTAGCCTCCTGATGTGCTGGGAGCATATTTAGCAAGTTGGAGTCCCAGTAGTAGTTTGGAATCTGTCCTGTCCCATCCACATCACACCTTCACTGTGAGGAAGAACAGGTGGTGACAAGGGTGACAGCCTGACCTGGCTAGAATTAGCATGCTGTTCTAAGCCAAAGGTCTTCAAATTTTTCTGATAAAAAAAGTTCATTTACTGATTAAAATTGTGAGCATGCACCCCCATTGATATATATTTATTTATAAGTTATACACATATGTTACCTTATGACTATACAGCCGCGTGCCACAGAATGACATTTCGGTCACTGTCAACAGCAGACCCCATGCCCTACGGTGGCCTCATAATACAAGACCATATATAAGACAGTGACCTCATAAGATGATAATACTCTCAACAAGGGTACCTGCATAGTGAACATTTGTATACCTAACACTGAATCGTACCCCACATCTTTAAAACAAAAAAAGGAAAATAAAAAAGATGATAATACTGTATTTTTTTTTTTTATTTTTGAGTTGGAGTCTCACTCCGTTGCCCAGACTGTAGTGCAGTGGCATGCTCCCAACCACCGCAGCCTCGAGATGCTGGGCTTCAGCGATCCTTCTGCCTCAGTCTTCCAAGTAGCTAGAACTACAGGTGCGCGCTACCACACCCAGCTAATTTTTGATGTAGTGTAGAGACGATGTCTCGCCAAGTTGCCTGGGCTGATCTGGAACCCACGGGCTCAGGCAATCCACTCGCCTCGACCTCCCAAAACGCTGTGATTACAGGCTGAGCCACCGAGCCTGGCCTGTATTTTGACTGTCCCTTTTCTATGTGTAGATACACAAACACTCACCACATTGTCACCACAGCCTGCAGTACTCAATACATCACACGCCATGCAGCTGTGCAGCCCAGACTTGACCATACGGCCCATGTGTGTAGCAGGCTAGACCCTCCAAGCATATGCTGTGATGGCCACACAACGAAACCATCTCATGCCCTTCTCAGAACAAATCCTGCTGCTAGGCGACCCATGGCTGCATTATTGTTTATATGAGAGAACACACAAAATGGGGACCTTCAGGGGCTGGATGAAACATGAAAGAAACATATAATTATTTATTTATTTTCATAATAATACAGTCTGTGAAATATTATATCAGTGAAAGTGTTTTGCTCTTTGTGATAAGAGCAATGTGATTGCCTATGTTCCATTATATTTTAAAACCTTGTATTATGGTTATTTGGGGCTTGATTTTACGTTCGGCGTCTTTCCATCACTGATCTTAGGGGTTGTCATCTCAGGAGGAGACCTTGAGGTGGAAGCCGCCCTGCTGATGTTCTGACCACTGCTCCCTTGCAGGGCACTCAACAATCCTGCTTTTATACGCTAAAAATATATATGTAATATGTATGTATGATATGTTATATATATACATGAAAGAAGACCGTTGCTGACTGTTATTAGAATCCTGCCCACTTTAGCCGGGCATGGTAGCTCGCGCCTGTAGTTCTGGCTTCTTGGAAGGCTGAGTTGGAAGGATCACCTGAGCCCAGCAGGTCGAGGCTGGGGTGGCCGTGAGCGTGCCACTGCACTCTGGCCTGGGTGACAGAGTGAGACTCAGACTCAAAAAAAAAAAAAAAGAATTCGGCCCACCAAAACTGCAATATTTTGGAAATTCACCTCTGCTTGCATTATTAAGTTTATCTTTGAGCTTGGTGTGGTGGCTCATGCCTGTCAACCCAGTCCTTTGGGCGGCAGAGGTAAGAGGATTGCCTGAGCCCAGGGGTTCAAGACCAGCCTGGGCAACTTAGCAAGACCTTGTCTCTACAATACATAAAAAAAAAATTAGCAGGGAATAGTGGTGCCCATGGTTTCAGCTACTTGGGAGGCTGAGGCAGAAGGATCACCTGAACCCAGCAGATCTATTCTGCAGTGGCCGTGAGTGTGCCACTGTGCTCCAGCCTGGGCAACAGAGTAAGACTCTGACTCAAAAGAAAAAAAAAGTTTACCTTTGATTTGTGGCTACTTTGTTTTGTTTGTTTGGTTGGTTGGTTTTTTTTTTTTTTTTAGTTGGAGTCTCACTCTGTCACCCAGACTGGAGTGCAGTGGCCACTCCCGGCCACCGCAGCCTCGACCTGCTGGGCTCTGGCGATCCTTCTGCCTCAGCCTTCTGTAGCTGGAACTACAGGGGTGCGCTGCCTGGCTAATTTTTTATTTTATTGTAGAGATGAGGTCTCGCCAAGTTGGCTAGACGGGTCTTGAACCCTCAGGCTCAGGCAATCCACTCACCTCAGCCTCCCAAAGTGCGGGATTACAGGCTGAGCCACCAAGCCTGGCTGATTTGTGGTTACTTTGTAGAAATCTTTTAAAGCTAAGAATTCCTTTTAAGAGCTTTATCTTAATTAGATACAATCTTCCCTGAGTCCACTTAGCCAGGCCCATGTCTAAAGCCAGCCTCTCAGTCTTCCGCTTCTGCCCTTGTTAATTTATTGTCAGTCTGCACATGGGAATCCCCATCTTTCTATGGTTCATACCCCATTGCAGCCCTGAATTTTCTAAGGCTCAAACTGTCCCCGATCTGCCCTGGGCCAGCCCCCTTCCACAGGTTCCTGTGTCCTTGCTGTCAAATCAGATCGTGTAAGCCTCAACTCTAAAGCTTCCAGCCTCACCACCTCTCCCAAGGAAGGGCCGCTTCCAGCACTGGTTTCAGAACCTGCACCCAAAGCAAGAGCGTGCTGCTCGGGACAGTCATAGGAATTGAGGAAGGATTCATCCAGTAACATCTCAACTAAGCACTCTCTGTCAAGGTGATACAACGCTCGTGTTGACGCTGGCTCCATGACAAAGTCCTCTCAAGGGTCAGCGCTGTGTCCTGGACACGAGACCCACATAAGAGCATGGCAGGTACCAGTCTTGCCGGGAGGGCTGATGTCCAAATGGCCAACGAGGCTGGGAGCATGGACTGGACTGGACGTTGGCTGGACTGGAACCCGGTCCTTTCACTTCATAGCAGTATGACTTTGGCAAGTGACCTAACATGACTGTGCCTTGGTTTTCCCTATCTATAAACCGGGGATCATGATAGTACATCTGTCTCATAGCACTGCTGTAACAATGAAATAAGTTAGTACAGGTAACATAGTTAAACCAGTGTCTGACACTTAGTGAACTCTCGGTAAGTGTTGGCTCATGGAGAACAAAACATAGTAAGTAGATGTGGTATAAACAGGAAGATGTAACCCTTCTGGAAGGTGTTGTTTTTGTTTTTGACTTGGGGTCTCACGCTGTTGCCCAGGCTGGAGTGCAATGGCACGATCCTGGCTCACTGCAGCCTCGACCTCCTGGGCTCAGGCCATCCTCTGTCTTCAGCCTCCTGAGTAGCTGGAACTACAAGCACACACCACCACACCCAGCTAATTTTGTTTTTATTTTTTGTGGCATCTCGCTATGTTGTCCAGGCTAGGCTCAAACTTCTGAGCTCACGTGATCATCCCACCTCGGATTCCCCAACCGCTGGGATTACAGGCGAGAGCGACGGCGCCAGGCCCCTTCTGGGAGCTTTGAAGGAAGTAAACAGCAAGCTGCGTAGAAGAAGGATAGCAAGAACTCCCAGGCAGACGAGGACCTCTGGCCACGGAAGCAGCTCTTCACATATCCAGGGAACGTTTCCAGCTCATAATCTACACACTTCCTGTTCTGACTGGGTGTGTCCCTCTCTCCGGCTTCCTTTTTCTTCCTATGTGGAGGAAGGAACGGGCTTGCCCACACCCACCACCCCAGGTGAAGGGTGCAGGAAGCGACCAGAGGGGCGGCTCCCAGAGTGGCGTCGAGCATGGAGAGGACACACCAGACAACAAAGGCCCCACCTAGGCCCCGGCTTCTGTGAGCACAGTTCCCCGCACGCGAATTTCAAACCTTCCCACGCACGAATTTCAAACCTGCAAGCCTCCAATCCTTAGCCAGCTTTGTTATGCGTCCAATAGCATGGCGTCGGCCCCCCACCCTACTCCCATGCAGCTCCTCCAATAGGAACATAGCACGGCCCCTTCCGGCCCCTGTCAGGCTGATAAATATAGCCCTCTCCCAGCAACTCCCTCTCTCTCTCTTTTTTTCTTTTGCCCCGTTGAAGATCCTATCTGTAACAGCCCCCTTTAATAAATCTCTCTGTCCTGGCCGGGTGTGGAGTCATTACTGGCGCCGAAATTCTTTTACCAGGACCAGAATGCATCTCACAGTAGTCTGTGTCTTTATTTGTTTGGTTTTTTGTTTTGTTTTTTTGGTTGTTGTTTTTTTGAGTTGGAGTCTCACTCTGTCACCCAGACTGGAGTGCAGTGGCCGCTCCCGGCTGAGGCCCAGAGACTCTGACCTCAACGTGCTGGGCTCCGGCGATCCTTCTGCCTCAGCCTTCCAAGTATCTGGAACTACAGGCACGCGCTACCACGCCTGGCTAATTTTTTGATTCATTGTAGAGATGAGGTCTCGCCAAATTGCCTGGGTGGGTCTCGAACCCACGGGCTCAGGCAATCCACTCACCTCAGCCTCCCAAGGCGCGGGATTACAGGCTGAGCCACCAAGCCTGGCTCAGTCTGTGTCTTTAAACACACCCCTTCAGCTCAGGGAGGACTGAGTCTCTGCCCATCCGGCCCCATCTCCCCAGGCTCTCCCTGTCCTCACCTGGCCTGTCCAACTGTCTCCAGGCCTGGCAACCAGGAAACCAGGGAGCCAACGCAGGGCCTAGCTTGGAGCGAGGCAGGGATGAGAGAGAGTCATGAACTCAGATGCCGGAAAAGCCCAATAAGAAGACCTAGCAGGCGGGGGACCACAGGGGCCAGTGCCCTCCTGCCCGGTTCAAGGCGTTCACATGAATTTGCTGATAACTCTGCACTGGCATGGGTGATATTAAAAGTAATTCAACTGGGCACAGTGGCTCACACCTATAAACCCAGCACTTTGGGAGACCGAGGTGGAAGGATTGCTTGAGCCCAGGAGTTCGAGACCAGCCTGGGCAACAGAGTGAGAGTTCATCTCTACAAAAAAATGTCAAAATTAGCCGGGCGTGGTGGTGCACACCTATAGCCCAGTTCCTTGAGAGGCTGAAGCAGGAGGATCACCTGAGCCCAGGAGGTTGAGGCGGTGGTGAGCCGTGATCATGCCACTGCACTCCAGCCTGGGTGACAAAGTGAGACTCCAACTCAAAAAATAAAATTAAAAGCTAAAAGTCATCAACAACTGTAAGGCATGGCCCCAATCCCTCAGAACAGACAGCAGCACAGCCAGCCAGCTGGATGCCAGTCCCACACCCTGACCCCACCCATCACCTCCAGACCTGAGATCAGGAGCTTCCCAGTTGGTCTCCAAGTGGCCACTTCCGTCTGAGTCAGAGTCAGAGCAAGAACAGTGGTTGTCAAAGTCAGGCTCACAAGCAGCACCAAGCGCAGCACCAAGCGCAGTAGGCGCCCACTTAGTACTCGTTGCATGCAGAGGCAGCGTGGTCAGAAGCATGGGCTCTGGAGCCAGAAAACCCTGGGATGGAGTCCTGGCTACGCCGCAAACTGGCTGTCTGGCCTGGAGCAAGTTGGGCAGGCTCTCTGGGCCTCAGCTGCCTTCTCTGTAAAGTGGGGATGACAGCAGCCATGAGATTACATTAGAAAACACACGTGGGACAGTGCCCGGCACAAGCTGAGCCCTCAGCAAACATTAGCCGTCAGTATCAGCTGCACAGCTTGGAATAGAGAGGGACGTCGGGGCCAGGCCAAAGTGGACATTCGCCAGAGCGGCCTTGGGGATTCGTGGCCACAAGTCAGGCCAAGGGAGGCCAAAGTGTAGGGCAGCCCCGGGAGGGAAAGTGCGCTCACTTGGTGAGGCCAGATCGATTTTTTTGGGGGGGCTTTTATTGTTGTTGTTTGTTTGTTCTGAGCTGGTTGTTTTGTTTGTTGTTTGTTTGTGTTGAGCTGTGGTCTCACTCTGTAGCCCAAGCTGGAGTCAAGGCTGCAACCTTGACCTCCTGGGCTCAGGCAATCCTCCCACCTCAGCCTCCTGAGTAGCTGGGACTACAGGTGCATGCCACCACGCCTGGCTAATTTTTGGATTGGAGAGAGAAGGACTCACTCTGTTGCCCAGGCTGGTCTGGAATGCTTGGGCTTAAGCAATCCTCCTGACTTGGCCTCCCAAAGACCTGGGATTATAGGCGTGAGACACTGCTCCCGGCTGAGCCAGTTTTTTGTTTTGTTTTATATTTTTACCAGAGTTCCAGATACGTTCTACCTCTATCCAGAACTTTCTGGGATCCCTTCCTCTTTGCTTCAGACTGGGTCTTCCTGATCTGAGGAGTCATCCTAGTAAGCAGATGCTGCTCCTGGGCGTGGCCATCCCCCTGTCAGTAGGCCAGGAGCCTCTCTGCAATCAGAAATGAGGCTCGGTCAGGAGGGCCGGACAGGCATGATCTCAATGTCCTGTCTCCTGACTGGATAATCCTATTGTCCCCTCAGGTCACCATCCAGCTCATCCTGCATCACACAGAGCCAGACATCTCGTAGCCATGGAGACCAGGTTCCCCTTGGGTGCATAAAAGTGGCTTTTTGTTTGAAGATTAGCCCATCTAGAAAGGACTGAGCAGCCAGGTTGCATTTCTCCTCCCCTGGGCGTGGGCAGGAGTTGTTTTGTTCAAACATGGCGTGTCTTAGCAACCGAGAGGTGCTCTCAGCGGGCTCTTTGGGGCTCCTGTGCTTTGTGGCAAGTCTAGGCACCTCTGGGATCCCCGTTCCCCTCCATCATGCTGCCATGGGTGCCTCGTCCCCTCCTTGAGACACCGCCACGACCAGCCACACACAGACACTTCACAGCCATGGGGCTCTTGGCCGGTGACTTCAGACCCTCCGTGTCCAAAGCTCAACAGGAAAATGAAGTGGATGTCAGGCCAGAGACCCCTTTTCTAGCCAGGTCCTGCAGGAGGCTCAAGGTTAAATGGGGGTCAGAAGAGTGGGTGGCCCGTATTCTTGTTTTTGTTTTTTTGTGGGGTTTCTTTGAGTCGGCCTCTCTGTCACCCAGGCTAAAGGGCAGTGACTTACGGTCACCACAGCCTCGACCTGCCAGGCTCAGGCGATCTTTCTGCCTCAGTCTCCCAAGTAGCTGGGACCACAGGCGCCCACCACCACATCTAGCTAACTTGTTTATTTTTTCCTAAATTATATTTTATATAGGGATGTCAGGTACATGTAAGGGTTAACTACACAAGTAGGCTGCATACAGGTGAAGTCCAGGTAATTATTTATTTTGTAGAGAGATGGGGTCTCACTCTGTTGCCCAGGCTGGTCTCAAACTCCTGGGCTCAAGCGATCCTCTAGCCTCAGCCTCCCCAAGTACTGGGATGACAGATGTTAGCCACTGTTCCCTGCCTATGTTCTTAATTTTTCACAACATGTAATGTTCACGATGGAAAGGGGGAAGAATGTGTTCCCTTTCTATTGAACTGTTTGATTATAGGTGCTGCAACAGTGTGACATAAAGTCATCACGCTAGAGCAGAAAGTAACTGCGTGTCGGAGAAACTGAGGCCTGTGATATTAGGTGACTGGCCCAAGGCCATGCCGGTGGCTGGGGGCAGAGCCAAGCTCACATTCCGGGGCTCTGGCTGTGGACCTAAAGCCCTAGTAGCCCCATGCTAGGAGGAGAGAAATGTCAGCTCCTTTCTTCAGGTCTGGGGTCTAGTCCTGCATCGGCCTGTGGAGGAGAGAGTTGTCTCTGAAAGGGCAAACCACCAAAATGGAGTCACCTGAGCAACTATTTTGCCACTGCTCAGCTGTCATGCTTTCCTAGCACGTGACCTCAATGGCCTCCGACCACTAACCGAGAGCAGACTGGCATCCCAGCGGTGGTCCCTGAGGATGGTCTCGCAAACCCCCAGCATGCTTTGTACCTACTACCTTTTACCCAAAGCGTTTGTCTTCCAGCCATCAAAGGCCAAGCTGACCTCATCTATGGTGAGCAGCCCTTGGTGACCTACGTGACACAGACCACCACCCCATCACCCTGGCTACAGTTCCTGGGCTCCCCTGCCCTCTATGTGATGATGTAAAACAGAATACCACCCTATCACCTTAACGATCTACCCCCATCAAAAAAAAAAGGCTTTAAAAAACATTCACCCTCAAGCAGTGCCCCATATTTTCTCTAACCTCCAGCCCCGCCCTAACCTTGGGGAGATGAGTCTCCTCTCTCCTCTCTAATCTACTTTCTAAATAAACGATATTTCCGATCTAATTTCGGTGCGATTCTTTGCATCTTACCCACAGCATCAGCCCTGCCCACCAGCCCACTGACTTAACATTGTGCTGAAACACATCCCTTCAGCTCAGACAGGACTGAGTCTCTGCCCATCCAGCTCCATCTCCCCAGGCTCTCCCTGTCCTCACCCGGCCTGTCCCTAACAGTCTCCGTTAAGGTTACACTCCCAGAGGGGCCTCCAGAAGGCTAGATCAGGCCCGCTGGGAGTGTGGGGTATCTGGGGTGCGATCTCATGCCACATGAAAGATGCAGAGCCGGGCTCGGTGGCTCAGCCTGTAATCCCGCACCTTTGGGAGGCTGAGGTGAGTGAATTGCCTGAGGCCGTGGGTTCGAGACCCGCCTGGGCAACTTGGCAAGACCTCATCTCTACAATAAATCAAAATGAGCCGGGCGTGGTAGCTCATGCCTGTGGTTCCAGCTACTCGGAAGGCTGACGCGGAAGGACTGCCGGAGCCCAGCAGGTCAAGGCTGTGGTGGCCGGGAGCAGCCACTGCACTCCAGTCTGGGCTACAGAGTGAGACTCCAACTCAAAAAAAAAAAAAAAGAAAGATGCAAAGAACAGCACAGAAGTTAGATTAGAAAATATGGTTTATTTAAAAATAAATTAGAGAGAGAAGATTCACCTCCCCAAGGTAGGGGAGGGGGCCAAAGCCAGGAAGCATGGCGACACCCATACCTCAAAGAGCACATGGCCATGCCAGAGTTCAACAAGGCAGTAGCCAAATGGCTGCACATGGTTGAGTCCTTTTAACTTTTTCCTTTGATGGGGGGGAGGTCATTAAGGTGATCAGGTGGTGGTCTGCTGCAGGTCATCACGAAGGGACAGGTCATTGCAGGTACTGATGTCAGGTGATGGACAGCAGGCAGACGGTGGGTCAGTCACATGAGTCTTAGATAATGAGGTCGCCAGATATTAGCGTTTCATGCCTTCAGGTGGGCTAGATGGGGGGAGTTTTCCCTCAAGAGACTTGCCAGACATTTGCAATCCACACATTCCTTGTCCAAAAGGTGGTCTTATTATCATTTCTTTTTCTTTTCTTTTTGAGTCGGATTCTTACTCTGTCACCCAGGCTGCAGGGCAGTGGCACACTCCCAGTCACCACAGCCTCGGCCTCCTGGGCTCAGATGATGCTTCCTCCTCAGTCTCCCAAGTAGTTGGAACTACAGATGTACGCCACCATGCCTGGTTAATTTTTTTAATTTACTTATTGTAGAGATGAGACCTCGCCAAGTTGCCTGGGCTGATCTCGAACCCATGGTCTCTGGCAATCCTCTCACTTTGCCCTTTCAAAGTGCAGGGATTATAGACTTGAGCCACACGGGCCCTTATTGTCATTTCTGTGGCTCTGTCCTTGTCTTGCATCTGATGGAGATTTGCTGAGGGGGTGGAGTAGGCTGATGCTTGGCCTGCAGTAGAATGTCTGAACGCTTCCCAATGGCTATGTTGAGGCAAAAAAAGCTCAGGTACCTCCTTTCAGTCTCCAAAATTCATCTTCTTATTTTTCAGTAATAAAATGTCAAATGTTGGCAGGGCACATGGCTCAGAAGAAAAAAAAATTATCACATTCTCCCATGTGCCTTTCAGTGAAATTATGTCCATGTCCTGGTCAGCAGGGTATCCAGGAGAGTGGTGAGCACTTTAAAGGGCTAGTGTGCACCCTTCTCGGGCCCATTCCTCCTGACCAGTGGCTGGAATGCTGACCCAAGGTCGGAGATGCAGCTGCCATCCTGGGCCATGAGGTGGAGACCACATGTTGAAGAGACTAGAACAAGAAAGAAGGAAGCTGGTGATCAGGGAGCCATCGTGCCAGCCTTCAATTGCTTCCGTTTACATGGGAGATAAATGTTTATCTGTTTTAAAACCACTGTTATCCGGGGCTTTTAGTTATAAGTAAAATGTCATTCTAGCTAACACTGAAAGTGGGACTATTTGAAAGTTTCCTGCAGAATTACCTGGAAAGAAATAGATGGATTTCATTCTCAGAACCTAGAGAGAAGGGTCTATTCTGCAGCGAGAGCAGGAGGCCGAGGAAAGATGCTATTACAAAACACAGCCACTTCCTTCCAGCTGCTTGACTTTTTTGTGTGTGTGTGAGAGCCTCTCTATGTTGCCCAGGTTGGAGTGTAGTGGCAGGCTCATGGCCACCACAGCCTCCACCTGCTGGGCTCCGGCAATCCTTCCGTCTCAGCCTTCCAAGTAGCTAGAACTACAGATGCATGCGCACTACCACACCCAGCTAATTGTTTGATTTATTGTAGAGACAAGGTCTCGCCAAGTTGCCCAGGCTGGTCTCGAACCCCTGGGCTCAGACAATCCTCTCGCCTTGGCCTCCCAAAGTGCTGGGATGACAGGCGTGAGACCTCGTGCCCGGCCGTTTTATTGGCTTGTCCAGCCAGCCTCTCCTTCAAAGTGTCCCCAGGGAAGTCGAGCTCCTTGGCTGCTGACACCTGGGAGTCAGAGCATCCTCTGCGACCTGGAAGGAGTTGGGGGGAAGAGGAGGAGGAGTGACAAGGCAAGAGGAAGGGAGGAGAGGCCAAGACTGGGCGACTGGAGGGCTCAGAAGTGCCCCAAAGCAGGAGACGGGGGTGAGTGGGGGACGGGGGAAGCAGAAAGGGCAAAGCAGCAGCACCAAGGCACAGCGACTGGACTTTGACTTGTCCTCAGGACAGCGGGGCCAGCACACGGCCACCAGAGGGCAGCGTGCCAGAGGCAATTCTGAGGATGCCTGCCTTCAGACCCGGCGTGACCCAGCCTCCCCTGTCTCCCTGTTTTGTTTTGTTTTGTTTGTTTTGTTTTGTTTTGTTTTCCAAACTCAACCAGGGAGGAAGATGTTGCCAGCAGGGAGTCGAGAGCAGAGTGGGCAGGGCCAGGGGATCCCACACATCGATCTGGCTCCCTGAGGACCGGCCTTCCCCAGCCAGCCTGCTTTTCGCCACCTCTGTCACATGGTTACCGGGTCTCACTCTGTGATTCAACCTCCTGGGATCAGGCGATCCTCCCACTCCAGCCTCCCAAGGAGTTGGGACTGCAGGTGCGTGCCAACATACCCAGCTAATTTTTGAATTTTTTGTGTGTGGCGACAAGGTCTCGTGATGTGGCCCAGGCTGGTCTTGAATTCCTGGGCTCGAGTGATTCTTCTGCCTTGGTCTCCTCAAGTGCTGAGATTACAAGCTTGAGCCACTGGGCACCACCTTGTTTAAAATTTTATTTAAAAAGTCTTTCATCAGCCCTGTGGAATGTGAAATGTCGGGTTTGGTGTGCTGGTTGTGCGCATAACCTTTTGCCTCTACCCTCCACACATATGCACACTATGGTACAATGAGTCCATTAAAAATGTCTACACCAGCTGGGTGTGGTGGCTCGTGCCTATCATCCCAGGACTTTGGGAGGCGGAAGCAAGAGGACTGCCTGAACCCAGGGGTTCGAGACCAGCCTTGGCAACTTGGTGAGCCCTTGTTTCTACAATAAATACAAAAATTAGCTGCGTGTGGTGGCACACGCCTGCAGTTCCAGCTACTTGGAAGGAAGAAGCGGAATGATCACCTGAGCCCTGCAGGTCGAGGCTGCGGTGGCCATGAGCATGCCACTGCCCTCCAGCTTGGGCGACAGAATGAGACTCCGACTCAAAAAAACAAACAAACAAAAATTTCCACCGGAACTGGGATTTGAACCGAGGTCTGTTCAACATAGAGGGCAGTGACCCTTGCTTTCTCCTGAGAAGAAGGAAGCAGAGACCCTTCATCCCCGCCCACAGCTAAAGAAGTGGAGGAAGAAGAGTTACTCAGGCCGCGGAGGCCAAAGCAACTCGGTCTTAGATGCCAATCCTCCATGTTGGCCTAGGAGATTCCCCTTGATGGTTCCTCATGGAAGAGCAGGTGCTTACCATACTCCCCACCCTGGGGTCAGACACCCAGATGTCGCCGGGCCCCAGGTGTCTGGCACGGCCTCTCTGAATGGCCCCTCCCTGTGGCGCAGAAGCCCTGGGTCCTAGGGTGATGGCGCCGGAATCCACCATGGTGGCTCAGCCCCGCCCAAGCCCCAGCCGTGGCTCCTGTTTCTAAGCCCCCACGGAAAGCCAGAAGTGTCAGCCTCCATCTGTGGCCTCCCATCCTCCTTGGACTTGGGGCCAGATTGGCATAGACCTGCCCACCGCGGAGCACCTTCCCTGGGGCCTGACCCCCGTCCCACGTGTGTGCTCCCCTTCAGCTCTGCCTTCCTTCCTTCTTTGTCTTTGGTTTCTTTTTTCTTTCTTTCTTTCTTTTCTTTTCTTTTCTTTTCTTTTTCTTTCTTTCCTTCCTTTCTTTTCTTTTCTTGTTCTTTCTTTCTTTTGTTCCTTTCTTTGCTTTCTTTCTCTCCTTTTCTTTTTCTTTCTTTTCATTTCTCATTCTTTCTTTCTTTTGTTTGTTTCTCTCTTTTCTTTCTTCCCTTTCTTTTCTTTTTGTTTCTTTCCTGTCTTTCTTTCATCCTTGGTTTCCTTCTTTGTCTTTGGTTTCCTCCTTCCTTTCTTTCTTTTTCCGGTCAGAGTCTCACTCTGTGGTCCTGGCTGGCCTGGAGTGCAGTGGCACGCTCACAGCCACTGCAGCCTCAACCAGCTGGGCTCAGGCAATCCTTCTACCTCAGCCTTCCAAGTAGCCAGAACTACAGGCACGTGCTATCACACCCAGCTAATTTTGGGGTTTATTGTAGAGATGAGATCTCGCCAAGTTTCCCAGGCTGGCTTGAACTTGTGGGCTCAAACAGCTCTTTCACCTTGGCCTCCCAAGGTGCTGGGATCACCACACCCAGCCTGTCTTCAGTTTCTAAGAAGTCTCCTCATCAGGGCAGGACACTCCAGAAGTCATTCCTCATGAGAAAAGGCCGCCAGCTCCATGTCAGAAGTCACATTCCTCCTGGGAATTTCTATCCCTTCCGACGTGATGATAAAGAGATTCAGCCATTCGTGGCGCCGGACAACCTGGGAGGGAGGAGGCCTTTCCATGTCTCTGCCGAGGATGGCGACTCGCCCGCAGGAGGCTGGACAGAGTGAGCTGGACATGGAGGACTGCTGGTCACGGCAGCCTGGGTGTCCATCCGAAGTGACTATCATCCCTGCGAGTCACAGTGACAGGCGTGGGAGGAGGAGGATACCCGGGACTCAGCCAACGGCTAGTGTGACCTGGGCCAAGCCACTGCATCTGAGCTTCAAGGTCCCCATCCGTAAGAGGACACCAGTCTGTCTCGAAGGGTCACCCTAGCAGTAAAGGGGGCACCTGTAAGTCAGCACCAAAACACACCACATTATTATTATTATTATTATTATTATTATTATTATTATTTTTGAGTTGGAGTCTCACTCTGCTGCCCAGACTGGAGTGCAGTAGCCGCTCCCAGCCACCGCAGCCTCGCCTGCTGGGCTCCGGCAATCCTTCCGCCTCAGCCTTCTGAGTAGCTGAAATTACAGGCATGCGCTACCACGCCCGGATGACTTTTTGATTTATTGTAGAGATGAGGTCTCGCTGCCCGGGCGGGTCTCAAACCCGCGGGCTCAGGCAATTCACTCACCTCAGCCTCCCAAAGGCGCGGGATTACAGGCTGAGCCACCCAGCCCGGCTTATTATGTTTTTAATGATCGTGAGAGTAAGGAGGGTCTTCCCGTCCAGAGACCAATCTGCTTAGAGAAAATTGGAGCCCTTGGTAAATGTATTTTCTGCTTGGAAATGTCACCCCCCCAAAAAAAAATGATGAGGTCAAAAAGAGATCCCTGGCCGGGTATGGTGACTCACATCTAAAATCCTAGCACTTGGGAGGCCATGGGGGAAGGATCGCTCAACACCAGGAGTTCTAGACCAGCCTGGACAACATAGTGAGACCTCGTCTCTACAAAAAAAATATTTTAAATTAGCCAGGCGTGGTGATGCGTTCCTACAATTCTCGCTTTTCAGGAGGCTGAGGTGGGAGGATCTCCTGAGCCAATCAAGGCTTCAGTGAGCCGTGATTGTGACACTGCACTTCAGCCTGGGCAACAAAGTGAGAACTGACACAAAAACAAACAAAAAAGGGATTCCTAAAGTAAAGGGAAGTGGCTCAAGTTTGAACTACCCCTAACCCTAAAGTCCCACTTAAAACTATGTTTCCCCTTTCCTATAACCCTCTGCCTCGACCCAGGGGCCCACAGGAAGAACGGACAGGCGGCATGAGTCTTTGCCAAGATCAGTTTCACTTCCCAGGTGACGGCGACAGGACGAGCTGTTTCCATGGCCCAAGGGCTGCGTTTCCCTTTATTCAGTGCATGTCATCCCAGCACTTTGGGAGGCAGAGGTAAGAAGACTGTCTGAGCCCAGGGGTTCAAGACCAGCCTGGGCAACTTGGTGAGATCTCATCTCTACAATAAATCACATACACACACACACACACACACACACACACACACACACACCAATTTAGCTGGGCATGGTGGTGTGCACGTGTAGTTCCAAGTTACTTGGAAGGCTGAGGCAGAAAGATTGCCTGAACCCAGCAGGTGGGAGCTGTGGTGGCCGTGGGTATGCCACTGCACTCCAGCCTGAGCAACAGAGTGAGGCTCCAACTCAAATAAATAAATAAATAAAATCTTCCTTTTCCAACCCTAAACCTAGCAGGCATCCATATTCTCATTAGCAAAGTCTCCTCTTCCTTGGTCAAGAATGGTAAGGGAAGTGGCCAGGCGAAGTGGCTCCCGCTGGTCACCCCAGCACTTAGGGAGGCTGAGGTGGGAGGATCGCCTGAGGCCAGGAGTTCGAGACCAGCCAAGGCAACATAGCAAGCCCTTGTCTCTACAAGAAAATCAAGAAATTAGCCGAGCATGGTGATGCACTCCTATTATCCCAGCTTGAGCCCAGGAGTTCCAGCGCAGGCTGGGCAACATAGTGAGACCCTGACCCCCTAAAGAAAAAAAAAGATTGGTAAGGAAAGCAGCCTTTGTCAACTAACTGACTCATCTGGCCTCCCAGTTAAGAAGTTATGAACTGAGTACAGCAGACCAAACAGACACGAAGAAACTGAGTCCCCAGCACCCTGGGGTCCACACACCAGGTCTGGAAGGCTTGTGTACAATGGCGTCTCCAAGAAGCCTTCTGGAAAGCAGGTGTCCTGGTCCTTCCGGGTATCCTACCACCATACCCCACGCACCCTGCACGCCTCATGTCCAACCTTCCCTGCCTTCAGCACAAACCTGAGTTCCAGAACTCCTGACAGCCTTGGGCGCATCCTTCACAACCTCACCCACATTTCTGCCATCCATCCTTTCCCTGCGCCGTCTCGAGGCTGGTGTTCCTTTGCCCGGAATGTGGCCTGTAGACAGCGTCCGATGGGCCAAGGGCCGAGGGTGCCCTCCTTGCTACAGTTTGAAGGCCAACACCTGGGCCCATCTATCCACCTTCTGCTTTGGAAATGTGAACAGCTTAAGTGTACAGAGAGTCTGTTTAATCAGCTTAAGTGTACAGAGAGTCTGAGGCTGTCAGACACCCATCAATGGCTGAGAGAGAAAGAAATAGAGATCTGTTAGTCACTCTGTGCCAAGCAGAACTCGTATCTGTCTATGTCTAAAAAGTTGGTCATTGACCTTGGATGGGATTTCGCCAATGCTGTCAGAAAATATTTTACAGCTAAAAAAAAAATAGAGATGAACCGTCTCAGTGAAGATGCAGAAAGTAAGAGATAATCAAAAAATGACAGTTGATAGAATTCGCTTGATGTTTGATGACGTTCCGTGTCCTGGAACATCTCTACCTGGGGAATTATTTTCTCCTTTGATCTTGAAGAAGAGTATGAGTGGACATAAAAACCATTTCTGTATAAGATGACATAGCTGGGTGCAGTGGCGTGTGGTGGCTCACGCCTGTAATCCCAGAACTTTGAGTCCAAGAATTTGAGACCAGCCTGGGCAACATAGTGGACTTTGTCTCTACAAACAATAGAAAAATTAGCTGGACTTAGTGACATATAATTGTAGTCCCAGTTACTCAGGAAGCTGACCTGGGAGGATCACTTGAGTCCCAGAGGTCGAGACTATAGTGAGCTGGGATCTTCCCACTGCACTCCAGCCTGGGCAACAGAGTGAAACCCTGTCTCAAAAATAAAAAAGTAGGCCAGGCGTGGTGGCCCATGCCTGTAATTCCAGCATTTTCGGAGACCGAGGCTGGAGGATTGTTTGAACCCAGGAGTTCAAGACCAGCCTGGACAACACAGCGAGACCTCGCTCTACTAAAGAAAAAAAAAATTTTTTTAAATAGCTGGATGTGATGGCACATACCTGTGGTCCCAACTTCTCAGGAGGCTGAGGTGGAAGGATCGTCTGGGCCCGGGAGGTTGAGGCTGGGTGAGCCATGAAAGTGCCACTGCACTCCAGCCTGGGCAACAGAGTGACTCCAACTCAAAAAAAGAGAAAAAGAAAAGATAACCTGAATACTAGGGCTAAACAAACGAATTTTCCAAATTCGAAAATTCCAAATAGGAAAAACACATGTGATTAAATCCGCAAGATGCTGAATCTCTGTCTAATCGCCATCCCTTCTCCATCCACGTCCCACCTGCCAGTTCCTCAGCAGGCCGCTTCAGCGTCAGAGTATCCGGACACTGACTTTTCGGATCGCCCTCTTGCTGCTGGGCCCGCCCTCCTCACGCTTACCTGCCATCTGCCTCCAGCACTGTCCCTTCTTCTACCTCCCGACCTCTACAATAAATCAAAAAATTAGCCAGGCATGGTGGTGCATGCCTGTAGTTCCAGCTACTTGAAAGGCTGAGGTGGAAGGATCGCCGGAGCCTAGCATGCTGAGGCTGTGGTGGCCGTGGGCATGCCCCTGCACTCCAGCCTGGGCAACAGCATGAGACTCTGACTCAAAAAAAAAAAGTGGTTCTAATGCGACCTGGAAGGATATCTGAGATGACTCGGTGAGAACACTTTCCTGAGACTTGGGGCGCGTTCATCATTCCTGAAATAGCTCTTTTCTTCTCTGCTTCTGTTTCCCAAAATAGTGCCGGCTGGGAGACGCCCTGTCCCAGGTGCACTGAACAGTCCGGTATCCTCGTTATTCAGACGTCACTGTGTCCTTTCATGCATCGTTCTAAGGAGCACGATCACATGTCACTTTTGGCCCCATCTCTGGGGAAGGAGTAAGAGCTTTTGTCATAGATCATTTGCACAGCTGGCCTCCGGCCCTCACAGCACCTGGCAGGGTCAGCTCAGATCGAAACCGTCAGCATCCCCGATGGTTTCTCACTCAGAGCCAGGAAGGCCCTGCCAGCCCCTGGGAGACCACAGCGGCCCCAGCCGGGCACTGCCAAGAAGCGGTGGGTGGGTGAGAAGAGGCGGACAGGTTGACTGCCCAAGGGTGGCCTTCAGTGACAAGCCAGAGTTGGAAAAGGGATGGACCCATGGCACAGTGCCTGTGAACGTGAGACCTACCGCCGTGAGAACAGCGGGCCCTCCAGGTCACGGCCACCTGCATGGCAACCCTGCACCTGGACCTCCAAGACCTGAGAGGGTTTCCCAGTGCTGCCCGTGGCATCAGCAGGGCCAGGCCTCGTCTCCACTCTCCGGCCACGTGACCCGATGCTGCCCGCAGAGGCCCCTGGATGGGAAAAGCAACCTGCCAGTTACCCACTCTCCCTTCTTCTACCTGAGTCCCAGTGTTTCTTGATTTAACGGGGGCCACGATCCAACCGCAGACAGGGTGTATTAGTTAAGATGTGATTGAGGCTGCTGTAAAAAAAGAGGCATGAAAATGGGAGTTTTCTTTTCTTTTTTTAAAATTTTTTGAGACAGGATCTCATTCTGTTCCCCGGCTGTAGTGCAGTGGAATGATCATAGTTCACAGTGGCCTCCAACTCCTGGGCTCAAGCAATCCTCCTGCCTCAGCCTCCCAAGTAGTGCACCACCACACACCTAGCTAATTTTTCTATTTTTTGTAGAGTCGAGGTCTTGCTTTGTTGCCCAGGCTGGTCTCAAACTCCTGGGCTCAAGCAATCCTCCTGTCTCAGTCTCCCACGGTACTAGAATTACAGGGGTGAGCTACTGCACCCAGCAGAAAAAAAAAAGGAAGTTTCATTTTCTGATGTAAGATTCTGTGCATACACTGGCTGGAAGAAGTAAAGAAGCAAGGCGAAACATCAGGCCAGGTGCGGTGGCTCACGCCTGTAATCCCAGCACTTTGGGAGGTCGAGGTGAGAGGATTGCCTGAGCCCAGGGATTCGAGACCAGCCCAGGCAACTTGGCAAGACCTCATCTCTACAATAAATCAAAAAGTTAGCCGGGAGTGGTGGTGCATGCCTGTGGTCCCAGCTCCTTGGAAGGCTGAGGCGGAAGGATCGCCGGAGCCCAGCAGGTCGAGACTGCGGTGGCCGTGAGCGTGCCACCGCACTCCAGCCTGGACGACAGAGTGAGATTCCAACTCAAAAAAAGAGAGAGAGAGAGAAAACACCCTGCTTTCCTTTATTTATTTTGTTTTTGGTTTGGTCGTTCGTGTTTAGAGCCAGGCTGAAGTGCAGTGGCACAATCATAGCTCACTGCAGCCTCAAGCTCCTGGGCTCCAGCAATCCTCCCCCTTCAGCGTCCCAAGGAGGTGGGATTAAAAGTGCGAGCCACTTTGGGGTGTCACGTCTCCCCCTTGCAGGAGCAAGAGAAGACCTCCTGCGTTCCTTCAAAGACACAGTCTGGCGATTCCAAATACCAAGCCCACTTCCGTCCCTTGGGTTAGAACTTAGCTACAGGGTCACACCTAGCTGCAAGGGAGGTGGGAAAGGCAGATCTAGGGGGTGGCCATGAGTCCAGCTGGGACATTTCTATAGACGAAGGGGAGAATGGAATATCAGGGGATAGCGAGCACTGCACAGAGGAGCAGAAATCAGGGAATCCCGCCAAGCACCTGGATAGACCTGTGTCTTATGTGGGTGCAGAAGCCTCTTCCCCCTTAGGTAATAACACTGCCATGCAGAAACTCAGGCTCTGTGTCCAAAGCGATCTATTGTCAAAAGAAGTCAGACACCAACATTTTAAAAAAGATAAATCTCTCTGTTTAAAAATGTCGACTCAGCCGGGTGTGGTGGCTCACGTCTGTAATCCCAACACATTGGGAGGCTGAGGCAGGAGGATTGCTCGAGCTCATGAGTTCAAAATCAGCCTGGGCATCACAGCGAGCCCTTGTTTCTACAAACATTTTTTTTTTTAATAATTAGCTGGCTGGGCGCGGTGGCTCACATCTATAGTTCCAGCACTTTGGGAGGCCAAGGTGAGAGGATTGCCTGAGCTCACGAGTTTGAGACCCCTTGGGACACTTGGCGAGAACTCATCTCTACAATAAATCAAAAAATTAGCTGGGCGTGGTAGCACATGCCTGTAGTCCAGGCTACTTGGAAGGCTGAGGCAGAAGGGTGACCTGAGCCCAGCAGGTTGAGGCCATGGTGGTTGTGAGCATGCCACTGCCCTCCAGCCTAGGCAATAGAGTGAGACTCTAACTCAATAAATAAATAAATAAATAAACATAAACAGACAAACAAATAAATAAAATAATTAGCTGGGCATGGCAGCTTGTGCTACTCAGGAGATTGAGGCAGAACGATCGCCCGAGCCCAGGAGGTCAAGGTTGTAGTGAGATCCCTACTCAAAAAAAAAAAAAATGTTGTCTCCAAATTTTTAGGCACTGTGTGGGCTCAACATATGTGTGGACTGGACGTGGCCCTGTGGCTGTCATTTGGGACCCTGTCTTGGATTCGATTCACAGGAAAGAGTTCATTGTGCTTAACTCTGCCTCAAATGCAGAACTTCTGAAATCCACAATTGGAGCTGAAAGCCACGTAGACGTAGTGAAGAGCTGGTATCAGGACAAACCCTTCACAACAAGGGATTTGTTTGGCTTGCGAGTTGGACGTTGAAATGCAAGAAAAACTGGGTGCAGTGGCTCACGCCTGTCATCCCAGCACTCTGGGAGGCAGAGGCGAGAGGATTGCCTGAGCCCAGGGGTTCGAGACCAGCCTGGGCAACTTGGTGAGACCTCATCTCCACAATAAACCCCAAAATGTATTGGTCCCAGCTACTGGGAAGACTGAGGCAAAAGGATAACCTGAGCCCAGCAGGTTGAGGCAGCGGTAGCCGTCAGCATGCCACTGCATAAGCCTGGGCAGCAGAGTGATAGTCTGACTCAAAAAAAAAATCCTAAGTCAGTCATAAGGGGTTGTTCTCCTGATTTTACAGATATGGAACTCAATCAAATGACCTGTTCATCCTCCTAGTGGGAGGTAGAAAGTGATTCAGATCCAAGTTGGCGGCCAGAGTCCAGTTGCTTAGATGTCAAATATTTGTGTTTTCTCTTCCCAGTTTTTTTTTTACCATATCCATTCAAATGTCATCCTGTGACCTTTATTATTTAAGAATAGCACCCATGACCTTTATTATTTATGACTAGCACCCATACAATTGCTTACTTCTTTTTTTTTATTTTTTGAGTTGGAGTCTCACTCTGTCGCCCAGACAGGAGTGCAATGGCCGCTCCCAGCCACCGCAGCCTCGACCCGCTGGGCTCAGGCGATCCTTCCGCCTCAGCCTTCCAAGTAGCTGGAACTACAGGTGCACGCTACCACGCCTGGTAATTTTTTTTGTTGTGGTTGTTATTTAGTTTTTATTTCTCTGTAATCCAACTAGACGTGGAAGGGAAGAAGGAAAATATGAAACCCAAAGAATTGTAGCGAGAGCACAAAGATTATAGGGATACTGCAAACAAATGGGTTGGAGAGGGTGCTCTCCTGAGCTACAGAAGGAATGGTCTGGTAGTTTAAGATAAAACAAGTCAATTTTATTAGAGTTGTCCACAGTCAGCAATGGTGATCTTCTTGCTGGTCTTGCCATTCTTGGACCCAAAGCCCTCCATGGCTTGCATAACATTCATACCCTCTTACACCTTGCCAAAAACCACATGCTTGCCATCCAACCATTCAGTCTTAGTAGTGCAGATGAAAAACTGGGAACTGTTTGTGTTAAGTCCAGCATTTGCCACGGACAAGATGCCGGGACCTGTATGCTTCAAGGTGAAGTTCTTATCATCACATTTCTCCCCATAGATGGACTTGCCGCCAGTGCCGTTATGGCATGGAAAGTCACCACCCTGGCACATAAACCCTGGAATAATTCTGTGAAAGCAGGAACCCTGATAACCGAATCCTTTCTCTCAGTGCTCAGAGCACGAAAGTTTTCTGCTGTCTTTGAAACTTTGTCTGCAAACAGCTCGAAGGAGATGCGGCCCAAGAGCTCGCCGTCGACGGGAATATCGAAGAACACGGGGGGTTAACTATGGCTGACAGGAAAAGACTTAAGGCCCCGGCTAATTTTTGATTTATTGTAGAGATGAGGTCTCACCAAGTTGCCCAGGCGATCTCAAACCCACGGGCTTAGGCAATTCACTCACCTCGCCTCCCAAAGCACAGGATTACAGGCTGAACCACCGAGCCCGACCATTTTTTAAAAATTAACTGATTTTTGTGGTTTATTGTTTGTTTTTTGAGTCAAGGTTTCACTCTGTCACCCAAGCTGGAGTGCAGTGGCAGGATTACAGCTCACCACAGCCTCGACCTCCTAGGATCAGATGATCCTTCCTCCTCAGCCTCCTGAGTAGCTGGAACTACAGGTGTGCACCACCATGCGCAGCTTATTTATTTATTTATTTATTTATTTATTTTTGAGAAGACCAGTTCTTACTATGTTTCCCAGGCTGGTCTCAAATTCCTGATCCTCCAGTCTCGACCTCCCAAAGTGAAGGATTGCAGGTGTGAGCCACTGCGCCTGACCAAATTAATGATTTTTACAACTTAAATATATTTTTTTAAAAAGAAAACATAATAGTCCTGAAGTAAATGGTAAACTGCCATCCTTGCCATAATTAAAGGTGATCCTAAAAATAATTACGATAAAGGCAAAACAATATCTCCAAGTTTTATTTAGATAATAACATAACATTTTAACTAGATATTATATCTAACTAGAGACTCCGAATCTGAAGTCTGCACTCATTTTGTTTTTGTTTTTCTCAAAGGGGGATTAACAAGTGTGACATGTAAAAGATGTCTAGCTCCAAACACTTTTTTTGTACACAAAACCAGAAAGATTGAAAAAAAATTTGAGCCGGACTCGGTGGCTCAGCCTGTAATCCCGTGCCTTTGGGAGGCTGAGGTGAGTGGATTGCCTGAGCCCGTGGATTCGAGACCCGCCTGGGCAACTTGGCGAGACCTCATCTCTACAATAAAGCAAAAATTAGCCAGGTGTGGTAGCGCTCGCCTGTAGTTCCAGCTATTGGAAGGCTGAGGTGGAAGGATCGCCGGAGCCCAGCAGGTCGAGGCTGCGGTGGCTGGGAGCAGCCACTGCATTCCAGTCTGGATGACAGAGTGAGACTCCAACTCAAAAAAAAAAAAAAAATTTTTTTGAAAGGAGACTAACGTTCTTGGAATGTGTCTCAATGCTCTTCAATGCTGTGTCCTCGTGTTCCCAAGATCCCCTTGGGTGGTAAGTTTTAGGAAATAACGGCTGGTGTGAAAATGAAGACCGCACATGAAAATGTATACAGTTGCCCCTCACCCCCAAAAGAAAAGAAAATCAGTTTCACTCAGCCCCAGCCAGCTCCCGGGGCACACAGTTGTGCGGCTGGTTTATCTGGAGGGTGCAATCTTTTTAAAAGTAAAACCAGCCCGCGCCTGCAGCCCGCACAAACCCTGCCTCTCAGCAGGTGTATCCGGTAGAAAAACAAAACACCGAGCTGTGGTTAGGCCACTGGAGTTCTGCACATTCACAAATCAGCCTCCTGGGAGGGGTCTCGACCACAGCCTCCACCCAGGGCCTCTGTACAAACCTCCCAGCCTCTTGGGGTTTGGACAACAGCGCTGAGCCACAGACAGGGGAGGACGGGCCACCCCACTTACTGGGCCCTTCACTGGGCCCTTCTCAGGCACGGTTGCCGTGTTCCTTACAGTGACAAGCGGTAAAATCCTGCTGCAGGAGGATGCATGGCCTGCTTACAGTGTAGACCACCACCGGTTGCAGTGTAGACTTTAGGAAGTCATCCCCGCCCCGTCCAGGTTTAACCCGCAAAGAAAAGACCAGAATGTGGCCGCACAGTGAACTGGATGGTGTCTTGAGCCCAGCAAGAAGGTGGAGAGGCTTTGTCCTCACCCCTCCTCTCTGCCTCTGAGTTCCTGAATCCATTTCCGTCAGGGACCATCTGTATTTGGAGTGTTGAATGGCTGGCAAATGCACTTGGCCCTGGAGGTAGAGGAAGGACCGGGCGCCGTCGTGGGGAAGTGCCTCCTTCCTCCGTCCCCCCCAAGTCCCAGTCTCGCCCCATTTGCAGATGGCAGCTCCAGAGCCAAAGTGAGTCCCTGAGTTGCTGAACACCAAGGTTCAACAGCGGGTTTCTGGCACATTCCTCGTCCTGCACTTCCGCAAACCTCTGGATTGCTGCCATGTTATTCTTTTGAGTAAATTACCACCCCTGGCAGACACAAACAGTGGCAGGGGGAGAAATAATGTGTGTCAAGTGCTAAATGCCTTAAATGGCTCATCTCACTTCATTCTAACCCTCCTATAGGTTTATATGTATACAGGGGGTGCCAAAACAGTGCATACACATTTTAAGAGATGTTATCTATGTATTACTTTTCGAAGTTGAATTGCTTTACAGTCGCCATGTGTAGTATAACGTTCACTCAACCGTGCTTCTGCCATTTTCTTTGTCCTGCCTGTCACATGGTGATGCTAGCATTCATTTGATGAACGCCATCTTCTGGGCGCACGTCATACTTAAAAGTATGTATGCATGTTTTTGGCGCCTCCTGTATATTTATCTTCTCCCCACAACCAGTGAGGAAACCAGACATGAGAAAATTCACTGTCAAGGATCACCCAAGGCAAGGATTCGATCCTGATGGTCTGGCCCAATGTTCAAACTCACAGCCACCCGGCCGTCTTCCGGGGCAAATACGCTTGGGCTTGAACCAGGCTCTGTCTGCTGGTGGATGTGTGACTTGCCCTGACAACTCTGGCCACTGTTGTATGTAAAGCAAGGATCCCGACAATGCCTACCGCTCGGGGCTGGCAAGACCTTACACGAGATCATGCAGGCGACATGCCTTGTGTGAGTCTGGCGTGCAGGGCACCGCGAGAAAGGGCAAGGGTCATTAGCAATGTTATCATGGCCCAAGCGGCCGATCCTTCTTCTCGCATCATTGTCCCCTTCTCTCTCCAGGTACCACCTGCTGAGCTTCCATTCTGCCTTGGCCTCTCCCCCATCCCATGGCCAGTCTGGGGTGGGGACGCTCACAGGACAGAGGAAAACTCAGCCTTCCCAAAGGGTCTTCCGCTTTCAGAGCTGCTGGTCTCACAAGCGGGGCAAGCCCCGGAGAGTACTTCCTACACCAAGGATGTTCAGACAGTGACAAAAGCCAGGAGGTAGATGGCATTGTAGAGCTGTTTCTCATCAAAGGTTGTGTCACCAACATGGGGACCTCCAAGAACCACTCAGTTGCTGAAGATATGTGCTCCCAGGAGGGGCCAGAGAAGAGTCCACTGTGAGTACTGAACTGGGGGAATGGCTGGTCTTTGATGAGAATCATCAAGTTTGCAGAAATTCTACATGCAATGGGATTTTTATTGCTTTTTTTTTTTTTTGAGTCAGAATCTTGCTCTGTGACCCAGGTTGGAGTGCAGTGGTACAATCATAGCTCACTGTAGCCTCAAATTCCTGGGCTCAAGCAATTCTCTGCCTGAGCCTCCCAAGTAGCTGGGACTACAGGCACACGCCACTATGCCTGGCCTGTGATGGTTTAAAAACATTTCTAAAAATTCCTGTACTCTGATTGTGGATGGGAAAATTACAACCCGGCCGGGCACAGTGGCTCACACCTGTCATCCCAGCACTTTGGGAGGCCGAGGCAAGAAGACTGCCTGAGCCCACGGGTTCAAGACCAGCCTAGGCAACATGGTGAGGCCTTGTCTCTACAATAAATTAAAAAAAAAAATTAGCCCGGCATGGTAGCATGCGCCTGTGTTTCCAGCTACTTGGAAGCCTGAATCAGAGGATGGCCTGAGCCCAGCAGGTCGAGGCTGCGGTGGCCGTCAGCGTGCCACTGCACTCCAGCCTAGGCGACAGAATGAGACTCCAACTCAAAAAAAGAAAATTACAACCTTCAACAGCTGACAAAAATGGGTGTTTATATAAACATTAACCCATATATACACATGCAACCATGCATGCACTCAGGGTTCCACTATCTTAAGAACTGTGTCCTGAACAAATTGCACAACCTCTCAGCTGTCTGGGTCTGGGTCTCAGTTTTTCATTCTCTCTCTCTCTCTCTCTCTCTCTTTTGAGGCGGGTCTCACTCTGTCACCCAGACTGAAGTGCAGTGGCGTGATCATCACAGCCTCAACCTCCTGGGCTCAGGCGATCCTTCCATCTGAAGAGTTGGAACTACAGGCATATGCCACCATTCCTAGTTTTTGGGGAGGGTTTTTGAGGG
Source organism: Cephalopachus bancanus (assembly GCA_027257055.1). Classification (NCBI taxonomy): domain Eukaryota; kingdom Metazoa; phylum Chordata; class Mammalia; order Primates; family Tarsiidae; genus Cephalopachus; species Cephalopachus bancanus. Next base: position 243,555 of record JAPVLO010000301.1, on the reverse strand, counting down.
TTTTTTTGGTAGAGATGAGGTCTTCCTATGTTGCCCAGGCTGGTCTCGAACTCCTGGGCTCAAATGATCCTCCCATCTCAGTCTCCCAAACTGCTGGGTTGGCAGGCCTGAGCCACCTTGCCCAGCATAGTTTATCTCTGAAGTGAAGACTAATAATAATACTATCCTCACAGCAGTGTTGAAATGCAAATGAATCTTGAATGCTAAGAGCAACAGACCAGAGCAGGTTTAATGAATATAAGTTATTGCAATAATCCATAATATATGCACTCACATAAAAAAGGGACTGAAGGAAATTATACCAGAGAGTTAATGTGGTTACTCTGAGTCATAGAATTATGAAAGCTTTTAATTGAATTCTTGATATTCCAATGCTTTCAAAACATCCTTTAAGCCGGGCTCGGTGGCTCAGCCTGTAATCCCGCGCCTTTGGGAGGCTGAGGTGAGTGGATAGTCTGAGCCCATGGGTTCGAGACCCGCCTGGGCAGCAAGACCTCATCTCTACAATAAATTTTTTAAAAATCAGCTGGGCGTGGTAGCGCATGCCTGTAATTCCGGCTACTCGGAAGGCTGAGGCGGAAGGATCGCCGGAGCCCAGTGGGTCAAGGCTGCGGTGCACTCCAGTCTGGGCGACAGAGTGAGACTCCAACTCAAAAAAAAAAAAAATCAAAACATCCTTTAATAAACCTGTGTTCCTCTCACTGATTTTTTTATTTTTTTGAGTTGAATTCTCACTCTTGTCACCCAAGCTGGAGTGCAGTGGCACGCTCACAGCCATCGCAGCCTCGACCTGCTGGGCTCAGGTGATCTTTCCGCCTCAGCCTTCCGAGTAACTGGAACCGCAGGAGTATGCCACCATGCTCAGCTAATTTTTATTTATTTATTGTAGAGATGAGTTATTACTATGTTGCCCAGGTGCAGGCCCCCATGCCCTGCTAATTTTTTGATTTATTGTAGAGATGAAAATGAGGTCTCACCAGGTTGCCCAGGCTGGTCTCAAACTCTGGACTCAGACAATCCTCTTCCCATCGCCTCCCAAAATGCTGAGATTACAGGCGTGAGCCACTGCACCCAGCCATCATTGATTTTTTTAAAAATACCATTTTAATAGAGACTGTTACAGAAATCTAGGAGAAAAGGGAGTAGTTACTACAGAGATGATAGGAGCATGAAGAACTTTTATGATACTTTAAATTTAGTTGTTACTGCTCAATATATTTTAAACTGACTGAATCGGTGGGAGTTTTAGGTCCAGGAAGAAGAAGATGGAGGATGATTCATGTTCAGTCATGCTGTATAGGTTCAAGATGCTGCAGAGCTCGTTGGATGGTCAGGCGGAGATCAGTGAGGACTGTAGCAGTCATGGCAGGCTTCTTGGAGGTGGTGATGTCCCAGGTAGACATGGGAGGATCAGTGCCTTTCCCAGAGGACTAGTTCCTTTATGTTTCATTTACACAACAACATGCATGCATGTACAAACACACAGTTGTGAGCTCCAAATGCATCCACCAGGTGCTCAGGAAATAAAGAATACATTCCTGGGCTGAGCGTGGTGGCTCATACCAGTAATACTAGCATTTTGGGAGGCAGAGACGAAAAGATTGCCTGAGCCCAGGGTTTGAGACCAGCCTGGGCAGCCTGGTAAGATCTCATCTTCATCTCTACAATAAATCAAAAAATTAGCAGGGCGTGGTGGTGCAGGCCTGTAGTTCCAGCTACTCGGAAGGCTGAGGCAGAAGGATCGTCTGAGCCCAGCAGGTCAAGGTTGCGGTGGCCATGAGTGTAACACTGCACTCCAGCCTGGGCGATAGGGTGAGACTCCGACTCAAAAAAATTAATTAATTAAATTAATTATTTTATAGAGATGGGGTCTCACAGTGTTGCCCAGGCTGGTCTCAAACTCCTGGGCTCAAGCAGTTCTCCTACCTCGACTTCCCAAAGTGCTGGGATTATAGGCATGAGCCACCATGCCTAGCCCCAGAAACTTGAAACGGTTTGGCTCAGATGAGGGCTGGTGGCTCCTAGCAAGATGAGAGAAAAGGGCATAGACCCCTCTCACAAAGATTTTTCTACCTTTCAAGGAATAAGAGCCATAGTTGCCCTTCTGAAACTTTTTCTTGGAAGTCTGGATGGCACGCGCTGCTGTGGTATGAAATGGTTTCATTTTAAGCAACGAACAGTCTGTGTTTCTTGAGGGTTTGTTAAATCTTTTGTGGCTTGGGCTGTTTACATGACAGGCGAATCGATTTCTGTGAATCTTAACTCATTGTTTTTTGGAAAAGGGTCTTAACATGGTGTCTTGCTTTATGTTTACCATGTAGCAGGATAGGAAACATATCTTTTATTTATTTATTTTTTTGAGTTGGAGTCTCACTCAGTTGCCCAGACTGGAGTGCAGTGGCTGCTCCCTGCCACCGCAGCCTCGACCCGCTGGGCTCCGGCGATCCTTCCGCCTCAGCCTTCCGAGTAGCCGGAATTATAGGCATGCGCTACCATGCCTGGCTGATTTTATTTGATTTATTGTAAAGATGAGGTCTCGCTGCCCAGGCGGGTCTCAAACCCTCAGGCTCAGGCAATCCACTCACCTCAGCCTCCCAAGGCGTGGGATTACAGGCTGAGCCACCGAGCCCGGCTTTTTATTTTATTTTATTTTATTTTATTTTTTAATCAGAGTCTCACTCTGTCACCCAGCCTGGAGTGCAGTGGCACACTCACGGCCACCACAGCCTCGGCCTGCTGGGCTCAGGCGATCCTTCCGCCTCAGTCTTCCAAGAGCTAGAACCACAGGCATGCACCACCAAGTCTAATTTTTTGATTTATTGTAGGGACGGGATCACACCAAGTTGCCTAGGCTGGTCTCGAACCCCTGGGCTCAGTCACTCCTCTCGCCTCAGCCTCCCAAAGTGTTGGGATTACAGGCGTGAGTCACTGTGTCCAGCTGGGAAACATGTCTTAACAGTTGGCACCAGGCTCCCAGTTTGAGCATGAAATGTCTTTGTTGAGGACAGTAGCTTTACAGGTCATTTGGAATGGTCAGTGAGACCCTGAAAGGGGGGAGAACAGGAGAGGAAATGAGACGGTGAGATTGTGTTGGAAGCAATCAAGAAGGCGGGCGGGGAGGAAGAGAGCTGGGATGCACGAGAGAGGAGAGAGGAAAGGAGAGAGAACACGAGATCCATCTTGTGCTACGTGGCCCAGGCTGGTCTTCAATTTCCAGGCTTAAGTGATCCTCCTGCCTCAGTCTCCCAAAATGCTAGGAATACAGGTGTGAGCCACCACACCCTGTCCAATTGTTTTAAATTTGCACTTTTTTGCACGGTCAACTCTCCATTGTTTGATTTTTGACTACATAGAATTAAACAAAGCCTGGAACCAGGTGGGCTGAGACAGAGACTTCCAGTTTCTCCCCCAACCTCTTCCCCCTTCTGGCAAAATGATGGTATTCCAGCTGGCATACCATCGCCCTGGAAAAGACCCCCTGTTCCAGGTTCTGTGGCTGCCAATATGGCCAGGTGACCACATTGCCTTCCGAAAGGAGACTGGAAGCAACATGCACAGTCATGTCTTTAGGAAAGCCTCATCTTCCCTTCTGATGGACTATTTGTGGACATGATTCGACCTGGCCTTGACCATGCTGATGAGGGCATAGCCACTGCTGGGGCTGGCAGAGCAACCAAGGAGAAGTAGCTGTGGTTTGAGTGACCACAGGGAGCAGAGCTTCCACCCAGCCTGGACCCGCTGACCTCTGGGTAGGAGAGAGAGACAGAGACAGAGAGAGAGAGAGAGAGAGAGAGAGACAGAAAGCCACAGTGGCTTGTTGAGAGGGGTTGTCATGTCAGCAGCTTTGCCTAAATCCCAACTAACCCACTGTCAGAAGTCAACATGGAGCTTTTGAAAACTGTAAGTAAATCTTTTTTTTTTTGAGTTGGAGTCTCACTCTGTCACCCAGGCTAGAGTGCAGTGTCATGCTCACGGCCACCGCAGCCACAACCTGCTGGGCTCAGGCGATCCTTCTGCCTCAGCCTTCCAAATAGCTGGAACTACAGGTGTGTGCTACCATGCCCGGCTAATTTTTTGATTTTTTATAGAGATGAGGTCTCGCCAAGTTGCCTAGGCTGGCCTCGAACCCATGGGTTTAGGCAATCCTCTCACCTTGGCCTCTCAAAGTGCTGGGATTATAGGCGTGAGCCACTGTGCCTGGCCTATAAGTAAATCTTAATCAAGTTTCATTTTTGGAGTCGGAGTCTCACTAAGTCGCCCAGGCTGGAGTGCAGTGGCATGCTCACGGCTCATCACAGCCTCGAATTCCTGGGCTCAGGTGATCCTTCTGCTTCAACCTCCTGAGGAGCTGGGACTATAGGCGCACTCTACCATGCCAGCTAATTTTTTGATTTTTTTGTAGAGAGTGATCCTCCTGCTTTGGCCTCCCAAAGTGCTGGGATTACAGGCATGAGCCACCACGCTTGGCCCAATTTTTTAAAATTTGTACTTTTTCGAATGATCAACCTCTATCTTTTGACTCTTGGCAAAATCTGTTACAAACATGCAGCAAAAGTCTTGGTAGAAATCGCGTAAAGAAACTGCTTCTGTAGATGGGCTGACAGGGCACAGCCCAGGAAGAACCACAGTGGGATAGGCCGTTCATGGGAATCATTCCCACAGCAGCTCCAAGTTTCACGTTCCCATGACAATGGGAGCTCACTGGGAATCACAGACATCTTATGGAGGGCCTGGACTCTGCACAAGACTGTTGTCCTGGCCAGGCACAGTGGTTCGTACCTGTCATCCCGGCGGAGGCGAGAGGATTGCCTGAGCCCAGGGGTCCGAGACCAGCCTGGGTGACTTGGCGAGACCCTTGTCTCTACAATAAATAAAAAAATTAGTTGGGCGTGGCAGTGCATGCCTGTGGTTTCAGCTACCTGGAACGCTGAGGCGGAAGGATTGCCTGAGCCCAGCAGATTGAGGCTGCAGTGGCCATGAGCGTGCCACTGCATTCCAGCCTGGGCAACAGAGTGAGACTCCAACTCAAAAAGAAAAAACAAAAAAAGAACAGATGTCCCAAGGGACCCTGGACAAAACAGAGGACTTAGCCCTAGAAGGCAGGAATGGGAAATCGTGGTGAGCACTGATTCTAGAGTGGAACTGTGGAGCTCCAGTTACAGCTATGTAACTTCAGGGAAGTCACCCAAACTCTAAGCCTCAGTGTTCTTATCTGCATATTGGGTATGATACTAATATCTACTTCAAGCCAGGCTCGGTGGCTCAGCCTGTAATCCCGCGCCTTTGGGAGGCTGAGGTGAGTGGATTGCCTGTGCCCGCGGGTTCGAGACCCACCTGGGCAGCGAGACCTCATCTCTACAATAAATCAAAAAATCAGCCGGGTGTGGTAGTGCGCGTCTGTAATTCTGGCTACTCGGAAGGCTGAGGTGGAAGGATCGCTGGAGCCCAGCAGGTCGAAGCTGCAGTGGCCGGGAGTGGCCACTGCACTCCAGCCTGGGCGACAGAGTGAGACTCCAACTCAAAAAAAAAAAAAAAAGAGACCTCATCTCTACAATAAATAAAAAAATATCAGCCGGGCGTGGTAGCGCACGCCTGTAGTTCCAGCTACTTGGAAGGCTGAGGTGGAAGGATAGCCAGAGCCCAGCAGGTCGAGGCTGCGGTGGCCGGGAGCGGCCACTGCACTCCAGTCTGGGCGACAGAGTGAGACTCCAACTCAAAAAAAAAAATATATCTACTTCAGAGTGCTGTCATAGAGAAATCAGAGGACGAATGCAAGCTATACGGAAAGCACTTGGCAGAGCCCCTGACATTCGATACAAAAGGGATTTGCCTTTATGATTGAGGATAGCCTTAGCCAATTTCATCATCATGTTAATACGAAACTCAATGATTCAAGGCTTAGACAAAGATCACCAGTGTACAGACTCCTTTGGCAAGGTCACGTGCTGAGGTGTTTCTTCTTTGGCCCAAGGAAAGGGTGGGGTGGAGGGTTTCACTCCAGCATGGGACTTGTGTGGGACAAGGACCCGGAACTCCACTGGGCAGATGAGAAAACAGAGACGTTGGGAAATGTCTCTGTCTATCTGAGCTGCTGCAGCAAAATATTCCAGTCCAGATGACTTGTAAACAACAGAAGTGTCTTTCTCGCAGTTCTGGGGGCTGGGAAGTCCAAGATCAAGGCGCTGGCAGACTTAGGGTCTGCTGAGGCCTCCCTGGCAGCTGTCTTCTCAATCTTACCCCACATGGCACAAGGGATGGGGGTGTCTCTCTGGGGCCTCTTTTATCAGTGCATTCATCCCATCATGGAGGCAGGGCATGAAACCTCCTGAAGGCTCCACCACCTAATACCATCATCTGGGATTTTAGTGCCCTTTTTTTTTGAGCTAGGGTTTTTATTTTGCAGGCTAGAGTGCAGTGACATGATGGCAGCTCACTGCAGCCTCAACCTCCTGGGCTCAGGTGATCCTTCCTCCTAAGCCTCCTGAGTAGCTGGGACTACAGGTGCACATCACTACAACCAGCTAATTTTTAAATTTGTTTGTAGAGATGAGGTCTCACTATGTTCCCCAAGCTGGTCTCAAAGTCCTCAGCACAAGGGATCTTCCCACCACAGTCTCCCAAGTAGCTGAAATTACAGGTGTGTGTCACCGTGCTCAGGTAAGTTTTAAAATTTTTTTTGTAGAGTTAGTGGTCTCACTATGTTGCCCAGGTTGGTCTCAAACTCCTCGGCACAAGTGATCTTCCCATCACAGACTTCCAAGTAGCTGAAACTGCAGCTGTGTGTCACTGTACCCGGGTAAGTTTTTAAAAAATTTTTGTAGAGTTAGGATCTCACTATATTGCCCAGATTGGTCTTGAACTCCTCAGCACAAGTGATCTTTCCACCACAGCCTCCCAAGTAGCTGGAACTGCAGGTGTGTGTCACTGTGCCCAGGTAAGTTTTTAAAAATGTTTTAAAGAGTTGGAGGTCTCACTATGTTGCCCAGGCTGGTCTTGAACTCCTTGTCTCAAGCAATCCTCATGCCTCAGCCTCCTACAGTGCTGGGATTACAGGTATGAGCCACCAAGTCCAGCTGAAATCTTTTTAGATACATAAAAGAAATACGGAGGATTATAAAAGAAACTGGATGTAATGAAATAGTTGCCCAAATATTTTATTTGTTTTTTTTTTTTTTGAGTTGGAGTCTCACTCTGTCACCCAGACTGGAGTGCAGTGGCTGCTCCCGGCCACCGCAGCCTTGATCTGCTGGGGTCCGGTGATCCTTCCGCCTCAGTCTTCTGAGTAGCTGGAACTACAGGCGCGCACTACCACGCCCGGCTCATTTTGATTTATTGTAGAGATGAGGTCTCGCCAAGTTGCCCAGATGGGTCTCGAACCCACGGACTCAGGCAATCCACTCACCTCAGCCTCCCAAAGTGCTGGAATTACAGGCTGAGCCACCGAGCCCGGCTTGCCCAAATATTTTTAAATTGTGATACAGTAACATGCATATTTCTGTATTATGCATTAAATAACAAGATCCAGCAATAGGCCTGAAAACTATTAAACTTCATCTTAGTGATTAGCAGAAATGATCTCTCAAGATGTCTGGAAACTATAGCGTGGGACAGGTCTCAAGTCCATTTCACCCTCCTGTGGCTTGTTATCTGCATTGACAGCAGAAGAGAGTGCTAAATTTCAGTTCGGGGTTAGTGAAACAAAGATGCAAATTTTTTTCTATGCCAGTTCACAGGGCCCATACTCCAGCAGCAGACCCAGGGGGTCCTCAGGATTAAACGCAGAGCAAAAAGCAGAAAACCAGATGGACACAGGGGTATACCTCCTGGTCAGGGCAGGCTGCTAAGAAACAGGGTAATTCCAGGTTGTGCTGTGTTGTTGAAGGACAATAAGCCAAATAATTCCAGATGATAAGGGGTCATTTAAATAAAATAAAGCGATCAAAGCCTGGACAGCATAGTGAGACCCTATCTCTACAAAAATAAAAATAAATCAGCCAAGTGTGAAAACACCTTTGTAGTCGGGAGGCTGAGGTGGGAGGACTGCTTGAGCCCAGAAGGTCAAGGATGCAGTGAGCTGTGATTGTGCTACTGCACTCCAGCCTAGGTGACAGAGTGAGACCTGACTCAAAAAAAAAAAAAGAAAGAAAGAAGAGAAAAGAAAAAGAAAATATCCCCAAATGATAACTTAAATATGTATGTTATTATATAACGATTTTTAAATATTTGGGAAATTATTTCAATACATTTGGTTTCTTTTCTTTTCTTTCTTTCTTTTTTGAGTTGGAGTCTCAATCTGTCACTCAGGCTGGAGTGCAGTGGGATGGCCACTGCAACCTCGATCTGCTGGGCTCAGGAGATCCTTCTGCCTCGTCCTTCCAAATAGCTAGAACTATAGGTGCGTGCCACCATGTCTGCCTAATTTTTTGATTTATTGTAGAGACGAGGTTTCACCAAGATGCCCAGGATGGTTGCGAACCCCTCAAGGTAATCCTCTCGCCTCAGCCTCCCAAAGTGCTGAAACGACAGACTTGAGCCACTGCACCTGGCTGGTCTCTTTTCTAATCCTCTGTATTTTTTTTATGTGTTTAAAGAGTCTGAGCAAGGATCCATAGGTCTCCCGAGGCTGCCAGGAGTAACCAGTGTGGTTGAGTAGGATGATCAGAAAAGCCCTCCCAGAGCCAGACACGGTGGCTCATGCCTGTCATCCCAGCACTTTGGGAGGCCAAGGCAAGAGGATTGCCTGAGCTCAGGGGTTCCAGACCAACCCAGGCAACTAGGCAAGACCTCATTTCTACAGCAAATAAAAAAACAAGTAGCTGGGTATGGTGGCATTCACCTGTAGTCCAAGGTACTTGGAAGACTGAGACGGAAAGATCACCTGAGCCCAGCAAGTCGTGATTGAGCCCAGCCTGGGTGACAGAATGAGACTGATGCAATAAAAAAGGTCCCCTCTGCTGGGCGTGGTGGCTCACGCCTGTCATCACAACAATTTGAGAAGCAGAGGTGAGATTGCCTGGATCCAGAGCTTTGATACCAGCCTGGGCAACTTGGCAAGACCTCATCTCTGCAATAAATCCAAACATTAGCCAGTCATGGTGGCTCGTGCTTGTAGTTCCAGCTACTTGGAAGGCTGAGGTAAAAGGATAGCCTGAGCCCAACAGGTCGAGGCTGGGGTGGCCGTGAGCATGCCACTGCACTCCTGCCTGGGCAACAGAGTGAAACTCTGACTCAAAATTTAAAAAGGCCCCCGAAGAGGTAACCCCTGCTGAAACCCAAAGGCGGACAATGCACCAGTCCCATGACAAGCCAAGGAAGAATGGCACAGAGAGAGGGGACAGCATAAGACAGGCCTGCTGTGGCATGGGCCAGGTACCCAGGAGGTGCAGCCACTATACTGTGCGGGAGACAAGTCGGAGAAGCAGGCACAGGGGCATACTAAAAGCAAGCCAAGGATGTCCCTGAGCTCCTTCTTACCTTGGAAAATTAGGACGATGTTGGCCATGGCCTCCTGGGGTTTACACGAGCCCTCGAGATCGTGTGAATGAAAAGGCCTGGTAAACCCATAGCCCTGGGGGCTCCCATAACCCTCACAGTTGTTCTATGTCAGGTTATGTCATCTACTTAAGATCACATGTGCGCAACATGACCAACCTGGAATTCAGGCTAAGCCACCTGGCATCAATGCCCTTCCAGACCGCCACCCTCTTCTGGGGCTTTTCTCTTATCTCTGAATAAAGCATAAACTATTTCTTTTTCTTTTCTTTCTTTCTTTTTTTTTTTTGAGTTGGAGTCTCACTCTGTCACCCAGACTGGAGTGCAGTGGCTGCTCCCAGCCACCGCAGCCTCAACCTCCTGGGCTCCAGCAATCCTTCCACCTCAGCCTTCCAAGTAGCTGGAACTACAGGCGCGCGCTACCACGCCCGGCTAATTTTTGATTTATTGTAGAGATGAGAGCTCGCCAAGTTGCCCAGGCGGGTCTCGAACCCATGGGCTCAGGCAATCCACTCACCTCAGCCACCCAAAGTGTGGGATTACAGGCTGAGCCACCGAGCCCGGCCAACTCAAGATTTTTAATTCAAGTCATCTGACATCACGCACTTGACTTCCATGGTCATGGCCTATTGGCCACAGCATGAGTCTTGATCCTCCCAGTGACAATTATACCAAGTTTACTTTGGGTCCCAAATCTATTTGGCACATGAGGCGATGTGGGGGACGTCGTGTCATGGGGACTCTCACACGTACTGTAAAGTGATCACAGACACCTCCGTGAGTGGAAAACGGGATCGGCCTCCAGCACAGGGTGGGTCCTGTGGATACGCAGCCCTCGCTGACTCATCTGTGCTTCCGGCACCAGGCAGCACCATGGCCTCCTCCTTTGATGTGACCTCTCTCTCCAGCTGGTCTCGTCAAACTGCAGGAGAGAAGAGGATTCCTTCCCTTGGACTAAATTCCTATTCATCTCACTGCAGCCCCCAGAGAGGAGGGAGTGATCTCACCAGCTCAGGTGGTAAGGCCCATCTGTATGGCCTGACAATGTGCTGCTCACACTGACAGATAGAAAATGTGGGAGGAAGTGGACGGTCCCCTCCAGCTATGTTCACAACACGGTGGGCACTGAGCCCTGCTGGGGAAGAATAGACACGAGGAGGTAAGAGCCTCAGCCGAAGGAGGCTGGGTGCCGTGGCTCACAGCTGCAATCCTGGCACTTTGGGAGGCTGAGGCAGAAGGATCGCTTGAGTCTGGAAGTTTGAGACCAGACTGAGCAACATAGCAAGACCTTGTCTTGACAGGGGGGAAAAAAGTTAACCAGGTGTGGTGTTGTGTACCTGCCAGAGTCCAGCTCCAGCCAGGTTCAGGGTACCCCAAAGGTGGAGACGGCGTCAGCGACTGGGGGGAAGAAGAAAGAGAGAAAGAGAGAGAGAGAAAGAAAGAGACTGGACTCCAGTCTAGTGCAGAAGCGATGTGTGTTATTGGGAATTACAACGGGTCTTTTATACACAAAGTCAGATGTGGGAGGGGCGTCCCCCACCCACCAGAAACCTTAATCCATGAAAACTTAATCAATGATTGCCTTTAAACCCTTTTCATATGATAATCTTAAAATCCCATAACAAAGGATAACCAAATCTGTGACTGACTTATTCTATAAACCTTTTTTGTCCTACACTGATTGATTTATGCCAAGTTAAACAATTCTATAAAAGCTTAAGTATTTACTTTACAAACGAAAGTGGCCCATCCCAGAATGTTTGGACTGTGGCCCAGTCCAAAGTTCACAGTGGGCTACCTGCAAGTAACCCAGTTGCATTCTTTCAACAAAATGGCTGTCTTCTAAAACTATATTCTACAATTTACACCTTCAATAAATCCTAAGATCATGACCCAGAAGCCTGTGACCAATACTAAGGCTCTTGGATGTGACCCGAGTTTGAATTATAAGTTGTGTGAAAGCCAAAACTGCAGTTTGTGGAAGAATGGGAGCAATGAGCTTCTAAAGTTAGCTTGTGTTCATCCCGGTCTCAGAGTTTTTATGTTTTGAGCTCACAAGAGCTTAATCTGGTTAGTGCTGAGTAGAAAGGGGGGAGGAAATGGGGTCAATTGCTCCCAAACGCATCCTAGTGGTCTCGGGGTCAATGGCCCTTCCTGATCCCTAACGCTCAGTGGGCCTCCGTGACCGGCTCCTAACATGTACCTGTTGTTCCAGCTATTTGTGAGGCTGAGACAGGATTATTTGAGGCCAGGAGTTCAAGACTGCAGGACGCTGTGATCAGGCTGCTGCACTCCAGCCTGGAAGGCAGAGTGAGATGCTGACAGAAAGAAAGAGAGAGAGAGAGAAAGAGAGAGAAAGAAATATAGAAAAGAGAGGGAGAGGGAAGAAAAAAGAAAATATTGAGGGGAAAAATGGTCTCTACTGAACATTTGAGACCCCAATTAAAAAAAAAAAAGAATCAAGTTGGGTTTAGCAGAATAGCATTGTGATTTAGGGCATAAACTCTGGAGCTCTATTGCCAGGGCTTATTTATTTAATTTTGAGTCACAGTCTTACCCTGTCACCCAGATGGCACATCACAGCCACCATAGCCTCAACCTGCTGGGTTCAGACGATTCTTTCATCACAGTCTTACAAGTACCTGGAACCACAGGCGTGTGCCACCATGCCCTGCTAATTTTTTGGTTTATATACAGACAAGGTCTCACCAAGTTGACCACGCTGGTCTCCAACCCCTGGGCTCAGGCAGTCCTCTCACCTTTGCCTCCCAAAGTGCTGGGATGACAGGCATGAGCCACTGTGCCTGGTAACTCCAGTATTTAAATGCCAATTTGCCACTTACTAACTAAATTCATGCATAGTGTCCACCACTGCCCCAGATATGTGTTCAATAAAGCCCTTTTTGTCCCTTTCCCTGGCTAGAATTATTTCTAATTGTTCCAAGAAGTTATTATCAATCAAAACTTATTTTAAAGTTGTCTACTTTAGAAGTAGCCTAAGAACTGATAGGGACCAAAACAATGCTAATCTGTGGGACTTAAATAATTTCTACTGGAATTATAAAATACTTAGACCTCTGATTAAGGTCCAACCATCTTTTGAAGAGAACCTGGAGAAATAACACAGACACAAAAACACATAGCTATTTACAGTGTTCATTCAAGTACCAAAATATTTATCCATAAAATAAATATCACCATGGGAAAACATGGAGATCTGTTTGGAAGGAAGTGTGAAGTGAAAAAAAATACTCAAAATAGTGTATACACGTTCATCGCAACTCTATAAAGATAGAACTCCAGTTGAAAATGATTAGAACAGAATATAAGATAATATAAACAGTTGCCACCCAGGTGTCTAAGACCTGAATAAAATTGTTAACAAGTATACTATAATTTCAAAATTTGGAGACTGTAAGTCATTATACTATCTATCATAAGAAGTGTTTACATATTTGCAGGACATTCCTCAAAGTGTATCCCAATACATTCATGGCCACTGCAGCCTTGACCTGCTGGGCTCAGGCAATCCTTCCACCTCTGCCTTCCAAGGAACTGGAACCACAGGTGTGTGCCAACACACCCGGCTGAATTTTTTGATTTATTGTAGAGGCATGGTCTCACCATGTTGCTCAGGCTGATCTCGAATCCCTGAGCTCAGGTAATCCTTCTGCCTTGGCCTCCCAAAGTGCTGGGATTACAGGCATGAGCCATTGCGCCTGGCTCAATACATTATTTTACTAGCATTTATCGATAAGTTTAGTTTACAGGATTGGATGTTTTATTGGGAGACATAAGAACAAGCCATTATATAAGCCAACAATGTTGTTCTCTTGATGCTCTTTGAAGGTTGCACTCAGAGTCTTTTCCTCACACCCACATGCATCTCCCTCTGTGGCCAAAAGCTACACGTAGACAAAATTCCGACGCCTCTCACTCTAGATCAGACCATCTCCGGGGAAATAAACAAGACTCCAGACAGTTACACACCAAGGAAGGAGGATGCTAGAGTCAGCCTGCCAGGGGGAGCGGGGTCCTCCCAGACCTTACTGGATGGCAAGCCCTGGCTCCATGCTACATGGCGGAACCAAGGGCAACATCACGTTCACACTCAGCCTTCAGCACCGCCCCTGTGGCTGCAGAGAAAGGGCTCCCTCTCCCTCCTCCTGGTCACTGCCACTGAGTGGAAGCCCCTCCATCCGCTCTGACATTCTTCCAAGGAGGAGGAAGCAAGAATTGATTTGAGGGTGTGTACTCTGTGGTTTACATGAACAAGGGAGGAAGGAGTGACGGGCTGGTGTTTCATGGACAAGCTTAGTGGATCTCAGTTCTCTTTCTGTATCTTGCCAGTTGAATGTGGACTCTCATTTCCCTGTCTGTAAAGTGGGTTGATGCCTTTTACCTGTTCTTACCTCACGGGGGGTGGTATGGCCATGATGGCAGGTAGTAAGCACCTATGATGAATCAGGCCTTTGCCAAGCTCTTAACATTCATGTATCTCATTTAGTCCCATAAAAACCTCATGAGAAGTGTTTTGTACACCGTGCACGGTGGCTCACACCTGTAACCCCAGCAATCTGGAAGGCCAAGACGAGAGAATTGCCTGAGCCCACGGGTTGGAGATGAGTCGGGCAATTTGGCAAGACCTCATCTCTATAATAAATCAAAAAAATTAGCCGGACATAGTGGCGCACGCCTGTAGTTCCAGCTACTTGGATGGCTGAGGCGGAAGGATCGCCGGAACCCAGCAGGTCGAGGCTGCAGTGGCCAGGAGCGTGCCACTGCACTCCAGTCTGGGTGACAGAGTAAGACTCCATCCTCAACAAAACAAAACAAAAAAAAGAAAGGTATTTGTATTAACCCCACTTTATGGTAGGAAAAAAACAGAGATTTCGGGAGTAATATAATTTGGCATCCGTCACAGAGCTAACAAACAGCTATAAAAGAACCTAAACTCAAGGTGGGATGTGGCGGCTCATGCCTGTAATCCCAGCACTTTGGGAGGCCGAGGCAGGAGGCTTGCTGGAGTTTGGAAGTTCAAGACCAGCCTGGGCAACATCATGAGAACTGTCTCTACAGAAAGAAAAAAATTAGCCAGGCATACATGGTGGACCGTTCCTGCGGGACCAGCTACTTGAGAGGCCGAGGTGGAAGGATCGCTTGAGCACAGGAGGTCGAGGCTGCAGTGAGCCAACCCACTCCAGCCTGGGCGACAGAATATAAAATAAATTGAAATAATCAAATTAATAATCAAAATGAAAAACAAAACCAAAAAATTGTCATTGCTCTCCGCCCGGGGAACTTGCAGTCACGTGGCACCTGTCCAGAGCACCAGAAGGGACCTCCCCCCCGTTGGAGAGGCCAGTGGCCTCTTTCCTCGTTGAACAACCTGTCCTGGCAAGGCCACACGGAGCCCCAGCCTCGTGTGGTCCCCTCCTGGCCCTTTCTCAGAGTTTTCATCTCATTCTGATGCTTCTTGGAAGCTCTGAAGACCTCCCCTCCCCCTCGCCGTCCCTCACTTCCTCCTCCGCCCTCCACCTAACCACATCTTTGGGCCCTCGGTCACCCCAGTTCCCCGTGCTCGATGGGCTGCCTGCGTTCACAGGGCTCCGCGCACAGGTGCAGAGAGGTCTGCAGGTGTGAGCCTGATGAAATGCGAGAGGCTCCCCCAATCCGGCTGTGCCCGGCCCTCCACACCCTGCAGAGAGAGAGGGGTCCACTGACCAAGCTATTTTCGACTCACCATATCCTTCAGAAAGAGAGGGTCTCCCAACCAACTGTGCTTGGCCCAGCACACTCTCCAGAGAGAGAGGGTCCTCCCGCCCAAAGACAACTGCCACTGGGGTTTCGGCAGATCTGGTCAATAATTACAACTTCGATCTTTGCACAGACACATGCAGTCGCAAAGGTATGAAATGCAACTGCTAACGCTGGGTGCAGTGGCTCACGCCTGTCATCCCAACACTTTGGGAGGCCGAGGCAAGAGGATTGCCTGAGCCCAGGGGTTCAAGATCAGCCTGAGCAACTTGGCAAAACCTTGTCTCTGCAATAAATCAAATACCAGCTGGGCGTGGTGGTGCACACCTGTAGTTTCAGTTACTTGGAAGGCTGAAGCAGAAGGATCGCCTGAGCCCAGCAGGCTGAGGTGGCCCTGATTGTGCCACTGCACTCCAGCCTGGGTGACAGAGTAAGACTCTGACTCAAAAAAATGTAACTGCTATAGTTTGAATGTGTCCCCCAAAGACCATGTGTCAACTGGTTGCAACTGTGTTGAGAGGTGGACCTTTCTTTTTTCTTTTCTTTTTTTCTTTTGACAGTGTCTTATCTTGTTGCCCAGGCTGGAGCTCAGTGGCACAATCAGGGGTCACTGCAGCTTCGACCTCCTGGGCTCAGGCAATCCTTTTGCCTCAGCTTCCCAAGTAGCTGGGACTACAGGTGGGTGCCACCATATCCAGGTTTTGTTGTTGTTGTTGTGGTTGTTGTTGTTGTTGTTTTGTAGAGGCAAGGTCTCAGTATGTTGCCCAGGCTGGTCTCGAACTTCTGGAAACAAGCAAACCTCGTCCCTTGGCCTCCCAAAGTGCTGGGATTACAGGCGTGAGCCTCTGGGCCCAGCTAAGAGGTGAGACCTTGAAGAGGTGATTAGACCATGAGGACTCTGCCCTCATGAATGACGGATGCTATTATAACAGAGTGGGTTACTCATCATGGCCATGGCTCCTGAGGAGAGAAGTGTTCAGCACTCCCACTTCCGCTCTCTCACAGAGAAGGCCCTCACCAGACACTGGCCTTCCCAGCCTCTGGAACTGTGAGAAATAAATCCCCGCTGGGCACAGTGGCTCATGCTTGTAATCTCAGCCCCTTGGGAGGCAGAGGCAAGAGGATTGCCTGAGCCCACGGGTTCAAGACCAGCCTGGGCAACTTGGCGAGACCTCATCTCTACCATAAATCAAAAAATTAGCCAGGCGTAGTGGCACGTGTCTGATGTTCCAGCTACTTGGAAGATTGAGGTGGAAGGATCGCCCGAACCCCGCAGGACGCGGCTGTGGTGGCCATGGCCGTACCACTGCACTCCAGCCTGGGCAATAGAGTGAGACTCCAACTCAGAAGAAAAAAGAAAGAAATTCTTGCTCTTAATAAATTACCCAGTCTGTGATATTCTGTTACAGCAACACAAAATGGACTAAGGCAATAACTCAACCAAATACAGAGATCAATACGAGGTCTGACAATTAGGTTTGCGAACCATCCTAGAAAGAGTGTTCTGTACCTCATTGTTGAACATCCCTATAAGAACTCCCCTTGAGAAGCAATGCACTGACACCAGCACCTAGTCCACCCTCAAAGCAATTTGGAACTCTTTTTCTGGAATGGCCATCAGAGCCGTCGTCGTCATTGGATCAGGCCTGACAATTCGGTTCGCGGACTTGCCACCAACACGCTGGCAGCACTGTACGAATAACTGTATGGAACACCCTCCCTCCTTTCCTGATTTGGCCCCTAGTGACTTTTTTCCTTTACCTGTAGATAAAGGGACTATTGAAAGGAAGACATTGGAGGACATTCAGGACATCAAGGGTAATACGACAACGGCTCTGATGGCCATTCCAGAAAAAAGAGTTCCAAAATTGCTTTGACGGGTGGACTAGTCACTGGTGTCAGTGCAGAGCTTCCCAAGGGGAGTACTTCAGGGGTGACTGCGGTGATATTCAGCAGTGAGGTGTGGAGCACTTTTTCTAGGATGAGTTTCTGAAGCTGTCAGCCCTCATAGAAATACAATCATCAAGTCCCCATTCCTTAGAACTTGAGGTAGACCCGACCTGAATTCCCCACAGAGCACGCCGACCAGGCTTCTGCCAACAGCCTTCTGCTGAAACCACTCCCAACACAGTCGCGCCTACATCTGTAAATCCAGGAGGCAGTTCTCAGTTCTCTTCCACCTGATCAGTAGTAGCATCTGACACAACTCAAGACAATGTCAGCGCCTAGATAATGATGTCCCTTGGCTAAGGGACTCCTCAATGACCTGGTAACAAAGGCTTGGTAGTTCACACCAAAGTAGACCAGTATCCTCTGCAGTTGTTGCATATATGTTTGTGCTTAAGTGAACTGTGTATAGGCCCATCTATGAAATAGATTAAATAGCTTCTTCTCAATTAAGCTTTTTTATTGTCTTTAGGAAGCACCAAGTTATCAAGACTGTATAGAGAAGACCTTCAGAGATGGGCTAGGCCTAAGAGGAGGTAGCATTATCGACTACTCTACTCAGTCTGTTGCCAAGGCTGGAGTGCAGTGGCATGGTCACGGCTCACTGCAGCCTTGACCGCCTGGGCTCAGACAACCCGGCTAGTCCCTGGGTAGCTGGGACTACAGGCACACGCCACCCCACTTGGCTAATTTTTTTAAATTTTTTTGTAGAGACAAGGTCTTGCTATGTTGCCCAGGCTGGTCTCCAACTCCTAGGCTCAAGCGATCCTCCTGCCTTAGCCTCCCAAAGTGGGATGACAGGTGCAAGCCACCGCACCTGGCCCTTGGTGAGTGTTCACTGCCCCTGAGGAACTGCATAGTCTATGACTAGCATCAGAGATTTACTGGAGCCTTCTGTAACCTCATTTCCTGGATGAAAGTTCTGGCTCTGAGGCTTGCCTGCTTAGAGAACAAGAGAAGTACAAAACATGCAGGGCTGCCAGGGGCAGTTGCAGAAGTTGCTCACTGCATAAAATGCCCTGCCAAGGAGTGAGTGGCGGCCGCGATTCGACCCACATACCTCTCATCAAGCCATGTCCAGGGCAAGGTGACACCCACCAGAGAGAGGGGGCTCAGGCTGCAAAGGTGTGTCTGTTCACAGGGAATGACTTTTCCCAATTTACACAAAGGTGTCAAATGGTCAAGTAGCAACCCTAAAACTGGGTCCTCAAGGGGCAGAAATCAGGGCTTTTGTCTTCAATATCATTCGGTCACAGATCAGTTACGACCCTAGTGCCTGGCACCTAGCAGCACTCAACAGATTTTTGTTGAGTAAATGAATATAAAACAATCAGAGGCCAGGCCCGGTGGCTCACGCCTGTAATCTCAGCACTTGGGGAAGCTGAAGTAGGAAGTTTGAGACCAGCCTGGCCAACATAGCAAGACTTTGTCTCTACAGCAAATAAAAACATTAGCTAGGTATGGTAACATGTGCCGGTGGTCCTGTGTGCTTGTAGAGAAGCTGAAACAGGAGGATCACCTGAACCCAGGAGGTCAAGTCTGGTGAGCCGTGATCATGTCACTGCACTCCAGCAATGGGTGACAGAGTGAGACCCCATCTCAAAAAAAGAGCACGAAATAAGAAGAACACTGGGCAGACACTAGTGAAAAAGATGCAGGCTGTGTCCTAGGGAAACTCACAGCCTAGCAGGAGAGATGGACAGGGCAGACATAAATCTTTTGGTTGGGTGTAGTGGCTCACACCTGTAATCCCAGCACTTAGAGAGGCCAAAGTGGGAGGATGGCTTGAGCCCAGGAGTTCGAGACCAGTGTGGGCAACATAGTGAGACCGTGTCTCTACAAAAATAAAAAATAATAAGCTGGGCGTGGTGGTGTGCACCTGCAGTCCCAGCTACTTGGGAGGCTGAGGACGGAGGATCCCAGGAGGTCGAGGCTACACACAGTGACAAGTCAGAGAAAAGGACAAGGCAGACAAGAGTCAGCGCACACAGTGATAGGTCTGTGACAGAGGAAATGGGGTGCTACTGGAACACAGGGGCGGGGCACCCCACTTCTGAAGACCCAAGCAGAAAGGGTGACAAGGACACTCTGTGTGATGGACTGGAGGCAGAAGGCCATGATGCCCATGTTGTGGGCGGCATGTGGCAGCCTGGCTGACAGGGAGGGCTGATGGGAATAGGGCAAGATAGGGTCAGGCAAGGAGGGAGGAATTGAACCCCTGGAGAGAGCTGTTGGATGATGGCACTGGGGACACAGGGGAGGGTGGCCTGGAGAGTGACTGGCTGAACAACGAGACGCCTGCTAGTTGGCAATCAGAATAATGTGATTCCAGAGACGAAGTTAGGTAGAAAAGTAAGTGACGGCGTTCATGGCCCTGGTCAAAAATAGATCAGAGGGCCTGCTGGAAATGAGAAAGCGGGATGAAATCCATGTCATAAGCCCCCTGGGCTTTCTGGGCCCCTCCGTAGGGGGTTTCATGAGTCCTTTCATGGCTGTGGCTCTTCACATTCTGGGATCATGGACTCTTGAGAATCTGATGGAAGCTTTCGATAGTCTCGCTGAGAAAAAAAAGTGAATGAAAGCAAAAGATCGTGTGTGGCGAGGTAGGATTTCCCCAATGCCGTGTGTTCCTGTCCCTGCTTTTCTTCTTCTTTCTGGAAGAGGTGGCACTTGATAAGGGGACAGAGGGTGGAGAAAAAAGGTGCTGTTACAGGCTGAAAGGAGGCAATTTTGGTTGTGTTAGAACAGTCATTTAGAAAAGACTTAAAAACTTGTATTCCTTTGTAGCTTAGTTGGGCTAAACGTAAAAGCCGCTTGGATTCGAAAGTAGACATTTTTCTTATTCACTACCCGCCCCCAACACAGCCTTGCTCAACTGGCCACTCTAATCTGGCAGCCATTGCTGGTGCTGAAGAAGAAACAGCCAGAACCCCTGAAGATTAAGAGATTGGGCCAAGGCCAGCAGGAGTGTGTCTGAAAGCCTGAAGTGGGCACTGCCCACCTCCCTCCATCTGTGAATACGAGGACATAAGACCGTTACAGGCCAGGGCCCTGGGAATAAAAGATTGTTACAGTTATGTTTTAACACAATTTAAAGTTGTCATCTTCAATGTTATGACTTTCCCATCCTTCTAAATATTGCAATTGTCTGCCCCTTCTACAAACACCGTAAAAAAAACATACTGTAAGCTGGGCTCGGTGGCTCAGCCTGTAATCCCGCGCCTTTGGGAGGCTGAGGTGAGTGGATTGCCTGAGCCCGCGGGTTCGAGACCCTCCTGGGCAGCGAGACCTCATCTCTACAATAAATCAAAAAATTAGCCGGGCGTGGTAGTGCGCGGCTGTAATTCCAGCTACTCGGAAGGCTGAGGCGGAAGGATCGCCAGAGCCCAGCAGGTCGAGGCTGCAGTGGCCGGGAGTGGCCACTGCTGTCCAGTCTGGGCGACAGAGTGAGAATCTGACTAAAAAAAAAAAAAAAAAAAAAACTGTAAATTCCAAAATGTTACCTAAGTGTCAACATGACCAGGAGACTTTGTGGCACGTATCAAAAATTGTTCATGTAAATCTTGTCTTCAAGCTCAGGGTGGGTGAAGGGCTATGAATTTTGAATATAAATACTGGCATGAATTTGTGTTGCTTGGAGCGGGTTTTTTTGGCAATGATGACAATCTGTCTCCCTGTAACCTGATGATAGAAATTAAACCCTCCCTATTCCCCCAGACTCTGCCTATCATATTTTGATTGGCCACGAGGGATAGTAGCCTACTGATTGATCAGGGCCATAACAATGCTCTCAGCAGGGTCAGTGTCCTCCTAGAAGAAGGAGTGAATATTGGCAGCAGGCAATCTGGAAGCAGAAACTTCAGCCTGAAACCCAGGAAGCTTCTTCCTGGGAAGAGGAACCAATACAGGGAGGGAAACAAGGACGGAGGCCAGGCACAGAGTCTCACGCCTGTAATCCAGCATTTTGGGAGGCTGAGGCAGGAGGATTGCTTGAGCCTGGGAGTTTGAGACCAGCCTGGGCAACAGAGCAAGACCCCATCTCTAAAAAACAAAAAGCAGAGTGAAGCTGAAGGACAACAACTGCCCACGACATGCCCAGCTGCATCTCCTTCCCATGTATAAAGAAAAAACAGGCCCCGAGTTTAGTAGCCTCCCTCCTCCCCTTCACCAAGCCTCAAACTAAAAGAAAAGTTGTGAAACAGAGCTGCCCTGCACGCTGCCTGGGTAACAGCCACAGAGTTAAAGCCACAGGAGGGCTGTGTCTGCTTCCACAGACCGGGGACCAGCTGTGGTAGGATCAGGCGTGGCAGGCTCAGGCGTGATGGGATCAGGCTTGGGGCTCCAGCTCACCCCTGCTGAGGCCTGGCCCGCCCCCCAAGTCCTCTCTCTGGGAGCCCTACACCCATTCTTCCTTCCCTCCTCCCCCCCTCGGGAGGACCTTGGAATGTGGGAAAGGGAAGCCTCACCCCACGTGCAAGCCTGGAGGCCTTCCCGCTTCTGGCAGCCCCTCCTGGCCCCCGAGGACCAGGTAGCTGCATGTGGTCCTCTCCCCAGCCCGTGGTGGGGCCGAGCCACCTATCTCAGGCCTCCAGGAGCAGAGAGGCTCAGAACCTGGAACTCAGAACTCCGCCTCAGGAGGCTGCAGGACAGCAAGACCGTCTCATCTCTCAGGACCCAGCCGGGCCTGAGGGCTAAACTGACACTAACTGGAGACAAGTGAAGGCCCCAGAGAAGCCGCGAGTCATTCACATACTGAATTGGACAAAGAGCAGTACATTGTGAAGAAACAGCTAAATTATTATGCAGGGAGGCTTAAAAGATGATGTTATTATTATTATTATTGGCATCTCACTCTGTCACCCAGGCTGGAGTGCAGTGGAACGATCATGGCTTACTTCAGTCTCAACCTCCTGGGCTCAGGCGGTCCTTCCACCTCAGCCTCCCGAGTAGCTGGGACTACAGATGCACACCACCATGCCTGGCTAATTTTTTTCATGTTTTTTGGTAGCAGCAAGGTCTTGCTATGTTGCCTGGGCTGGTCTCAAACTCCTGGCCTCAAGCTATCCTCCTGCCTTGGCCTCCCAGAGTGCTGGGATTACAGGTGTGAGTTACCACACCCAGCCAAAAGATGTTATTCTGACAAGATTTGTCCAGAATACTCTGGTCTCTACTTCTCATCCTTAAGGATAAGGTTGTTGTATCTTCCACATGGGAATTGCATCTTCTGCTTTTAGAAAATAGCACAGGTTGGGTACAGTGGCTCAAGCCTGTAAGCCCAGCAGGTTGGGAGGCCAAGACGGGAGGATCATTTGAGCCCAGGAGTTCAAGACTGGCCTAGGCAACATAATAAGACCCTATCGTTACAAAAAGTTAAAAAACCAAGGCCGGGCACAGTGGCTCAAGCCTGTAATCCCAGCACTTTGGGAGGCTAAGGCAAGAGAATTATTCGAGTCCAGGGGTTCGAGACCAGCCTGGGCAACTTGGTAAGACTTCGTCTCTACAATACATTAAAAAATTAGTGCGCCAAGCATGGTGACACGTGGCTGTAGTTCCAACTACTTGGAAGGCTGAGGTGGAAGGAACGCCTGAGACAGGTCGAGGCTGCTGTGGCCATGAGCATGCCACTGCCCTCCAACCTGGGTGACAGAGTGAGACTCCAACTCAAAAATAAATAAATAAATAAAACCAGCCAGTGTTATGGCGTGCTCCTGTAGTCATAGCTACTTGGGAGGCTCAGGCAAGGGGATCACTTGAGTGCAGGAGGATGAGGCTGCAGTGAATCAGGCTTGCACAACTGCACTCCAGTCTGAGCAACAGAGTGAGACAGTGTGTCAAAAAAGAAAAGCAAAAAGCATAAAGGTCAGAGTAATGTTCTTGCATTTGTTTTTCACGTGTCTTTTTTTTTTTTTTTTGAGTCAGAGTCAGTGTTTTGCCCAGCCTGCTGGAGTGCAGTGGCACGCTCACAGCCACCACAACCTTGACCTGCTGGGCTCAGATGATCCTTCCGCCTCAGCCTTCCAAGTAGCCGGAACTACAGGTATGCACCACCATGCCCGGTTATTATTTTTATTTATTGTAAAGGCAAGGTCTCTCCATGTTGCCCGGGCTGGTCTCGAACCCGTGGGCTCAGGCAATTCTCTTGCCTCTACCTCCCAAAGTGCTGGGATTACAGGCATGAGCCACCACACCCAGCATGTTTCCCGTGTGCCTTTAACTTAAGTAGTCAATGTGTCAGAACGATGTGTCTGGGTGGCACAGTTTTTTTGTTTTGCTTTGGTTTTTTTGGTGTGTGTGTGTGTGTTTTTTTTTTTTAAATGGGAGTCTCACTCTGTCGCCCAGGTTGGAGAGCAGTGGCATGCTCATCTCTGCAGCCTTGACCCGCTAGGCTCAGGCAATCATCCTGCCTCAGCCTTCCAAGTAACTGGAACCACAAGCGCGGACCACCAAGCCCAATTTATTTTTTGATTTATTGTAGAGACGAGGTCTTGCCAAGTTGCCGAGGCTGATTTCCAACCCCTGGACTCAGGCAGTCCTCTTGCCTCCACCTCTCAAAGTGCTGAGATGGCAGGTGTGAGTCCCTGTGCCCGGCGGGTGGCACATTTTTAACTCCTTCAGGGAGCAGGGGCCATCGTTGTCATCATGGTGAACATTTATGATGTGCTGACACATGCCGGGCCCATACCAAGCCCTTTCCATGTGACTTTTTTTTTTTTTTTTTGCGTTGAAGTCTCACTCTGTCGCCCAGGCTGGAGTGCAGTGGCCGCTCCCGGCCACCGCAGCCTTGACCTGCTGGGCTCCAGCGAGCCTTCCGCCTCAGCCTTCCGAGTAGCCAGAATTACAGGCATGCGCTACCACGCCCAGCTGAATTTTTGATTTATTGTAGAGATGAGGTCTCGCTGCCCAGGCGGGTCTCGAACCCGCGGGCTCAGGCAATCCACTCACCTCAGCCTCCCAAAGGTGCGGGATTACAGGCTGAGCCACTGAGCCCGGCTCTCATTTGACATTTAATTCTCTCAACCACCTCCTGAGGTGGCATTATCTCCATTTCACAGATGAGAAAACTGAGACTCAGAACTATGATCAAGCTTGCTCAGGATCACTGACTCTCACCGACCCATCAGAAATGTCTCCTCCCTCCTTTCCTTCTCTTTCTTTCTTCTCCTTTTTTTTTTTTTTTTTGTTAGAGACAGGGATCTCACTATGTTGCCCAAGCTGGTCTTGAACTTCTGGGCTCAGGTGATCCTGCCATCTTAGTTTCCCGAGATGCTGGGACCATAGATGTGTGCCCGCTGCACCTGGCCTCTGGTTATATGCCGTCACCACACTGCAGCCTTTCTTCAAAGGAAAGGGCTCCGAGAGCCCATTTTCAACATTCACACTTGATAGGGCATTTTATGGGGAGGGCGGGGGAAGCCAGATAGTCATTGTTAGACTAGACACAGAAAGAAAAGAATGTCTGGTTAAAGGTCAACCAGACTGTTGTCTGAAAGTCTGCTGGGGGTGGGGCCTGGGGGTGACTTGTTTCCCAGAACTAGTCCGAAATCCCATCATAGTTCATTAGAAAACAGCTTAGGACCAGGCATGGTGGCTCACACCTGTCATCCCAGCATTTTGGGAGGCAGAGGCAAGAGGATTGCCTAAGCCCAGGGGTTCAAGACCAGCCTGGGCAACTTGGTCTGACCTTGTTTCTGCAATAAATAAAAAAACTAGCCGGGTGTGTTGGTGCACGCCTGTGGTTCTAGCTACTTGGAAGTCTGAGGCAGAAGGTTGCCTGAGCCCAGCAGGTCGAGGCTACAGTGGCCGTGAGCATGTCACTGCACTCCAGCCTGGGAGACAGAGTGAGACTCTGACTCAAAAAAATATATATTAAAAGAAAGAAAGAAAGAAAACAGCTTAGACGTTTTCTCGGGAGCACTGAAGTCGACATTGTGGTGGGCTGCGATCATGTCACAGCACTCCAGCCTGGCCAACAGAGTGAGACTCAAAAATAATAATAAAATAAAATAAAACAAAATGAGATAGCAATCACGTCTCACCTATACCCCACCTTCCGCTAAGTTATCTGTTTTCTTTTCTTTTCTTTTGAGTCAGGGCCTCACTCTATCACCCAGGTGGGAATGCAGTGGCATGCTCACAGCTTACCGCAGCCTCGATCTCCTGGACAAGGCAATCCTTCTACCTGTCTCCCAAGTAGCTGGGACTATAGGCGTGCGCCACCATACCCAGCTAATGTTTTTATTTTATTGTAGAGACAAGGTCTCACCAAGTTACTCAGGCTGGTTTCAAACCCCTGGGCTCGGACAATCCTCCAGCCAAGGTGCTAGGATGACAGGCATGAGCCACAGTACCTGTCCTAAGTCATTATTTTGAAGCCTCCTGCTATGTGGACTCCACACCGAGAGTGTCACTGCCAAGTAGCTAGAAATTAATCTACCAGTGTCATATACTGGACACCGTAACTCACGCCCTGTAATTCAACACTGTGTAGTCAATTACTAATCAATGTTGCTCCCACAAACCAACGAGAATTCCTGAAAAACAACTTTTGAGATTGCCCCTCTCCTGATTTGTCTTTTTTTCTTTAAAAATATGAGATTCTCCTTTGTTTTGGGGGTATTTCCTGGTGTTTCCCGGGTGCTGTCCTCAACCTTGGCCCAAATAAACTCTCGATTTTAATCTTGCCTCAATTTCCTTCTTTTGTTCAACAAAGGTAAGCACAGAAATTGAGAGGATGACATATGTAAAAAGCTTTATAACAATTGGACAATGTCTATTGAATCTAATAATAAAAATGGGATTTTCACTGTAATATTCTTTGGATTGTTTGTTTTCCCTATTAACTTTTTAGGGTTTTCTTCTTCTTTTTCTTGAAATTTATTGTGTGTGTGTTTTTTTTTTTTGAGTTGGGATCTCACTCTGTCACCTAGGCTGGAGTGCAGTGGCATGACCACAGCTCATTGCAGCCTCAATCTCTTGGACTCAAGTGATCCTCCCACCTCAGCCTCCCAAGTAGCTGGGGTCACAGGTGAGTGCCACCATCCCCAGCTAATTTGTTTTTTTTTTTTTTTTTTTTTGTAGAGCTGAGATCTCGCTATGTTGCCTAGGCTGGTCTCGAACCCCTGGGCTCAAACAATCCTCCCATCTCAGCCTCCCATAGTGCTGGGATTACAGGCGTGAGCCACTGCTCCCACCTTCCTTGTGCTTTTTAACTGATCTGCAATGATTGGGAACTTTTTTGAAAAATAAGATCCTCCCCAGCGCTGTAATCAGATGACCCCAGACTTCCTCGGCTGGTGAGCACTTCCATTTCTAAGAAGATACCCTGGCAGAAAAAGGAGCCCTGGGACCCCCTACACCAACCTCTAACCAGTCAGAGCTGGCAGCAGCCCCACCCAAGGCGCCGAGCCTTTTTCTGGAGGGTGGGAAGTTCGAGGTGTCCATCCAGGGTCCCTCCTCAGAAGCTTCTGGAGCTACCGCAGACTGGAGGCTCAGGGGGCCCATGCTGTGCCCCCCTGCCCCGCCCCAGACTTCAGACGGAACCAGGGGGTGTCAGAGATGTTAACGTCATCCAAGGCTTTGTGTTGTGGCAGGATGGGGGTTTTCTACCCTCCTCAGCCCCTCTCACCGTCCTCCCCAAAGCCCCCTCCCAGCCCTTCCTGGGAGGAAGTCTGGTGACATGGGGGTGAGTATCTGGCCGAGCTACAGGTGCAACAGCTCTGTGCTGGCTCTGTCGGGAGGAACAGAGGAAGGAAAGGGTGCTTGTTCCGGAGCTGTTCTGCTCTGAGTAATCTGAGGGGCTTGAGTCTCCTCCAGAGACAGAGGAGTCTGATGGGGCTGCTTCAGCATGGACCCCATCTGCAGGAAGGGAAGAGAGGGAGGAGAAGAAGACAGAGCAGAAAAAGCCAGAGAGAGAAGAGCCAGCCGGACGGTCATCACGCTCTGGAAGGGACCACAGGTGACTTGACAGGAAGTTAAAGAACTCTCTGGACTTCACCTCTGGCTACTAAGGTTATTCTTTCTGGGGCCAGGCACAGTGGCTCACACCTGTAATCCCAGCACTCTGGGAGGCTGAGGCAGGAGGATTGCTTGAGCCCAAGAGTTTGAGACCGGCCTGGGCAACATAGTGAGACCTCATCTCTACAAAACAATTTAAAAAGTAGCCAGGCGTGGTGGCGCACACCTGTAGTCCCAGCTATTCAGGAGGTTGAGGCAGGAGGATCGTCTAAGCCCAGGAGATTGAGGCTGTGGTGAGCTGTGATCGTGCCACTGCACTCCAGCCTGGGCTACAGAGTGAAACCCTGACTCAAAAAAAAGAAAGAAAGATTTTTCTTTCTGGGATGGGGTGTCCCCCCCCCAGTTTATGTAGCCAAGGAAGCAGAGTGTAGACCCACATAAGAGGAACCACTGCTGAAACTGGAGTGTCAGGAGCCACAGCTGGTGATGCCTGGGTGAATCATGACTCTGCCACATCCTAGTATCTGACCTTGGGTAAGTTTCCTCACCTGTGAAATGAGGGTGACCATAGCACCTTTATCTCGGGTGCTTACAAGAAGTAAATAAAGTCACATATGCAGAGCACATGGTGCTGAATATATCTACAGTTATTACTGTGGCTCTGAGTAAGGCTGTATATGTTATATATTTATACATATTTATAGGCAGCTATGTGTATGAGTTTGTGTCTATATATTCCCATGCACAAACAGCACACAAGCACACACTTTTCACTGTGAAGTTCAACAGAAGCCTATAAATGCAGTCAACAAGCATGGGGTTACGAGTTCCTTGGAAGAATTTGGGCTAGTGACCACACTGTCTTCCATATACCAGCGTTCGAGTAACCGTATTCATTAACAGGCTGACATTGAAAGCTGTTCATGATATCATAGTGGAAAAAGCAGATTGCAAATCAGATTGCACCATACGATCCTATTTTTGTAAAAATACACACATATGTGAACAAGAAGGGAAGGACAGAGACAGAAATGATGGAATGGTGGTTGTGGGAGTGATTTTTATCACGGGCTTTCTGTTTCTCTGCTTTTTCTAATCTTTGGGGCAATAAACATGCAATATTTGTATGATGTTTTGGAACAGATATAGAAAAACATCTATAGACTCTCTTTCCTGGCCGGGCACGGTGGCTCATGCATGTAATCCCAGCACTTTGGGAGGCGGAGGCAAGAGGATGGCCTAAGCTCAGGGACTTGAGACCAGCCTGAGCAACGCACAGTGAGATCTCGTCTCTACAACAAATCAAAAAATTAACCGGGCATGGTGGCGCATGCCTGTAGTTCTAGTTACTTGGAAGCCTAAGGTGGAAGGATCGCCTGAACCCAGCAGGTCAAAGCTGAGGTGGCCATGAGCATGCCACTGCACTCCAGCCTGGGCAACAGAGTGAGACTCCAAAAGAACAAAAAAAGAATCTCTTTCCTTTATGAGTGCTTTAACCTGTGCCGACCAGGCTGGGTTGCAAATTTTTCCTTCTGTCATTGGGGCAGAGGGGCAGGGGAGCATCCCTAGAGGGTCCTAGAACACGTGAAGCCCCAGCCAGAGTTGTTCAGGATTCCTGGCTCCGGCCATTGAGCTTGTCATTAACCAGCAAGGCAGTGCTGCTGGCTGGCTGTCGTGTCCCGTGTCTTCCAGCTTCTCTCCTCTTGCTGGTTTCATGCCCTGGCCTTGGCCTTTGACATTTTCATTCTTTTCTTCTCCATCACTGCCAATACCCCCAATTTTATAAGCAAAAGGTGAACCTTTAACTCCCATCACTGAAAACTGAAACAAACAGGCAGAGTCTAAAGCTCCAGGGTAGAGGCCGGAAGGGCTGAGGCCCTGCAGGAGGAGGCAGGAGTGCTCCAAGCCCAGCCACAAGGCGTGTCTTTGGCCAAAGCCATCTGCGTGTCCTTGGGCAAATGGGAGAGCCAGTTCCTGCATCCATAGAGTGACAGGCTGGGCTAAATCCTCTTTGAGGTCCCTTCTGACTTAAAAAACAGGAGCCTAATAAAAAATAGAGAAGCAAGCCGGGCATGGTGGTTCATGCCTGTCATCCTAGCGCTTTGGGAGGCGGAGGCGAGAGGATTGCCTGAGCTCAGAGGTTTGAGACCAGCCTGAGCAGCTTGGTGAGACCTCATCTCTACCATAAATGAAAATTAGCCAGGTATGGTGGCGTGTGCCTGTAGTTCTAGCTACTTGGAAGGCTGAGGCAGAAGGATTGCCTGAGTACAGCAGGTCGAGGCTGCAGTGACCGTGAGCATGCCACTGTACTCCAGCCTGGGCGGTAGAGTGAAACCTGGACGGAAAAAAAGGGGGGGAACTCAGTACCCAGAGAACTAAGTACAGATCCTGATTCAGCCAAGCATGAATTATGCACACACAGAGGAGTCCCTGAGCCACCCTGAACCCAAGCCTCCTCGCTGGCAAAATGAGCCAAATAAAAATAACCCACTGCCTTGTTGTGATATCACAGGAGACAGGAAACACAAAGCACATTATAACCTATACAGCGCCAACTGAATGAGTACTGGCTGCCATTACAAGGAAATGCACTTTGGAAAACGTTAAAGCACTAAGAGAATTAATATATGGAGATGGCAGTCATGAAGACTGATTCACTTAAGAAATATGGCTCAGACCAGGAGCCGTGGTTCACGCCTATAATCCCAGCACTTTGGGAAGCCAAAGTTTGAGACCAGATTGGGCAATATAGTAAGATCTCATCTCTACAAAAAAATAAAAAAGATGGTCCAGCCTGGTGGCAGGTGTCTGTAGTCTCAGCTACTCGGGAGGCTGGGGAGAGAAGATTGCTTGAGTCCAGGAATTGGATGCTGTGGTGAACCATGATGGTGCCACTGCACTCCAGCCTGGGTGACAGAGTGAGACACGAACTCAAAAAAAAAAAAAAAAAAAAAAGAAAAAGAAATACAATTCAGCATCTGCTCTGGGCATGGCACCATTTCAGATGCTAGGTCAATCAAAGACAGGCGAAGAGAACCTGGCTGCAGAGGGGAGTGATGAGAAGAAAGAGAAAGGGCAGGAGGAGGAGATGTATTTGAGAAGCATGCATGTGTAGTGATCTATGTCGGGCTCTCTGAAAACTTTTTTTTTTTTTGGTCTCACTCTGTTGCTCTGGCTGGAGTGCAGTGGCACGCTCACGGCTACCACAGCCTTGACCCACTGGGCTCAGGCGATCCTACCGCCTTAGTCTTCCAAGTAGCTGGAACTACAGGTGCATGCCACCTCACCTGGCTAGTTTTTGAATTATTTATTGTAGAGATAAGGTCTCGCCAAGTTGCCCAGGCTGGTCTCAGACCCCTGGGCTCAGGCAATCCTCTCACCTTGGCCTCCCAACGTGCTGGGATGACAGGTGTGAGTCACAGCACCTGGACAACTGGAGTTTTCTTTTCTTTTTTTTTTTTTTTTGAGTCAGAGTCTCACTGTCAGCCAGGCTGGAGTGCAGTGGCATGCTCACGGCCACAGCAACCTCGACCTGCTGGGCTCAGCAGATCCTTCCAAGGAGCTGGAACTACATGCGTGTGCCACCACACCAACTAATTTTTTGATTTATTGTAGATACGAGATCTCACCACGAGGCCATCCTCTTGCCTCCGCCTCCCAAAGTACTGGGATAACAGGCATGAGCCAATGCGCCCAGCTCTGAAAACTTTCAAAAAATATCTTCAGTCCAAATCCTCAGAAAATCAGTCCTCAAGAGGACAGGTCTACTGTACACCCACTGCCCTTGGGTTAACTCTGAGGCCTCACTTGTAAGTTGCACCCTGTGTGTTTCAACCGGTATGAACATTCTACAGACAGACTGCGGCAAACAGCTGCGTCAGGCACCAGACTCTAGCAAGCTACCGCCTGGGTGTGCTCAGGCCTGGGCAGCTATGAGCATGTTGGGATTCTCAGAACCACCCGCCAGGCCCCGCTGCAGGCTTTCAACTCCACTTGGAGTCCACCCTAGCTAGGCTCTGGCTTCTAGTCACTTCCTTCCTTTCATTCAGAATCCGTTGGAGACCACTTGCAGGCATCAGCTCCCAGCACCACCCTGTTTCTGAGAGTCCTGTCGGTCTTCTGTTCCAATCATATTTGCTGAGTCATCCCCTGAAACAGCCCTAATTCACTCATTCCCAACAGCAGACATGGGTTGGTATCCCCAAGAAGCAGTCACTTCTGGGGAGTGGGGGCAGGATACCTGTGTGTGTTCCTCTCAGGGCAGCTGGGAGGTGGTGAATGTAAGCCCGCTTTCTTTTTCACAAGGCTTATTTGTGTTAAAACCAGGTCACCAAAGCGGGCTATCAATAGCGTCCCGCCTCTCCGCAATCAAGCCTTCTTTTCCCGCCAAACTGCTGAATATTCTTTCTCTGTTTTGAGTGGGGTCTCACTCTGTCCTCCAGCCTGGAGGGCAAAGGCGTGATCATGGCTACTGCAGCCTCAGCCCCGTGGGTTTAGGCAATCGTTCCACCTCAGCCTCCCGAGCAGCTGGGACCACAGGCACACGCCACCATGCCTGGTCAATCATTTGTTTGTTTGTTTGTTTACTGAGTTGGAGTCTCACTCTGTCACCCAGGCTGGAGTGCAGTGGCGTGCTGACGGGTCACCATAGCCTCTATCTGCAGGGCTCAGGTGATCCTTCTGCTTCAGTCTTCTAAGCAGCTAGAATCATAGGCGTGCGTTACCACTCCCAACTAATTTTTTGATTTATTGTAGAGACAAGTCTCGCCAAGTTGCCCAGGCTGATCTCAAGCCCACAGACTCAGGCAATCCTCTCACCTCAGCCTCCCAAAATGCTGGGATGACAGGCTTGAGCTACCACTCCCAGCCACTTTTTTTTATTTTTGTAGAAATGAGTTCTCACTATGTTGCCCAGGCTGGTCTCCAACTCCTGGGCTCAAGCCATCTTCCCACCTCGGCCTCTCAAAGTGCTGGGATTGCAGGCATGAGCCACCGGGCCTGGCCTCCTCTCTAAAATCCTAATTTATTTTCTTCCTAGCACTGCTCATCCAGCCACATTGACCTTACTACTTCTTTCTGTAATTATTGTCCACACCCCAATCCATAACTAGAGCCTAAATTCCACAAAAGCAGAAACTTGGGCTATTGCACAGTTTGGCCGGAGAAGGCCACGACGCAGTGGGAGGGATGATTGTGAAACAATGTGGCAAGTCCAACAAGGGAGAAAATGCGGGGGTCATTATCTCACTTTCCTGGAATCAACCGCTCAGAGAAAGC
This sequence comes from Cephalopachus bancanus, assembly GCA_027257055.1. Lineage (NCBI taxonomy): Eukaryota > Metazoa > Chordata > Mammalia > Primates > Tarsiidae > Cephalopachus > Cephalopachus bancanus. The sequence goes on along the minus strand of JAPVLO010000301.1, from coordinate 211,128 downwards.
TAAAGAGCTTAGTACACACTGAGCGGATGAGGAGGTGAATGGAGACCAATTTTCACACACAATGAGGAATGGAGGCCAGGCGCAGTGGCTCACGCCTGTCATGCCAGCACTTTGGAAGGCCGAAGCAGAACTGCTTGAGCCCAGGAGTTTAAGACCAGCACGGGCAATGTGGTGAAATCCCGTCTCTACAAAAATCAAAATATGAGCCAGGTGAGACAGGTGTGGTGGCGTGTGCCTGTGGTCCCAGCTACTTGGGAGGCTGAGGTAAAAGGATTGCTGGAACCCAGGAGGTTGATGTTGTGGTGAGCCATGTTGGTGCCACTGCAACAGTGAGACTCAACTAAAAGAAGAAGAAGAAGAAGAAGAAGAAGAAGAAGAAGAAGAAGAAGAAGAAGAGAAGAAGAGGAAGAGGAAGAGGAAGAGGAAGAGGAAGAGGAAGAGGAAGAAGAAGAAGAAGAAGAAGAAGAAGAAGAAGAAGAAGAAGAAAAGGGAAACTGAGTCTGAAAGACACACACCCAGATTTTCTGACTCCAAAATATGCCATTGTCTGGCCTCTCCCTCTTCACGGTTTTCTAACTACCGTTAAGTTCCAGGTCAGGATATATTTTGAGACCTACCTAACAGAGAATGTAAACTTTGGGTTTAATCAGGTGCTCTTTATGAGCTTATATCACAAATAATTTTCATGGTTTGCTTTATCTTTTCTTGTGAAAACTGCTTGGGATCCTGGGCACAGATGGTGTTTATATTTCTTTGCTTTATTGGGCGAGATACGGTTTTAGGAAAAATAAGTCCTTCCACTGAGCTGTGCTGACCTCACTCAACCTGTAAGGAGGGCCCCTGAGCATCGGGGTTAGCACACACAGATGGCCTGTCCCCTGTGCCACAGCATAACGCTACAGACGGGCCAAACTGGAGTGTTTCCTTCATGTCTCATGCCGAGTCAAGTGTCCCTCCAGGGTACCACATCCTTGAAAGGGAAGAGCCGGGCTCTCCTCTCCCTCCCTCCCAGGTCAGGCCCTCGTTCAAAGGAAATACGTGAACCTGAGAGGTGGAAAAGGGTGCTAAGAAAAAGAGAGTATTTCCCAAGGTTTTTAAAGCGTCAAATCATGAGGCTTTTCACCTCTGAAATTTACACGCAATCAGTCTATGAAATGACACTTAAAAACCAAGGGTTGGAGTAAGGACCTTTGGCAGTGACGGTGCTGTGTGACCTAGCCAGGTCCTGTTCTCACTGCCAGAAAGGAAAATGAAAAGGGGAAGATGAAGATCAGACTTGGAATCTTTTACTGAAAGACAGGGTTTAACACACAGGCCGCTTGACGGATGGGGGTGGGGCCTGCAGGCCACAGGAGGTCGGATGTGGCCAAGCCATCAGGCAAGCAGCTCTCGAAGGAAGTGGGCCAAGTGGTTTGGAGCAGAGCTAGGGCTTGAACTTATCACATTAGCATGCTGAGCCTCAGTTTCCTCGTGGAAGATGGGACTTATAACGTGAGCCACTCACACCCATGTGGTGACATAACGCGTAGTCAAGGGCTTAATACACTGCTTGGCACATCCAAAGCACAGAAAAAAAATTATTAGTAGTATTATCCAGTCAAGGTCTCACTCTGCCACCGGGCTGGAGTGCAGTGGCATGATCACAGTTCACTGCAGCCTCAACCTCCTGGGCTCAGGCAATCCTTCTGCCTCAGCCTCCTGAATAGCTAGGACTACAGGTATGTACCACCACACCCAGCTAATCACTTTCTTGTTTGGTTTTTTGTAGAGACGAGGTCTCTCTATGTTGCCTGGGCTGGTTAACACACGTTTACCATTAGGATGCCTTCAGCTTTCTTGTCTCTCAGTCTAATGTCATCATACCCTGAAGTCAGTTTATTTTTTATTGTTTTGAGTCAAATGCTCACAGCCACCGCAGCCTCAACTTGCTAGGTTCAGGTGATCCTTCCACCTCGGCCTTCCGAGTAGCTGGAACCACAGGTGTGCAACTCCATGCCTGGCTAATTTTTGGATTTGTTGTAGAGATGAGTTTTCACCAAGTTTCCCAGGCTAGTCTCAAAACCCTGAGCTCAGGCAATCCTCTCAACTCCACCTCCCAAAGTGCTGGGATTATAAGCATGAGCCACTGCACCCAGCCCTTAAAACTGAACAGCATTGCTGTGAATGGGATGCTTGTATGTTCCCCAAATCTTGAAATGTTGGAGCCTAATCCCCAAATGTGATGGCATTTGGAGATGGGACCTTTGGGAGGTGTGAGGTCATGAGAGTGGAATCTTCATAAATGGGATTAGTGCCTCATAAGAAGAAACACAAAAAGGGTGATGAACCTCTCTCTCTCTCTGCTATGCAATAATAGCAATAATACCATAAACCTGGCAGTGGCTCTTGTCAGCCCAACTGTGCTGGCCTGATCTTGGACTTCCCGGCCTGCAGACCTGTGAGAGATACATTTCCATGGTCAGAGCCACTCAGTCTAAGCAGCCCAGGCTGACTGAGACAAGGTGATACTCTTTTACTCGACTACTCAAATCAACTCTTCATCGATAAGAGTATATTGAACGTTGCTGCTTGAAATAGCTAAGGATTGACACACAGTAATCTCACAAGAAAGTACCGCAAGTTTTTTTGTTTTGTTTTTTTGAGTTGGATACTCACCCTGTTGCCCAGGCTGGAGTGCAGTGGCACACTCACGGCCACTGCAGCCTCAACCTGCTGGACTCAGGTGATCCTTTCACCTGAGCCTTCAAAGTAATTGGAAACACAGGCACATGCTACCACACCCGGCTAATTTTTTAATTTAGTGTAGAGACTAGGTCTCACCAAGTTGTCCGGGCTGGTCTTGAAGCCATGGGCTCAGGTAGTCCTCTCACCTTGGCCTCCCAAAGTGCTGGGATTTCAGGTGTGAACCACCGCACCCAGCCTATTCAACACAACTTTATTCAGCTTCACAATCTTCCCTGTGCTGGGCCCTTGGGACATTGAGGTGACCAGGAGGCAGCGCTACTTTCAAGAACACATCATCCAGCAGGGGAGACAGACTCTGGCCAGCTCAGTATCTGCCAGGTCCTACCCCTGAGGAGGGTTCACACATAAACTCCTCATCTCAGGTGGGAAGGTTCCAGGGGGAGCATGAAGCTTGGCTTCTGCCACCAGGCAGAAGTCTCCTCCATGCGTCCTTGCCTGGGTGACGGCACAGCCATTGGACCGTGCCCTCCTGGCCTTCCCGTCCTCCTCCACTTCCACCAATGAACCATCTCCTCTTCCCTCACTTAGAATTGGGCACCTAAGCCGAACTCAGTGGCTCAGCCTGTAATCCCGCGCCTTTGGGAGGCTGAGGTGAGTGGATTGCCTGAGCCCGCAGGTTCAAGACCCGCCTGGGCAGCGAGACCTCATCTCTACAATAAATAAAAAAAAAATCAGCTGGGTGTGGTAGCGCATGCCTGTAATTCCGGCTACTCGGAAGGCTGAGGCGGAAGGATCCCCGGAGCCCAGTGGGTCGAGGCTGTGGTGGCCGGAAGCGGCCACTGCACTCCAGTCTGGGCGACAGAGTGAGACTCCAACTCAAAAAAAAAAAAAAAAAGAATTGGACACCTGGGCCCTTCCCACTTTTGGAAACCCACTCCCATCTCTCTTCAACAAGAAGGAAAGAAGAGTTTGAGGGACTGCCAGTTTTAGTGAATAGAAATTCGTTCCTACTAATGTCAGATATCCCTCCCTCCCCTCAAAGACTGCCTTGGAAGTCCAATGCCAAGGGCTGGAGACGGGGCCCTCGAGTCATGGGACACAGGTGCCACAGAGGCAAGGACAAGCCACGGACTGCAAGGCAGAGATCTGGGTAAGGGCAGCTGTGTTAACCCCAGGGCATCGGGGCAACCCTCCCACCACAGACCAAGACCCAGGGTCCAGGTCTTTTACAGGTGTGGATGACAGGAGAGAGGACAAGGAGGAAACAGTGTGGGTGTGAGCACATTTGGGTTTTTTGTTTTTGTTTTTTGAGATAGAATCTCACTCTGTCTCCCAGGTTGGAGTGCAGTAGCACGATCATGGCTCACCGTATCCTCGACCTCATGGTGATCCTTCTGCCTCAGCCTCCTGATGGAACTACAGATGTGTGCCACCATACCTGGTTCAGTTTTTTAATTTTTGTAGAGACGAGGTCTGGCTACATTGCCCAGGCTGGTCTCGAACTCCTGGGTCCAAGGGATCCTCCCACCTTAGCCTCCCAAATTGCTGGGATTACAAGTGTGAGCCTTCATACCTGGCCTTGGTTTGGACACTGATTATAGCTATAAAAATTGACCACACAAGAAAACAGAGACCAGGTTTGGTTCTGTCAACATAAGTCTGATCACAGTCATTTATGCCAACATCCTTACTTTTTGTGGTGAGCAGCCATGTCACCCCGTAACAATGATGTACTTTCAGAAACATGGCTCAGAGTGTTTCTATGTTTTATTTGATTAGGGCAGGGAAGGGTAACTCTGGGTGCCAGTCTTTGCCATGTCTACCTCAAGTTGCATAGTCTTTTTTCTCAAATTTAACAGATGGGCAACATCATTGTTTTTAAGTTATTAGAATAGGGTTTGAGGGATGTGTGTGTGTGATAGAGAGAGACAGAGAGAGAGAGAGAAAGACAGAGACAGACAGAGAAATAGAGAAAGACAGAGAGAGACAGAGACAGAGAGATAGAAAGAGACAGAGAGAGACAGAGAGAGATTGTGTATGTGCGTCCCTATTTATTTACTTTTTCCTCTGATAACTTTTGTTATCAGAGCAATTGCTATTCCCTGTGTTTGGAATGTGGTTTTGTTTTTCACTCGAGGGCTTCATATTCATGAAATTGTGAGGCTTGTAAATTTCACCCTCTGCCCTCCCAACACATAAACACACATGTAGACACCCACCCAGCTATGCCAATGACACCCTACAATGACTGAATTATGTGGCCGGGCCAGCTCCATTTAGAGCTCACATGAGAGCAGTTAGGTCACGTGGATGTCACGCGGTGCTCTGAGCTGCTGTCTCAAGAGCCTGCAGCCGCATGGGAACCCCATGTCAGAAGCAGCAGTTCCTGGCAGTAAGGGGACTCCTGGCTCTGCGCCAAGCCCTGCTGTTGTCCCTTGGGGCAGTCCTACGTGCTGCCTGGAAGGGCTTGCCTCGGTCTGTCTTGGTGAATGAAAGAGGGATGCTTAGTGCACTGCTGGTGCTACCCGAGGGAGAGGGGTTATCATCAACAAACGCCTTTTTGTAATTACAGAGAGATGTAGTGATACTGGAATTACCAGGTAGCATTGGACTAGCTCAAGAAATTGTGGTCTGAATACAACCCTGAATAACAGGCAGCGAGAGAATGAACTGCAGGGATCAGTTTATGTCCATTTTATCATCGGAACACCTCGGTAAGGTCCAGCCGGCGGGTGGGTTCCACAAAATGTCTACTTCAGGCGAAAAGAGTAACACGACACACATATGACAGAGCACTGCAAGGTCACTTCACCCACAGAGCAAGTGAGGTTTCTGGTATGTAGGAAAAGATTTTCCAAGTGGAAAACTCATTATATACAAAAGCAATACATGTTGTTATTTAAATAAAATGTGTCCTTAAATATGGAAGTCTCTGGAAAACCCACTTTACTGTCCAAAATTATGGAGACCATTTTAGTTTTTAACTGAAGATGAAATATTTGCTGCAGCTTCCCAAGGAATTCTCTGTTCCTTCTTTCTTTCTGCCTTTCTTTCTTTCTCCCTTTCTTTCTTTTACATGGGGTCTTGCTCTGTGGCTGGAGTGCATTAGCACAATCATAGCTCACGGCAGCCTCGAACTCCAGGGATCAGGTGCCTCAGCCTACCAAGTAGCTAGCGCTACAGGCACATGCTACCACGCCTGGCTAATTCTTTTATTTTCTGTAGAGACAGGGTCTCACTGTGTTGCCCAGGCTGGTCTTGAGCTCCTCATCTCAAGAGATCCTCCTTCCTTAGCCTTCCAAAATGCTGGTGTGAGCCACCACACCAAGAGATTTTCTAATTGGACCGGGCAAGGGGTTGGTTTGTAGAGTGTAGTTAGTGAAGATAACCAGTTGCCAAGCCTTGTTAAAAACCTGTATCCAAAAGAAACCTGAGATCTACCCAGAAAGAGCACCCGCCCTTCCTGGCGGGATCGCTCTCCCTCTGCCCGTCCGTCTTTGGGGTGAGTCCATAGCATCAAGCAAAGTCTCTCAAGGTTCAGAAGATCTTGCACTCGTTGATAGAGAAGAGTCTCCTTCTGTTCCGCCTCCGGGCCTGGTTGACGGCCGTGCGGACGGCACACTCGAACACCTGCTGCACGCCCCGATTGCTGAGGGCTGAGCACTCCAGGTAGCCCTTGGCTCTCACGTCCTGGGCCAGCCTCTTGCCTTCGACGGCGTTGATGCAGGAGGCCCTGTGGGGCCCCACCTCCCGCTGGTCGGTCTGGGTGGCCACCACCAGCACGGGGGTGCAGGGCAGGTTACTCCTGACCTCTCCGATCCACTTGTTCTTCAGGTTCAGGAAGGAGCTGTGGTTGGCCACCGAGTAGCACAGGAGCACCACATCGGCCTGCTGGTAGGACAGTGGGCGGATGCTGCGGAAGGCGTCGTTGCCCGCGGTGTCCCAGAGGCCCAGGCTGATCTGGATGCCATCCATGAAGACGTCCACGCCCGTGTTCTCATACACCGTGGGCTTGTAGGCCTCCGGGAAGGTCTCGGAGGTGAAGCGCACCAGCAGGGAGGTCTTGCCCACGGCCGAGTCGCCCACCAGCACGCACTTGATGGAGCTCAGCATCTTCCCAGCCCAGCGTCCTCTGCGCACGACCAGAGTCCCTAGGAAAGGCGCCTTCAGTGGGCCTCAGAAGCCAGCGCCATTCAGCGAGGGCGGGAAAGCCAGTTGGGACTGTGTGCTCAGACTCCTGACAGCAACCTGCAGAATTTCACTTCTGCCTGTTCATTTGAAGGAAATGCACTGTCCACACTGAAAACCTCCAAGGCCGAGTCTTCAACTGAACAGAAAAAAAAGGGGGGAGAAATTAGCCTTTCTTTTTATCCTTATTTGATGCAGGGGTGCTTCCTCACTGGCAAGCTGACTAAATGTGGGGCCCACCCCAGGGCGGCTGCCTGACCCCACTTGGGCAACCCTGCTCGCCCCCTTGGCAGGGGAAGCTTAGATCTGTCCCCAACACACACAGCCATACACCTCCCATCCAAGAAACAGAGGCTGAGATGGGCACGCCTGTAATTACCCAGCACTTTGGGAGGCCAAGGCGGGAGGATCGCTTGAGCCCAGGAGATCAAGACCAGCCTGGGTAACATAGCAAGACCTCGTCTCTACAGAAAATTTTAAAGATGAGCCAAGCGTGGTGGCGCCTGCCTGTAGTCCCAGCTACTCAGGAGACTGAGGTGGAAGGATTGCCTGAGCCCAAGAGGTTGAGTCTGTGGTGAGCCGAGATCATGCCACTGCACTCCAGCCTGGGTGACAGAGTGAGATTCCGATGCAAAAAAAAAAAAGAAAAAGAAGCAGAAGCTGATTTATTTTGTCTCTAAAACCGCAAGCAACTGCTCCGATCGCAACATGAAAAAGACTCCAGGCAACCTGGTGTGGGAAGGAGACGTTTCCAGATGGCTTTCTTGGCTCCTGCTCCAAGAGGTGGGAAGGCAGCTGTGCACGCGCTCCGAGGCTCCTATTTCTAATGGTGTCCAGCCACTCTGGGAGCTGCAAGAAACAGAAACTCAATGAGAGACAAACTCTATCTGCATCGCCCTTCATCTGCGATTAATCATGCAGTCCTCGGTTTAGGTGGGGATTTGTGTTGTGGTTAGAGAAAAGAAATCACCAGAACTCTGGCTGGACAAGATGGCTCATACCTGTAACCCCAGCATTCTGGGAGGCCGAGGCAGGAGGATCACTTTAAGCCAGGAGTTCAAGACCAGCCTGAGCAACATAGTGGGACTCCTGTCTCTACAAAAAAAATTTTTTTTTTAATCCCTTGAGCCCAGGAATTTGAGGCTGCAGTGAGCTTTGACTGTGCCGGTGCACTCCAGCCTGAGTGACAGAGCAAGACCCTGTCTCTAAAAAATAAAAAATAATAATAAATTTTAAAAGAAATCATCAGAACTCTAAAAAAAATTTTTTTTGGGGGGGGAGTAAGAGTCTCACTCAGTTGCCCAGACTAGAGTGCAGTGGCACACTCACGGCCACCGCAGCCTCAACCTGCTGGACTCAGGCAATCCTTCTGCCTCAGACTCCCAAGTAGCTGGAACTACAGGTGTGTGCCACCATGCCCAGCTAATTTTTTAAAATTTATTATAGAGCTGTAGAGGCTAGTCTCAAACCTCTGGGCTCCGGCAATCCTCTCACCTCCACCTCCCAAATTTGCTGGGATGAAAGGCATGAGCCACCACGCCCAGCCAGAACTCTCAAAATTTGATGGGGTTTGAGATTTCCCCCCAAACGGGCCATGGACACAGTGGACGGGCCTTGGAGTTTGTCTGCACCTGAAAGCAGGGTCCACCACCCACCCAACAGCAGGGCTCTGAGCGTGATACTTCAACTCACACCTCAGCTCGCACCAGCAAGCCTGGGGTCCACTCAGGAAGCACTGTTCCAAGGTACTGGGAGCATTTAACAGGTGGGTGGCCGTCTGTGAGTTGGGAACTCTGCTAGGCCCCTTATCACCAAGTCAACTCGTTTGAAAGTCACCATATTTGGTGCCTGTCACAGAAACCGCGCTGCCTAATATGCCAGAACCTGACTTTCTTGAAAGGGCCGGACACATTCTCATTCCCCGCGGGTCAGAGAGTTCCAGACAGTGAGCTCAGCCTTGGAGACAGTTGTCACAAGGCTGGCCAGTACCTGCCAAGGAAAGGGCTTTCAGACCAGAATTATTATTATTATTATTATTCCTGCGATCTGAGCTTCAATCTGCTCACGCTGGTGATCTCCCTGACATGTGATGTGTAAAGCCAAATAAAGTGAATCTACAGCTCTGCTTCAGGGTGTATTTTTTTTTTTTAAATTGGAGTCTCACTCTGTCGCCCAGGCTGGAGTGCAGTGGCACAATCATGGTCACCCCAGCATCGACCTGCTGGGCTCAGGCAATCCTTCCACTTCAGCCTTCCAAGTAGCTGGAACCACAGGTGCGCACCACCACACCCAACTAACTTTTTGATTTTTTTTTTTGTAGAGATGAGGTCTCACTGTGTTTGCCCAGGCTGGTCTCAAACTCCAGGGCTCAAGCAATCCTCCTGCCTCGGCCTCCCAAATTGCTGGAGTCATAACCACGCCTGGCTAGAGTTTCATGTTTTTAAATAATAAGCAGGGTGACCACGCCCAAGTCATGTAACCTCTCCAAGTCTTGATTTCCTCATACAAATGAAAACAAGGGCCGGGCTCAGTGGCTCATGCCTAGAATCCCAGCACTTTGGGAGGCCAAGGTGAGAGGATTGCCTGAGCCCGCGGGTTCAAGACCAGCCTGGGCAACTTGGCCAAGACCTCACCTCTACAGTAAATCAAAAAATTAGCCGGTGTGGTGGCATGCTCCTGTAGTTCCAGCTACTTGGAAAGCTGAGGCGGAAGGATCGCCTGAGCCCAGCAGGTCGAGGCTGATGGCTGTGAGCATGCCACTGGACTCCAGCCTGAGTGACAGAGTGAGACTCTGACTTAAAAAAAAAAAAAAAGTCAAATATAGAATGTCCACAGCATAGGGGCTGGATGCTGAACATTTGGTGGAACTCTTTCTGAAGATGCACAGGGGGTTACTCTCATGCACAATGGTCCTGGATGCCATTTGTCACCAGACCTTTGAGGAAGGACTCCTAGGAGCTCTGTAGGCTTTCAGTCAGACTTTGGATCCTGAGTCCAAGAGATGACTTAAATATGTGCATTCATGACTTAGTGCAGAGTCAAGACCTCTCAAGACTTTTTTTTCTCTCTAAGAGACAGGGTCCTGCTATGTTGCCCAGGCTGGTCTCGAACTCCTGGGCACAAGCAATCCTCCCGCCTCGGCCTTCCAAAGTGCTGGAATTACAGGTGTGAGACACTGCACCTGACTCAAGGTATTTTTCAGTTTTACTTTGATTCCAATGAGGTGGAGCCAGGGTTAGGAAAGATGTGCATATGTCAGAGTTTCAGTTATTTAAATAAAATCTCTCTAATAAACTGATTGAGTTAAAGCCAAGTTTCCTGAGTTAATATCTGCAAAAGGAAGTCAGTGAGGCAAAATTGTGAAGAACGTGGCCTTTAAAAGCCAGGCAGTCCTGGAATTGAATCCAAGCTGTGCAGCCGATTCCCTGTGTGATGGCTTTGCAAGACTTTCTTAACCTCCCTAAGCCTCAGTTGCTTCCTCTGTCAAGTGGACGCAATAATTTCTGCATCATGGCATCATGGGGTTGTGGAGAGTATTAAGTGTGCTTAGATGTGTAAAATTCTTGGCAGAGTGCATCGTGCATCATGTAAACATACTATATGTGCATCATAAACACATAGTAAATACCCAATAAGGAGTCCCTAGTAATAACATTGGCAAATAATAATTACCAAATATAGGCTAGGTGGGAAGGTTCACGCTTGCAATCCCAGCACTTTGGGAGGTCGAGGTGGGAGGATTGCTTGAGCCTAGGAGTTTGAGTCTGGACAACATAGTGAGACCCCCACCCCTCTCTACAACAAAATTTTAAAACCAGCTGGGTGTGCTGGCACTCGTCTGTAGCCCAGCTACTTGGAGACTGAGGCAGAAGGATGAGCTGAGCTCAGGAGGTTGACGCTGGGGTGAGCTGTGATGCACTGCTAGTATGGGCAACAGCCTGAGACGCCCAACTGAAAATAAAATAAAATAAAATAAGATTATTACTGCAGGGTTTGGATTAGCTGGGCTTTGGTGGAGGTGGCTTACTTCAAAATGTTGATAGGATCCTCCACTGTCTTTTTTCAAAAATCTGAGCCCTGGCAGCCACAGCTGGGGTGGCCCATCAATGACAGAGAATCTGTCCAAGAGTCATCCTCTTCACAGAGCCTTGGACGAAAGCCCTGGCGGTAGCAGTTCATGCGTCCATTAAGGAATTGCTTCTGCCCTGTGAGTCTGACATGGAGGATAGGGAAGGTCACTAGGAAGTCTCCGTCCCAGCAGCCCCTCCAGCTGGCCCAGCCCTGCATCCCCTCACAGGCTGGCTAGCCTTTACAAACCAGGGCAGGCCTCGCCCAGCCATGGACCAGCGGGTGGGCTCATTGCTTTGCGTCTGTGGCTTTTTCTTGGGGGGCAAGGGAGCAACTCAAAAAATCTTAATCATAACAGAGAGGAAATGTGACCATTTCTAAGCCTCACCACTGCAAATTCATGCAGTTTTCATTCTCTAAGAAGCACACACTTGTTTATGTCCTCTCAACCATTTTCAGATTAAAAAACACTTTATTTCAACATCGTCTACCTCAGCCGTCCCCAGCCTTTTCGGCATCAGAAACCGGTTTCGTGGAAGACAATTTTTCCGCGGATGGGGGAGGGGAGGCGGGGATGGAGGGAGGGAGGTGAGTGGGCGGGTCCGGGGAGCGGGGCAGGCAGGTTCGCATGGGGGGCTCCTCCAGCATTCGGCTCCCATAAGTAGCGGCAGCCAGATGCCGCGCAGGCGCAGTTCACAGTAGAGTTCGCGCACGGATGAGAGCCTAATGTCGCGGCTGACCTAACAGCAGCGGAGCTGTGCTCACCGCTGCAGTTCACCTCCTGCTGTGCGGCCCCTGGTTCCTAACAGGCCACAGGTCTATGGCCCCTGGGGTTGGGAGACCCCTGGTTTACACTCTTGCCAGGTTTCAGCTAAAATAGCTTTCTGTGGTTTCAACAACTCATAATCACATTGCTATTCCTGTTAGCATCGTCTTTGAGATCCCAGTATTTCACCATAATTATGTACAGCTATGTGTGCTTGGGTATATGTGTAAGATTTGTACAGACACGTATAGAGAGGTCACTTGATTTTCTTGGGGGATATATTCACAAATGTGGCGTTACTGGGTCAATGTCATTTTGTGGCTTTTTTTTTCCTTTTTTTTTTCTTCTTTTTCTTTTTCTTTTCTTTTCTTTTCTTTCTTTCTTTCTTTTTTTTTTTTTTTGAGACAGATTTCCTATGTTGCCTAGGCTGGTCTTGAACTTCTGGACACAAACAATCCTCCTGCCTCGGCTTCCCTAAGCGCTGGGATTATGGATGTGAGCCATCTTGGCCAACCCTTTTGTGACTTTATTTTACATTCATTGAGCATCTTCCAGATACTGAACTAAGTACTTTGCATATATTATTTATTTGTTGTTTTATTCATTTAAAAAATATTTGCTTAGGGTGTCATATGTGGGAGCACTGTAATGGGTTCTGATGATGGAACAGTGAGCGAGATGCTGGCTTCATGGAGATTCCATCACAATTACAGAGCCTTCAGAAGGCTGATGGTCCTGCCCACAGTCACACAGTGAGGAACAGCAGAGGCCAAGGTAGACCCCAACAGTCTAACTCCAAGGCACTGAAGCTCGGTGTGTTGCCCACACTCCCTAATTCCCACCAGCCATCTCCAAAGCATCTAGAATAAAACTGTATTTCTATGCAATCCCAGCTACAAGATACGTTTCCTAGCTGTCTTGTCCAACCAGGTCCCTACTCCTATTCTCTTTCTACAAATAAACCATTTCTTTATTCTTTTTTGTTTGTTTTGAGATGAGGTCTTGCTCTGTTGCCCAGGCAGGAGTATGGCGGCATGATCACAGCTCATTGCAGACTCCAATTCCCGGGCTCAAGCAATCCTCCTGCCTCAGCCTCCCAAATAGCTGGGACTACAGGCATGCCCCACCAAGCTCAGCTAATTTTTTTTCTTTTTTTTTTTTTTTTTTTGTCCCTCAGGTCTAGAGCCAGCTAGTCTTGAACTCCTAACCTCAATTGATCCTCCTGGGATTACAGGTATGAGCCACTGTACCCAGTTTGTTCTTGATTTTTTTTTTTAATTTTTAATTTTAAAGATGTGGAGTACAATTCAGGGTTAGGTATACAAATGTTCGTTATACAGGTACCTGTGTTGATGAGGTGTGACCCCTCTCCCCTGGCAGATTCCCTCAACTGCCAATCCCGCCTCCTGCCACCCCGGCAGTTTCCCACTACTGCCAATATTTTTTGAAGAGTCTGTTGTTTCTTAGGATGTTAGCTCCATAAGGTGTTTAGTTTGTGAAAATTTGTCAAGCTTTATACCCACGAGGTGTTCACTTTTCTGTAAGCAGATTAAACTTCAATAAAAAGTACTTTTTAAAATAAAGTTCGCGGGTTCGAGACCCGCCTGGGCAACTTGGCGAGACCTCATCTCTACAATAAATCAAAATGAGCCGGGCGCGGTAGCGCGCGCCTGTAGTTCCAGCTACTCGGAAGGCTGAGGCGGAAGGATCGCCGGAGCCCAGCAGGTCGAGCCTGCAGTGGCCGGCAGCGGCCACTGCACTCAAGTCTGGGTGACAGAGTGAAACTCCAATTCAAATAAAATAAAATAAAATAAAATAAAGTTACTGCCTTTACCGTGAGCATCTTCTCTAGTGGTATTTTATCTTAAGTCTTATCTTGCAACAGTTCATTTCACTAATTCTGAATCCTACTTCAATAATTTCCCCTAGTTTGTTGCTAACTGCTAAACAATCACGAAATTTTTCCTCAAAATCACAAAATCGCCGGGCTCTGTGGCTCAGCCTGTAATCCCGCGCCTTTGGGAGGATGAGGTGTGTGGATTAACTGAGCCCACAGGTTCGAGACCCGCCTGGGCAGCGAGACCTCATCTCTACAATAAATCAAAAAAAAAAAAATAAGCCGGGCATGGTAGCGCATGCCTGTAATTCCGGCTACTTGGAAGGCTGAGGCGGAAGGATCGCCGGAGCCCAGCAGGTCGAGGCTGTGGTGGCCGGGAGCGGCCACTGCACTCCAGTCTGGGCAACGGAGTGAGACTCCAACTCAAAAAAAAAAAAAAGAAAATCACAAAGTCACTTTTAAGTCAGTGTATTTTTAGATACAGATCACTTCTGTTCAAAACAGATTTTGTTCTGAGAGTTTATTTGCAAGGTGCTGGATTGCTTGGCCGGACATGGTGGTTCATGCCTGTAATCCCAGCTCTTTGGGAGATAGGAGGGAGCATTGCTTGAGGCCAGGTGTTCAAGACCAGCCTGGTCAACACAGCAAGACCCCGTCTCCACTTCCCAAAAAGAAAAAAAAAGATGGTGGTTTGCAACTTTTTTTTTTTTTTTTTGAGTTGGAGTCTCACTCCATTGCCTAGACTGGAGTGCAGTGGCTGCTCCCAGCCACTGCAGTCTCGACCTGCTGGGCTCCGGCGATCCTTCCGCCTCAGCCTTCGGAGTAGCTGGAACTACAGGCGCGTGCTACCACGCCCGGCTCATTTTGATTTATTGTAGAGATGAGGTCTCGCTGCCCAGGCGGGTCTCGAACCCACGGGCTCAGGCAATCCACTCACCTCAGCCTCCCAAAGGTGCGGGATTACAGGCTGAGCCACTGAGCCCGCTTGGTTTGCAACTTTTAATGCATGTTCCCCAGAGTCAAGATCGGAGGCCATGTTTAGATCCCTAAGCCTGATGCATACTTAGCCCCTTTGTAGTTGAATTAAATAAAATAAAACATTGCCAAGTCTGCAGGCATTTCGCTGGCTCACCTCCAAGCATCTCTGAGCCAGGACATCTGCTCCTCTCAACCCCACCAAGCAGCAACCACAGCCCCCTTCCCCTCGTCTATTCCAACCGCCCTGCCCTGACTGGTCTTTTCTACTCCCAGGAGCACAAACAAGGGAATTGGCCCTCAAGTCTAGAGTTCTCAACTGGCCCAAGCTGAGAATCAAATACAAAGCCAGCTGGGCAGGCAACTGCCCAGAGCACCTTAGGAACACTCATCTCAAAACTAATGATGGGACTGGGCGCTGTGGCTCATGCCTGTAAGCCCAGCACTTAGGGAGGCCAAGGTGGGAGGATTGCTTGAGCCCAGGAGTTCAAAAATCAGCCTGAGCAACATAATGAGAGCTCATCTCTATTAAAAAAAAAAAAAAAAAATCAGCCGGGCGCAATGGCTCACACCTATAATCCCAGCACTTTAGTAGGCCAAGGTGAGAGAATTACCTGAGCCTGAGGGTTCAAACCAGCCTAGACAACTTGGCGAGACCTCGTCTCTACAATAAATAAAAAATTAGACGGGCATTCCAGTTACTTGGGAGGCTGAGTTGGAAGGATCACCTGAGCCCAGCAGGTTGAGGCTGCGGTGGCCATGAGCATGCCACTGCCCTCCAGGCTGGGCAACAGAGTGAGACTCCAACTCAAAAAAAAAGTGTTTTAGAGGGTGGGGTGTTTTGTTTTCTATAGCATTTCATCCACACTGTAGGTTTATTCTTGAAAGGACAGACCGAGAGCTGGAAGCCATTTTTCATCTTGTTCTTAAACTCTAATCCAATAATGAGAAAGTAGAATCTATGTTTTGGAGAAATGCATGCTTTAGGTAAAGATTAACCTTGCCAACTTTGTCTTTTCAGAAACAGACTTCCTGGTGCCAGGTATCAGAGGTATCTCATAGTGGTAATCAAGCTTGCCTAGAGTAAAGGAAATTTATAAGGCCTAAGACATCATGCATTGGGCAAGGATTATAGAAGTCACAAAACTTATAATTACAAAAGTTATACAGATCTCAGGACTTGTGACCACTTAGAGGGGGAGCAGGTGGGGATTCGATTTTCCAGTAGATTGGGTGCTTATCCACAGGGAAGTCAAGGATCCCCCGAAGCTACCCACTGGGAATGCATGGGAAATAGGGGGAGGTACACCCTCCATTAGCTCTAAGGAATGGTATTCTGGAAGGTACAGGAGCACTAGAATCCTTGTCACGCCCATCTCTAGGGGCTATGATAATATGGACAGACATTAATGGGTCTCTGTGTCCCAGGGTCTCTAAGATATTCACAGGTGGTTGATAAGGAAGTCGGGGCAGTCACGTCTACCTGATTGCAACATCTCCAAGGAAAAGGATTTAAGTCGGGGCTCAGAGGGCTACAGGGCCACACTCATCTCGAGTGTAGGCCCACTTTCTGTCTGTGGGAAGTGAACGTTTCTTAAATAAATCTTTTCTTCTTTCACCGCTTTCTGTGTTGCAATTCTTTGCATTACTCAGATCTCTGGGTTACTGGTGCACACCTCTAGCACACCGGTTCCAGTGGTGCTGGGCCTCCCCTCACCTCTCCAGCCGCACCGCCACCCTCACCCTATCCGAACCCTAACAATTCTCACTCTAGTTATATAGGAAATGCAGAAAAGTATCATCCAAACAAATAGACTTTCTGCTAAATGCTCTGGTGACTTTTTCGAGTATGTGAAGGCATATTGTTGGTCCTTGGAATAAACAAGTCACGAATGATGACAGCACATACAGGCTCAGGACCTTCCCCTGGGCCCATAGGGGGTGGGGAGGGAAGTTGGGGGTGTGGAGCAGGAGAAACCACAGTCCCGGATGAAGACCCCACACGAGACACAGAAGAAAACCTTCAGCTTTCCCTGCCCTCGGCAGCAATGTGGGTGCAGCTGGGGCCATGAGTCCAAGTAAATTAACACAGAAACAGAAACCCAAACACCGCATGTCCTCACTTAGAAATGGGCGCTAAACCCTGGGTCCACATGGACGTAAGGAAGGAGGGGGAAAGGGTTGAAAATGACTTCTTGGGGGCCATGTTCACTGTTGGTGACGGGTTCAATAGCAGCCCAGACCTCACCATGATGCCATACACCCATGCCACAAACTTGCACTTGGACCCCTGAATCGAAAAGAAAAGGAAATAGAAGAAAACTTTGTATCAAGTACAGTCTACCTGCTCAGGGAGATGTTGCTGTCCACTCCTGGGAAGATGAGACCATCCCTAGAAAATAGTCCAGCCATGGTGCTCTTGAGATTACCCTGAGATGACCCAAACTCTCAGCTTCCTGACTGGTGTGATTCCAGTCACTAACTTCCCTCGGCCCTCCCTGCACAGAATTCTACAGAATTAGCTCTTTACAGAGGAGCAAAAAGTCATCATGAAAATAGCTTAAAAGGAAAAGAAATGAAACTCAAGAGTGAAAATGTCTGACCCACACGAAACCAGATCACAAATCAAAGCAACTCTGAGATCCTGACTTGTACCTCACATCTTTATAATAAAAAAGTAAAAAAAAAAAAAGTTACTCTAAAAGTGACAAGGCCCTTTGCCCAGGGTTTTTTTTTTTTTGTCTGATAAGGGGACCGTGGGAGCATCTGTCTCAGGATTTTATGTTTCCCTTTGAACATAAGATAGCTCTTTGTCTGATTTATGAAATCAGCCTGATGTCTGGATAGATCTCCACCAAGTCCAAGATACCTCCCAAAGCTAAGGCACCGCGTGTGACTAAGAAAGCCATCTTGTCCCAGGTTCTCCCATCCCCACCCCAAAACCACCACATGTTCAAGTGCTGGGAGTGAACAACACTGCCCCATTGATGTGCTGGTCCAAACATGCTGCACATGACATCCCCATCCTGTGGGATTTCTCTCCTCATTTTCCATGAACCATTTCTACACACTCTTATTTTCTAGTTATAAAAGTATTCCATCCACATTAGAACACATTTGAAAAGCACCAATCTAAAGGAGAAGGCAAAAGGCAATTATCAGTCTGACACAGTGGCTTATACCTGTAATCCAGCACTTTGGGAGGCCAAGGCGGAAGGATCGCTTGCGCCCAGGAGTTTGAGACCAGCCTGGGCAACATAGCAAGACCTCGTCTCTACAAAAATATCAAAAAATTAGCCAGGTGTGGTGGTGTGTGCCTGTAGTCCCAGTGTCTTGGGAGCCTGAGGCAGAAGGATCACCTGAGCTGAGGAGGCTGAGGCTGCAGCAAGCCATGATCATGCCACTGAACTCCAGCCTTGGTGACAGAATGAGACCCAGACTCAAAAAAAAAAAAAAAGAAGAAGAAGAAATCAGGTACCACACAGAACCCAAAAGCTATAAAATATGAGTGCCCCATTTTTCTTTCAGTGCACCAAGTTTTTAAAACACTAACACCATATTTTATAAATAGCTTGACATCTTGCTTTTTAAAATTTAACATTTATATCATAAATATTGCCTGCATCGAGTCTTCAAACATAATTTTAATGACTGCATAGGATTTCACTAAGTGAACGTGGCATCATTTATTTAACCAATTGCCTCTTGCTGGATATTTTAATTGTTCCTAATTTTTACTGTAGTAACATTGAGTGGACATTTCTAATATAAATTTGTATAAATATTTAATTATTTATTTAGGATAAATAGATATGAGTGCAATTACTGAAACAAAAGAGATGAAAAATTGGGCCCCTTTACAGTCCATCAACCACGTATGAGACTATCATTTCAGCTACCTCTCAGCTATCACTGGGTATAATATTTGCCAGCTCCGTTTGTTTTCAGTTACATTACATTTATAACTGGTAATCAGATATTTGTCATAGATGTGTTTTGTGTCACATATTCTGGGAATTCCCCAGACTCCTGGCACTCCCCCATCACTGAGCAACCCCTAAACGGAATGTAAAGCAGCTGTTCTCTGCTGTGGAAAAAACTCAGCCTGGTGAGATGCTTGAAAGGTCATCTAACCCAGCCCACTCATTTTCCCATGAGGAAACCAGGGACTCCAGCCTTGTGGCTGAGCCACTGGGCCCCACGTGAGGCCCAGAAACTGAGCGGGCTGAGTCAGCACGCTTTCCATCTACACAGGATTTTTTCAAACACATATTATGTCTGTGTTTTTATAGCCCATACTTAATTCCCTTAATAGTTTAAGCACAAACCCATGTAGATATCCAGATATTCCCAGTTATTCACACAGTAGCAATCAGTTTTTGCCTTTTGTCCAGAGAAAGATTTATTATGTACTGACTGTATTTGATTTTTTTTTTTTTTTGTAGAGACAAAGTCTTGCTATGTTGTCCAGGCTGGTCTCGAACTCCTGGATTCAAGCAATTCTCCTGCCTCAGCCGCCCAAAGTGCTGAGATTTCAGGTGTGCGTCACAGTGCCTGGCCTTTGCTTCTTTTAATTCCCCAAATTCCTGGTACTCCTTTTTTATTCAAAAGGTAACTCCCAGTTTAAATATAAACAGACTTTTCAAACAGTGAGTCCCTTTCTTATTGACTTAGAGATGGATCACCTCTCTTTAGGCAGAATCATCATTCTCTAAAATTAGGATAAACTCTCAATTTACAGATTGCTTAAGCTATAAAAGAAGTCAAGGTATTTTGTGTTGGGTATTTAGCCCAGGGGAGCGAGGTGATTTAATTTTAGTTTCAATGTATAAAATTGCCAACATTCAATCATTTGCCAAGAGTCCAGGTTGTAGGACTGGTGGTTTAGGTTGGATTCTCATCTCCCTCACTGATAGCAGCATGACCTTGGGCCAGTCACAGAACCACATCTGCAAAATGTGGATGATGACACATCGTTTGCAGGACTTGTTAAGGCAAAAGAATCAATCTCCCATGCCTAGTGGAGTGCCTGATCCTTAGGGGGATAAGAATAACGATAAACACATTTGCCAGACACTGTTAACAGCTTTATGACAATTACCTCATTTGATTGTTACAGCACTGTGTGGTCAATACCACCTTTGTCTCATTTTACAGCTGGGGAAACTAAGGCACAGAGAAGTAAAATACCTTGCCCAGGATGGCAAGCTAGTGAAGAGAGAGGCTGGGGTTGGGACTCTGGCGGTCTAGTCTCGGAGCCCATCCACAGGTCTCTGCCGCTGCCTCTCCCCTGGCAGGAGCCTGCCCGCCCTCGCAATCCTTGATGAAACTAAGCAACTCTAAAACAAAGGCAGGGGGTGAGGAGGGAGAGCTGGAGTGATTTTCTGCTGGAGGATTTCCTTACTACGGCTCTCATTTCTAACAGCAGCCCTTGAAGGATTTTTTCCTTAATCAGACACGCTCACACAGCATGGGTAGATGTGCCAAGACCACTGTCTTTGTAGAGGGCATTTCCACAGAATGAGTGTGTTTGTCACCTGGGGCTGATCATTTTCAACCTCCCTTCTCTAGATCAGCAGCCTCCAGGCTTTTTGGCATTAGGGACTGTTTTCGTGGAGAACAATTTTTCCACAGGGGGTGGAAAGGATCATCAGGTTTTAGATTCTCATAAGGAATGCAGCTTAGATCCCTGACATGCCCGGTTCACAAGAGGGCTAAGCTCCTGTGAGAAGCTAATGCTGCCACTGACCTGACATATGTTGGAGTTCCGCTTGCCCGCTGCTCACCTCCTGCTGTGCAACCCAGTTCCTAACAGGCAGGTTGGTACCAGTCTGTGGCTCAGGGGTTGGGGACCCCTTGCTCTATATGACAAAATTATTTTCCTGATAATACATAAGATTCAGGAACAGGCTGGGCTCGGTGGCTCAGCCTGTAATTCCAGCACTTTGGGAGGCCGAGGCGAGTGGATTGCCTGAGGCCGCGGGTTCGAGACCCGCCCGGGCAACTTGGCGAGACTTCATCTCTACAATAAATCAAAAACTAGCCAGGCATGGTAGCGCGCGCCTGTAGTTCCAGCTACGTGGAAGGCTGAGGCGGAAGGATCGCCGGAGCCCAGCAGGCCGAGGCTGCGGTGGCTGGGAGCGGCCACTGCACTCCAGTCTGGGCAACAGAGTGAGACTCCAGCTCAAAAAAAAAAAAAAAAGATTCAGCAACAATCATTTCTTAAATTCATTCTTTAGCTTTAAAACAAACAAGTTACAATTTTAACAAAAAAACCTGAACTTTAAAAAATTATTCAAATTTAGTAAAATAGTTCGTGTATGAACTAAAATTTGCACTGTCTAATCTGAACCCATGATGCTTTGTAGTTGGCACTGTTTCACTGGATTCAGTTAAAACATAAAACTCCAACATGAAAAGACAGGATTAAAGTAACTCAGTTCGGTGTCATGGTCTCTATAGTCACTGCGCTGTCATTATGTATTTCTAGTCTACTGTTTAAACTCATGTGTGCCATGGGGGTTGAAGATGTAATTTGTCCCCATAGCTCTACAGAATCCAAACATACCACTGATAATTTAATCACCCCGAGTGCATGGTGATAATAAAAAGCAGGTCCACATTAGTTTTTATTATTGTTTTAAAATTCGCTACAAGTGATACCTTCCCTTATTTCTTGGACCTGGGGTGGAGCCCTGATACCAACCCATCCTTCAGGTCCCTGCCAGCATCTATTAAAATGTCAGTGCAGACACCGGCTCATCCAGTAACTTCAGATCCTCAAACATGTTTTCCTGGCATACCTACACAAGCAGTTAAGATGTCCAAGAACTTTCATTGCTGCATTATTTATGACGGCAACAACAAAAAAGAACTGGAAATAATGGAAAAGTCCATTAAGAGGCAGGGGGGTAAATTTATTGTGTCATGGCCAGGCGCAGTGGCTCAGTCTGTAATCCCAGCACTTTGGGAGGCTGAGGCAAGTGGATTGCCTGAGCCCACGGGTTCGATACCAGTCGGAGCAATTTGGGGAGACCTCCTCTCTACAATAAATTTTTTAAAAATATTTTATGGGCATGGTAGCACGTGTCTGTAGTTCCAGCTAGTTGGAAGGCTGAAGTGGAAGGATCGCAGGAGCCCAGCAGGTTGACGCTGGGGTGACTGTGAGTGTGCCACTGCACTCCAGTCTGGGCGACACAGTGAGACTCCAACTCAAAAAAAAAAAATTGTTATGCCATAACCACACGGTGGAATCCAATACAGCATTAAAAAGAATCAGGTGGGCCCGTGTGTTGCCCAGGAGGGGTGTGAGACACAGGTATGCCTCCGAGATGTGGGTTCAGTTCTGGACCACTGCAATACAGTGAAAACTGCAATAAAGTGAGTCACACAAATTGTGTGCTTTCCGAGTGCATATAAAAGTTATGTTCGCCACACATGTTATGTCTTTTAAAATTTACATAACATAATTTTTTTGGGGGGGTTGTAGTCTCACTCTGTTGCCCAGACTGGAGTGCAGTGGCACACTCACGGCCACCCCAGCATTGACCTCTGGGCTCCAGCAATCCTTCTGCCTCAGTCTTCCAAGTAGCTGGAACTATAGGCACGCACCACTACACTCAGCTACATTTTGATCTGTTGTAGAGACGAGGGCTCGCCAAGTTGCCCGGGCTGGTCTCGAACCCATGGGCTCAGGCAATCCACTCGCCTCAGCTCTCAAAGTGCTGGGATTACAGGCTGAGCCACTGTAGCCCATACTTATTAATTTTTAAATACTTATTGCTAAAAAATGCTGAGATCATCTGAGCCTTCGACGAGTCGCAATCTTTTTGCTGGTGGACGGTCCTGATTCGATGTTGACGGCTGCTGACTGATGAGGGTGAGACCGACAGTGGGAGTGGCTGTGGTCATTTCTTAAAATATGACAATAAAATATCCCACATTGGTTGACTCCATCCTTTCATGAAAGATTTCTCTTAGCATGTGATAGATTTAATCCAGAGTAGAATTTCTCTCAAATTGGAGTCCATCCTTTCAAACCCTGCCACTGCTTTATCAACTAAGCTTCTGGAATATTCTAACTCCTTTGTGCT
The DNA here is from genome assembly GCA_027257055.1 of Cephalopachus bancanus. NCBI lineage: Eukaryota > Metazoa > Chordata > Mammalia > Primates > Tarsiidae > Cephalopachus > Cephalopachus bancanus. The sequence goes on along the minus strand of JAPVLO010000301.1, from coordinate 188,516 downwards.
CACAGCATCTTCACCAGGAGGAGATTCCATCTCAAGAAACCACTTCCTTGATCACCCATTAGGAGCAATTCCTCATCTGTTAGATGTTATCTTGAGATTCATCAATTCAGTCCTATCTTCCTGTTCCATTTTTAATTTAGTTCTCTTGCTGTTTCCACGACATCTGCAGTGACTTCCTCCACTGAAGTCTTAAGCCCCTCAGAGTCATCGACGGGAGCTGGAATCAACTTCTCTCAAACTGCTGTTCATGTTGACATGTTGGTCTCTTCCCATGAATCCCCAATGTTCTAGAATGAGAAACCTTTTCCAGAAGATTTTCAATTTTCTTTACCCAGATCCATCAGAGGAATTACTATCAATGGCAGCTACAACTTTACAAAATGTATTTCTTTTTTTTTTTTTTGAGTCAGAGTCTCACTCTGTTGCCCAGACTGGAGTGCAGTGGCACGCTCCTGGCCACTGCAGCCTTGACCTGCTGGGCTCCGGCAATCCTTCTGCTTCAGTCTTCCAAGTAGCCAGAACTACAGACACACACTACCACGCCTGGTTAATTTTTTATTTATTTATTGTAGAGATGAGGCCTCGCCAAGTTGCTCATGCTGGTCTCAAACCCGCGAACTCAGGCAATTAACTCACCTCAGCCTCCCAAAATGCTGGGATTACAGGCTGAGCCACCGTGCCTGGCCCAAAATATATTTCTTAATTGATAAGACTTGAAAGTCAATCTGTGACCTGAAGAATAGGTGTTTTGTGAGTAGGCATGAAAATGAGATTTTCTCCTTGCATATCTCCAACAGAGCGCTTGGCCAGGTGCATTGTCAAGGAGCACTAATATTTTGAAATGAATTTTATTTTCTGGGCAGTAGGTCTCAACAATGGGCTTAAAATATTCAGTAGGCCATGCTATAAGCAGGTGTGCCCATCCAGCTTTGTTGTTCCACTTAGAGAGCACAAGCAGTATAGATTGAGCATCATTCTGATGAGCCCTAGGATGCTCAGAATGGTAAGTGAGCATTGGCTTCAAGTCACCAGCCACATTCAGCCCCATCGGCCTGTCTTTTGCAGTTTTGAAGTCAGGCACGGACTTCTCCTCTTGTAACTAGGAAAGTCCTAAATGCAATCTCCCAAGAGGAGACTGTTCTTTCTTTCTTTCTTTCTTTCTTTTTTTGAGTTGGAGTCTCACTCCATCACCCAGACTGCAGTGCAGTGGCCGCTCCCAGCCACCGCAGCCTCGACCTGCTGGGCTCCAACAATCCTTCTGCCTCAGCCTTCCGAGTAACTGGAACTACAGGCGCGTGCTACCATGCCCAGCTAATTTTTGATTTATTGTAGAGATGAGGTCTCGCCAAGTTGCCCGGGTGGATATCGAACCTGTGGGCTCAGGCAATCCACTCACCTTGGCCTCCCAAAGCGCTGGGATTATAGGCTGAGCCACCGAGCCCGGCAGAGACTGTTCTTTCTAGATGTAAAATCTGTTGTTGACTGTAAGCCATCTTCATCATTTATTTTATGAATTTCTGGATAGCTTGCTGTAGCTTCTCCATCAGATCATCTTCCAGTCTGTTGCTACAGAGATGGCCTCATTCCTTAAACCTCATGACCCAACGTCCGCTAGCTTCCACTTTTCTTCTGCAGCTTCCTCACCTCTCTTAGCCTTCACAGAATTGAAGAGAGGTATGGCTTTGTTCTGGATTCAGCTCTGGCATAAGAAAATGTTATGGCTGGTTTGATCTCTCCAGAGAACTTTGTCCCCATCAGCAGTAAGGTATTTGGCTTTCTTGCCATCCATGTGCCCACTAGAATTGCACTTCTAATTTCCTTCGAGAGCTTTTCCTTTGCGTCCACACCTTGGCAACTAGGTGCAAGAGGTCTGGCTGTCAGCCGGTCTTGGCTTTCGACACGCCATCCTCACTAACCTTAGCCACTCCTCGCTTTTTTCTAAAGTGAGAAGCATGCAACTCTCCTTTCACTTGAACACTTAGAGCCTATTGTAGGATTATTAATTAGCCTCATTTGTTTCTTTCTGGTATTGGAGGTTTGTTTTTTTTTTTTTTTAGTCAAAGTCTCACTCTGTCACCCAGGCTGGAGTGCAGTGGCATGCTCATGGTCACCACAGCCACAACCTGCTGGGCTCACATCCACTTCAGCCTTCCAAGGAGCTGGAACTACCGGTGTGCATCACCACACCCAGCTAATTTTTTGATTTATTGTAGACACGAGGTCTCACTAAGTTCCCCGGGCTGGCCTCGAAACCCTGAGTTTAGGCAATCCTCTCGCCTCTGCCTTCCAAAGTGCTGGAATTACAAGCATGAACCACTGAACCCAGCTTGCCTGATTTCAATATTGTTGTGTCTCAGAGGACAGGGAGAGAGATAGGAGAGCAGTCATCAGAGCACACCTAATTTATCACTTAACTTTGTCTTCTTATATGGGCATGGTTCATGCCCCACACCACCCCATTGGAATAGTCACATCAAAGATCCCTTGTTACAGATCGTCATATCAGGTACAATAATAAAGAAAAAGTCTGAAATACTGCAAGAATAACCACAACGTGCTACAGAGACACAAAGTGAGCTCATGCTGTTGGAAAAACAGACCCAACAGACTCATTCGACGCAGGGTGGCCACAAACCATCAATCTGTAAAAAGCACAGTATTCTGCCAGGCACAGTGGCTCACGCCTGTAATCCCAGCACTTTGGAAGGCGAAAGCGAGAGGACTGCCTGAGCCCACAGGTTCGAGACCAGTCTGGGCAACTTGGCGAGACTTCGTCTCTACAATAAATCAAAAAATTAGCCGGGCGTGGTGGTGAACGCCTGTGATTCCAGCTACGTGGAAGGCTGAGGCAGAAGGGTCACCTGAGCCCAAAGGATCACCTGAGCCCAGCAGGTCAAGGCTGCAGTGTCTCTGAGTGTGCCACTGCACTCCAGCCTGAACAAAAGAGTGAGACTCCACTCAAAAAAACATTGCAGTATCTGCAAAGCACCATAAAATGAGGTCTGCCTGTATTGGTAACTGAAAAAGCCCTTGGGTAAAGGATCGTATTTACCTAGAAAAACAAATGTGCACACCTACGCTGGTGCCCTTGACGAGGCCTACCTTCCCTTGCCCAGAAGGGCATCGGCCCGGGCAGAGGAAAAGTCTCTTCACCACGGTGGGCAAATCCAGGCTGCCTGAGACTCTCTGCTCATCTCACACACGACCCTCTGCAGACACAACTAGGAGCCCTGAATTGCCCGAAGAAGAAGAGAACAAAGAGGAATCATCCGAGACCACAAATTTATATAGATTTTCTTCACTTTTAAAATCCTCTTTTAAAATACAAATGTATGTACCTTTTGGTTTTTTGAGTTGGGGTCTCACTCTGTTGCCCAGGCTGGAGTGCCGTGACACCATCCCAGCTCACTGCAGCCTCAACCTCCTGGGTTCAGGCAATCCTTCTGCCTAGCCTCCAACATAGCTAGGACTACCAGTGAGCACTGCCACATCTAGCTAATTTTTTTATTTTTTGTAGCAACAAAGTCTCGCTATGTTGCCCAGGCTACTCTCGGACTCCTGGGCTCAAGCGATCTCCCATCTCAGCTTCCCAAAGTGCTGGGATTACAGGCGTGAACCACTATACCTGACCTGATGTCTGTACTTTTTATATAGATGATATCCCAGGTATATACACAGCAATAGAATTAAATAGTTTCCTAGATTCTCAGCTTCATTACGGACTTGATCAGAAAGATCAAGATATTGGGCAAAAACAAATTTATAATGACCCAGAAACTACCAAGATATTCCAGGCAAAATTTTTTTTTTCTTTTTTTGTTTTTGAGTTGAAGTCTCATCCTTATCACTCAGGCTGGAGTGCAATGGCACACTCACAGCCACCGCAGCCTCGACCTGCTGGGTTTAGGTGATCCTTCCGCCTCAGCCTTCCAAGTAGCTGGGATTACATACGCACATCACCACGCCTGGCTAGTTTTTGTGATTTATTGCAGAGACAAGGTCTCACCAAGTTACCCAGGCTGGTCTCAAACCCCAGGGCTCAGGCAATCTTCTCGCCTCAGCCTCCCAAAGTGCTGGGATTAAAGGCTGAGCCTACTTCACCTGGCCAAAATATTGTTTTAATAGTTTCATTCATTGTTTATGCATATAGAATGGTCTAGTAACATTAAATTCCACATTCACAGAAGTAGGAAAAAAAAGACAGAATATTTGCCTTTAATTGGCTTTAAACTTGGTCTACATCTAAGGAGACTAATGGAACAGAAGATAATAAAGTTGGGTACTTGCAGAATGACCATTTGTATACCCAGCCATGAATTGTATCCCACATCTTTAAAATTAAAAATAAAAAAAAGAACGAAAGTTAATATAGTTTAGACCAGGCCTAGAGGCTTAAAACTTTTTTTTCAGTGATGTCTTTGACCCTCACAATTTTTTTTCTCTATAGAGAATTGATTTCATGGGAAGAGGTAATTTGATGGCCCTACAAAGGCAGAGTAGTGTGGCCATACCTCATCATAATAAAGTTTCACAAATCTGGGACCTTGGAGAATAAGATGCTACCTTAGAGAGAGAGCGGCAGCATCCTGCATGTAAATGACCTCACTCTCGGCCTCATTCCACAGACAATTAAAATGCAAATGATTAAGTTTTAGAATAAAGGTAAGTAAAATGTCAAGAGAACTGAGGACAGATGGAGTGTTAGAATCTTCCAGGGTGGTGGGGTGGGAGGGTGGAGAGGAGAACCAGATGAACTGGGGCTCAGAGAAGAGAAAGAAATGGGGGTGGGGGGTGGGGTGGGTACAGTGGCTCACGTCTATAATCCCAGCACTTTGGGAAGCCAAGGCAGGAAGATTGCTTGAGCCCAGGAATTCCAGACCAGCCTCAGTAACATAGCAAGATCCCACCTTTAAAAAATAAAATAAGATAAATTCTGGGTGTGGTGGCCAGCAACTGTAGTCCCAGCTATTCGGGAAGCTGAGGCAGGAGGATCACTTGAGCCCAGGGGTTGGAGGCTGCAGTGAGCAGGGATCATGTTGCTGCACTTCAGCCTGGTCAACAGAGTGAGACCCTGTGTCTAAGTAATAATAATAATAATAGGCCGGGTACAGTGGTTCACACCTGTAATCCTAACAATTTGGGAGGTTGAGGCGAGAGGATTGTCTGAGCCCACAGGTTCAACACCAACCTGAGCACCTCATCTCTACAATAAACCAAAAAATTAGCTGGGTGTGGTGGCACACGCCTGTAGTTCCAGCTACTCCAAAGGCTTAGGCGGAAGGATCACCTGAGCCCAGCAGGTCGAGACTGCAATGGCCATGAACATGCCACTGCACTCCAGCAGGGGCAACAGTGAGACTCAACTCAAAAAAAAAAAAAAGGCCAGGCTCGGTGGCTCAGCCTATAATCCAGCGCTTTGGGAGGCCGAGGTGAGTGAATTGCCTGAGTCTGCGGGCTCGAGACCCACCTGGGCAACTTGGCGAAACCTCGTCTCCACAATAAATCAAAAAATCAGCCGGGCGTGGTAGCGCATACCTGTAATTCCAGCTACTCGGAAGGCTGAGGCAGAAGGATCGCCGGAGCCCAGCAGGTTGAGGCTGCGGTGGCCGGGAGTGGCCACTGCACTCCGGTCTGGGCGACAGAGTGAGACTACAACTCAAAAATAAACAAACAAATAGACAGATAGATAGATAGATAGATAGATAGATAAAATAATAATAATAGGTCAGAAAACTTTTCCTCATCAGTAGATTTGGAATCATCTGACTCATTCTAAATTCCTTTAATAGAGGACTAAGCAATTCTTCCTCTGTTATAGATAAACCTTAAAACATAACTATAATATTAAACATACATGTATTGTGCACAGAGGAAGACGGTCAGAGCTCTCCACAGAGAGTCAGGTTTGAAACTTGGCTGCACCGCTAATTATGTGAACTTGCCCAAGCCACTTCACCTCTCTGGCCTGGTTTTCTCATCTATAAAGTCAGGTATTGAACTAGTTGGGCTTGGAGGGCCCCTCCAAGGCTGCCCGTTCATGCTTCTATGACATCTTGATACCACATGCTGTCTTGAGAGCAGATTTTTTTTTTTAGCAGATTCTCACTCTGTCACTCAGGCTGGAGTGCAGTGATATGATCACAATGATCGTGGCTATGGCAGCCTCAACCTCTTGGGCTCAGGTAATTCCCCTTGCCTCAGCCTCCAAGTACCTGGGACTACAGATACGCACCACCACACTCAGCTAATTTTTTCATTTATTGTAGAGACGACATCTTGCCAAGTTGTCCAGGCTGGTCTTGAACCACTGGGCTAAGGTAATCTTCTTGCCTCAGCCTCCTGAAGTACTGGGATGACAGGCATGAGCCGCCGTGCCCAGCCTGTTTATATCTACTATTGTATTTTATTTTATTTATTGTTTTGAGTTGGAGCCTCACTCAGTGCCCAGGCTGGACTGACACTCATGGCCACTGCATCCTTGACCTGCTGGGCTCAGGTGATCCTTCCGCCTCAGCCTTCCAAGTAGCTGGAACTACAGGTGTACACCACCATGCCCAGCTAATTTTTGATTTATTGTAGAGACGAGATCTCATCATGCTGTCCAGGCGGGTCTCGAACCCGCGGGCTCAGATAGTCCTCTCACCTGGGCCTCCCAAAGTGCTGGGATTACAGGCTGAGCCACCGAGCCCGGCTATAAACATCTGTTGATCTCGCCTGATGATGCCAAGAAAATAGGACAATGATAAATCGTGTATTCATAAGGGCAACCTCCTGCTATTTTGGCTCTTGGTTTAGTCATTTTTTAGCCAAATAAGACATTTTCATACCTTATGTCCACTGCAGATTGAATATGACCTATTCTGGGAACAAATAGAAATCTTATTGAAGAAACTTTAAATAAGTCATCTCATCAATCATATAAAATTCCATAAATATCGCTCATAGATGTTTTCCTTCTCATTTTGAAAGAAATACAAAATAATTTGACTTCAGTACTATTTTCATAGCAATGAACTAGCCTGTTATCTAGTTAACAAAATATTGTGCCAACTACATTCATGCTCCAGTCATCCAAAATTAGGTTTAAACAACGTTCTAAGTAAAGTTTATGAGTTGAGACTCAAAATGCACAGCTTCAGGCTGAGAGGTCTATGTGTCTAATGATTCAGTAATGGCATCCAAGAACAACAAACTGCATTTTTTGGCCTCAATCTTCCTTCAGGAAAAAAAAACACCTTAAAATGCTGTTTAAAATATTAAACCCATCTTCTTAAAAGTAAGAAAGAGCTTAAAAAATAGTCAAGAAGAGCCGGGCTCGATGGCTCAGCCTGTAATCCCAGCACTTTGGGAGGCTGAAGTGAGTGGATTGCCTGAGCCCAAGGGTTCGAGACCCACCTGGGCAACTTGGCGAGACCTCATCTCTACAATAAATAATAATAAAAAAAAACTAGCCGGGCATGGTAGCGCGCGCCTGTAGTTCCAGCTACTTGGAAGGCTGAGGTGGAAGGATCGCCGGAGCCCAGCAGGTCGAGGCTGCAGTGGCCGGGAGCGGCCACTGCACTCCAGTCTGGGTGACAGAGTGAGACTCCAACTCAAAAAAAAAAAAAAAAAAAGTCAAGAACTGTCAGGCCAAAACCCAAGAGAAAAGGAGAACCCAGTGAGGTGAGTGACTTTCCTAAGCTGAAGAAATGGAGGCCGGGCAGGGCGACTCATACCTGTCATGCCAGACTCATTCATTACCTAGACTCAACAGTTTGGGAGGTTGAGGCGGGAGAATCACTTGAGGCCAAGAATTCAAGACCAGCCTGGACAACATAGCAAGGCCGTGTCTCTACAAAATATCAAAAAAATTAGCCAGGCATGTAGTCCCAAAATTTAAAAAAAAATGTAGATGCATGCCTGTGGTCCCAGCTACTCGGGAGGCTGAGAAGGAAGGATTGCCTGAGCCCAGCAGGTCGAGGCTGTGGTGAGCCATGATTGTGTCACTGCACTCCAGCCTGGGTGTCAGAGTGAGACTTTGACATGAAAGAGAGAGGCAGAGAGACAGAAAGCGACAGAGGGACAGAGATAGACAGAGGAGAGGAAGGAAAGAAGGAAGGAAGGAAGGAAGGAAGGAAGGAAGGAAGGAAGGAAGGAAGGAAGGAAGGAAGGAAGGAAGGAAGGAAAGAAGACATGGAGATCAAAAAATAAAACATGAGCTGTGGTTCTGATGGCCTCATAGGGCAGAGATGACAGCGGTCAAAGCCCAGAGTCTGCCCAAGGTGGATGAAATACTGGACCCCAACATACACCTCAACTAGAACCCCAAAGGGCCCCATCAGAGCAAGGGGAGTCAGAAGTAATCCTGACCCTCCCCTCCCCAAGATGGAGCCATTACCTCAACTCTGCTTAGAGACAGAAGGGAGGGACAGAGGGAGGGAGGTTCAGGAAAGGATGTGCCACACTTGAGGGGCTGGAATCCCCCTGGAACTGGCATACATCCTCAAAACCTCTCTGAATACATGCCTTTTTATCCTAGGCCTTGGGAAACAGATAACGCTTCAAGGGCAGTGAAAAGTCCGCAAAGACAGCACTTCTTGTCTTAAGGCATGCGTCACTACCTGAGGCACAAGGAATGAAAGAGAAAGAGAAAGCGCTTTACTGTTCAAAATCCATGGTCCCCTTGAGCCACCCGCCTGGCCCAAAAAATTTTCTTTAAAATGAGCCAGGGGTAGTAGTGTCTGCCTGTAGTCCCAGCTACTTGGGAGGCTGAGGCGGGAGGATCACTTGAGGAGTCTGTCATTCCTTCTTCCCACTTTAGTGATATTCTCCTGGCTGAGTTCCAGCATCTTCCCAACTATGAGTCATCATTGCTAGTCATGCACGAAATGCAAATGCAGTGTTCTGGGCCTCGCTGTTTTTAAGAAAGACTGTAGTTCAGAAATATCTGATAAGATTCCTAAGGAGGGGCCGGGTGCAGTGGCTCACTCCTGTCATCCTAGCACTTAGGGAGGTAGAGGCAAGGACTGCCAGAGCCCAGGGGTTTGAGACCAGCCTGGGCAACTTGGTGAGACCTCGTCTCTACAATAAATTTAAAAATTGGGTATGGTGCCTGTGATTCCAGTTCCTTGGAGGGCTGAGGCAGGAGGATCGCCTGAGCCCAGAAGGTTGGGGCTGTGACAGCCGGCATGCCCCTGCACTCCAGCCTAGGCAACAGAGGGAGACTCCTACTCAAAAACAAAAAAAAAGTTCCCAAGGTGGGAGGAGGCTAGGGTGGGAGGATTGCCAGCAGTTCAAGACCAGCCTGAGTAACATGGTGAATCCCTATCTCTTTAAAAAAAAAAAAAGAGAGAGAGAGAGGAAGAAAGAGACTATTGTTGTCAGGTATGGTTACTCATAATCTCAGCTACTCAGGGAGGCTGAGGTGGGAGCACCACTTGAGGCCAGAAGTTTGAGGCCAGCCGCCTGGGGAACACAGTGAAACCTTGTCTCTAAAAGGTGAAAATAAGAAAGAGACAGGGCACGAGCATTAGCCAGCTTTCTTTAATCCATACTCCCAGATGAACTGAAGGGCACTTGAGGATGACTCCCAGCCTCGCCAGTCCAACCTGTCTCCACCTGTGCCTGACGCCCATGTCAGGTAGCCGTGTAGATGTCGTCAGCAAGCTTCCTTTCCCTTAACCAAAAGTCACACCATTCCACAGTCCTCTGGCCAAATAGCCAATGGGGAGATGCAAGAACTTTCTTTCTTTCTTTCTTTCTTTGGAGTCAGAGTCTCACTCCTTCGCCCAGGCTGGAGTGCAGTGGCATGTTCACGGCCACCGCAGCCTCGACTTGCTGAGCTCCGGCGGTCCTTCCGCCTCAGCCTTCCAAGTGGCTGGAACCACAGGCATGTGTCACCATGCCCAACTAATTTTTTTTTTTTTTTAGTTGGAGTCTCACTCTGTCCCCCAGACTGGAGTGCAGTGGCTGCTCCCGGCCACCTCAGCCTTGACCTGCTAGGCTCCGGCGATCCTTCCGCCTCAACCTTCCAAGTAGCTGGAACTACAGGCGCGCTATCACGCCCGGCTAATTTTTGATTTATTGTAGAGATGAGGTCTCGCCAAGTTGCCCAGATGGGTCTCGAACCCTCGGGTTCAGGCAATCCATTCACCTCAGCCTCCCAAAGTGCGGGATTACAGGCTGAGCCACTGAGCCTGGCTGGGCCTCATTTTTAAGGACAGCAGTTCAGAAACATCTGATAAGACCTCCCTAGCACACTTCTTGGTTGGAGATTACTAGAGGTTCAGTTGAGGGGAACCCGCTCCCCAAACAATCAGCAGCAGTGGCTGCCCCCCACCCCCATAAGAAATCTCTGTTGGGTTTTAGCCAGCTGGCCTGGCAGGCTTCCAGCAAGTACCCTGCAGGGGACACCTTACAGGAGTGACTCGGGGTTTTAAGAAGTCCCCTCCTATCAAATACACCTCCCACCACTGGGACAGTCCTTTCTCTTGATCTTGGAACTTGGTTGAAATGCAGATGCCCTTGGAAGACAGTGCCTTTTTCCTACCACGATCACATTTACACGAATGTGCTTCCATTCCATTTTTTCCCCTCAAAACCAAATTTGGTTAGAGGAGTAGACAGTTTTTTTTTTTAAATCACCAGTATACAAAAGAGAGGTGAGGCATTGGAAGACATACTCTACTAGGCATGACTCCCACTCCTGGCCTTTCCTGGCTCGGTCTGGGCCTCTCCTGGCTTAGAATGGCCCTGGACTCACCCGTTCCCTAGGTCACCTGTGACTTGATCATCGAAGTGTCACCAACCTGAACTCTTCATAATATCAACCACGAGGGCATTCCTCAAGGGTGTGCTGCACTCTGACAACGTGCTGAACAACGTTCTAATAAATCACAGAAGAGCCTAATCCATCCCCAAGTCGAGTGTCCACCAAGCCCACGTGGAGGTGGCTGGACTCATAATACTGACCAGAACTAAGGTGTCCACGAAGCACTTGGCCTTAACTACCTGCTCCACAGTTCCAGGAAGTATTATTATCCCTGGGAAGTATCATTATTCATCATTTATAAAGCAATCCAAACCCAGGGAGTGAAGTCAGTGGTTTCCAAATTACCCTGAGAAGTTGTTTAAAATGTTGTCCTAGGCCCCTCATGAAATGTTCTCACTTAGTAGGCCTGGGGGGACCAGGGAAAATGTATTTATTTTTATTTTTGTTGCTGCTGAGTCAGGGTCTCACTCTGTCATGATCACAGCTCACTGCAGCCTCAGCCTCCTGGGTTCAGGCGATCCTTCCGCCGAAGCCTCCCAAATAGCTGGGACCAGAGGTACGTGCCACCATACCCAGCTAATCTTTTTAATTTTTATAGAGATGAGGCCTCACTATGTTGCCCAGACTAGTCTCAAACTCCTGGGCCCAAGCAATCCTTCCCTTGGCCTCTCAAAATGCTGGGATTATGGGCATGGGCCAAGCAGAAACTGTATTTTTAAAGCACTGGGCCGACTCAGTAGCACAGTTAAGTTGGAGAAACACGTGATGCAGCTAGACAACTTTTCATCTGACCATCACGATCCTGGAAGGAAGGATTAATACACGATCACTCCCACTTTATCAATGAAGCAGTTTAGGCACAGAAAAAAAGAACCAGGCCACAAAGCAAAACAAACAAAAATTTCCTCTATTTTGCCACTATCTTTCTTTTTTGTCTCTTACAAACAGCAGTGGAACCAGCAGAAGCAATTATCTTAGGAACAATCATCTGACTCCACTGTTTACAAAACCCCTTTAGGTCTCTGTGCCATCCACAGAAGAACAATTCAATAGCTTGCTGATAACCCAATGAAACCAGCCAAGGAAATCAACGAGGAAGCGCAAATGTCTTCCTGCATCACTTGATTTTGTCATTAAAAATCATCAACGGCCGGGCACGATGGCTCAGCCTGTAGTCCCAGCACTTTGGGAGGCTGAGGCAAGTGGATTGCCTGAGCCTATGGATTCAAGGCCAGTCCAGGCAACAGGGTGAGACCTCGTCTCTACAATAAATCAAAAATTAGCCAGGCGTGGTAGCACACGCCTGTAGTTCCAGCTACTTGGAAGGCTGAGGTGGAAAGATGGTCGGAGCCCAGCAGGTCAAGGATGCAGTGGCCATGAGTGTGCCACTGCACTCCAGCCTGGGCAACAGAGTGAGACTCCAACTCAATAAAAAAAAATAAATAATCAACATTAAAGACAATTAAGAGACATAACAGCAAGATAGCAGGTAGGCTTTCTTCAGATGCTGAATTAAATAAACAAACTGTAAAAATATATTTCTGAGACAATCAGAGAAATACAAAAATGAATTGGTACAAGAAGATTTTAAGGGTTATTGCTAATTTGTTAGGTAAGATCATGGCATCATGCTGGCAGAAGAACATATTCTTATTTTTAGAGATGCACAGTGAAGTACAAAAGGGACACCATATCTGGGCTTCACTTTTTTTTTGACTTGGAGTCTCACTCAGTAGCCCAGGCTGGAGTGCAGTGGCATACTCACAGCCACCGCGGCTTCAACCTCATGGGTTCAGACAATCTTTTCACCTCAGCTTCCCAAGTAACTGGGACTAAGGTGCACGCCACTATGCCCAACTAATTTTTTTTTTTTTTGTAGAGCCGAGGTCTCGCCATGTTGCTCAGGCTAGTCTCAAACTCATGGGCTTAAGCAATCCTTTTGCGTCGGCCTCCCAAAGTGCCAGGATTACAGGTGTGAGTCACTGCACCCGGCCTGAACTTCAACTCTAGACTGTTTCAACAAAGGAAAAAAATAGATGAAAAAAATACAACAATATCTTGACAACTGTTGAATTTGGGTGATGAGATGCGGGTTTTACTACTCGCTTGTTTTAAGTTTTTTTTTCTTTTTGAGTCGGAGTCTCAATCTGTCATCTAGGCTGGAGTACAGTGGCATGCTCATGGCCACCTCAGTCTCGACCTCATGGGTTCAGGCAGTCCTTCCACCTCAGCCTTCCAAGTAGGTGGAACTACAGGCACACGCCACCATGCCCAGCTTATTTTTTGATTTATTGTAGAGACAAAGTCTCACCAAGTTGCCCAGGCTGGTCTTGAATCCCTGCGCTCAAGCAGTCCACTTGCCTCAGCTTCCCAGTACTGGGATTACAGGCATGAGCCACCATGCCCAGTTCAGGTCAGTCTTTCTAAACTTTTTTATTTTTATTTTTTGAGTCGGAGTCTCACTCCATCATCCAGCCTGCAGTGCAGTGGCACGCTCACAGCCACTACAGCCTCGATCTCCTGGGCTCAGGCGATCCTTGTACCTTAGCCTTCCAAGTAGCCAGAACTACAGGCATGTGCTACCATGCCAAGCTTTTTTAAAAAATTAATTATCATCTCCCTAAGAGCATTTTCAAATAATCTTTTCCTAATTGCCACTCTCATGAAATTTTAATACCACAGATAAGTGTATGTCTGTATATATGTTGTATGTATAACTGTGCCTTATACATATAAGGAATAGGAAATTTTTTCTAAAAAATCAACTGTATACAAAAGAGAGGCAGGCCAGGTGCGGTGGCTCACGCCTATAATCCCAGAACTTTGGGAGGCCGAGGTAAGAGGATTGTCTGACCACACGGGTTCGAGACCAACCTGAGCAAATTGGCAAGAACTCATCTCTACAATAAATTTAAAAAGTAGCCAGGCATGGCACGTGCCTATAGTTCCAGCTACTTGGAAGGCTGAGGTAGAAGGATCTCCTGAACCCAGCAGGTCAAGGTTGCAGTGGCCGTGAGCATGCCACAGGACTCCAGCATAGGCAACAGAGTGAGACTCTGACTCAAAAAAAAGAGAAATAATCACCTGTATTCATCACTTAAATATTTAATATTTTGCTTGCATTCTAATTATCTCATATTTTAAAAAGAGAAACCACTCACAAACGTATTTACTAACTCTCATTAAAAATAATATTCTATGTTTATCAAGATTCAAGATCCAAGGAACTAAAAATCTCTCAAAATTTAAAGAGCCCCAAGTTGTATTAGATAAAATGGAATTGTAGCCGGTCCTGGTGACCCACACCAGTAATCCCAACACTCCAGGACTTGGAGGCGGGAAGATCACCTGAGCCCAGTAGTTCAAGGCTGTGGTAGCCATGAGTGTGCCACTGCACTTCAGTCTGAGATAGAGTGAGACCCCGACTCAAAAAAAAAAAAAAAAGTCAGGGTCTCACTCTGTTGCCCAGACTGGAGTGTAGTGGCACACTCATGGCTACTACAGCCTCAGCCTTCTGGTCTCAGATGATCCTTCCACCTCAGCATCCCAAGTAGCTGGAACTAGAGGCGCACATCACCACACATGGTTAATTTTTTGAATTATTGTAGAGACAAGGTCTTGCCAAGTTGCCCAGGCCGGTCTTGAACCCCTGGGCTCAGGCAGTCCTCTCGCCTCCACCTTCCAAAGTCCTGGGATTACAGGTGTGATTCACTGTGTCCAGTTTGAAAAAAAAATTAATTGTAGACTTAGGGCTTTCAAAGCATTAGGTTTTCTTCAAAATGTCAAAATTATTCTCATGTCAGAATCATCATCCCAGTTAACTTCACATCAAAAACTGTCTTTCCATAAGGATTTTTGGCCTTTTTTACACAAAAATAATGCATGCTAATTACAGAAAAGATAGGAAGAAATAAAAACAAACTTTAATCATATATAATCTTATCACACACTAGATAACTTTCTTTTAATAGAGATGAGGTCTTGCTATATTGTCCAGGCTGGTTTCAAACTCCTGGCTTCAAGCAATCCTGCCACCTTGGTCTCAAAAATACAGGATTACAGGTGTGAACCACTGTTCCCAGCTGATAACTTTTATCTTATTGGTCTATTTACCTCCCTATTCTGAATTAATGCATAAAAATATAGATACAGGCCTTTTTATATGTGCAAACACATATATACTCTGATTTTTTTCACTTAAAAAAACATTCTTCAAAAATTATCACAGTTTAGCTGGACATGGTGGTGCACACCTGTAGTACCAGCTACTCAGGAGGCCAAGGCAAGAGGGTCACTTGAGCCCCAGAATTCAAGGCTGCTGTGAGCTATGAACTCATCACTGCTCTCCATCCTAGGCCACAGAGTGAGATCTCGCCTCTAAAAAGAAAAGAAGAAAAAATTGCAATGGATGTTCAATGGGTTGAAAGATAATTTATTTAATCATATCTTTTGGTTAAACATTTTAGGTTGTTTTTAGGTTTCTCTGTTATTTAAAAAACATCATGTTGAAAAGCTTTGCTTATTTTTATTTTTATTTATTTATTTATTTATCTATCTATCTATCTATTTATTTATTTTTTGAGTTGGAGTCTCACTCCGTCGCCCAGACTGGAGTGCAGTGGCTGCTCCTGGCCACCGCAGTCTCGACCTGCCGGGCTCCGGCGATCCTTCCGCCTCAGCCTTCCAAGTAGCTGGAACTACAGGTGCGTGCTACCACACCCGGCTCATTTTTTTGATTTATTGTAGAGATGAGGTCTCGCCAAGTTGGCCAGGCGGGTCTCGAACCCACGGGCTCAGGCAATCCACTCACCTCAGTCTCCCAAAGGCACGGGATTACAGGCTCAGCCATCGAGCCCAACTTATTTTTATTTTTTTAATAGAGACAACATCTCAAAATCTTGCTATGTTGCCCAGGCTTGTCTTGAACTCCTGTCCTGGCTTCAAGCAATCCTCACACTTTGGCCTCCCAAAGTGCTGGGATGCCAGGTGTGAGCCACTGCACCTGGCTGAGAAGTTTTGCTTTTATAGTAAAACATCTCATATTATTTTCTGAGGAATGATTCTTAGGAATGGTCAAAGGCTCTGAACATTTTAAGGTGATTCATTCGTAGGGCCCAATAGCTTACAATTTTTCTGAAGAGAAGAACTTTCTAAAGCCTTCTAAAACATTCAAAATGTTAATTTGGAACAGAGCATGTTAAGAGCTGAGAGGAGGGCTCACTCACCTCTTTTCCCTGACTGGCTAGTGGTTTGTTTATATTATTTATAAACTGTACTTTGGCTCAATGTAAATCATACATTCAAAAAAATAAAAAATTGTACTTTGGCCAATATCTTACAGGAAGAGGAAAATCTTGATTATAATGTAACAGTTTCTAAGCAAAACTTAAAGACTGTAAAGGCAACTGAACCTACTTATTCTGCTTTTACCCCGGTTATAAATGACACAGTTCTAAAGAGTTATTAATTAAGCATGCCCAACATTGTCAAATGAAACAGAAAATAATTTTTTTTTGAGTTGGAGTCTCACTTTGTCGCCCAGGCTGGAGAGCAGTGGTATGCTCACGGCCATCGCAGCCTCAGCCTGTTAGGCTCAGGCGATCCTTCTGCCTCAGCCCTCAAAGCAGCTGAAATTACAGGCATGCACCACCACGACTGGCTAATTTTTTGATTTATTGTAGACATGAGGTCTCACCAAGTTGCCCAGGCTGGTCCCAGATATGTGAGCTCAGGCAGTCCTCTCACCTCAGCCTCCCAAAGTGCTGAGATTATAAGCATGAGCCACCGTGTCTGGCCGGAAAATAATTTTAATTGGTGGATAACATAATGAGCTACATACATACTGAGAAATAAAACCAATCGCAACCCAATTTATAAAGGAAGGAGTGCTATCATTTCAACTCCAAACACAAATGAATGTGAGAAAATAACAAGACTATGATCATATCAGTTCCCTGAAGAAAGGACCAGGAAATCAGAGGAAGTATTAAGATAATACGACTTCATGAGGTTTGACGGTCCAGGTTAAAAAAAAAAGACATGAGCCGAAGTTGAAGATGCTGGTGATTTTCTTGAGCACAATGGCACAATCTAGCTTTTAAACCGAAACCACAAGTGTCTGGTCCTTCCATATATGTGTGTGATGGGTCTTTCCTGGGTGACAGCACATAGGTGGCCTTTGGGGAAACCCAAAACTATTGGTGGGTTTTGAACTTCTAATCCAAGTTTTACCCAGAACCACTTCCCCTTCCCCCTAAACCCACGTGTGAAAAATGCCTGTGTATTTTTCATGGCTCTGGAAACTCAAGAGAAACATTGCCACAATCTATATTTTAATTGCTTTCCCTGAGATGCAGAGGATGAAAAGAAAGAAAAGAAAGCTTCAGGTCTCAGAAGAGATACCCACAGTTGCCCTTCCTTGATTCAAACAATCCTTTTAAGCATTTGTTGTATCTCTATTATGTTAGGAAGTGATGTTTATGCTTCTTTCTATGGATTTTGCACATCTTGGAGGGAAAACATGAGTATGATGCAATTTTAATACATAAAAACTTAACTTACAAATAAGAGGTATACAAGAGTATTTAAGTTAAAAGTCAGGTCAAGCCCAGTGGTTCACACTTGTCATCCCAGCACTTTGGGAGGTCGAGGCAGGAGGATCACTGAGACTAGGAGTTCGAGACCAGCCTAAGCAACATAGAGATACCCCATCTCTACAAAAATAAAAAAAAAATTAGCTGGGCGTGGTGGTGTTGCCTATAGTTCTAGCTACTCAGGAGGCTGAGGCAGGAGGATCGCCTGAATCCAGGAGGTCAAGGCTGTGGTTAGCTGTACACACACCGCTGCCCTCCAGCCTGAGTGACAGAGTGATACCCTCGCCCAGGCTTGAGTGCAGTGGCATGCTCAGGGCCACTGCAGCCTCGACCTGCTGGGCTCAGGTGATTCTTCCACCTCAATCTTCCAAGTAGCTGGAATTACAGGCACATACCATCTCACCTGGCTAATTTTTATTGATTTAGTGTAGAAATGAGGTCTCGCCAAGTTGCCCAGGCTGGTCCTCAAACTTGTGGGCTCAGGCAATCCTCTCACCTTGGCCTCCCAAAGTGCTGGGATTATAGGTGTGAGCCACGGCACCCGGCCTTTTTTTTTAAAATTGGAGTCTCATTCTGTCACCCAGGTTGGAGGGTAGTGGCATGCTCCCAGCCACCTCAGCCTGGACCTGCTGGGATCAGGCAATCCTTCCATCTCACCCTTCCAAGTAGCTGTGCAGCCTTCTGGCCTGCAAGCAGGTGTCCAAGTACATTATTATTTCATCGTAAGTTCCTTCTTTCGCCTATTCATCTCTCCTTCAGGAAATCCCACACCTGGCAGGAGCAGGACCCCCGCATAGCTGGAACTATAGGCATGTGCCACCATACCTGGCTAATTTTTTGATTTATTGTAGAGATGAGGTCTCGCCAAGTTGCCCAGGCTGGTCTCAAACCCACCGGCTCAGGCAATCCTCTCACCTTGGCCTCCTAAAGTGCTGGGATTATAGACATGAGCCACCACACCTGGCCATTCTGCCATTTTCAATATGGATTTAGATAATCTTACATTTTATAATCCCCAGTTACAGTTCTTAAAGTGCAAATATTCCAGGTGCCAAGTAGTAAAGTCTCTACTCTTATCTCCTGAAGACCATGTCCCCTGCTAGGTCACTATATCTACCAACCTAGTTGCAGATGCAGGAACCAGCTAGAACGTATCTTTTTTTTTTTTTTTTTTAGTTGAAGTCTCACTCAACCCAGGCTGGAGTGCAGTGGAACATTCATGGCCACTACAACCTTAATCTGCTGGGCTCTGGCAATCCTTCCGCCTCAGTCTTCCAAGTAGCTGGAACTACAGGCACATGCCACCACACCAGACTAATTTTTTGATTTATTGTAGAGATGAGGTCTCACCAAATTGCCCACGCTGGTCTTGAACCCATAGGCTCAGGCAATCCTCCCACCTCGGCCTCCCAAAGTACTGGGATTATAGGCATGAGCCAACACACCCAGCCCAATTTTCATTTTCTACTCGAGGACAGAGTTACCTTTTTTTTTATTTTTTCTGAGTTGGAGTCTCACTCGGTCGCCCAGACTGGAGTGCAGTGGCCGCTCCCGGCCACCGCAGCCTCGACCTGCTGGGCTCCGACGATCCTTTCGCCTCAGCCTTCCGAGTAGCCGGAATTACAGGTACGTGCTACCACCCCCGGCTAATTTTTTGATTTATTGTAGAGATGAGGTCTCGCTGCCCAGGCGGGTCTCGAACCCTCAGGCTCAGGCAATCCACTCACCTCAGCCTCCCAAAGGCATGGGATTACAGGCTGAGCCACCGAGCCCGGCTAGAGTTACCATTTTTATGCTACCCCAGACCAAGACAACTCTGACTGCAATTTATTTCATCACCATCACACTCTTCTTCCTGGCAGGCTGAAATGGCACACCTTCCCCTTCTCATCCTGTGTCGGTCCCTCTGTGACCATGACATCTTATCACTTCTAGCAGAGTTGGTCACATAAACCCGTGGGTTGGGATATGTCTCCACACCCGCCTGACAGCACAGTCTGAGCAGACAAGAGATTAACAAAGGCATGGGCTTTCCGCCACAAACACCAAGTTCCCCAAACTGTAAGTCAGGTACTCACGAACGGAAGATGGCCACTGGACTTCTGTGGTCGAAGGGCTAAGCACAGGAAAAGTGCTATTTGCAAAATCACCAGGGCCCAGCCATGTGCTCAGCCTCAGATACGAAAACCCACACTGGACACTCAGCAGCGAGCACGTTCCTACTGGCAAACACCCTTCACCCCTAAGAGCAGCCTGGCTGGGCACCCAGCACTTGCAGAGGGGAGTCAGCTGACCCCACACTGCTGGCTACACCCAAGAGGTTGCCAGATCAGCTGATCTCTCATGCCACCCAAGGTACCATGTGGCCACAGGTGAGATACACCAGTGGCATCTTTTCCAAATGGAAACTGGCCCTGGCTTCACACAAGAGAATTCAGAACCAAGGATTGTGAACATTAATCATATAGTCTCCGAAGGAACCAACTCCAGCCCCACGCAGCACTCAATTTAAAGATCCAATGCTTTGGTTTGGCACGGTGTCTCACGCCTGTCATCCCAGCACTCTGGAAGGTGGAGGTGAGAGGACAGCCTGAGCCCACAGGTTCAAGACCAGCCTGGGCAACTTGGTGAGACCTCACCTCTACAATAAATAAAAATTAGCCGGGCGTGGTGGTGCACGCCTGTGATTCTATCTATTTGGAAGGCAGAGGTGGAAGGATAGCCTGAGCCCAATGGGTTGAGGCTGCAGTGGCCGTGGACATGACACTGCACTCCAAACTGTGTGACAGAGTGAGATTCGAACTCAAAAAAAAAAAAAAAAGATCCAATGCTATAAAACTCAACATACACCCACCATCTTAGCCTCATTTTAGCCATCAACTGGAGAGTCGGTATTTCTGTGTTTAGAGGCTTCATCTGACATCAGCAAGAACCAGAACTTACTGTCTAGTCTCTGTGATGCTTCCTCTGTTTTTTTTTGAGTCAGGGTCTCACTCTGTCACCTAGACTGGAGTGCAGTGGCACCATCACAGCTCATTGCAGCCTTGACCTCCCGGGCTCAGGTGATCCTTCTGCCTCAGCCTCTCGAGTTGCTGGGACTACAGTCATGCACCACATGCTCGGCTGATTTTTTTAATTTTTTGTAGAGACGAGGCCTCACTATGTTGCCCAGGCTGGTCTCGAACCCCTGTCTCAAGTGATTCTCCCATCTTGGTCTCCCAAAGTGCTGGGATTACAGTCATGAGCCACTGCGCCCGGCCTCCTCTGTTGTATTGATAGTCTCTGAGGCCAGACCTTTCCATGAGGCCTCTGAAACCCTGTGAGCTCATGGATGGGCCTTAGAGGGTTCCTAAGTCCACTAAAACTGTATGGCAAATGTATACATTCCTGTACAAGGAGAAGGTCTTTGGTTCTCATCAGATCATCAAAGGAATCTGTGACCAAAAGAAGTGATTAGGAAACAGTTATCTATAGTGTACGCCAATCAGTGCGTGAAAACCCTGCTTTGTGGAGAACAGAACAGTCAGCAGGTGTGTGGAAGTCTGACTTCAGATTACAGTCCCTGTGCTACACCTCCAATGCTAAAATGGGTTAATCAGTCCTTAATTTGTCACACCCTATCCCAAGAGATTGGAGGCCCTAATGCTGGGGACGTAAAGAATCGTCTTCAGTGAAGAACAACAGTACTGGACCTTAAAGGCTATTTGAGGGCTTATTACAATAACTAAAGCCAGGCCAGGCATGGTGGCTCACACCTGTAATCCCAGCACTTAGGAAGGCCAAGGTGGGAGGATTGCTTGAGTCCAGGAGTCTGAGACCAGGCTCGGCAACATGGCGGGACCTCATCTCTACAAAAATCAAACATCTAGACAGGCGTGGCAGCATACACACATAGTCCCAGCTACTCAAGAGGCTGAGGAGGAAGGATAGCTTGAGCCCAGCAGGTTGAGGCTGCGGTGAACTGTGATCACACCACTGCACTCCAGCCTGGGCGACAGAGTGAGACCCGGACTCCAAAAATAAAGAAAGTTTGAAAGCCAGAGGAAGCGGAGAACCTCAGCACTATGACTTCTGCTACGGTAAGGTACTTTACTTTCGGTATGCTTACTTTGTGATACACTGTTATGGCATATGTCTAACTGTTGTTACTATTTTGAACGCTAGAGTTCTGCATATAAAATACTACATTTCAGCCAGGCACATTGAGCCAGGCACATTGAGCCAGGTGTGGTGGTGCCTGCCTGTAGTTCCAGCTTCTTGGAAGGCTGAAGAGGAAGGATCACTGGAGCCCAGCAAGTCAACACTGGGCAACAGAGGGAGACTCTGACGCAGAAAAAAAAATACTACATTCCGTCAAAAATGATGCTTTCTTTTCTTCTTTACTGTGATGTGATCACACACTCCAGCCTCAAATATTTCCGCATGTAGTACCCCCACGTTCTGCTGCAGGCTTAATTCGCACCTCCCAAGGCTTTGAAATGGAATGTTCCTGGGTCTTAGACTCTCTCATGACCACTTTTCTCTTTGCTTGCAGTTCTGTTCTCGGCTACTTTCGGTTGGTTCAAGGACAAAAGTTTTTAACCGTGGAAGAGAATTTTGTGGTACAAACTATATCATTTTTTTTTAGTAGGAGTCTCACTCTGTCACCCAGGCTGGGGTACAGTGGCATGCTACGACCACTGCAGGCTTGACTTGCCAGACTCTTCCGCCTGTCTTCCAAGTAGCTGGAACTACAGGCGTACGCCACCGCATCCAGCTAATTTTTTGATTTATTGTAGAGACAAGGTCTCACCATGTTGCCCAGGCTGGTCTCAAACTTGCAGGCTCAGGCAATCCTCTTGCCTCAGCCTCCCAAAGTATTGGGACTACAGGCATGAGTCAATACACCCAGTTAACTATGTCCTTTAAGGAATAACATAAGTACAGTAGTCTCATGTTTTCTGTTTATAGTTTTGTTTTTTTTTTTTTACCTTTCTCTCTCTCTCTCTCTCTTTCTTTTTAAAAGACTCACTTTGTCCCCCAGGCTGGAGTACAGTAGCATAATCACAGCTCAATGTAACCTCTATCTACTGGGCCCAAGTGATGCTCCTGCCTGAGTTTCCCAACTAACCCAGACTACAGATATGCACCACCCTGCCTGGCTAATTTTTTAAAAACTTTTGTAGCGATGGGGGGTCTCACTATGTTGCCCAGGCTGGTTTTGAACTCCTGGTCTCAAGCAATCCTCCTGCCTCGGCCTCCTCAAGTGCTGAGATTCCAGGAGTGAGCCACCGAGCCCAGTCAGTTTATTTCTATAACAAATAACTTGTCCCTTCTGGACTTCTCTGGTTTAACTCCCCTTTTACATTATAAACCCCGACATTCTGAGCCTTCAGGTAACAGCCTCACCTATCTCACTCACACACACACACACACACACACACACACACACACACAGACACACACACACACATTTTCTGGACCAAACTAAATAGTTACCTTTACTCCATTATTGTTTCCCAAAGCATCATCAGCACACTATTTGCATCAGAGTCTTCACAGTGTGGGAGGACTTGTTAAAAATGCATATCCCTGCCAACTTCCAGACCCACGTGGAGATGGATTCCGGGATGCTGCATTGCTTAACATGGCCCTCACTCCCCACCCCTTCCCCGCCCCCGCAGTGGTTCTTAAACACACTGCAGCTTGAACACCCATGGCATGAAAGAATCCTCTCTGGTCTGAGCCCCTAGTCTTGAGGGATCTATTTTCCAGTACATCTTATTAAGCATCCCCTCGTCTCTCTGCCTCGATGGTAGTTTCCCTCTGGGCAGCTTCTCAGTCCCTGCAGCCTCCTTCAGCAAGTCCCCAGTACCCAATGACTCACCCCTTAATCTTCCCGAGCTGCTCTAGAGAAGCCCTCTCAGCATCCATGACCCAGACTGCCTAGATCCGAATTCCCTTTCCAGCACGCTGCCCAGGGAGTCACTGTCACAGCTGCATGTTAAGGGCAAGTCCCATTCAACCCACAAAACTCATAGCCGTCCTCTTTAATATTAAAACTACTCAAGATCATGTATTTGCAGGTATTCATCACATGTTTAAATGCGCATACACCACTGCTATAATAAGTGAAATAAAAACAGTTCTACTGGGCATGTTACAGGGCATGATGGCTCACACCTATAATCCCAGCACTTTGGGAGGCCAAGGCTGGAGAATCACTTGAGCCCAAGAGTTAGAGACCAGCCGGGGCATCATTGGAAGACCACATCTCTACAAAAAAATTTAAAAATCAGTCAGGCGTGGTGATTTGCCCCTGTTGTCCCAGTTACCCAGGAGGCTGAGGCAGAAGGATCGCTTGAGCCCAGATGGCAGAAGCTACAGTGAACTATAATCATGCCACTACACTCCCGCCTGGGCAACAGAGTGAGACCCTGTCTCTAAAAATAAATAAATAAAAATAAAAACAAATTCTACTATTTCACCGTTTTTTTTTTTTTTTTTTTTGAGTTGGGGTCTCACTCTGTCCCCTGTGAAAGGGAAAAGAAGCAGCTTCTGCCCCTGGGATTTAAGGGGGTGGTGAAAGAGATGGCTTCAGCCTTGAAACAGACGTTACTCCCTTCCTGGGAGGTTTTTCTTTGAAGGTTTCTCCTCTGTAAACATTGCGAGATACATTGTATCCTTACCCACTACACCTGTCTAATCAGCAGAATATTGTGATAAGAGCTCTGGAAAATGTCCAACTCTAACTTTAGCTAACCAAGATGTAAGCTAGGACTACTTAAGAAAGCTCTGAGCGGGGGCTCGGGGCCATCTTGTTTGGAGCTCTCTTCCTGCAAGTGGTCGCCAGCTGGCAGAGCCTTGACTAATAAACTTCTCCTTTGTTAAAATTAAGTTGGTGGCTGAGCTGGGCTCGGTGGCTCAGCCTGTAATCCCGCACCTTTGGGAGGCTGAGGTGAGTGGATTACCTGAGCCCGCGGGTTCGAGACTCGCCTGGGCAGGCGAGACCTCATCTCTACAATAAATCAAAAATTAGCCGGGCGTGGTAGCGCATGCCTGTAATTCCGGCTACTTGGAAGGCTGAGGCGGAAGGATCACCCGAGCCCAGCAGGTTGAGGCTGCGGTGGCTGGGAGCGGCCACTGGTCTGGGAGACGAGTGAGACTCCAACTCAAAAAATAAAAAATAAAAAATTAAGTCGGTGGATTGTTATATAAAAGCTTGGACCCTACTTCATCCCCAGGATGGAGTGCAGTGGCACACTCACAGCCACCACAACCTTGACTTGCTAGGCTCATGCGATCATTCCACCTCAGCCTTCCAAGTAACTGGAACTACAGGCACATGCCACCACACCTGGCTAATTTTTAAAAATGCATTTATTATAGAGACGAAGTCTTGCAAGTTGCCTAGGTTGGTCCTGAACCCCTGGACTCCACCTCCCAAAGTGCTGAGATTACAGGCATGAGCCATTGTGCCAGCCTATTTTTTTTTTTTTTTGAATTGGAGTCTCACTCTTGTCACCCAGGCTGGAGTGCAGTTGCACACTCACAGCCACTGCACTCTTGACCTGCTAGGCTCAGGTGATCCTTCCGCCTCAGCCTTCCTAGTAGCTGGAACTACAGATGTATGCTACCATGTCCAGCTAGTTTTTGTGATGTATTGTAGAGATGGGGTCTCACCAAGTTGCCCAGGCTGACCTTGAAACTGCGGGCTCAGACAATCCTCTTACCTCGGTCTCTGGGATGACAGGCTGAGCCACCGAGCCCAGCCTGAATTCTTTTTTTTTTTTTTTTGAGTTAGAGTCTCACTCTGTCACTCAGACGGGAGTGCAGTGGCTGCTCCCGGCCACCGCAGCATCGACCTGCTGGACTCCAGTGATCCTTCCACCTCAGCCTTCCAGGTAGCTGGAACTACAGGCGCGCGCTACCACGTCTGGCTCATTTTTGATTTATTGTAGAGATGAGGTCTCGCCAAGTTGCCCAGGTGGGACTCGAACCCACGGGCTCAGACAATCCACTCACCTTGGCCTCCCAAAGTGCTGGGATTACAGGCTGAGCCACCAAGCCCGGCCAGAGTCTGAATTCTTATTTGTGTTGAAACCAGAATGTAATTGCAATTTGTAATCTTGCTTCTCTAACCTAACATCATATCAAATATATATTCATAACTACAGTTTTAATGACTTTGAAATGTCTCATGGAGTTAATGCTACCAGAACCCCTATTACATAGTGTTTAGGTTATTTTCTGCTTTTGCTGTTGTAAATGTTAATGCAGTGAATATGTTCGTGCATGTTATTTCTTCCTTCTCTGAATTATTTATTTAGAATAAATTTCCAGGGATGGAATGAACGGATCACAGTGCATAAATATTTTAATGGCTCTTGATACATATTGTCAAATTGCCATATTTGTATTTTACACAGTTCTTCAGTGGTATGTTAGAAAATGGCTAACGGCCATTTCCTTGCTAAGCTATGGTGCAGCCATGTGCTCTCTGAGGTATGGCTAGCGCCATGTTTTTTAAGCTTTGCCCCCCTTCCCTACCTTGGGGAGGTGGATCTCGTTCTTTCTCTCTCTCTCTCTAATTTACTTTCTAAATAAACTATATTTTCTAATCTAAAAAAAGAAAAGAAAATGGTTAAAAACAGTCTCGCAAAAAAAGAAAGAAAGGAAGAACCAGGCACGGTGGCTCACGCCTATAATCCCAGTACTTTGTGAGGCCAAGGTGAGACAATTGCCTGAGCCCACAGGTTCGAGACCAGCCTTGGAAACTTGGTGAGACCTCATCTCTACGATTAATCAAAAAAAAAAAAAAAATAGCCAGGTGTGGTGGTGCATGCCTGTAGTTCTAGTTACTTGGAAGGTTGAGACAGAAGGATCACCTGAGCCCAGCAGGTCAAGGTTGCAGTGGCCATGAGTGTGCCACTACACTCCAGGCTGGGCAACAGAGTGAGACTCCAACTCAAAAAAAAAAGAAAAAAGCCTGATTTATTGTGTTTGCTGGGTTTTTGTTTGTTTGTTTGTTTTTTGAGTTGGAGTCTCACTCTGTCGCCCAGACTGGAATGCAGTGGTCGCTCCCGGCCACCGCAGCCTCGGCCTGCTGGGCTCTGGCGATCCTTCTGCCTCAGCCTTCCGAGTAGCTGGAACTACAGGTGTGCGCTACCACACCCAGCTAATTTTTTATTTATTGTAGAGATGAGGTCTCGCCAAGTTGCCCAGGCGGGTCTCGAACCCACGGGCTCAGGCAATCCACTCACCTCAGCCTCCCAAAGGCGCGGGATTACAGGCTGAGCCACCAAGCCCAGCTGTGTTTGCTGGTTTTAATGTTGTAAATACTCCTACCATGACCAATTTCAAGCCACCCACATGGCATCACTGAATGAAAAATTGAAAGATCTCATATCGCACACCATGATACAGTATTTTTATCATACAGATAAATAGTAGTAAAACTTGGAAAATTTCTGAGAATAATACAGTCAGCCCTTGTAAGCAAGTCCAGGCTGCTTCTGGAATGCCACTGTAAATACCTCATTTGACATTTGGCAAGAGCACATCTTTTTTTTTGTTTTAATTGAAACCATTAAGAATTCATCTTATTCTCATCTGTGTGGCAAACAGTGTCCATGCTTTTAGGTCAACAGATTGTTCATATAATGAATAAAACACAATGTAAAAAAAAAACAAAAAACAAAAGACAGAGTAAGACATCCATCTCCTACCTGCGTTGATCAATTCTGCCTACTCATCTCAAAGCATTTCTTTTATGGTGTGTTTTGTTTTGCTTTGTTTTGTTTTTCCATGAGGTCATGTACACCAGCTACTCAACGGTGCATTTTCTTTAACAATGAGCTGAATGAATGACTACGTGCCATTCTCATGGCAAATGCGATGAGACCGTATCATCTGTTACCTAACCACCCTCTTCCTCGGTTTTCTTTTCTACGAAATAGGGAAGAGGTCAGTGCTGACTTCAGTTTTACGAGAAACTAGCCCAGAGATAAGAAGGTTCCATCTCAGGCTGTAAGAAGTAATGGGGCATTTGGTAATGCTCTGGAAAGTTCTTCCAAAAGCAATTCATTCATGGTCTGCACTACCAGAAAAAAAGAGGTGGGAAAGTGATTTGGCACTCTGTCCCCTGTGAAAGCACATTTCTTCCTTTGATTCCCCTCTGAGTGGTAATAAAAAGCTTCTACGTGTATACGGCAGTTTCGAGTTTTTAAGGAAGTGGCGCCCTATGTTGGCATGCCAAATGTAGGCATGATTGAGCTAAACACGATCATGCTCTTGACCCAGACATTCCACCCCCCAGGAACGCATCCCAAGAAATTCATTCAAAACAAGGGCAAGTCCTTTCTGTGTGAAGATATTAGTCACAATACAGAGAACACTGCCTCATTTCAGCACTTACTCAGCTCACCATCTCAGGTTTTGGGGCCCTAGTAGGAAAGTTCTGGATTAGTGGTTCCCAGATCCCCACCTGTAGAACAACTGCTTCCCAGTTGTTTTAGGGCTTTTTGTTTGGTTTTTTTTTTAGAGCAGGAGTCTCACTCTGTCACCCAGGCTGGAGTGCAGTGGCACGCTCACGGCCACCAAAACCTCGACCTGCTGAGCTCTGGCGATTCTTCCACCTCAGCCTTCCAAGGAGCTGGGACTATCGACACGTGCCACCACACCCAGCTAATTTTTTTGATTTATTGTAGAGAAAAGATCTCGCCATGTTGCCCAAGCTCATCTCAAACCCCTGGACTCGAGCAATCCTCTCACCTCCGCCTCCCAAAGTGCTGAGATGACAGACCTGAGCCACTGCGCCCAGCTGGGCCTGTATTTTTTTTTTTTTTTTGAGTTGGAGTCTCACTCTGTCACCCAGACTGGAGTGCAGTGGCCGCTCCTGGCCACCACAGCCTCGACCTGCTGGGCTGCTGGGCTCCGGCGATCCTTCCGCCTCAGCCTTCCGAGTAGCCGGAATTACAGGCATGCGCTATCACGCCGCTGATTTTTTGATTTACTGTAGATGAGGTCTCGCTGCCCAGGCGGGTCTCGAACCCAGGGGCTCAGGCAATCCACTCACCTCAGCCTCCCAAAGGCGCGGGATTACAGGCTGAGCCACCGAGCCTGGCTTGGGCCTATATTTTTTACCCACAGATTCCTGGTACCCACTCCAGGACTGGGAGATGAGAAGTGAGAATTCCTCTTTCTTAGAAGCTCCCCAAGTGGCTTTGATATGCAGCCAGCTTCGGGAAGGGTTCCAGGCCAGAACCAGACCCTTCCATGTTGTCTCTGCACAAGCGTCCACATCCGGGGACAGTCTGACGACTTCTCGAGCAAGTCATCAAGAGGAGGCTTGGGTGGTTCAGCAGTGGCTGGAGTCAAATGGTCAAGGAGCCACGAGGAACCTTCCACATCTCCGGTCAACCCTCTCCAGCCCTGACACCCTCCTTGCTCTCGACGCCCATCCCAGTCTCCACTTCGGCACCCATCCTCACCTGGGCCCAACCCTTCCCACACAAAAAGCCCCCAAATCTCCTTTCTTATTATACCAGTAGGGACAGGAAAAAAGTCCCACTACGAAGATCTAAGAGACACTCTCTTCTAAGCTGGAGAAACTGGTATGCGAGATTGAAATATCTGTTTCTAATATTTTCCTTTTTTCTTATTATCACTATAAAATACCCTGTGCCAAGTCCATATAAGGCGCTCGAAATATGTCAATTCCCAGCCTCTACCTGTCAACCCCATCTCTCCTCAAAAGGCCTGTAGGCATTAGGAAAGTTAGTCTGCAGGGATCACACCACCCTCACTTGTGTCCACGGCCAATACCTTAATATAACACCTTCATCTGTCGGGAGTTTATTTTATGCAGCACCAAGCGACGTGCTTTCCATGTTTTAATCTCACTCAGCCTCTGCAAGAACCCTCTGAGGTAGGTATGTTTAGTTCTCATGACTGTCCTTAGAGCTATTTTATGGATTTTTAAAAATCTGAGCATTGAAGAAGTTATTTAGCTTGTCTGAGGTTGCCACCACCCAGAAATAGGAGAGCCGAGATTCAACACAACATTAATCTGGCTCCAAAGTCTGGTTCTTTTTTTGAATCGGAATCTCACTGTCACCCAGGCTGGAGTGCAGTGGCATGCTAATGGTCACCGCAGCCTCGACCTGCTGGGTTCAGGTGATCCTTCCGCCTCTGTCTCCCAAATAGCTGGAACCACAGGTGTGTACCACCACGCCTGGCTAAGTTTTTAAATTTTTTGTAGAGACGAGGTCTCACCAAGATGCCCAGGCTGGTCTCAAAACCATGGGCTCTGGCAATCCTCTTGCCTCAGCCTCCCAAAGTGCTGGGATTACAGATTGAGCCTCTGCGCCCAGCTCTGCTGACTCTCTAAAGGAATGTTCAGGAAAAATCTACATACCCATAGCATCTCACTTAAACAGCCAAAGGAAGTGCCACAATTTCACGGAATTTTTGGACCAACTTTTGAGGAATAAAAACTTGCTCATACTCCATCAACCCATTCATTCTCTTAAGAGGAAGGCCACGGCAGGAAGAGGGGGCTCATACCTGTAATCCCAGAGCTTTGGGAAGCTGAGGCAGGAGGATCCCTTGAGCCCAGGAGTCCAAGACCAGCCTGGACAACATAGTGAGACCCTGTCTCTACAAAATAAAAAATAAGAATTGGTGGTTCCAGTTACCTGAGAGGCTGAGGCAGGAGGATCTCTTGAGCCCAGGAGGTCAAGTTATGATCGTCCCACTGAACTCAGCCTGGGAAACAGAACAAGACCCTGTCTCTAAAATAAAATAAAATAATTTTTTTAAAAAGAGGAAGGCCACTTTAATTACCAGATGATTGGAGGGCCTCTTTAAAATGTAGAAACCAGGCCAAGTATGGTAGCTCAGGCCTGTAATCCCAGCACTTTGGGAGGCCAAGGTGAGAGAATTACCTGAGCCCAGGGGTTTGAGATCATCCTGGGCAACTTGGCAAGACCTCGTCTCTACAATAAATAAACAAAACTTGGCCAGGCGTGGTAGCACATGCCTGTAGTTCCAGCTACTTGGAAGGCTGAGATGGAAGGATCACCTGAGCCCAGCAGGTTGAGGCTGCAGTGGCCAGGAGCGTGCCACTGCACTCCAGCCTGGGTAACAGAGTGAGACTCCAACTCAAGAAATAAAAAAGAAAAATGTAGGCTGAGGTGAGTGGATTGCCTGAGCCCGCGGGTTCGAGACCCGCCTGGGCAGCGAGACCTCATCTCTACAATAAATCAAAAAATCAGCCGGGCGTGGTAGCGTGCGCCTGTAATTCCGGCTACTCGGAAGGCTGAGGTGGAAGGATCGCTGGGGCCCAGCAGGCGAGGCTGCGGTGGCCGGGAGCGGCCACTGCACGCCAGTCTGAGCGACAGAGTGAGACTCCAACTCAAAAAAAAAAAAAAGAAAAGAAAGAAAGAAAAGAAAAATGTAGAAACCAGAGTGGTTGTCTCACAGGTGCCCCAAGCCACACAAACCTTTCTTTGCCTAAATGATGCACTGAGGGAGGACAGTCAGGACAAATCAAAGACACCGACAGATTCCAGGATGCAGAAGGCAGCCCCAGCGCAAGGAGGAAAAGCCTACCAAGCTCCTCTGAAATGGCACTCTGCTGGAGATGGGTGAGGAGACTGGGGGTTGGGGAGAGACGACAGAGTCCTGCTGGCAACGATGGCTTGTTCCTGTAAGTCCCCGCACTTTGGGAGACCAAGGGGGGAGGATCACTTGAGCCTAGGAGTTCGAGACCAGCCTGAGCAACACAGCAAGACCTCATTACTACAGAAAATGAAAAGAATTAGCTGAGTTTGGCAACACATGCCTGTAGTCCCAGCTATTCTGTAGTCTGAGGCTGAGGAGAGCTATGATCATGCCACTGCTCTCCAGCCTGGGTGACAGAATACTAGAAACTATTGGATGTCCTCCCCTCTCCTGCAAGGCTGTCCTGGTCCACACCCTAACTTTCTCATCTTATTTCCTACAGTGCGTAGAACAAACTTTTCCTCTTCGACTGGGCCGGTCCTCTCCAAGTCAGTGTCACCTTTACGCCCAGAGTCCTCCAGCCTAAAACAACCTTCCCCTTCTCCTTCTCACACTCCACATCCCTCCTGAGCCCATGTCCTCCTGACTGCTCCAGGTTACCCAAAAACCCCCTTGGGAAATCCCCAGCACTCTGATAGCCCATGCCACGCCATCCATCCCCCTTACCCCCCCCAGCCCCCTCCAGCTCACTTCTCATGACTAGATCCCAAGGCCCTCAGAGCTGCGGTTTCTTTCCATTCTCTCTTATCCTCCACAGCACCAGATTTGTCACTTGCTTGAACCCCTGAAAAGCAGTGATCTCCCAAACTTTGCTTATTTACAACTCAGGCTACTCACTAGGACCTCATAGCGTGTCTCCAAATCCAATCGTCTCAAAAACAAATTTTAATTTAACTTAAAATATATATGTATGTTGATTTATACATTATATACTTTTAGAAAATGGACATGAGCGTTGGCAATAGGTGAAAGTACAAGTTGGGGATTCCAGATCCAAATCTACATTGTTTAGATTTTGGTTCTGTTTCTTTTCTGAACTGGAAAATGTTCTAAATTCATATTTACACAACATAAAGGATCGTTGGACGTATCTCATCAAACCTTGGGTGACATTTACACTACCCATATAGTTGAGCCTGTCAGTGACCATCACAAACATGCATTTCTAGGAGAATACCAGAAAACCAAAAAGCCAATTTTTAATGTTTAATTTTTGATGTTTCGTCTTGTAAGGACCTTGGGGGAAGGCGGATATCAGAGTAACTCCTCTTCCCCCCATGAGCTGGTTCTGTGCCTTGCAACAGGTAGAACAGAGTAATCACAACGTTCAGCCTAGAGTAAAACCTAAATCAGACTAGAAAGGTGCCTTGGGACACCAAAGAACGGTTTTTGGAGACGCCCAAGTCTTACCTGTTGTGGAATGCCAGAGAAACTTCTCGACACCAGAACGCTGCCTCCAGAAATCAGGTCTGCTGAGCGCAGGTGGTAACAGCACAAGCGGCCCAAGCTTCTCCCCGTGGCGATCTCCTTCTGGGTCCAGGCTTTCCCTCTTCCAAGCCCACGACTGCTTCCCACTGGAAGGACCAGAAGAAATAACCACTGTGCTGGTGGGGAGTCCACCCGAGGTGGCGGCTTGCGTGTGAGAGGCAACAGAGCAATCCGGGTGACAAAGAGATCAGTGAGTTCCTGTGCCCAAGGCGGCTTCCTGTCACTGGCCTCTCCGCAGAGGGGGTTCGTTGTGTGAGTTGAGGGGTGCGTGTGTACGTGTGCTTCTCCCCATGAGAAGACGGAAGATCCCCAGGTGAGAGGCGCTGCCCGTGGCGGGAGTGTGTCTCATGTACCCCCTTCCCCACCCCAGGCCACCTCCCTCTCCTCCACCCCCATTTTCCTCCAGCAGATTACCTCTATAAAACCGAGGAAAGGAAGAGTGAAACGTCAAGATGATTCATGAAGGAAGTGAAATAAAGAAGAAGGAAAAAAAGGGTCCACTCCCTGACTGGTCTTGGTTACTTGACACTGAAGGAAAAAGCAACTTGGAACTTACCCAGCAGATTAAGGAACACACTAACTGGGCAGAACCAGCCGGCGGGCTGTTTGCTTTGCCTCACTAAAAATGGCCAAATCACAATTTGGAAAGGACAGACTCCCAGCTTGGGCTACGTAGCAAGACCCCGTCTCTACAAAAAATTTAAAAATTAGCTGGGCATGGCGGTGTGTGCTGGTCATCCCAGCTACTTGGGAGGCTAAGGAGGGAGAATTGCCTTAGCCCAGGAGTTCGTGGCTGCAGTAGCTACGATTGCACCACTGCATTTCAGCCCGGGCGACAGAGTAAGACTCTGTCTCAATAAACAAACAAAAAAACAAATAAATAAAAGACTAAAATATTAAAGAAAAAACGATTTTTTTTAAAGACAAGATCATGGCTCACTGCAGCTTCGACCTCCTGGGCTCAAGTAATCCTCCTGCCTCAGCTGGTTGAGTAGCTGGGACTATAGGTGCATGCCATTGCACCCGGTTAATTTTTCTATATTTTGTAGAGGCAGAATCTTGCTTTGTTGCCCAGTGGGCTCAAGTGATCCTCCCACCTCCACCTCCCAAAGTGCTATGATTACAGGCATGAGCCACCATGCCCAGAACAGAAAAAAACATTTTTTTCCCCTTAAGTCCAGGCACGGTGGCTCACGCCTCTAATCCCAACACTTTGGGAGAATTGTTCAAAGCCAGGAGTTCAAGAACCATCTGGGCAACACAATGAGACTCTGCCTCTACAACTTTAAAAGTAAAATTTTTAAAATGAGCCAGGCCTGGTGGTACACACCCGTAGTCTCAGGTATTCAGGAAGCTGAGGAGGGAGGATCATCTGAGCCCAGGAGTTTGAGGCAACAGTGAGGCTATGATCGCAGCACTGCTTTCTGGCCTGGACAACAGAGCTAGATCCTGCCTCAAGGAAGGAAAAAAAAAAGCACAGACTCAGCCTAGTGAGAGCCCACACAGCACACTATGCATTTGCCCTGCGTCAATGGCACCTGGGTTGCGAGGTGCTTGATGATGAGTTGTTTTTCAGACATCATTTGCCTAAAAACACAAGTTGACTTGTTTTGTCCTTCTGTGCAATCCAGGTGCAGGAGCCATCTGCAACTAGTTCATTATGACTGGACGCCTAACCCAGCAAACTGAACTTTCATAACGTGGTCACAACCCCTCGTGCCCCAAATCCCTGAAGAATTGTAAATGCTCCTGCCTGGGGTTACATCATGGTCCAAAACCTTCCCTGCCATCAGGATAAAGACAGCTCCATTTGAGTCAGCACACATGTATGGAGCTCCTGCTATGTGCAGACTACAGGGCTCGGTCCCGGGGTGCGGGTGGGGAACACAGCAGACTCAGGGTCCTGTCATGGCCCAGTCCTGAACACGGAAGAGAAGCTGAAAGACTAAGGCAGGTATGTCCCCTGTCCTCACAGCATCTAAATCCCCGGGTTGGGGACACAAAAACACTCAGATAAATGCAGTAATTCCAAATTGTGGCAACTGTTACATAGGAACCAGAGAAGACACAGAGCTAGATGGCGGGATGGCATCTTCACCCGAGGGGTGGGCGAAGGGCCGGGCGCAGTGTCTCATGCCTGTCATCCCAGCACTATGGGGGGCCGAACTGGGAGGATTGCTTGAGCCCAGGTTTTCCAGACCAGCCTAGGTAACGTAGTGAGACCTCGTCTCTACAAAACAATAAAAAAAAAAATTAAGCCGGGCTTGGTGGCTCAGCCTGTAATCCCGCGCCTTTGGGAGGCTGAGGTGAGTGGATTGCCTGAGCCCGTGGGTTCGTGACCCGCCTGGGCAACTTGGCGAGACCTCATCTCTACAATAAATAAAAATGAGCCGGGCGTGGTAGCGTGCACCTGTGGTTCCAGCTACTCGGAAGGCTGAGGCGGAAGGATCACCAGAGCCCAGCAGGTCGAGGCTGTGGTGGCTGGGAGCGGTCACTGCACTCCAGTCTGGGTGACAGAGTAAGACTCCAACTCAAAAAAAAAAAAAAGAAAAAGAAAAAGAAAAAAAATAGAGGTGGGCAAGGAAGTCCTCTCTGCATGTCAGCTGACATTTAGGCCGAGACCAAAAGCCATATCTAGTTCAGCCCTGGCTGGAAATGACAATCGTCCACTGAGCTTTTTACAAATATCAGCGCCTGACAAGAAAAGAAAATACTGCACATTCTCACTTATATGTGGGAGCAAAAAATGTGAACACATGGAGGTAAAGAGTGGAAAAATAAAGAGACTGGGAAGCGGGGAGGAAGGAGGGGAAAAAGGGAGGGAGGTAGGTTAAGTGTATCAACATACAGTAAGACAGAAGGAATATATCAGTGCTGATTTCAGAGTAGAATGACCATAGCGGGACACTCTGGGCACCCTGACTTGATCACTACGTGTTCTATGCATATAAAAAAATATCTCAGGTACCCCACACATTTGCGCAAATTAAAACATAAAAGGTAAATCCAGCCGGGCTCGGTGGCCCAGCCTGTAATCCCAGCGCTTTGGGAAGTTGAGGTGAGTGGATTCCTGAGCCCGCGGCTTCGAGACCTGCCTGGGCAACTTGACGAGACCTCATCTCTACAGTAAATCAAAAAATTAGCCGGGCGTGGTAGTGTGCACCTGTAGTTCCAACTACTTGGAAGGCTGAGGTGGAAGGATCGCCCGAGCCCAGCAGGTCGAGGCTGCGGTGGCCGGGAGCAGCCACTGCACTCCAGTCTGGGCGACAGGGTGAGACTCCAACTCAAAAAAAAAAAAAAAAAAAAAGGCAAATCTAAGCAAAGTTCTGTAAAAATATATCTTTTTTTTTTTTTTTTTGAGTCTGATTCTCACTCGCCTAGGCTGGAGTGCAGTGGCACGCTCACGGCCACTGCAGACTTGACCTGCTAGGCTCAGGAGATCCTTCCACCTCAGCCTTCCAAGTAGCTGGAAGCACAGACAAACACCACCATGCCCAGCTAATTTTTTTTTTTAATTGTAGAGATGAGGTCTTGCCAAGTTGCCCAGCTGGTTGCGAACCCCTGGACTCAGGCAATCCTCTCATCTCTACCTCTCAAAGTGCTGGTATTATAGGCATGAGTCACCATGCCCAGTCTAAAAATATCTATCTATCTATCTATCTATCTATTACCTATCTACCCGTGCCTGGTTCCCACACTCAAAGATCCTAGTTTAATGGTCTGGATTGTGGCCTGGGCATCAATATTGTCATAAACTTTCCTGATTATTCTAAAGTGCCACTACAGCTCTAATGGATAACAAAGCCAGGGGAGAGTGGAAGGAGGAACAATCCAAGCAGAGGCAAACAGCATGTGCAAAGGCCTATGGGTAGGAAAGAGCCTGGCATATTTAAGGAAGTGAACGACTGAAATGTCTGAAGTGTAGTTATGGAGGAAGTGAGTGGCACAAGATGAACATTCTTAGAGATGGACACACAGTTACCAAGCTCACAAGAGATGCGTCTATGAGCCCAGTTGTCCACTTGTTAATGTACAGTAAGAACTCAGTCGGCCAGTAAGATCCCTGTGTCCCCAGAAGCGTATAATAACTCCTAGAAATTCCTCCTTGGTGGGAGGATCGCTTGAGCCCAAGAGTTCGAGACCAGCCTGAGCAGCATAGTGAGACCCAGCCTCTAAATAAAACTTCAAAAGTAGCTGGGTGTGGTGGCATGCGCCTCAGCTACATGGGAGATTGAGGTGGAAGGATCGCCTGAGCCCAAGAGGTCGAGACTGTGGTGAGCCCTGATTGTGCCACTGCACTCCAGCCTGGGTGACAGAACGCGATCCCATCTCAAAAGGAAAAAAGCATCCTCTGTGGTCAGCCAGTCACCACCATGGTGTTATT
The DNA here is from genome assembly GCA_027257055.1 of Cephalopachus bancanus. NCBI lineage: Eukaryota > Metazoa > Chordata > Mammalia > Primates > Tarsiidae > Cephalopachus > Cephalopachus bancanus. The sequence goes on along the minus strand of JAPVLO010000301.1, from coordinate 151,756 downwards.
AGCAGAACCCGAGGCTAGTGGATGCTTTCTTCACTGAGCTCTGGTTTTGTCCATCAAAGGGTTTAGGGCATTGGCTGGGCATGGTGACTCATGCCTGTAATCCCGGCACTTTGGGAGGCAGAGGCAAGAGGATTGCCTGAGCCCAGGGGTTCGAGACCAGTCTGGGCAACTTGGCGAACCCACGTGTCTACAGTAAATTTTTTAAAATCAGCTGGATGTGCTGGCACATACCTGTAGTTCCAGCTACTTGGAAGGCTGAGGTGGAAGGATCACCTGAGGCCTGCAGGTCAAGGCTGCAGTGGCTGTGAGTATGCCACTGCACTCCAGCCTGGGTGACTCAAAACAACAAAAAAAATTTTTAAAGGGTTTAGGGCAGCAGGCAAAAGTGAGAAATTTTAAATGGAGGCCAAGAGAGGTAAGACCAAAATTAAGCTAGACCCGGGGGTGAGGTCAGTACGGTGATGCCGTGTGGTTCTAAGCCTCTTGGCAGCCAGGATGAGGTAGAAAACATAAAACATGACCCCATAGAAAGTCCAGGGGGTGATGGGATAAAATGAATGATGAGGTCCCTCTGGCTCCCCGGTGCTGAGATTAAAAAGAAACATCCTGGGGTTCCCTCAGGAGAGGACACCGTGGCTGGAGGGAGGCACTGTCTCTAGACTCCCAGCCAGCAACAGGTGTGTGGGCTGATGGCGTCTTGCCAGAGTTGACGAAAAGCGACCCTGGGTGTGTGCAGGGGACGACGCAGCAAGGATGGAGAAGCTGCTCAGAGGCTCTAGAGACGAAGGATGATTTCAGAAAACTCAAGAGAGAAGATTGTTCTCATCCGAGCATCTAAAAGGTTCAGGGTGGCCAAGAGCTCAAAACTGGTTGTCCCTCCTGCAAGGGGCGCCACGGCTCTCAGTGCCGGCTCCCCTTCAGAAGGCAGAAGAGTCTGACAAGGACAGCCCCCTCCACTGCCAGCAGAAGGGAGGCGAGGCTCTAGCCTTGGGCAGCAAAGCAAGCGGGCCGCGAGTGTGTTTCGTAGGCCCAGGCCACGGCCTTGTCACCTTCTCTGCACAAAGGGCATGCAGACTCCGGGGTCAGGGCAGAAGGCGATCCCCCCAGCTGCTGCATTGCCAGGTCTGGCTGCAGGACTCCCCCTGCCCCTGGGGCTCCCGCTACACTGCCCACCACTGGCCTCTGGTGGACTGGCGCTCTGGGTAACAGCCGGGGTTAGGTGGTCCGTAAGGTCAGGCTAGACGTTCCCTCCTGGGCCGACAGGAAGAACCTTTTCCGGCTGTCTCTTGCAGTCCTCTCTCTCCACCATGAGTTTAATCTCAGAGGGGATCTTCTTGGGGGTGGGGGAGCTACTAAATTTCTCCCTTTCCTGGAAATGTCTCCTTTTGGTTTTCTCTGTCTCTGTCTCTCTCTCTCTTCATCTCTCTCTCTCCTCTCTGTCTCTCTCTGTGTGTCTCTTTCCTCTCTCTGTCTCTGTGTGTGAGTATGTCTCTCTCTCCTTTTAACACTTTTAACTGACTTTTAACCGACAGGGGTTGTGGTGAGGGAGGAAGTGAATGACTTGAAATGCCTGCACGCTCTTACAGACACACAGGACCCCAGAACTCGCTGGGTGTTGCTCCTGGCTCTGTAGTCCAGCCTTGGGACAGGGAGTAGGGATCTGGGACTTCTGAGGCGGTAAGGGAGGAGACTGGGTGTGCAGGCCCCAGTGGGACCCAGGCCTCCTTCTAAGCTGTATTCCAGGAAGCCTCTGTGACCCCGCCCCCTCCATGGCAAGCCCAGTGAGGATTCCGGCCTCCCCACCTTGACCTCCAGTTAGCCCTGCGGGAGCACTCACCAGACAGCCCTGCAGTGCCGGTGCCGCGTCAGTGGATCCCAGGGCCCAGGGCCCAGACTTGCTCACTGCGTCCCAGGTACAGAATAGTCACTCAACAACCACTTGCTGACCAATAAATCGAGTCCCCCCCTCATTTTCCCCCAGCCTTACAGCTGCCCTATATGGGAAACATTTAAAAACCTGTGCTAACAGCCAGGGAAACAGAGACCTCAGCTGGTTGAATAATTTGCATGAAACCTTATGGCCTACAAAAAACAGAACCAAGATTCACCCACTCATCTGTCCTGGCCCTTCACTCTGCGACCTCCCAACGGGAGAGCTGAGCCTCTGTGGGGAGGGAGAAGCAGCCTGAGCCCCCAGTACCTCCCTACCCTCCTGGCCCCGCCATTTTCTCCGGCCTGAGCCCCTCTCCTCTGAGATTCCCAGGCAAACACAACCCCCTACAGGTCAAGGTTAAGAAGCCAATTTTTAAAAATCCAGGTCAGTGCACCAACACACACAAAATAAAACAAAAAGCAAACAAACAAAAACCAAAATAAAAAAGAAGCAAAGATTGACTTTCTCGAAAACGCCCTCATTTGAAACGCTCTTTGACAGGCAAAAAACAGCTTCTCTTTCTTCAGTGGTCTCCTAAGAACAAAGCCCTCTTTTACAGAGAGTTTTTAAGCCACAGGACAACCGCCGGCGAGTCCTGGACTCCTGCCTAAGTGCTCTCCTTGCTTGCAGTAGAGGTTCTCGGCCGCCACTTCTAACAGAGAACCCTCTTCATGACAATCGTCTCGGTGATGAATAGTGTATCTTGGAGACCTCGAGACGTGAGTCATTGACTGAATTATTTCTACCCTGGGTAATATGCCTCTCTCTTCTCACTTCTAGCTCATTAACTAACATACCTGAGATTTAGTGAGTAGCTTTGAGTGTTCACACGGACCCCCATTTGTGATATGCCACCAAATAAAAGATTTCAGTGGGCTCTAAAGATGGAGAAGAGGTACTAAAACCTTGTCTGAAGACTTTGAATTTCAAACCCAGGGCCTCAGTCGTACTGCGATTGTTCCTACAGCTCCCACTAAAAGATGAACAACCGTCTTAAAACAAAATACCCATTCCTTCTGATTGAGAGATTTCATGGAGACATTATAGGATGTGAACCCTTCTGAAGAGAAAGAGCTTAATCCTGATGTGAAGACGCATCCATATAAAATACCCTTTACAACTCGAAATATTGAAATATCTTCGAGACGCCACAGGCTAGAAATCGGCATGGCTTCCCTCTGTGGGCATTTTGGTCCATTATGAACCACCGCCTCCTTCCCACATGCGAATGTCATTTCAAACATCTTGCAGCTTTCCTCTTCTTGCCATGCCATCAAAGCACCATTTCCCTCCTGCTGTGATTCTCATGGTCCGTTTTCTCTGTAAATGCTTTAATGGAACATAACACGCTGCATTTCGTTTCAGTGGCGGTCAGGTCTCGGGATTCTCACTGCCGCCGTTCTAGCGTGGTTTGCTAGCTGGGCATAACTGTGCTTATCAGGCAAACATTCACATCCTGGTTTCCTTTTATGCAAAGCCATCTTTCATGACAATACAGGGTCTCGTTGCAGAAGGTGGTCACGCCCAAAGTCCTCATTCACGCTGAGGCCCTGAAGTTCTTTTTTAAGACTGCAAGGACAGAGCTGAGGAGGTCCAAACCCCGTAACCCTATAAAGTAGTCCCTTGGTGGCTGATGGTCCTTTCCAGCACAGCAGACATTTGTCTAGAAACTTTCCTCAATACCCTTAAGAGGCGGTTGAATGAAATACAAAGCCAAGCCTGGATCACTGACTTCTGTGCATGACTTGTTTGGGGCCCAAAATATGACCCCGAGCTTTCTCTCCCACCTTCTTCACTGGCTGGGCTTCCAAGCGGCTTCTCCAAAATTCGAATCCACTCTGAAAGGACAACGACTGTGCCGCCACGGATAAAACACCGAAAGCAAGTGCCGCAGGCCCTGAGAGTGAATCCAGAAGAGGAGTTTGACAAGGGAGGTCAGTGACAGCGGCATCTGCGGGCCAGGCGCACCAGCTCTTGCACGCAGACTGAGAAATTTTGGATTTTTTTCAAAAAGAAGACCAGGGTGAAGAGGAAGCCTACCACCGCCTCTCCTCAAACTCGTGTGTCACCTGGTGCCCTGATAGGAATCTTCAGTTTGGGCACAGACGTCACAGGGTAACTGCAACCCTGCACATCTGCCCAGGGTGGGCGTTGCAGACATTTCGGTTGGGGAGGGCAGGCTGAGTGTTTACCTGCCATCTTTTCATTTCTTTTCTTTTCTTTTTTTTTTTTTGAGTCAGAGTCTCACTCTGTCGCCCAGGTTGGAGTGCAGTGGCACGCTCACCGCCACGGCAGCCTCGCATGCTGGGCTCAGGTGATCCTTCATCCTCAGTCTTCCAAGTAGCTGGAACTACAGGTGCGCACCACCGCGTCCGGTTAATTTTTTATTTATTGTAGAGACGAGGTCTTGCCAAGTTGCCCAGGCTGGTCTCAAACCCCTGGGCCCAGGCAATCCTCTCGCGACTGCCTCCCAAAGTGCTGGGATTACAGACGTGAACCACCAAAATAACAGATCTCCTTACCATTCAGGAGGGAACAGGTTGAAGTTTATGCTCAAAAGCGATCTGGAATTTTGGGGAAAGTAGACATTTGGATTCAGATAAAGCAAGATTGAAATTCCAGCTCACTGACCACTAAGGAAGAGGCACTGATCTCTCCATCAGCAAAATGGGTATCATGCCTACCTTGGAGGAGTTTTATTTTTTAAAAAGTTGAGCAGTAGACAGTGGTGGCTACTATTAGCTACTCCTATTTAGAATTTTTTTTTTTTTTTTTTTGAGTTGGAGTCTTATTCTGTCGTCCAGGCTGGAGTGCAGTGGCACACTCACGGCCACTGCAGCCTCGACCTGCTGGGCTCAGATGATCCTTCCGCCTCAGCCTTCCAAGTAGCAGGAACCACAGGCATGTGCCACCATACCCAGCTAATTTTTTGATTTATTGTAGAGACAAAGTCTTGCCATACTGCTCAGGCTGGTCTTGAACCCATGAGCTCAGGTAATCCTCTCGCCTCCACCTCCCAAAGTGCAGGAATTACAGGTATGAGCCACCATGCCCAACTAGGATTTTTCCTTCCATCCCTTCTGCCTTTTGAGATAACAACTGTAGAACTGCAAGATTTGAGAAACTTTGCCAGAGTCCAATTCCTGGGGGAAACACATCATAGGTGCTTACACATCAAGTGCAGGATTCTGATGCCATGTGTTTATTGTCTCCACAGGCCAAAAGGGTCCAGAAACATTAACACCAAATGGTTAATGACATTTTATTCCACATGGATGATGTGAACAGCACAAGGTCTTCAGGAAGACCTCCTGAAGTCATCTGGCCACACCGCAAATGCCTTAAGATCAATGAGACATTATCTCTCCCTTTCATTCGACAAATATTTATTGAACACTTGCTATAATATCAGCTGGGGGCCGGGCGTGGTGACTCAAGCCTTTACAGGTCTCCCAGCACTTTGGGAGACCAAGGTGAGAGGATTGCCTGAGCTCAGGGGGTCGAGACCAGTCTGGGCAACTTGGTGAGACCTCGTCTCTATAATAAATTAAAAAAAAAAACAAGATGGGCATGGTAGGACGCGCCCGTAGTTTCAGCTACTTGGAAGGCTGAGGCAGAAGGATCACCTGAGCCTAGTAGGTCGAGGCTGTGGTGGCCATGAACGTACCACTGCACTCCAGCCTGGGCAACAGAGTCAGACTCTGACTCAAAAATAATAAAAAATATCAGCTGTCAGTGGTTCACACCTGTAATCCTAGCACTCTGGGAGGGCGAGGCGAGGGGATTGCATGAGTCTGGGAATTCAAGGGCAGCCTAGGCCCCACCACTCCTCGTCTCTACAAATTAGCCAGGTATGGTGGTGCACGCCTGTAGTCCCAGCTACTTGGGAGGCTGAGGCAGAAGGATCACCTGAGCCCAGAAGGTTGAGGCTACAGTGAGCATGAGTGTGCCACTGCACACCAGCCTGGGTGACAGAATGAGTCCCCAACTCAAAATATATATCTATTGAGCACTGGGCTAGACCCTAGGAAGATAACACTGAACAGCAAGAACAAAAATCTCCTGCTCTCATGAGCGGATAAACATGAAACCTTCAGTAATGGGGTAGGTTACAGTGTGCTAATTACTAAGAAGGAAAATGGGGCTGGGAGGGAGGGGGTAGGAGCCTTGGGGTGCATATTCAAACAGGTGGTCAGGAGAGTCCTTGGAAGATGAAGGGGTGAGGTCTTTTTCAAAACGTCCACAAACCACCGAATGTCCCAAGGCCCTTTTCATCAGCCTAAGCCGTGATCATCTGCGTTCAAGTCCCAGCTTCTCCTGATGGAAGGTCCGCTACCTGTCCTGCCATACCTGGGAGCGGAGAAGTGGCCACACAGTTCTGCACCAGGACCAACTCCACGCTCGCACCCTCATCCCTGGCCTGCATTCCACTGCTCACCTCTCCACCCTCCGAGTCCTTTCGAGGCTCTTCTCTGAATCCATGGGAGTTTTGTTTTGTTTTGAGTTGGGTCTCCCTTTGTTGTCCAGGTTGGAGTGCAGTGGCACAATCACGGCTCACCATAGCCTTGACTTCCCGGGCTCAGGTGATCATTCCGTCTCAGCCTCCCGAGCAGCTGGGACTACAGGTATGCCACCTCACCTGGCTATTTTATTTAATTATTTTTTTGTAGAGATGAGGTCTAGCCATGTTGCCCAGGTTGGTCTCAAACCCCTGGACTCAGGCAATCCTCTCGCCTCCGCCCCCCAAAGTGCTGGGATTCCAGGAGTAAGCCACCATGCCTGGCTTAATATTTTTGAGTTTTTTGTAGCGATGAGGTCTCACTGTGTTGCCCAGGCTAGTGTCAAACTCCTGACCTCAAGCAATCCTCCCACTCCAGCCTCCCAAAGTGCTAAGGTTACAGGCGTGAGCCACCATGCCAAGTCCCCTTAGAACTTTTTCCTAACAGTCTGCTGCCATCTAGGGAGAACTATGACCAGAGCTAAGTACCTCGTGGAAAAGTCCAGGGTAGTTGGAGTTTTTTTTTGTTGTTTTTTTTTTTTGAGTCGGAGTCTCACTCTGTCGCCCAGACTGGAGTGCAGTGGCCGCTCCCGGCCGCCGCAGCCTTGACCTGCTGGGCTCCGGCGATCCTTCCGCCTCAGCCTTCTGAGTAGCCGGAATTACAGGCATGCGCTACCATGCCCGACTGATGTTTTGATTTATTGTAGAGATGAGGTCTCGCTGCCCAGGCGGGTCTCGAACCCGCGGGCTCAGGCAATCCACTCCCCTCAGCCTCCCAAAGGCGCGGGATTACAGGCTGAGCCCCCGAGCCCAGCTTTAGTTGGAGTTTTTTAAGACACTACACCATCATGCTGCTGTTTTCCTCCTCTTACTATTCTCTGCTTACTTGATCTTTTAAACCAATTCATAGTAACAATAATTTATCATTATAGTCACACTGGCTTACTATTTATTGAGCACTTAATATGGGCAAGTTAAGCACATTAGATATGCATTTTCCCACTTAATCATCCCAGCAGTTATGGGGTGGGTACACTGCTATCTCCATCTGCAAAGGAGGAAACTGAGGCACAGAACCTAAGTATCTTGTTTAGGGTCACACAGGCAATGAACATGCACAGCCTGATGTCATTGTCCAGTTCTTCTCTTTTTTTGAGTTGGAATCTCATTCTGTCGCCCAGGCTGGAGTGCAGTGGCACGCTCACAGCCACCGCAGCCTCGACCTGCTGGGCTCAGGTGATCCTTCCGCCTCAGCCTTTCAAATAACTGAAACTACAGGCACACACTACCACGCCCAGCTCGTTTTTTGATTTTTATAGAGACAAGGGCTCGCCAAGTTGCCCAGGCTGGTCTTGAACCTGTGAGCTCAGGCAATCTTCTCACCCCAGCCTCCCAAAGTGCTGGGATTATAGGCATGAATCCCATGGATTCAGAGAAGAGGCTCAGAAAGGACTCTTTTTCTTTTCTGTTTTTTTTTTGAGTTGGAGTCTCACTCTGTCCCCCAGGCTGGAGAGCAGTGGCACACTCACAGTCACCCCAGCATCAATCTGCTGGGCTCTGGTGATCCCTTCGCCTCAGCCTTCCAAGTAGCCGGAAACACAGCCACGAGCTACCACGCCCAGCTAATTTTTGGATTTATCGTAGAGATGAGGTCTCACCAACTTGCCCGGGCTGGTCTTGAACCTGTGGGCTCAGGCAATCCACTCACCTTGGCCTCCCAAAATGCTGGGAGTACAGGCTGAGCCACCGAACTTGGCCTGCTCTTCATTTTTTTTTTTTTTTTTTTTTCCTGAGTTGGAGTCTCACTCTGTCGCTCAGACAGGAGTGCAGTGGCCGCTCCCGGCCACCACAGCTTCGATCTGCTGGGCTCCGGCGATCCTTCCGCCTCAGCCTTCCGGGTAGCTGGAACTACAGACATGCGCTACCACGCCCACTGATTTTTGATTTATTGTAGAGATGAGGTATCACCAAGTTGCCCAGGCGGGTCTCGAACCCGCGGGCTCAGGCAATCCACTCACCTCAGCCTCCCAAAGGCGCAGGATTACAGGCTGAGCCACCGAGCCTGGCTTTGCTCTTCATTTTTTAATGATGGTAGCCAGTTAAATTTCGCCATATCGTTGGTATCCTTGACTTCAGGGGACAGCGTCTAATCATTTAAATCGTATTTGCTAGGTCTCTTATACCAGGTGGGTACCCCAAACTCTCAGGCAAAGTTGTCTGATCCTGAATTCCAGATGGCTCATTGACAAAGATGGACTTTAAATGTCAAAAGTTACTATTATTGTCATTTCAAAACTGATTTTTTTTTTTTTTACCTTCTCTGTTCCTTGCACTTTTAAAGAATGGTTCTTTGATCGAGCAAGGTGACTCATATCTGTAATTCCAGCATTTCGGGAGGCCGAAGTGGGAGGATTGCTTGAGCCCAAGCCTGGACAACATAGCAAAATCCCATCTTTATGAAAAAAATCAAAAAATTAGCTGGGTGTGGTGGTGCATGCCTGTAGTCCCAGGTACTCAGGAGGCCAAAGTGGGAGGGTCAATTGAGCCTAGGAATTGGAGGCTGCGGTGAGCCATGATCATGCCACTGCACTCTAGCCTAGGCAACAAAGTGAGACTCTAAATAAAATAAAATAGCAAAATAAAATAAAAATGTTTTCCACAAATGTCCAGAATATATATAGGTTTTTTACTTTGGATGTGTGCAGGTTTTGTGTCTTTAATTTTTGTTTTTCATTTTTTTGGGTTTTTTTTTTGAGTTGGAGTCTCACTCGGTCACCCAGACTGGAGTGCAGTGGCCGCTCCCGGCCACCACAGCCTCGACTTGCTGGGCTCCGGTGATCCTTTCGCCTCAGCCTTCCAAGTAGCCGGAATTACAGGCAGGTGCTACCATGCCCAGCTGATTTTTTGATTTATTGTAGAGATGAGGTCTCACTGCCCAGGCAGGTCTCGAACCTGCGGGCTCAGGCAATCCACTCACCACAGCCTCTCAAAGGCGCGGGATTACAGGCTGAGCCACTGAGCCCGGCTTGTTTTGGTTTTTGCTTTTTGATTTTTGAATCAGAGTCTCACTCTGTCACCCAGGCTGGAGTGCAGTGACATGTTCATGGCCACTGCAGCCTCAACCTCCTGGGCTCAGGTGATCCTTCCGCCTCAGCCTTCCAAGTAGCTGGAACCAAAGGTGCATGCCACCACACCCAGCTAATTTTTTAATTTATTGTAGAGATGGCATTGCCCAGGCTGGTCTTGAACCCCTGGGCTCAGGCAATCCTCTTGCCTCTGCCTTCCAAAGTGTTGGGATTATAAGCGTGAGTCACCGCGTCCAGCCTTTGTGTTTGTTTTTAAAGATTCCATTCACACTATTAAAACTAGTCAAGAGCCGGGCTTTGGGAGGCTGAGGTGAGTGGACTGCCTGAGCCCGCGTGTTTGAGACCCGCCTGAGCAACTTGGAGAGACCTCATCTCTACAATAAATCAAAAAAATCAGCCAGGCGTGGTAGCGCATTCCTGTAATTCCAGCTATTCGGAAGGCTGAGGCAGAAGGATCGCCGGAGCTCAGCAGGAGGCTGCGGTGGCCAGGAGCGGCCACTGCACTCCAGTCTGGGTGACAGAGTGAGACTCCAACTCAAAAAAATAAAAATAAATAAATAAATAAATAAAACTAGTCAAGAAAATGAGCTCACCAGAAAGCAGCATTCTCCTTAAGGGCTTTCTTCAACAAAAAATGTATATTTGGACTGTTAGCAAATCTGAAGTAATTTGGCCAGCACTTTGGGAAACCAAATTCAGATGAGCATAACCCTTCTTCCTTGTCAACTAACTTCTCTTAGAAATATCCACTTGGCCGGGTTCGGTGGCTCAGCCTGTAATCCCGCGCCTTTGGGAGGCTGAGGTGAATGGATTGCCTGAGCCCGCGGGTTCGAGACCCGCCTGGGCAGCGAGACCTCATCTCTACAATAAATCAAAAAATCAGCCGGGCGTGGTAGCGCGCGCCTGTAATTCCGGCTACTCGGAAGGCTGAGGCGGAAGGATCGCCGGAGCCCAGCAGGTCGAGGCTGCGGTGGCCAGGAGTGGCCACTGCACTACAGTCTGGGTGACAGAGTGAGACTCCGACTCAAAAAAAAAAAAAAGAAATATCCACTTGCTCAAGATAAATGATAAATATTGAGTCAATTAAGAAAAATTGTAAATTTCATTCACTTTAGTACATTCATGAAGAGAACCAGTTTGAAATATATATGTGAATGTATGTATTTACTTATAAATTGTAAAAAACCAAAATGTGTGATGCAGCCATCCATCAGCATTACTTATCAGAAAAAATAGTCATGGATACAGCAAAAGAGAAATACTGTGGACACTAGAGGCAACATTTCCTTCTGGAAGGTCCTGATTTCATTTCTTTTTGCTGGTGGCTCAGTCCAAGAAGCAGGCAAGGGCTGGGTACAGTGGCTCATGCCTATAATCTCAGCACTTTGGGAGGCTGAAGCCAGAGAACTACCTGAGTCCAGAGGTTCAAGACCAGCCTGGGCAACTTGGTGAGACCTTTATTGTCCAATAAATGCCTTTTTAAAAATTAGCCAACCTCAAACTATAAGAACCTTAGAAACTGTAGTAGACACCCTGATGGAAATTGGAACCTGCAACCAATTTCTGATCAAAACCCCAATTGCCCAGGCCATAAGAGGTAAGATAGACAACTGAGACCTCATTAAGTTGAAAAGCTTCTGCAAAGCAAAGAAACCATCATGAGAGCAGGGAGACAGTCCATAAAATGGAAAAAATATTTTCCAACTGTATATCTGACAAAGGCCTAACATCTAGGATCTATAAGGAACTTAAATGTGCCGAAAAGAAAAAAAAACCAAACAGCTATATTAAAAAATGGGCAAAAGATATGAATTGACACTTCTCAGAAGACATATGAGCTGCCAACAGATACATAAAAAAATACTCAGCCTCCAGCCGGGCTTGGTGGCTCAGCCTGTAATCCCGCGCCTTGGGAGGCTGAGGTGAGTGGATTGTCTGAGCCCACGGGTTCGAGACCCGCCTGGGCAAATTGGCAAGACCTCATCTCTACAATAAATCAAAAAACTAGCTGGACGTGGTAGCGCGCGCCTGTAGTTCCAGCTACTCGGAAGGCTGAGGCGGAAGGATCACTGGAGCCCAGCGGGTCGAGGCTGCGGTGGCCGGAGCGGCCATTGCACTCCAGTCTGGGCGACAGAGTGAGACTCCATCTCAAAAAAAAAAAAAAAAAAAAATGCTCAGCCTCACTAATCATCAAAGAAATGCAAATCAAAACCACACCGAGACACCACCTAACTCCATTCAGGATGGACATCATCAATCACTCAAAAAACAACAGATGCTGGAGAGGATGTGGCAAAAAGGGAACACTTCTTCACTGTTGGTAGGAGAGTAATCTAGTTCAGCATCTGTAGAAAACAGTGTGGTGATTCCTAAAAGACCTAAAACTCGACCTTCCATATGACCCAGCAATCCCCCTTCTGGGAAAATACCCAGAAACTCAAATCACTCTATGAAAAAGATACTTTCACATGCATGTTTATTGCAGCACTATTCACAATAGCAAAAACATGGAACCAACCTATGCTGCCCATCGAAAGTAGACTGGATTAAAAAATGCGGTACAGCTGGGCTCGGTGGCTCAGCCTGTAATCCCGTACCTTTGGGAGGCTGAGGTGGGTGGATTGCCTGAGCCTGCGGGTTCGAGACTCGCCTGGGCTGCGAGACTTCATCTCTACAATAAATCAAAAAATCAGCCGGGCGTGGTAGCACATGCCTGTAATTCCGGCTACTTGGAAGGCTGAGACGGAAGGATCTCCGGAGCCCAGCAGGTCGAGGCTGCGGTGGCCTGGAGCGGCCACTGCACTCCAGTCTGGGCGACAGAGTGAGACTCCAACTCAAAAAAAAAAAAAAAAAAGCGGTACAGATACATGCTGGATTATTAAGCAGCCATAAAGAAGGACAAAATCATGAACTTTGCAGCAACTTGAATGAATTTAGAGTCTGTAATACTGAGTGATCTATCACAGAAACAAAGAACTGAGTACCACATGTTCTGTCATAAGCAGAGCCTGAACAATTATCATAATACTATATACCTAACCCTGAATTGTACCCATCTTTAAAATAAAAAATTTTAAAAAATTAGCCAGGCATGGTGACACAGATCGCCTGAGCCCAACAGGTTGAGGCTGTGGTGGCCGTGATTATGCTATTGCACTCCAACCTGGGAGACAGAGTAAGACTCTGACCCACCTGCACAAAAAAAAGAGAAGAAGCAGGCAATATCAGCTCACTGTAAATTGAAGAATCTTTAATGACCTGGGAACATGCTCACAATATACTGTTAGTTGGAAAAAAAGCAGGTTTCACAGCTTAAATAAGAATTCAGTTTATTGTTCTATGACACGTAGGTCAGTGTTTATAGAGGCAACCCCTAGGTGACAAGTTGTGAAAGATTTTCATGTTTTTCTTTTTGCTTTTCTGTATTTCCCAACATTTTTTATAATAAGCATCTATTCTTTATATGAGCCAGATGGAACGTTGTTCTTTCTTTGTTTAACTGCATCGAGCAAGTCTACCTACGTTTTCTCTGTAATCCCTTGTCACGGCTTCAGTCACAATATGCTTTGCGTAATAACTGGGGATTTTTATAGCAGTTGGTTCTCAGAGGAGAATCACTGAATCACAGCTGAACACAGCAGTCTTCTTCCTCACTGCTCAGCCTACAGGGGGTCCTGGTTAGATTATCCCAACCAGATGCAAATTCCAACTCCAGACACTCCAAAACAAGGAATGCCAGAGGTTTTTGCATGAAACGTCTTGGAAGCCCTGTCTTGACTTTCCCTCCACATGAAGACGACACCTGGGCCAGCTTGGAGCTTTGTCTTCTCATGGGAACACAGAGAAGTATTCAGAAATAAAAAGAGGGAGGTTTCCGGGCAATTAATTCAGCATCTGAGCTCAAAAAGAAAGAGGTAGTGGGAAATGCTTGACGCTTATCAGAGGAAAACATGTTTGTGACGAGTGCAGTCAACGATTGCAAAATCTGGTTTCAAACTAAATCTGTTGTTATTATTATTATTGTTGTTACCTAAATTATTGTAGTTGTGCATTTTCTAAATTATTTAAAGAAAAGGAAGTATTTTTGTAACTTCTCTTAAATGAGCACTTCATGCTTAAATGGCACTGGAAATTACTACATAAAATTTTAAGATTAGTCAGAAGCAAATATTTGTTCTTTTTACTTTTTTTAACCACATAAAACCTTTAAAGAGCAAAATTCTATTACAACATTTTTTTCTACATAAAACATTTATAATTCTCAAATGTTTGCCAGAAACAACAAATTTTTACAACTTTGAGCAAAATTTTCTCTATGGCATTTGTTATTTAAAATATAAAGTAAGACCGGTCGCGGTGACTCATGCCTATAAGCTCAGCACTATGGGAGGCTGAGGTGAGAGGATTGCCTGAGTTCATGGGTTTGAGACCAGCCTGGGCAATTTGGAGAGACCTCATCTCTACAATAAATCAAAAAATTAACTGAGCATGGTGGTGTGTGTCTGCAGTTTCGGCTACTTGGAAGGCTGAAGCAGAAGGATCACCTGAGCCCAGTAAGTCGAGACTGCAGTAGCCGTGAGCCTGCCACTGCACTCCAGCCTGGGCAACAGAGCGAGACTCCAACTCAAAAAAATATATATATATAATAAAATTGTTTTTCTCTGATTCTTGCCTTTTAAATTAATCTTCTAAATATAAAATGACATTTCTAAAGATATTCTGGAAGGATATTAACATTAATAAGTTTTCTTTTAACTTTGATTTTTTTGTCTTCCAGATTCAGTTTGCAAGGTTGTTTTTTTTGTTGTTGTTTTGTTTTGTTTTTTGAGTTGGAGTCTCACTCTGTTGCCCAGACTGGAGTGCAGTGGCTGCTCCTGGCCGCCGCAGCCTCAACCTGCTGGGCTCCAGCGATCCTTCCGCCTCAACCTTCCAAGTAGCCGGAATTACAGGCATGCGCTACCACGCCCGGCTGATTTTTTGATTTATTGTAGAGATGAGGTCTCGCTGCCCAGGCGGGTCTCGAACCCGCGGGCTCAGGCAATCCACTCACCTCAGCCTCCCAAAGGCGCAGGACTACAGGCTGAGCCACCGAGCCCGGCTGTAAGGTATTTTTATCAATATTATTATTTATCACAAGATTGCCATAAAATAGCAAAACAGTATTATTATTATTATCAACATCTTAATTACACAAATGAGAAAACTAAAGCTCAGAAAGGTTAAGTAACTTACATAAAGCCACACACCAATGAGTGAGTGAACTCCTTGGATCAATTCACTGCAACAGCATTTGCTCTCCCAGAAAACAAATTACTTTTTCAATTTAATTCATTATAATACATCAAGAGGTTGCATACTGAATAGAAGAAATACAAAAACAGAAACAAAAATTGTTACTTTTAAGGGCTCATAGATTTATTACTATAAAAGGTGAGATAGAGCCGGGTTCGGTGGCTCAGCCTGTAATCCCAGCACTTTGGGAGGCCGAGGTGAGTGGATTGCCTGAGGCCGCGGGTTCGAGACCCGCCTGGGCAACTTGGTGAGACTTCATCTCTACAGTAAATCAAAAATTAGCCGGGCAAGGTAGCGTGCACCTGTAGTTCCAGTTACTCGGAAGGCTGAGGCGGAAAGATCACTGGAGCCCAGCAGGTCGAGGCTGCGGTGGCCGGGAGCGGCCACTGCACTCCAGTCTGGGTGACACAGTGAGACTCCAACTCAAAAAAAAAAAGAAAAAAGAAAAAGGTGAGATACAAAACAAAACGATCTGTACAGTAAAACCTCAAATTTTTTTTGAGTTAGAGTCTCACTCTGTTGCCCAGGTTGCAATATAGTGGCATGATCACAGCTACCACAGCCTCCACCTGCTGGGCTCAAGCAATCCTTCCACCTCAGCCTTTCAAGTAGCTGAAATTACAGGCGTGAGCCATAATACCCCACTAATTTTTTGATTTATTATAGAGATGAGGTCTTGCTGAGTTGCCCAGGCTGGTCTCAAACTCCTGGGCTCAGGAAATCCTCTCGCCTCCGCCTCCCAAAGTGCTGGGATTACAGACATGAACCACTGTACCTGGCCATGAAATTTCAGTTTAAAAAAAAATAATGTATTTCTATGTCTGAAAGGCTAAAAATAATTATACTCAATAGTAATAGCGATTGTCTCTGCATGGTGAAATTGGAGATCATTTTTTCACTTTTTTTTTTTTTTTTTTTTGAGTTGGAGTCTCACTCTGTCGCCCAGACTGGAATGCAGTGGCCGCTCCCGGCCACCGCAGCCTCGACCTGCTGGGCTCCGGAGATCCTTCCGCCTCAGCCTTCGGCCTCAGCCGAGTAGCCAGAATTACAGGCATGCGCTACCACGCCCGGCTGATTTTTTGATTTATTGTAGAGATGAGGTCTCGCCGCCCAGGCGGGTCTCGAACCCGCGGGCTCAGGCAATCCACTCACCTCAGCCTCCCAAAGGCGCGGGATTACAGGCTAAGCCACTGAGCCCGGCTCATTTTTTCACTTTTTAAAAAAATTTTGTATACTCTGCTGATTTTTAACAATCAGTAAGAATTAACCCTATAATCAGAAAGATAAACATTATAATGTTTTTCATAAAGAGCTACAGACATATATTTTATTCTCTTCAGTGATTTTCTAATGTATTTGGTTTCACTTCAGTTTTTTGCTTTGCTGGGAAATTTTTATTTTAAGAAAAGGCAGATGAGGTTTCATTGTCAAAAAAAAAAGTAATGTAAACTCACACTGCTGCATCTTGAGGGCCTGTGTCTCTGTTCTAGCCCATGTGGCAACACTGGGTGGATTTTGAAAACTTAACCTGAAAAACCATTTCTGTGGTTTTCCCTGTCTCTGCAATAAGTCTCAACGTTTAACACAGAGGACTACCTGCCCAACAGCCGTTTCTTCTTCCTTGCTAAAAGAATCTCTATCTTGGGATGGGCAAAATGTCCTGCACCAAGGGAGGTGCCATAATATCCAGTCTAAGACCATGAAAAAGAATCTTCTTTTTTCCTTTTTTGAGTTGAAGTCTCACTCTGTCACCCAGGCTGGAGTGCAGTGGCATGTTCATGACTACCGCAGCCTCAACCTGCTGGGCTCAGGCGATCCTTCCACCTCAGCCTTTCAAGCAGCTGGAACTACAGGCATGCACCACCATGCCCAGCTAATTTTTTTGATTTATTGTAGAGATGAGGTCTCACCAAGTTGCCCAGGCTGGTCTTGAACTTCTGGACTCAGGCAGTCCTCTCACTTTTGCCTCCCAGCCAGATTTTTCCAAACCTTTGTTTTGTCCTGGACAACTTTATTTCATCATCTAAAGAGCTTGATTTTATCCTTGTTAAGCATGGTAGCTGAAAGACCAAGATTGTTCATTGTTTTTACAATATCAAGTTTTTCCATGTTTTGTTAATAATCATTGAAATCTACAGAAAGGTACATGCGTCCCCTGGTGTCACTAGTTCTTCAGGGTCTCACTCTGTCACGCAGGCTAGAGTGCAGTAGCATGACCTCCTGGGCTCAGGCGATCCTCCTGCCTCAGCCTCGTGAGTAGCTGGGACTACAAGCATGCATCACCATGTCTGGCTAATTTTTTTATTTTGTAGAGACGAGGTCTCACTATGTTGCCCAGGCTGGTCTCGGGCTCGTGGGCTCAAGCGATCCTCCCGCCTCAGTCTCCCAAAGTGCTGGGATGACAGGTGTGAGCCACAGCGCCCGGCACTAGTTCTTATAATCCTCCAATGTCTTACATATCTGTAACTTTCTTGTGCCTAAAGCTAAATATGTTCCCTTTTTTGCTTGCTAAGTCTTGCCAGAGTTTCCCCTACAACATGTATATATCTTGAGGGAGCAGCTTTTGGTCTTACTTCCCAACTTTTGCCATATGATTACTTTCTAATTTATTCATTTCTGATTCTATCCATTCCATTTGTGTTGACACTGACAGGTGACAAAAAGGTGAAGACTGTTTTTAGATTGTACACATTTCTGAGCAAAGAATGTATGCCCCTGTGACTGTCTTTGGGTTCTGTATTTTTTCCTGGCTGCTTAAGTTAGATGCTCAGTCTTTTTGTTTTCTGTTACTCTCGTTTCATAACAAAAGCATTCATTTGAGGCCATTTTATTTGAATGTCAAAGGACAGAGTGACCCCAGCAGACACTAAGGCAGTGGGAGGTTTATGAAAGTTGCTCTCTCCTGAAAGGTTCTTTTGCCAGATGACTGCAGAAAAAATGAAGGAACATTAGTACTGGGAGCAGTGTAAGGAGAGTCAAAGTCCTCCTCTCAACAAAGGAGGGACTTGGCGCCAGAAGATGAGATCATCCGTCTGGTATGAAGAAGTCAGATATTCTGGCCCTGAGTCTGTGCTGTAGTTGAGTGAGACATCTTAAAGAACAAAGCAACCAAAAGCTTCCTCTCCTCCCACCCTTCCTCCAAGGGTCACCTGATATCCCCCCCACCCCCCAGAACCTGGTTCTCTGTGTCCTTGCATACCAGCCCAAATATGAAATACTGCATTAATTCTGTTTTCCAAGTTGAGCTGGCTGGGAGCTGTGGCTTAAGCCTGTAATCCCAGCACTTTGGGAGGCCGAGACAAGAGGATTGCCTGAGCCCGCAGGTTCGAGACCAGCCTAGGTAACATGGTGAGACCTTGTCTCTCCAATAAATCAAACATTAGCCGGGCATGGTAGCACGCGCCTGTAGTTCAGGCTACTTGGAAGGTTGAGGCGGAAGGATCGCCAGAGCCCAGCAGGTCAACACTGGGGTGGCCATGAGTATGCCACTGCACTCCAGCCTGGGCGACAGAATGAGACTCCAACTCCAAAAAAAAAAAATGTTGAGCTTTGGCTAGGCACTGTCCCCTACAGTTTGGTCACTGGAGGAAAGTTCTGGAAGGCAGAGGAGCAGGCCAGCTTTCTACTGCAGTTTGCTGAAGTACTTTGGTGACATTTGCTTGGACTGTGAATTCCAGATGGAAAGCACAGGTAGCTTGGATACTTAAGCTAACTTGGGAGAAAAAAGAGCTCCCATAGTCATCCAGGCCTTTCTTATGGCTCCCGTTCCTCTCATGTTTTCTCTGCCGGTCTCCACAGTGATTTCATTGCTTCAACACTGCAGTTCCTAATCAGACTTGGGGTAAGGAGTATATGCAGATCGGAATCACCTCAGGAGTGTTTTTGTCAAAACTATACACTCCCAGCCAGGTGTGGTGGCTCACACCTGTAATCCCAAGCACTTTGAGAGGCTGAGGCGAGAGGATTGCCTGAGCTCAGGAGTTCGAGACCAGCCTGAGCAACTTGGTTTGACCTCGACTCTACAATAAATCAAAAAATTAGCCGGGCGTGGTGGTGCGCACCTATGGTTCCAGCTACTTAGAAGGCTGAGGTGGAAGGATCACCTGAGCCCAGCAGGTCAAGGCTGCAGTGGCCAGGAGTGTGCCACTGCACTCCAGCCTGGTGGCAGAGTGAGACTCCCACTCAAAAAAAAAAAGAAAAAAAGAAAAAAACTCTATACTCCCCAGGCCTTGGATGAGGAACAATGATCTCATCAAGGAAAGCAGGATATAAGATATAACAATGGATCTAGTAATCTAGGTTTGGAAATAATTAGAAATAAGATGTTCATCAAATTATTAACAGTGGAGACTTTGGTCAGCAAAAACGGCCAACCCCAGGACAATCAACTACATATTGTGTTACATATTACAGAATGTGTCTGTGGCCGGGCTCGGTGGCTCAGTCTGTAATCCCATGCCTTTGGGAGGCCGAGTGAGTGGATTGCCTGAGCCCGTGGGTTCGAGACCCGCCTGGGCAGCGGGACCTCATCTCTACAATAAATCAAAAAATCAGCCGAGTGGTGGTAGCGAGTGCCTGTAATTCCGAATACGTGGAAGGCTGAGGCGGAAGGATCGCCGGAGCCCAGCAGGCCGAGGCTGTGGTGGCCGAGAGCGGCCACTGCACTCCAGTCTGGGCGACCGAGTGAGACACCAACTCAAAAAAAAAAAAAAAAAAAAAGAATGTGTCTGTGACTGTTATAATTACTTTTTTTTTTTTTTTTGAGTCGGAGTCTCACTCTGTCACCCAGACTGGAGTGCAGTGGACGCTCCCGGCCACCGCAGCCTCAACCTGCTGGGCTCCGGCGATCCTTCCGCCTCAGCCTTCCAAGTAGCCGGAATTACAGGCACTCGCTACCACACTCGGCTGATTTTTTGATTTATTGTAGAGGCGAGGGCTCGCTGCCCAGGTAGGTCTCGAACCCGCGGGCTCAGGCAATCCACTCACCTCAGCCTCCCAAAGGCGCGGGATTACAGGCTGAACCACCGAGCCTGGCTATAATTACTTTTTTAAAACGTCAGAAAAAATGCGTGGTTTAACTTTCACTGCAAAAATCAGGATGCATAAATACATATAAAATATGATCACAACTGTTTAATTACCCAGAAAGGCTGGGTAGGAGAATCACCCAGATGCCAATGTTAACAGTTTTTTCTTTTTCTTTTTTTTTTTTTTGAGTTGGAGTCTCATTCTGTCACCAAGGCTGTAGTGTAGTGGCATGCACGTTCACAGTTACTGCAGCTTTGACCTGCTAGGCTCAGACAATCCTTCTTCCTCAGCCTTTCAAGTAGCTGGAACCACAGGTGTGCACCACTACACCCAGGTAATTTTTTGATTTACTGTAGAGACGAGGTTGTTGTCCAGTTGTTCAGGCTGATCTGGAACCCCTGGGCTCAGGCAATCCTCTCGCTTCGGCCCCCCAAAGTGCTGGGATTACAGGCGTAAGCCACCACACCCAGCCAGCATCATTGCTTTTATAATCAGAAATAAGTCAAGAAAGGTTTATGAGTAAAACCTCAAATCTGTACCTCCTATTTCTTTGCAATCAGTTCTGGGAAAGAAAAAAAAAACCGAGAAGACAAGAGGAAGAAGAGAGGAGAAGAGAGGAAAGAGAAAGTTATAACACAGAGAAGAGGAAATCTTGGTTTCCCTGTCGGGGTGATATGCAAAGTATCTAACAAGAGCCGGGCCCAGGCTCCATGCAGTGAGAACACAGCTTGGCTGTGACTAGTGGGTCACTACACTGGTGCACACCCACCCAATGTCAACCTGTCAGGCTTGCTTTAGGAGGAAGGGTGTTGTTGGGAACAGCCTGAACTTGAGTGAACTTGAGTTCCCTGCACAGAGTGCCTTTCCTCTGTCTTCATCTGGTTCTCGCCACCGCGAGCCCTTCCTGGATGTCTCGGTCTGACCCAACTCCTTCCTGCCTCTCCACACCTCTCATGTAGCATTGATCATCAAGGCTGCCCCTGGTGTGTCCCACAGTCTTTCCTGCTGCTGTGCAGACCCTTGGGTGCGGGAATGGTATTCCACAGCACCCAACGTGACTGAGATCGCGTTCGGTTCCTCATCCAGCTAGCTTCAGAGTGAGAGCTCTTTGTCATCACAGGGAGCCTTCCAGAGAGTCCCTGGGGTTAGAGCCGTCGATTGCCTTCTGCAATTTTGTGTTGCCAGTTTTTCCCACCCAGGATCTGACAGAAAAACAGAGGTTTCCTGAGCCGGTCCCTCTGGGGAGACAAGGGCTCAGGCAGAAGCTGGCCTCTGGGCACGAGGTGCCCCCTACTGATGGTGGAGGAAGGGTTCAATGCACATGAAGGGTTTTGGGCTGGAGGTGAGGGCGTGGGGAGAATGGGAGGGGGAGTTGGGGGAGCAAACTGTCAACATCCAGTGGGTGTCAACTGGACATATTCTCAGAGATATCTACAGGGAACACTGGGTGGTGCTTTTGCAAAAGGGCCCAAAGAAGTTCAGAGATTCAAGATAATCATTCATTCGTTTATTGAACAAACATGAACACTACTTTAGCCAGGCACGTGCTGGATGGGAGATTCTGAGACACCATAATACACGTTGCTGGGAAGGTTGCAGTGAAATGGTCACTCTCACAGATCTAAACATACTGCTGAGTTGAACAGATCCAACCTCACTGTATTCGTTTGCTAGGGTTACAGTAACAAAGTGCCACAGAATGGGTGGCTTAAACAACAGAAATGTGTCATCGCACAGTTCTAGAGGCTGGAAGTCCAAAATCAAAGTGTCAGCAGGGTTGGTTCCTTCTGAGGGCGGGGCGAGATATTCTGCTCCAGGCCACTCTCCTTGGCTTTTACGGCTGTCTTCTTCCCAGGTCTCTAGACATCATCTTCCCGCTGTGGGCCTGTGCAAATTTCTCCTTCTTATAAGGACACCAGTCATCTTGGATTAAGGCCCACCCAAATGGCCCCATTTGAACTTGATTACCTCCATAAAGACCTTACTTCTTTTTTTTTTTTTTGAGTTGGAGTCTCACTCTGTCGCCGAGACTGGAGTGCAGTGGCCACTCCCGGCCACCGCAGCCTCGGCCTGCTGGGCTCCGGCGATCCTTCCGCCTCAGCCTTCCGAGTAGCCGGAATTACAGGCGCGCACTACCACGTCCGGCTGATTTTTTTGATTTATTGTAGAGATGAGGTCTTGCTGCCCAGGCGGGTCTTGAACCCACGGGCTCAGGCAGTCCACTCACCTCAGCGCAAAGGCGCAGGATTACAGGCTGAGCCACTGAGCCCGGCAAGACCTTACTTCTAATGAAGACCACATTCAGAAGTTCTGGGAGTTAGGACATCAATAATATGAGTATTGAGGGAACACAACTCAACCCATAACTCCCATCCGCATCTCAGGGCACAACCCAAAGCTAAACCCAAGTGTCAGCCTCAATACTGAGATGCTTCTCTAGCCATGTTGCATGAGGACTACCCCCAACATTACCCTGGGAGCAAAAGTGGCAGCGATGCCAAGCACGGCAGCCAGAAGTAAGAAGCAAGATGGAGCTCTCCATCCAAGGGGTAGTGGCCCTTGGAGCTCAGCTCATGCTTTCCTGTCCTGGCAGCAGGGGTGGGCAAGCAATGATGGTGACCGCATGCCCTGCCAATTCACGTTGGAGAGAATTGCTGAGAATGGAAGATAGTCTCAGAAAAGTGGAAGCCCAGTCCTTTATGCAAGCCAGCAAGGGGGCAAAATGTATCCAAATGCCTCTACCGAACTCCAGAAAACTGATCAAATAATTCAACTGGACACCACTAAATACAACATGCCCATATGTTTTCGCTGAAACAGTAAAACTGAGTTTCCAAGAAAGTAGATCAATCTCTCAATTGTAAACATGTGCAGACATAGTCCATATCCTTTATTCCCTAGGTTCAATCCCTTTCCACTGTATCAAAGAGGAACATAGAAAAGACATCATCAAGCCAAGTGAGGATATTTGAAAGACAATTGCTCTGTCTTCAAAGGCCCATGACACACTGACCCAGTCACTTAAGTAAAGGTATAACCTGATAGAGCTATCGAATAGGAAATGATCTCGCTTGGGAGCATCTGGTCGAAAAGATACAGCTGAAAAAAGGAAGCATTAACGACGTCCAGTTAGAACACAAAAATGGGTGAGGCTTGCCAAGCTCCTGTCTGTGTTCTTACTAGAAATCTACCTGGTTCGTTTTCTTTTCTTTTCCTTGAGTTGGGGTCTCACTCTGTTACCCATGCTGGAGTACAGTAGCACAATCATGGCTCATCACAGCCTCAACCTCCTGGACTCAGGCAATCCTTCCACCTCAGCCTCCTGAGTAGCTGGGACTATAGGTGCATACCACCACTCCCAGCTAATTTTTAATTTTTTTTGTAGAGACGAGGTCTCACTACATGCCTAGGCTGGCCTTGAACTCCTGGGTTCAAGTGATCCTCCTACCTCAGTCTCCCAAAGTGCTGGGATTACAGGCGTGAGCCAACATACCTGGTTCATTTTTTCTATTTCTAATTTTTAAATATATCACCACAATGAACACTTAAATTACTAACACAGTGGGTATAGTAAATAGGCACCAAAAAAATTTGAGGTGAATGATTGTCAGTGGATTATAGTAAAAACAAGTAATCCAGTTGGCTAAAATTAGGTATAAGAAAGATACAGGATGGCCGAGCATGGTGACTCACACCTGTAATCCCAGCACTTTGCGAGATGGAAGCAAGAGGATTGCCTGAGTCCAGGGATTCAAGAACAGCCTGGAAAAAAAAAACATACAGGAGCCCCTTTAAATTTCAAAGTTATCTGGTAAGTACTCTGAACACCATCAGAAGGCTGGACCAAATAAAAAATACATAAAGCATTATCTATCAGCACTCTCATGATGGCAGTAGTGAAGTATTCATGGGATAATTTCTGGCCTCTATTGGTAAAGTTATAATAAAGTCCTCAAATACGTCATAATTCTGATTTCCTGGTGCTATTGGAGACAGAATCCATCTATAAAGGAGTAAAAGGAAAACAATTATTCACAAGTACAGAGAAAACCAGTCTCTTTGACCTTAGGTGGTTCTGGGGATATCAGTGAATTCCTTGGCTGACTTCGGCTGAAACGCAGACTTCAAGTCTCAATCAAGCCTCATCTGAGAACTCTGGACAAAGCAATACTCCTTGGGTTAGTGTTCAGACTCTTTCCTCTTCCTCGCCCAAACTCCTCAGAGTACTAGTGATTAGGAGAAAAGCAAGCAGGCAAGGAAAAAAAGCTGTGGATAATTTGGTCCCCACACAAGTGTCACTTAATCACACATGATAAAGTGTTCCCAAAAATAAAAAAAAATTCTGGCCGGCACAGTGGCTCACACCCATAATCCCAGCACTTTGGGAGGCCAAGGTGAGAGGATTGCCTGAGCTCACGGGTTTGAGACCAGCCTGGGCAACTTGGCGAAACCTCATTTCTACAATAAATCAAAAAATTAGCCAGGCGTGGTGGCACGTGCCTGTAGCTCCAGCTACTTGGAAGGCTGAGGCAGAAGGATCACCTGAGCCCAGCAGGCCGAGGCTGCGGTGGCCATGAGCACACCACTGTACTCTAGCCTGGGCAACAGTGAGACTCCAACTCAGAACAACAACAACAAAAAACAATACTGATATACCAAGAGGAATTGTAATATTTAGATATCAGAAAGTAATCCTCCCACTACCATTTGTAACTAGTCAGACTTAAAACTCTGAAATCATAAAGTAGATGGAACCGATTCAGACATTGGCCTCATAGGTCAGAAATGACACTGCTAAAGAAAAACACAATAATCCTTGAAAAACAATAGCAGAGCAGATTTAAATCTGGGAGACATTCTCCTTCAAGAAAAACAAAATTAACTTCTCTGATGATGACAGGGCACCATTTGGACTCAGGCCTATTTCTGTTAACAAAGGCAATGAAATGGGTACTTTCCCAATTGTAATTAATTACAAGTGCTACCTAGAGATAATGCTGCTTGTGAAACTCACCACCCGGGGCCACATCCCAGTTCTTTCCACTGTCCTTCAAATCTCTCACACATAGGCAGCACTGCCATACCTGCTTCTCCATATTGCTGTTTCTCCTTCTAGCCCTTTCTTTTTTTGTATGCATGTAGGTAGGTAGGCATGTTCTTTTATCTTTTTGCTCACCTCTGCCCTCCATCTGGTCCCACTACTCAACCAAAGTGAACTATCTGCTGTTTATCTTTATATAGCCTTCTACTGGTTCATGTAATCATAAATGCACACATTAAACAGAATTGCCACTGTTTTAAAAAATAGAATTATATAGATTTTTCTGGTTTTCTATTTGCTTAACAGCAATATGTCATGGAAAGCCCTCCAAGTTAACTGCTATGAATCTGTGGCAGACTGCATTATTCAAAAATAGCCACAACAATGTTGTCTTCCACATGATCTTTTGGAATCTTACCACTCTCCTATAAAATATGGAGTCTATTTCCCCTCTTGTTGAATGTGGGTGGGCCTGGGACCGTCTTGACAAGAAGAATGTGGCAGAAGTGATGCTATATGACTGCTAAGACTAGAACAAATGATACAGGCCCAAACGTTCCCTGGCCCCACCCCCAGCTACCATGGTGGGACAAAACCCAGGTTACATCGGAGCCCACATGGCACACAGCTCTAGCCCAGGTCTCGGTCAACAGTCAAACTGCCAGACATGTGAGTGAAGAGCCTTAGATGATTCCAGAACACTGAGTCCTCAGACAACATGGAGAACAAACTATCTCCACTGTTGTTGCAATTCTGTTGTGCCTTGTCAAATTCCTAGTCCCCAGAATCCATGCGCATGATAAGATTTTTGTCCTATGTCAGGGAGTTGTGGGGACTTGGGTTACATGGTAATAGGTAACTGGAACAAGATCAGCTCATCCTCTCTAGTGGCTGGGTAATGTTTCACAGTACGGCTGTAATGCAGCTTGTCCAATCAAGGACATTCGCTTTGTTTCCAGTTTTTGCCACTAACAGCATCACAATAAATATTCTTGACAGCCGCAGGATGTGGGGGCTCACACTTATAATTGCCACACTTTGGGAGGCTGAGGTGAGAGGATTGCTTGAGCCCAGGAGTTTGAGAACAGCCTAGGCAATATAGCAAGACTTCATCTTTAGGAAAACAAAATATTAGCCAGGCATGGTGGCACACAGCTATAGTCCCAGCTATTGAGGAGGCTGAGGCAGGAGGATTGTATGGGCACAGGAGGTCCAGGCTTTGGTGAGCCATGATCATGTCACTGCTCTCCAGCCCAGGCAACAGAGTAAGCCCCTGATTCAAAAAGAAAAAAAAGAAAAAAGAAAAAAGAAAAAAATCCTTGAATACATATCTTGAGACTTATGTTTTTATCTCCATGAGAACTGTTGATTAGAGCTGCTGAGTTAATACATATATTAATTTTTAAGTTTTTTTATCCTCAAGTTTGAAAATAAAACTTTGAGCCAGGCTTGGTGGCTCAGCCTGTAATCCCAGCGCTTTGGGAGGCTGAGGTGAGTGGATTGCCTGAGCCCGCGGGTTTGAGACCCGCCTGGGCAACTTGGCAAGACCTCATCTCTACAATAAATCGAAAAAATTAGCTGGGCATGGTAGCGTGCACCTATAATTCCAGCTACCTGAAAGGCTGAGGTGGAAGGATCGCCAGAGCCCAACAGGTTGAGGCTGTGGTGGCCGGGAGAAGCTACTGCACTCCAGTCTGGGTGACAGAGTGAGACTCCAACCCAAAAAAAAAAAGAAAAGAAAACTTTGTTGGTGTAGAGCTTTTTTCTTTTTTTTTTTTGTCAGAGTCTCATTCTGTCACCCAGGCTGGAGTGCAGTGGCACGCTCACAGCAATCCTTCCGCCTCAGCCTTCCAAGTAGCTGGAACTACAGGCATGTGCTACCATGCCTGGCTTATTTTTTGATTTATTGTAGAGATGAAGTCTCACCAAGTTGCCCAGGCTGGTCTAGAACCCCTGAGTTTAGGCAACCCTCTCACCTTGGCCTCCCAAAGTGCTGGGATTATGGGCTTGCGCCACTGTGCCCAGCTTAAAATCTCTACTTTTAAATTTGTGTGTGTGTGTGGCCAAGTTGATGACCAATTTTTGTAACTAGTCAATGGCTATTTTGCAATATACATTTACTCTCCATTGGAAGAATATATAAATCTGTAATAAATTAAAGCAAATATGTCAATGAGTTTTCTATGTATTTTCTTGGTTTGTGTCTACTAGATCTAATTCTGAAAGAGATGTAAGTAAAATCTACTCTAATTTCCTTTTTTCCTTTTTATGAAGTTCTCCTTACATTTATATTAATCTTTTGACATATTTATGACACATTTTTGACATATGACATATTATGTTGCTTGATGCATATCTTCATATATCATGTCTTTTATAGAATATGTTCTTTTCCCTGTTTAGTTCATTAAAGTTTGTCCCACCTTGTCAGATATTAACAGCACTTCTTCTAAATTTTAATTTGTTTATGTATCCATAGTATTGCTTTTCCAATTGCTTTAAATATTCTTTGTCACTCTAAATATTTTCTTGTAGACAACATATAACTGTTTTGAGTTTTTTTT
Source organism: Cephalopachus bancanus (assembly GCA_027257055.1). Lineage (NCBI taxonomy): Eukaryota > Metazoa > Chordata > Mammalia > Primates > Tarsiidae > Cephalopachus > Cephalopachus bancanus. The sequence continues at coordinate 124,314 of JAPVLO010000301.1, read as the reverse complement.
TTTTTTTTAAGTCAGGGGTCTCACTGTGTTGCCCAGGCTGGAAAGCAGTGGCACAATCATAACTCACCATATCCTCCAACTCCTGGGCTCAGGCACTCCTTCTATCTCAGCCTCCTGAGTAGCTGGGACTACAGGTGTGTGCCACCATGCCAGGCTAACTTTTTGTTTTTGTAAACACAAGGTCTTGCTATATTGCCCAGGCTGGTCTCAAACTCCTGAGTTCAAGCAATTCTCCCACCTCAGCCTCCAAAGTGCTAGGATTACAGGCATGAATCACCTTGCCTGGCCAAGTTTGTTTGTTTCTTTTCCTTTTTTTTTTTTTTAACTGAGACAAGGTCTTGCCATGTTGTCCAGGCTGGTTTTGAATCCCTGAGATCAGGCAATCCTCTCACCTTGGCCTCCCAAAATGCTGGGATTACAGGCATGAGCCACTGCGTCCCACCTCAAATTTTTTAATCCAATCTGATAGTCACTGTGTTTGGATTAAAAAAAACAAACTTGGGCTCATTTACATTTAATATAATCATTGATATTCTTGATTTTATTCCTTCTCTCTTGTTTATGTCTACTATTAAACTGTGTTACTTTCCTTTTTCCCTTTTCTTAATATTTACTGATATGATCAAGTTACAGTTTCTTCCCATCTTCCCCTTACAATTTCAAAATGACATCATGCTTTCCCACTCCTCTAGTGTGTATGTTCTTTTTAAGCAGAGATTATCAAACATCTATTTTATTACTATTATGTAAAAAGCTACTATTTCTGCTGGGCATGGTGGCTGACACCTGTCATCCTAGCACTTTGGAAGGCAGAGGTAAGAGGACTGCCTAAGCCCACGGGTTCGAGACCAGCCTGGGCAACTTGGCAAGACCTTGTCTCTACAATTAAAAAAAAAAAAAAAGTAAGTGGGTGTGGTGGTGCATGTCTGTAGTCCGAGCTACTTTGGAAGGCTGAGGTGGAAGGATTGCCTGAGCCCAGGGGGTTAAGGCTGCGATGGCAGTGAGCGAGCATGCCAAGGCACTCCAACCTGGGTGACAGAGTAAGACTCCAACTCAAAAAACCCCCCCAAAACCAAAGGTACTGTTTCCCAGCCAAATTGCTCTATTCCTTGATACTTTCTCTCCACCCCAAGAAGACTTAGAATGTTTTCCTCCAATCCTACCTCCTAGGTTTTGCTGAGGATTTTTACAACTTTTACTTCTAGGTTCTCATGTATGTGCATCTCTCTCTCTCTTTTTTTTTTTGAAATTGGATTCTCTGTTGCCAAGGCTGGATAGAGTGCACTGGCACACTCATGGCCACCACAGCCTTGACCTGCTGGGCCAGATGATCCTTCCACCTCAGCTTTCCAAGTAGCTGGAACCACGGGCATTGGTTCCCACATCTGGCTGATTTTTTGATTTATTGTAGAGATGAGGTATCACCAAGTTGCCCAGGCTGGTCTCAAACCCCTGGCCTCAGGCAATCCTCTTGCCTCAGCCTCCCATAGTGCTAGGATGAATGTATCTCACACAGCTCAGGAAATATACTTCCATTAAATTTGGCAGCCAGGCGTGGTGGCTCATGCCTGTAATCCTAGCCCTTTGGGAGGCCGAGGAAGGAGGACTGCTTGAGCAGGAGTTCGAGACCAGCCTGGGCAACACAGCAAAACCTTGTCTGTACAAAAACTTAGAAAATTAGCCAAGCATGGTGACACATGCTTATCGTCCCAGCTACTCGGGAGGCTAAGGCAGAAGGATCGTCTGAACCTAGGAGGTCGAGACTGCATTGAGCCATGATCATGTCACTACCCTCCAGCCTAGGCCACAAAGTGAAGCCCTGACTCAAAAAAATAAAAATAAAAAATAAATGCGATTTTTCCCTTGTAATTCACTCTGGAACTCCTATTACTCACATATTAGATCCCTGAGCTGTCTTCCTTTCTTCCAGCAGTTCCAGTATCAATTTTAGAGTCCAAAAAGACAGATTAATGTGTCTCCTGATAATACTGGATCATCACAGATACCAGCTCAATTATCTGATCATAAAATTCCAGACTATATAATTTATATACTAGATGATTCATTCTATGATGTCAAGTAGGACATTTTCACTATGTTTTAAAATGTACTCTATTAATTCATCTATTTTTTTAAAATGGTTTTATAAAAGCAATATACACAGTTTTAAAACAAAAACTGTTCAGACAGTGAAAAGAAAATTTCCCTCTCCCTCTGACTCCCAGACCTATCCCCAAGATAATCACAGTCTCATAGAATCTTCCAGAGGCTGGGCATGGCAGCTCACGCCTATAATTCCAGCACTTTGGAAGGTAGAGGCGAGAGAATTTCCTAAACCCAGGGATTGGAGACCAGCCTGGGCAACTTGGCTAGCCCTCATCTCTACAATAAATCAAAAAATTAGCCGGGCGTGGTGGTGTGCATCTGTAATTCCAGCTACTTGGAAGGCTGAGGCGGAAGGATTGCTGGAGCCCAGCAGGTCAAGGCTACCGTGGCTGTGAGCGTGCCACTGCACTCCAGTCTGGGCAAAAGAGTGAGACTCCCACTCAAAAAAAAAAAGAATCTTCCAAATTTCTTCATGTGCCACGGGAACAAAACTTATTCCATGGGAGTATTCATAGCTTCCTTCCTTTCGTCTGTTAATAAAGAAATTCTGACATCTGCACTCTTGACCGTTTCCCACCTCCTTATCCCCACCTCCCACCACCTTGTTATGCAGATAAGATTGTTTATTGCACCATTAGTCACAATAGCAGTAACACAGAACCAACCATACTGCCCATCAAGAAGACTGGATTAAAAAAATATGGTACACACACGATGGAATATTATGCAGCCATAAAGAAGGACAAAATTATGAACTTCGCAGCAACTTGGATGGACTTAGAGTCTATAATACTGAGTGATCTATCACAGAAACAAAGAACTGAGGACCACATGTTCTCACACACAGGCAGACTTTGGACAATTATCATAATAGTATAAGATAAGGATTGGCAGTAGTGGGAAACTGTCAGGGGAGGGGCACACCTCATCAACAACAGTACCTGCAAAATGATCATTTGTATACCTAATCCTGAATTGTACCCCACAACTTTAAAATTAAAAATAATAATTAAAAAAAAGAGGAACAGGAGGGAAGGGTGTTATAAGAACCAAAGAAGCTGAGATGAGACTTACATCCAAACAGGCTCAGAGTTATTTAATGGCGGAAAGGGAAGACAGATGAGGCTTAGTACTGGCAGAGATATCAGGGAGGGTTCTGGCAAAAGGGGGCAAGGAGGAAATATGGAGACAGAGGGTAAGGTCAGGCAGGGTGGCTCACGCCTGTAATCCTAGCACTTTGGAGACCGAGGTGGGAGGATTGCTTGAGCCAAGGAGTTCAAGACAAGTGTAGGCAACATAGCAAGACCTCGTTTCTACAAAAAGAAAAAAAAACACACAACAAATTAGCCCGGCATGGTGGGGTGCACCTCTGGTCCCATCTACTCGGGAAGCTGAGGCCGGAGAATCGCCTGAACTCAGGAGGTAGAGGCTGCAGTGAGTGTGATCATGCTACTCCACTTCAGCCTAGGCAACAGAGTGAGACCCCGACTCCAACAAAAAAGGTTATATTTACATAACTTCTGCTATATAAAACAAAAATGTTTCATATAAGTTCTCTGAAGAACATAAATAAAGATTAAAAGTACTTTTACTGTCTTCTGAAACTGAGTAACAAGGGGGGTGAAGTCTCTTCTATCCACTCTGTGTGGTTTTGCATCAATATATACATGCACACGTATGTCTCCATGGAGAGTATATAAGTGAATCTACTTACATACATCCTTTAAAACACGCCAACAAAACATACTTTAAAAGTATCTAGCTTAGGTTAGACATGGTGGTCACGTCTGTAATCCCACCACTTTGAGAGGCAGAGGTGAGAGGATTGCCTGAGTCCAGGGGTTTAAGACTAGCCTGGGCAACTTGACCTCATCTCTACAATAAATCAAAAAATTAGCCGGGCACGGGGGTGCACGCCTGTAGGTTCAGCTACTTGGAAGGCTGAGGCAGAAGGATCATCTGAGCCCATCAGGTCAAGGCTGCGGTAGTTGTGACCATGCTACTGCATTCTAGCCTGGGTGACAGAGTGAGACTCCGACTCAAAAAAAAAAAAAAAAAAAGATTTATTTTTATCCTGCCTATTTCCAAAAAATTTGAGTTAGTTTACCATAAAACCACGGGCATATGACCTAAAACTGTTAACATGACTCCAAGGACAGGAACCAAGAAGCCAAGGGTTAGAAACTATATTCAGAAATCGCAGCTAATCATCTCATGAGTGTGATACAAAATTAATAAGGCGCTTTAAAAATAGATTCCTATGTAACTAGCTGCCCAAAATGATTTATGAAGGGGAAAAACTAATTTTACCTAAAAAAAGGCAGGACAATGAAAAGGAAAACCCAGAGCTTAAGAAGACAGTGAGCCCTTCCTATCCTACGACTGCATCTACTCCAGGATCTTAGCAGAGACAGGGAAGATTTGCCATCAGTCCTCTATTGTTTCTAGAGACAGTGAAGCTGCAACAATCTGACAAAGAGGATACTTTTTTTTTTTTTGAGTCAGAGTCTCACTCTGTCCCCATGCTGGAGTGCAGTGGCACACTCACAGCCACTGCAACCTCAACCTGCTGGGCTCTGGTGATTCTTCCGCCCCAGCCGTCCAAGTAGCTGGGATCACAAGCATGCACTACTATGCCCGGCTAATTTTTTAAATTATTATTTATTGTAGAGACATGGTTTCCTCGTGTTGCCCAGGCTGGTCTCGAGTCCCTGAGCTCAGGCAATCCTCTTGCCTCCACCTCCCAAAGTGCTGAGATTACAGGCATGAGCCACCACGTCAACCCTATAGTAGATACTTTTAAAGTATGTTTTATTGGTTTTCATGAATTTAGATGGATAAATAGGAAAGAAGCAACTTCAGATGAAACAGTGAGGTCCCACTCCCGGGAACTGTTTCAAGAAGATACAGGACACGCCACTTTCCACAACAGTCCAGGTCACCCCACCCATCTCATCTCTCTCCAGTCAGTGCAGAAGCCGCAGATCAAAGCAAATCCATCCTTACACATCTCTTCTCAAAGTGGGACTGTGTGGAGTCAGATCCTATCTGTGTGAAGGACTGGGCCATGCAAATGAACATTTTTCTAATTCACCCACACTTCCAGCAGACGGGCTTCAATCTTCCTCTCCACTCCGTGGTCTCACCTAGTGTAACATGTACCCAAAGTGGAAGATCCAGGAATCCGATGTCAATTCTGCAACCCTGTCCACTCATCATCCCCACGCTCAGCCACAAAGCAAATTCTAACCCCGCATCCCTAACTCTAATTTTGTGAACTCTGAAATTCTCTCCCTTCCCCTCCCCCCGCCCACTTCCTTAGTCTTTCACCTCAGCACACCTTCCCGACTTACCTCCATTCCCCAGCCTGCCAGCCCTCCCTGGACCCCACCTGACTCCTTACCCGCCTGCATCTCTAACCTACCATTTCAGCCTTACACACACAGCACCCTGAATTTCTCCTCCCTTCCTTCCCGCATGGACCCCCACCATACCCGTTTACCAATCACTAACCCTCCCTCAACCAACTGATGTCTCTGTCTCTCCACGCTGATTCCTGAGAATTGCTGGAGAAACATCACTTGATTGATACGCTGAGCACTTACTAGGTGCTTAGACCACAGAGATTCCAGTCTGAAGCCCGGCTGTTATTTATTAGCTGGGGAAGTTCAGGCAAATCATATAATCTCTCTGAACATCTGTGTCCTAACCTGTAAAAGGGAATATATCACATTATTAAGTTGTCTTCAGCTGTAAGTAACACAAAGCCCAGCCAAAAGTAGCCTAGTCCTGTCTCCCCTAACAAGGCAGCTTAAGGTGAGTACCAGGGTTAATTCAGGGACTCAGTGATGACACCAGGAACAAAGGTTCTCTCCTTTCTCTGTGCTCACAACCTCAACACATGGGCTTAGACCCTAGGTTTGTCTCTGTGATTTCAACAGGGCAACTGCAATTCCAAACATCACATATAGACACAAAGTCTTGCTGAAGAAGAGGGCATTTCTTCCTGTGTGTTTCCCTGTATTAGTGAGGAAAATCTTTCCGAGGACCATTCTAGTCAAATTCTATTTCATGTTGTCATATACCCAACCTTTAACCAATCACTAGTGAAGGGAAATGGGATTGCCATCCTTGGCTTTTCCGCCAACCATAATCACTCCCTGGGGCTAGACAGGGGTTAATCTTCCCTGAGCACACTGCCCCCAGACACCTGAGCAAAAAGGGTTGCGATAAGAAGAAACACCTCTTGAGTAGAACGTCAGTGTCTGCCATGTGGGCAATAACACCCATCCCACCAAATGGCTATGAAGATCATACTGGAGGGACACATCTGCAAAGTGCCTACGGTGCATAGTACACAGTAGACACAACGGTTTTCAAATAGGAACACATTCTTTGACAGTGCATCCTTCAAAAGGTACAGCTATTTCTCCTGCACTTGAATGTGAGCTGAATTTAGTGACTTGGTTCTAACAAATAGAATTTGGCAGATCGTGGTGTGAAACTTCCAACGCTGGGTCATAAAAGGCATTGCTACTTCGTTTTGCGCTCATGGATGGCCGACTCTGAGGAAAACCAACTGCCATGCTGTATGAAGGACACTCAGGCAGCCTTTGGAGAGGCCCAGGGGGCCCTCTGCTCCCAGGTTCTCAGGCCTTCGGTCCAGGAATGAGAGTTACACCATAAACCTCCCTGGGTCTGAGGCCTTCTGACTTGGCCTGAGCCATGCCACCAGCTTCCCGGGTCCTCCAGCGTGTAGACGGCCTGTAGCCAACTTTCCAGTTTCCATAATTGTGTGAGCCAATTCTCCTAATAAATTCTCTGTCATTCATCCACCTTTCTATCTAGCCTATCTATCTAGTTTGTCTATCTATCCATCCACCCACCTACATACCTACCTGTCTATCTCCTATTGGTTCTGTTACTCTGGTGAACCCTAATACACAAACAAATAAGCCACATTAAATAATAAAGTTGGGCTGGGCGTAGTGGCTCATGCCTGTAATTCCAGCACTTTGGGAGGCCAAGGTGAGGGGACACTCTGAGCCCAGGGGTTTGAGAACAGCCTTGGCAACTTGGCAAGACCTCGTCTCTACAATAAATCAAAAAAATTAGCCAGGTGTGGTGGCACACGCCTGTAGTTCCAGCTTCTTGGAAGGTTGAGGCGGAAGGATTGCCTGAGCCCAGCAGGTCGAGGTTGTAGTGGCTGTGAGTGTCCCACTGCACTCCAACTGGGCGAAGAGTCAGACTTCAACTCCATAATAATAATAATGATGATGTATATTTGCCATTCAGTAAAATCAATGTTCCCTAAAGATGTGATAAGTTGATCTTGGACTTAGGGTATGCCCTAGCATACCTCTAAATACCCTAAGTTGATATGCAAAGTTTTCATGAATAAATGTCAACCCATTTTATTTCTAACACCTTGTCTGACAAGTGCGATCAGAGTAGTAAACACAGATGCTTGACCTTCACCCTCGAGTCTACTTCATCTATCGAGCATCTGTGTACTGCAGAGGCTGGAATGTTTACAACATTTCCCAGACCCTTCTTGCAAGTAAAACTCTCTACATAAAATAGTTTCCAGTCAGGCATGGTGGCTCACACCCGTAATCCCAGCACTTTGGGAGGCCAAGGCCAGAGGATTGCCTGAGCCCAGGAGGTCGAGGTTGCCATGAGCCATGTTGTGCCACAGCACTCCGGTCTGGATGACAGAGTTAGACCCTATCTCTGAAAAAAACTTCTAACAACATTCCTTAAAAAAAAAAAACTTTATTATAATTATCAAGCCAATGTTCACACTGTCAATTGTCTTGTTACTGTTAAACCATTTTTATGCTGAACCCTATCAAGTGAGGCCCACTATTTGCAGTCGGTGACATGCCTCTTCCATCTACGTGTGTATCTGCTCCTTCCACCCGTGTGGTTTTCTCTGCAATCTATTTCAAGAAATTGAGTTGCTAGTTTCCCATGGTCTCTATTCCGGTGATTGCACCACTTTATTGGTCCTTTTCTTGAGTCAGGGTCTCATAGGCTGGAGTGCAGTGGCATGATCACAGCTCACCGCAGCCTCAACCTCCTGGGCTCAGGCAATCCTTCCGCCTCAGCCTCCTGAGTAGCTGGGACTTCAGGCATGTGCCACCACACCCAAATAACTTATTTTTTTTTTGTAGAGACAAGGTCTCACCATGTTGCCTGGAGTGGCCTTAAACTCCTGGGCTCAAGTGATCCTCCTGCTTCAATTCCCAGACTGCTGAGATTACAGGTGCAAGCCACCACACCCGGCCACCTGATGGTAGTATTTCTCACTGTTCTGTAATTCCTATCAATTGGCTGTTGCAAGCCGGGCTTGGTGGCTCAGTTTATAATCCCATGCTTTGGGAGGCTGAGGTGAGTGGATTGCCTGAGCCCGCAGGTTTGAGACCCACCTGGGCAACTTGGTGAGACCTCATCTCTACAATAAATCAAAAATTAGCCGGGTGTGGTAGCGCGCGCCTGTAGTTCCAGCTACTCGGAAGGTTGAGGCGGAAGGATCGCTGGAGCCCAGCAGGTCGAGGCTGCGGTGGCCGGGAGTGGCCACTGCACTCCAGTCTGGGTGACAGAGTGAGACTCCAACTCAATAAATAAATAAATAAATAAATAAAAATTGGCTGTTGCATCTACAGGCTTGATCAGATTCCATCCTCCAAGACAAAGGTGCATTCTCAGTAATGAGAGAAGCATTTACCTTTGCCAGGCAGTTAACGGCTGGAACCTCTACAAATTCAACTCACACCTTGAAGGTTTTTTGACTACCATGGTGATGTGACTTTGGGCAGTTAATCGGTGAGGGCCAATAGTGATGATGATCACTTCTCAGGATTTTTTTGGTGGTGGTGGTCACTTCTGCTCAGTGCCAAAGCAACAGTCCTTCTGGGGGTGGAAAGGAGGGCAAATAACTTGATGCGGTTCCGTACCCACTGAGGCTAAAGCCAGTTAGGGTGCTGGCCTTAGGGGGTATCTCTTATTAGTCTCCAAGCCTGCTGGCTTTGTCTTCTGTACATCCCGAAACTGTGATACCTGAAGCTCAAGGTGAGTCGGGCTCAAGGGCATCTTGTGAAAGTGCCTCTAAGTATTCTCAAGAGATTTTTGACCCAGGCCCCTAGCATCTTTCCAACTCTGCAGTGTTTTTAGCGTGCTTTAACAGTTTCCTCAAAAATCTTTAGTTTCCCAGCTCTCCCAATGGGAGAGTCAGTCTGAGTTTCTAACTAAGAAACATGTAAGAAATATAGATACTCCTCAACTCACTAGGGGCCGAGTCCCACAAACCCATACTAAGCTGGAAGTACCTACCTCGAAGCTGGGTATGAAACACCTAGCCTGATCATCACAGCCCAGCCCAGTCCAGCCTGCCCTACCTTCCATGTGTTCATTACACTCGGCTTGCTGCCCACAACAAGGAGGATGGTACCATGGATCACTAGCTCAAGAGATCAAAATTCAAAATTCGAAGGCTGGCACGGTGGCTCATGCCTATAATCCCAGCACTTTGGGAGGCCGAGCTGAGAGGATTGCCTGAGCCCACGGGTTCGAGACCAGCCTGGGCAACTTGGTGAGACCTCATCTCTGTAATAAATCAAAATATTAGCCGGCCACAGTGGTGCACACCTATAGTTCCAGCCACCTGGAAGGCTGAGGAGGAAGGAACGCCTGAGCCCAGCAAGTCGAGGCTGTGGTGGCCGTGAGCATGCCACTGCACTCCAGCCTGGACGACAGAGTGAGACCCAGACTCAAAACAAAAGCCAGGTGCAGTGGCTCACGCCTATAATCCCAGCACTTTGGGAGGCCAAGTTGAGAGGATTGCCTGAGCCCACAGGTTTGAGACCCGCCTGGGCAACTTGGCAAGACCTCACCCCTACAATAAATAAAAAAATTAGCCGGTGTGGTGGCACATACCTGCAGTTCCAGCTACTCGGGAGGCTGAGATGGAAGGATCATCTGAGCCCAGTAGGTCCATGCTGCAGTGGCTGTGAGCGTGCCATTGCACTCCAGCCTGGGAGACAGAGTGCGACTCCAACTAAAAAAAAAACCCAAAAAACCCAAAAAATCCCCAAATTTGAAGCACAATGCATATGGCATTCAGACCACCATAAAATTGAAAAACTAAGCAGAACGATCTCAGTGGAGGGTTGTCTACACGTACAACCCATATTAAACGGAACAGGCTGACATAGCAGTGCCAGAAATGTGCTTTGGCGGGCGTACTTCCTCCACGAGCACTGATGGAGCGAGTTAAAGCCATTTAGTTGCTTGCCTGATAAAGGCTAGAACAGGGCCCTAGAGAGCAATTCTCCCCAAATAAACTTCCCTCAAGCTGCAGGCATGACTTGCCCCAAGTACACTGTTACATGCTATTAATGCTTCTTGTTTTCCTTAGCAGCACCCCAAAATTTTCAAAGTCTCACAAGTGAGGACAACATTCTAAAACCTCAATTCCTTTTTTTTTTTTGAGTCCGAGTCTCACTGTCGCCCAGGCTGGAGGGCAGTGGCAGGCTCCTGGCCACTGCAGCCTTGACCTGCTGGGCTCAGGTGATCTTTCTGCCTCAGCCTTCCAAGCAGTTGGAACTACAGATGCATGCCACAAGGCTGGATAATTTTTTTTTTTTTAATTGTAGAGATGAGGTCTCGCCAAGTTGCTCAGGCTGGTCTCGGACCCTGGGCTCAGGCAATCCTCTTGCCTCTGCCTCCCAAAGTGTTAGGATTATAGGTTTGAGCCACCACACCCAGTCTAAAACCTCATTTTTAATAGAATGTCATTTGTTATATCATTGGCATAACAAAACAGTCTTGTATAAAGGCAAGGTTGAAATCAAATAAAGGTTATTTAAGGTATGTATGTTTTCATAACTTCTTTTCTAAAAGAATGTTTTCTTACTTTTTTTTCTTTTCAGTTGGAGTCTCACTCTGTTGCCCAAGCTGAAGTGCAGTGGCACAATCACAGCTCACCGCAGCCTTGACCTCCTGGGCTCGGGTGATCCTTCTGCCTCAGCCTCCCAAGTAGCTAGGATTAGAGGCACACACCACCACGCACAACTTTTTTTTTTGGTAGAGACGAGGTTTTGCTGTTGTCCAAGCTGGTCTCAAACTCCTCAGCTCAGGCAATCCTCTCAACTTGTCCTCTCAAGGTGCTGGGATTACAGGCAGGAGCCACTATCTCCTGCCTTAAAAGAATGCTTTCATCTGATAGGCTTAAATCCAGCATACTGACTGTTGACTATAGTATTCGGTATCAACTATTCTGTGATATCTTATAAATGAGTGACTACTCAATCACCCCATTTCTTCACCCCACCATCATCCCTGCAGTTTCTCCTGTAACTGACCGGAGACAGAACAGCCGTAGGATCACACACTCTATCAGTTCTCCAAAGGATAGCCATTCCTTGCACTGACGAATGTTTATATTTTGAAACTTCATTAATATATATATATTTTTTTGAGTTGGAGTCTCACTCTGTCGCCCAGACTGGAGTGCAGTGGCTGCTCCCGGCCACCGCAGCCTCAACCCGCTGGGCTTTGGCGATCCTACCACCTAAGCCTTCCAAGTAGCTGGAACTACAGGCACGTGCTGCCACACCCAGCTAACCATTAATATTAAAATGCTAGTATTTCATTAGCTACTAAAATTAAATAAACTCTAACATTAAATAATAATAAGTTGATGACTATTATTTTCAGAATCTAGGAAAAGTTCAAAGACTGTACACTCATCTATGTACAAAAGTCATGAACTTAAAGTGCTTAATCTTTTTCCTATGGAAAGTCATTTAATGATTTCAAGTCAGAGAGCAAAGTTCAAATTCATCACGTGTAAAATAATTTATTATTCCCTTAGGGCTTCCTTCCATAATTCTGCATGAGCATTTTCTGGCTCTTCAGACATATACATGTTTACATCTCTCTACCTGGTTTACTCAGTTTTGGTCACTTGCACCAAGTACTGGGCTTTTTTCATGTGGAAGCGAATAATAAATGTTTAAGAGAAAGCAAGTCAATATAGAATTCACTAGGCATTATCACTAGAAATAACTCTCCTAAACTAGTTGCCACAACTGAGTTATCAGAACAAAAGCGATCCTATCAGCAATTAAGTCATCAACTGAAGGCTCATATCATCAGCCACACTGGTTACTAATATCATTTGAATATCTAAAGTTAAAACACATACAACTGTGATTTCCTTTTTATTGTTTTTAGCATATAGAAATCAACAAAGATCTGTTGAGCAAATGTATCAAGAATGAATGTTCACATTATTTGCATATAATGTTCAAAACTGACATGGAAGAGACTGCTGTTGCAAAACTCTATTTCCATTTGTGTTCATTCCCCTAATATCCATCCTCTTGCCTCCAAGAGAATACCAACATTTTAGGGGAACATACAGCCATCTGAAATAGACAACTTTCCAGACTCCCTTGCCACTAGGTGGGACATGATTAAATTCTGGCCAACAGGATGCATGTAGAAGTGTCCTACTGCAGCTTTTAAAAATCAGCTTTAGGCCGGGCTCGGTGGCTCAGCCTGTAATCCCATGCTTTGGGAGGCCGAGGTGAGTGAATTGCCTGAGCCCGCGGGTTCGAGACCCACCTGGGCAACTTGGCAAAACCTCATCTCTACAATAAATCAAAAAATCAGCGGGGCATGGTAGCACATGACTGTAATTCCGGCTACTCAGAAGGCTGAAGTGGAAGGATTGCCGGAGCCCAGTGAGTCGAGGCTGCGGTGGCCGGGAGCGGCCACTGCACTCCAGTGTGGGCAACGGAGTGAGACTCCAACTCAAAAAAAAAAAAAAAGTAAAAATCAGCTTTAAGACACTGGCACCTGCCTCTGCTCCCCCTTCTCCTTTGTCTTTCCTCAGTCGAATGTCAATATGATAGAGCCCTGGCCACCCACCCAGCCTAGGAAATACAAGGGCCATATCTGGGGGTGACAGAGTGGTGTAATATCCTAGAGTCCTACAAACTGCATGAAAGAGGAGATTCTCAACAGTCCTTGATGCTATTCCTGGGATTTCACATGAAGAGAGAAATAAGCTTACTTTTGCCATTGGTATTTTGGGTTTTCCTCAAGCACCAGCTTCCTTTGGTAAAGGAAGAAGGTAGATCAAGAAATGGCAGGTTTCTGGGCAACCCCTTTGGATCCCCTCCCACTGTGGGAGCTTTTCTGTCCTCTCAATAAACACTTGTTTCTAAAAAAAAAAAAAGGAAAAGAAAAGTAATGGCAAGTTTCCAAAGATCTAGACTGTGGAGCCACATTCCTCTTGGGAGAGGATAACAGAATATTGCCTTCTTATAAGTAACATTTTCTCTGATGACAGATGCAACTGTTCTGTTCTAGGAGTCAGAGAACCAAGGCTCGGGTTGTACCTCTGCCACTAACCAGCAAGCTAGCTGACTTCTGTAAGCCTGTGTGGCTTTTTTAATTTAAATTGGGATAGAACGAACTATGTAAAAGATTCTCTTGAGATTGATGCTCTAACCCTTATGAAAGTATTCCACAGTGTTAATCATCACACACATAATAGTTGGTAAGAATAATTATAATTCTGGATAAAACTGTCTGTCTCACTTATACTGTAAACCCAGGAACAAGTACTTCATAAATATTTATTGAATAAACATTTTCTTTTTTTTTTTTTGAGTTGGAGTCTCACTCTGTCACCCGGGCTGGAGTGCAGTGGCCACTTCCGGCCACCGCAGCCTCGACCTGCTGCGCTCGGCGATCCTTCCGCCTCAGCCTTCCAAGTAGCTGGAACTACAGGCATGCGCCATCATGCCTGGCTAGTTTTTTGATTTATTGTAGAGATGAGGTCCTGCAAAGTTGCCCTGCCTGGTCTCAAACCCATGGACTCAGGCAATCCTCTCACCTCAGTCTCCCAAAGTGCTGGGATTATAGGCGTGAGCCACCACGCCCGATCTGAACAAACATTTTCAAGTCCTTGCTAAATGAGTGAATGATTCAGCTCCAAAGTTCTAAGGTCCTTAATGATATTTAAAGTACTCCTTGAGTCTCTACAAGACATAATTCTTTTTTTTTTTGAGTTGGAATCTCACTCGGTCACCCAGACTAGAGTGCAGTGGCCGCTCCCGGTCACCGCAGCCTCGACCTGCTGGGCTCTGGCGATCCTTCCACCTCAGCCTTCCGAGTAGCTGGAACTATAGGCGTGCGCTACCACGCCCGGCTAATTTTTGATTTATTGTAGAGATGAGGTCTCGCCAAATTGCCCAAGCGGGTGTCGAACCCGCGGGCTCAGGCTATCCACTCACCTCAGCCTCCCAAAGTGCTGGGATTACAGGCTGAGCCACCGAGCCCAGCTAAGACATAATTCTTATAAATAATTTTGATGTCAGTCAAAAGGTACAGGAGTTCAAAGAGAGAAACCATGGCTAATTCATTTATATGGTTCAAAAGCGGACCTCTACTATTTGCTACAGCAAAATAATTTAAACTAAAAGTTGTGGTACAGAAACACAATCTTTATGACCCTTTCCCCTGAAATTACAAAGTTACACATAAAAACATTTTAAATATCTAAATCACTAGCCTTACCCCATCAAATGAAGAATTTCCTCACACTGGACCGTGGGTGAAGTATTTTATTAAATTAAGAATGTCATTTGCAAATGGTTTCATAAGAAATTATCAAAGCAAAGTTATAAAACATTTTCAATAATAAAGTACAGAGTTAACAGCAAAATTACATTTTCTTCACAGTACAAATACACACATTTTGCTTCTGATATGCTGTCTGAGTTTTATAATATATTCTCCAACTGACAGCTGCAATACTGTATTTTAATGAGAGGTCTCACAGTTAATCCAACCATTTGTTAATAATAGGTGCATCATTTGGAACGTAAAAGTTAATTGCTTAACTTTAAGGAAAATAATAAACTTTTCATCATATAATGTGAAGTTATAAAAGGCTCTTCAGGCTATAGGCGTGTTCTAGCCTTTATTCTCTATTAAATTCTATAAAGAAGCATTAAGTAATACTGTAAACTTGAATTATATTTTAAAAAATAAGCACCATTAACATACATTCTACATACACTTCGTTTATCTTTTAAATGACACTTTTTTGGCCACACAAACATTTAAATCTGTTTTATTTATATGTAAATAAAAATAAACAATATTTAGCCACTACAGAAAAATTATCAAATTTCACCTCATTGCACAATGGAAAAGCACTTAGAAAAAGCACTTGGAAGGCTGGGCACCGTGGCTCAAGCCTGTAATCCCAGCACTTTGGGAGGCCAAAGTGACAGGATTGCCTGAGTTCAGGTGTTCGAGACCAGCCTGGGCAACATGCTGAGACTTCGTCTCTACAATAAATTTAAAAATGCGCTGGCCATAGTGGTGCATACCTGTAGTTCCAGCTACCTGGAAGGCTGAGGCAGAAGGATCACCTGAGCCCAGTAGGTCAAGGCTGCAGTGGCTGTGAGTGTGACCCTGCACTCCAGCCTGGGTGAGAGAAGGAGACTCTAACTCAAAAAAAAAAGAAAAAGCACTTGGGAAAAAACAGCACACATTACTTATATGCTTATATATTCTGTCATTTTCTTAAATTGAGAGCAGTTAAAAACATTGTCAGAGCAATTTCCTGAGTTTCAAAAGTTTTCCATTTCCAGTTCAGAAATAAGCAATCTTGCTATTACATATGTCCCTTTCCTAAGCATACAAAACTTGAATTCAATAAGAAAAAGACCCAAATAAAGACTAGAAACCTTCAGGCATGGTGGCTCATGCCTGTAATCCCAGCACTATGGGAGGCAGAGGTGAGAGGATTGCCTCAGCCCAATCCTCCTGGTTTGAGACTAGGCTGGGAACTTGGTGAAATCTCATCTGTACAACAAATCAAAAACATTAGCCAGGTGTGGTGGCACACACCTGCAGTTCTAGTTACTTGGAAAGCTGAGACAGAAGGATCATCTGAGCCCAGCAGGTCAAAACTGCAGTGGCTGAGCGTGCCACTGCCCTCCAGCCTGGGTTGACAGAGTAAGACTCCAACTCAAAAAACCCAAAAAAAACTGGAAACCACCCAGAAGAATAGTATAACTTTTTTCTTGAAATGTGTTATACAAGACAATTTAAAGTCACAATTTTTACTGTATAATATGTCCTATACTTAAAGGCCATAGAATTGCAAAGAGTATGAAAATACTAATAACTGGGCTGGGCTCGGTGGCTCAGCCCACAATCCCGGCACTTTGGGAGACCGAGGCGAGTGGATTGCCTGAGTCCACGGGTTCAAGACCCACCCGGGCAACTTAGCGAGACCTCATCTCTACAATAATCAAAAATTAGCCAGCGTGGTAGTGCACGCCTGTAGTTCCAGCTACTTGGAAGGCTGAGGTGGAAGGATCGCTGGAGCCCAGCAGGTCGAGGCTGCGGTAGCTGGGACATGCCACTGCACTCCAATCTGGGTGATGGAGTGAGACTCCAACTCAAAAAAAAAAAAAAAAAAAACTAAACTAAACTAAACTAAAAAATTGAAAAAACTTCAACTGGAAAATAATATAGAGATATTTGAACAGTCAATATAGGTTAAAAAGAAACCCATGCTTTCTCACACTGGAATAAAGAGATGGACGGACTAAGAACCCTGCTAAGAGTCCCCCTGGTCTACTTGTACAGCCCCCATGGTTCCTACATTAATTCTCTTTTTTTCCTCTGGTAGAAACCAGCAGTAAGAAACAATCGAATGGCTACAATTAATACGAAAGCCTTCCAAAGTATACAAGTGCTGAACTTTTAAAATATTAAAGTTTACAAAGAGCCATTCTAATGTGTCATGTATTGACCCAAATTTACATACCTCTACTGAGTGTCCCTTATCTCAAAGGCTTAAGATCAGATGTGATTTGGATTCTAATTTTGGGGGATTTTGGAATATCTGTGTTACACCTTGTGGCTGAGCACCCCAACCTGCAAATCTGAAATCTGAAATGTTCCATGAGCTTTCTTCCTTTGAGTAGCATGTCTGTGCTCAAAAATTTCTGATTTTAGAGCATTTCAGATGTTGAGTTTTCAGATGAGGGATACTCAGCCTGTTCCAATACATGAAAACTTGGATAGTCTCCAAACTCTCTTTGACATATAGTATTGAGAAATGGGTAAATAACTTCTTTTGTAATTATGTGTTGCTCAAACCATCCTAGACAGTAAGAGGCAGTTTAGAATTAAGCAACTTCATAAAAACACACATGATGATCAAACTCTGCCATTATGTATGAATAATTATTAAGAAATATCATTGGATTTACCAATATAAGGCCTAACGTTGAAGCTGATACAGTATAAAGCATAGCTTCTTTCATTTGGTTTCTGCCCACAGAATGCCACATCTCCATTTCTTTTGACTGCTCCCTCATTAATCATAATTACAACAATATTAAAGTAACATTCAATTAGCTGAAATGCCGCAAAGTGATGCTTTTTAAAACCAGATAAGGAAATATAAAAACATAGAAAATGAGTATACAACTGCACCCAGGCCAACAACTCCAGGGTTTAGTATTGTTTCGCATACTCTTAAATCACATTAATTTATACATAGGGATATTCTACTTCATCGACAATCATAGTTGATCATAAGCGACTGAAAATAACTGCTTTATTTTTAATGTATACAACTCTTCTAGAGACTACAAAAGGGTGTTAAACTGCCGGCATTTTAAAACAAATTACTACAAACATAAGAATGTGAATAATACAATAACAGTCACTAACCATTTCGTAATAAACATATATTCTTATTTGTATGGAAATAAAATTCAATGATAAGGTTCTTCATCTGAAAGCACACTTTCATTATGCATAAAAACATGTGTTTTGGTCGGGCGTGATGGCTCGTGCCTGCAATCCCAGCACTTTGGAAGGCCGAGGCAAGAGGATTGCCTGAGTCCAGGGGTTAGAGACCAGTCTGGGCAACTTGGCAAGACCTCGTCTCTATAATAAATAAATAAAAATTAACCGGGCGTGGTGCCTGTAGCTCCAGCTACTTGGAAGGCTGAGGTGGAAGGATCACCTGAGCCCAGCAGGTTGAGGCTGCGGTGGCCGTGAGCATGCCACCGCATTCCAGCCTAGGCGACAGAGTGAGACTCCAACTCAAAAAAAAAAAAAAAAATGTGTTAAGTTTCCGTTTCATTAAAAAGTTTGCTCTTTGGGGAAACCATTCTGCATTTCAAGATTCTTTCAGCACCAGCTCCATCCTGCAACTCCTTATCCAAATGGTTTCTTAGCTTAACAAAAAGCAAACAATGGTTTGCTGAAATTACATATGTAGAAAATACTCTCCATATCCAAGATAAAATTTATTTACATCATTGTCTCACAGTGGAAAATTATACTTTACATTAAACCTGTGTAAAAGAGATTATCATTTACATACTAACAGAAGTCAATGAGAACTTCTTTCCAGAAAGCTGGCTCTTTTTCAAAATAAAGGGGGAAATCTTTTAAATGGCAAGGATTTCTTTTAGAATTATATCCAAAATGTTTTCTACATTTGTTTTAAGTTCACAGAACTTTGACCTACTAGAAATTACATGCCTCAAATATAAAATATAGCTACTTAGTACTGTCTGAAAGGTCACTCATACAGACCATTCGAGGAGCAGTTCTATAAGGCAGTATCACTTGGTAGATACTTAATCATTTTTCCTCCTCAGAAAACCTTTCTCCCCTATGGAAGGTATAAAAACTGCAATATAAGCTCAGATCCAACTTTCCTCCCATAAAATGCACACACAGAAGAACAAAGCAGAAGAAAGTGAACAGCGTGTCTTCCTTCCTGTAGGACACGGTGGAGCAAAACATGTGTTTAGTTTTAAAAGCAAGATGTTCCCGAGTGTTTCTGTTACATACTCTTTTTTTCTTTACCAGGACTACAGCTACTTTTTCTTCTTTAATACAATTCTTTGAAGGACATGAACTAGGCCTCAAAGCACTTTAAATATCTCTCCCAGAAACCTTTAAGACTTTACTAGATATCAACCAACAATTAATACAAAGGCAACATTTCAGAGACACAGAACTTTAAACTGCAGCAGATAATTTTTTAGACATTCTGTCATCAATAAAAATCCTCATTAATATCTTTAACAGATAACATATTTGGCATTTGCTTCCATAAAAAATTAAACTTTTCTTGAATTTTGAAAACCATCATAACTCTGTTTCACAAACAAATATTATTTCTAATAAAACACACGCTTCAAGTAGAACTGACTGAATTATTACAAATAAAGCTAATTTTAACCTATCAAGCTTCACACTTCTAAGTCAAGGACGCTTATATTACGTTAGCATGATTTTCAAGCACCCTGATTTAATTTCAGAGAACCTGCAGAAATGAGAGAAGAATTATTTTAAAGACAAAAACTTCACAACCAGCTAAGGAATAGATCTGTCAACAATTCCAATTACCCATGCTTATTATAATATTTACCATCAAAGTACCACCCTTGATTACATCAATATTATGATCCTCTTAATCTATTGTCAAAACAAATACAATCGTAAAGCTGGGTGGTTCCTGAGTTAGTTGTTAACATAATTTAAGATTTGTCGGAGCCTCTCATGCCTGAACAAGGAATAAGATGGTGGAATAAGATGGTGTTGGCATGACAGTGTTTCTGTGCGCTGAGAAAGCACCAAGAAGAAATCTCAGCGGTAGCAAGTAAAACTGATGAATCTGGCCCCGCAATGCCTGCAACTCCCTCAGTGCAATGTTTCAAGGAACACTAGTCTCGATAATAGAAGATTAATAACATGATGAAGTTCTGGTCTAACAACTCCTTTTGACGAAATAACCCTGAAGCATCAACTCATAATTAATGCTAGTATTTCCCATAATGTAGCCAAATGACACTTCCTGACATGGCATGAACTAAATATGCAACACTAGCTAAATCTGGAAGGGGCAAGGGCCAGCGACACGCAGCCTCAGGAATGCTACCACCAACAGATCTCCCATCTTTGACTTTTCTCGTCCTTTTCTGTTACTAAATAATGGCCACTTAATGCAAAAGGACAGTTCGTGTCTGTCAGCAAAGATTCTTTTACGTAAAACATACATAATATATAAAAACAAAGCCGGGCTCGGTGGCTCAACCTGTAATCATGCGCCTTTGGGAGGCTGAGGTGAGTGGATTGCCTAAGCCCGCGGGTTCAAGACCCACCTGGGCAGCGAGACCTCATCTCTACAATAAATTAAAAAAAAAAAAATCAGTTGGGCGTGGTAGCGCATGCCTGTAATTCCGGCTACTTGGAAGGCTGAGGCGGAAGGATCGCCGGAGCCCAGCAGGTCGAGGCTGCGGTGGCCGGAAGCGGCCACTGCACTCCAGTCTGGGCGACCGAGTGAGACTCCAACTCAAAAAATAAATAAATAAATAAATATATATATATATATATATATATATATAAATATATATATACATAAAAACATGCAAATTCATATTAACTGGAGCATTTCTGCTAACGTTTAAACACATCCAAATTATAAATATCTTTCAGCAGAAGGTACCCTATTCCATCCAAAATCCACAAATGTATACTTCCTTTCAAAAGAATAATGAAACAGCAAATCTTAAACTGTGATACACATGATCTAATGATCTTAGATAATACATTATCACAGAAACACAAGTATTAGAATTTCAGTATTCGTGTTCAGTACTAGAATTTTAAATTCATGATAGGAAGTTGATCTGATGATTACTGACACATATTTTTTTATATCTGGGTTACTAGACAACATAAACCCAGCAAGGAAAGTTAGATCATAATTTAAGCATGAACGTGTGGCTGAAATCAGATGAAAAGGAGTGAACTGCTGAGAGATGGTGCTGAGCCTGCTATCGGTGTTAGTTTCTGAGCCATGAGGGCAACACTATCGAAATGCCACTCACCTGACGCTATGGCTTAAGAGGTAATGGACGACGGCTACCTTGATGCGGGCGACGCCTCCCAGGCTGTGGGACCCTCTCCCCGTAATCACAAACAGATAGGGCTTGCCGCCACTCCGCTTAAACTCTGTTGCAACAGAAATGGGAACCGCTGAAATGCATGTATCATATATTCTCAACAGAACACAAACCTAGGCCAGGCATGGTGGCTCATGCCTGTCATCCCAGTACTTTGAGAAGCAGAGGCAAGAGGACTGCCTGAGTCCAGGGGTTCGAGACTAGCCTGGGCAACTTGGCAAGACTATAATAAGTCAAAAAATTAGCCAGATGTGGTGGTGCCCACCTATGGCCCCAGCTACTTGGGAAGCTGAGGTAGAAGGATCACCTGAGCCCAGCAGGTCGAGGCTGCCGTGGCCATGAGCATGCCACTGCACTCCAGCCTGGGCGATGGAGATTACTACTCAAAAAAACAAAAAACAAAAACAAAAAACAAAACACAAACCATAGCTATTCAAACAAAGGAACTTGTTATCATAAAGCCCCAAAGTTAACGCTTTAAAATGTATGTTTTAAAACACACATAGCTTCGTTGTAATCCACCCATCCAAAAACTGAAGTGTGACTTCTTTCCCCTGAGGGAAGGGAGATTTCTGTGCATGACCAGACATTCCCTCTGATGTAATGATAATGACAATATTAACACTAATGATAGTTAATAATTAGTACACATATGGAATAAAGCTTTGCTTTAAATCAGTTACATTTATTAACTAAAAATTTTCACAACAACTCTATTAATTAACTACCCGGAAGCCAGTCAGCTTTGTTCTGAATCTCAGCTCTGTTACTAGATGACTGTGTGAACGTGGACAAGTTACTCAGCCTCTCTGTGCCTATTTCCTCATTAGGAAAGTGGGAGACTAAAAGCAACTCCTTCAGAGACCATCCTCCAGAAACAGTGATGAACAGACATGAACCACTGCAACTGGCCTCGCCATTTCTACAGAGCCCAGGTTTGGTTCTCCTGCATCACACACACAGACACAATCAGCATTCCACTTTGGCTCATTAAGGTGCCCTCGTGCTCCAGCAGAACCACAGACAGATGGTTTCCAAGTATTGCATCCCTAGGGTGACATTTAGCCTGGGACTCTACCAAAAAATGCAGCTCTTGCATTTCTAATTCCTGAACTTTGTCTAAGACATCCATTTCCACTCGAAGCCGCATCCAGGGCTTCAGGCCGTATGTTGCTCAGAGTTCAGCTCTCTCTGGAGCTTGCTGCACATCAAGATTCACTTTGCAAAATGATTTGCACTACACACTTACAATTGTGTGCACTATTCCTTATGGACGTGATATTATGACTAAAAGTATACTTCATATATATATATATTATATATATATATATATATATAATATATATATATAAATTTTATTTTATTTTTTTCCTAGTCGGAGTCTCACTCTGTCGCCCAGACTGGAGTGCAGTGGCCGCTCCCAGCCACCACAGCCTCGACCTGCTGGGCTCCAGCGATCCTTCCACCTCAGCCTTCCAAGTAGCTGGAACTACAGGCACATGCTACCACGCCCGGCTAATTTTTTGATTTATTGTAGAGATGAGGTCTCGCCAAGTTGCCCAGGTGGGTCTCGAACCCGTGGGTTCAGGCAATCCACTCACCTCAGCCTCCCAAAATGCGGGATTACAGGCTGAGCCACCGAGCCCGGCTTAAAAGTATACTTTAAAGAAACAGCTGGCCAGGCTCGGTGGCTCAGCCTGTAATCCCAGCACTCTGGGAGGCTGAGGTGAGTGGATTGTCTGAGCCCGCAGGTTCGAGACCCACCCGGGCAACTTGGTGAGACCTCATCTCTACAATAAATTTAAAAAATTAGCCAGGCGTGGTAGCGCGCGCCTGTGCTTCTGGCTTTTTGAAAGGCTGAGGTGGACAGATTGCCTAAGCCCAAGAGTGCAGTGGCATGCAGTGGCCAGGAGCATGCCACTGCACTCCAGTCTGGGTGACAGAGTGAGACTCCAACTCAAGAAAGAAACAGCTATGGATGCAGTGGCTCATGCTTATAATCCCAGCATTTTGGGAGGCAGAGGTAAGAGGAGTGCCGGAGCCAGGGGGTTCGAGACCAGCCTGGGCAACATGGCAGGACCTCGTCTCTACAATAAATCATAAAAAAAATTAGCCTGGAGTGGTGGCACTCACTTGTAGTTCCAGCTTCATGGAAGGCTGAGATGGAAAAATCGCCTGAGCACAGCAGGTCAAGGTCAAGGTTGAGGTGGCCGTGAATATGCCACTGCCCTCCAGCCTGGGCAACAGAGTGAGACTTCAACTCAAAAAAAAAAAAAGAAAAGAAAAGAAAAATCATGTGTCTCGAAACATTTCCCCTAATTAGCTAAAAAAGATTTTTTACACGGATTTGATTTGAATCAGGGCTGGTGATGTGTTTCTTAAGTCATGTTTAATTTAAGGATTTTTGCCCTCTCTTGTGTTTTTCTTTACAATTTATTGGGAAAAAAACCACTCGTTCATTTATCCCAGACCTCCACAGTCTGGATTCTGCAAATTATCCCTGTGGTGCCATTTCATGTGTTCTTCTGTCCCCTGTAAATCCCTACAGAGTTGTAGTCAGTTCTAAAAGTTTCATCTGCTGCTGATTTGGGGCCAAACCTACATCGTAGGTTTGAGTGACTATTTCAATCAGAAGAGACAGAAGGTCCAGAGATCTCTATTTTTTTTTTTCTTAATTCATCTCCATTTTTGACAGACCTTTCACATTAACATGACACAAGCCAAGCAGATCAGAGCCAGAATCCCCTGACACATTTCCATTCGACAACACTGCCATCTGGTGGTGACTGACAGTAAGAATAGGCTAGCGCTGGCGGCAGCTTGCACTGGGTGGGCTTTGGCCTCCAGAAAGGACAACCTGAGTTTGTCTGATCAGGAGTCACCCTGGACAAGTTATTTATCTCTTTTTTTTCCCCTTGCAATTTTTACTTATTTTTGGAGTTGGCACCTCACTCTGTCATCCAGGTTGAGTGCAGTGGCACAAACACGGCTCACCGCCGCCTCAAACTGCTGGGCTCAAACATCTTCCCACCTCAGCCTCCCAAGTAGCTGGGACTACAGGCACCACCACATCTGGCTCTTTTCTTTCTTGTTAGAGACGAGGTCTCACTATGTTGCCCAGGCTAGTCTCAAACTTCTGGGTTCAAGCGATCCTTGTGCCTCAGCCTCCCAAAGTGCTGGAATTACAGGCGTGAAAGAGGCAAAGACAAGACACCAGCAGAAAGGCGAAGAGGGTAGGGCCACACTGTAGATCCGTAGCAATCCTGTCTCTTGGGATCATGCTAAAAACCCTATAGCCCGACTTACTTCTGTATTGAACAACTGACATCCAGTAAATAGCTATTAAGTTTAATAAACGTCTACAGAGCAAAGAGATATCATAATCCTGAAAGGTCTCACTTATAAGTGACAGAGGATTCTTAGATTATATTTTACCCTCTCTTTAATAAATACCACAAAGGAATATGAAAAACCGAAACAGAGAAATAAAAAAGAAAATGTTCAGGGTCACACCAGTGAGGACTCTTCCCCAAAAAGGGTCTCTTGAGAAACAACCAACACAGTATCTACTCAGCCTTACGGTCAGATCTCCTGAACTTGGGGTAACACCCATGTGAGCAAGGACATATACTCTGTTGAAAGTCTGCTATTTCCCCAGCCCTACCTTTCATTTTCTGCTGTAAAACTATCACCAGATGTCTTAGAGCTTCATTCACATGCAGCCCATGGAGGTCTAGAATGTTCTGCGGCAACAGCGAGGCGTTGACTTTCTCAAAGATCTCCATGGCGGCCAGGTGGTTGGCTTCCTTCCTCTTCTGCTCATGCTGCCCGCCCTTTAATCACAACAGAACACCACGGACACTCAGCATGTGCTACTTGGGTGAGGAGGAAACCAACAGTGCCCCGAGTAAAAGGCGGAGGAAAGATCAAAAATGCAATGGGCCAGTAGCCAAGAATGCACCAAATGGAGATAAATGTCAGTGAATTAATAATGTGATTCTTGGCTGGGGATGGTGGCTCAAGCCTGTAATCCCAGCACTCTGGGAGGCTAAAGCGAGGATTGCCTGAGCCCAGAGATTCAAGACCAGCCTGGGCAACTTGGTGAAATCTCGTCTCCACAATAAATAAAAAAATTAGCCGGGCATGGTGGCATGCACCTGTAGTTCCAGCTACTTGGAAGGCTGAGGCAGAAAGATTGTCTGAGCCCAGCAGTCGAGGCTGCAGTGGCCATGAGGTGCCACTGCACGCCAGCCTGGGCAGCAGAGTGAGACTCAAACTCAAAAAAAAAAAAGAGGCCAGGCACGGTGGCTCAAGTCTATAATCCCAGCACTTTGGGAGGCTGAGGCAAGAGGATTGATTGCCTGAGCTCAGGGGTTCGAAAGCCTGGGCAACATAACTAGACCTCATCTCTACAATAAATCATAAAAAATTAGCCAGGCATGATGACACACACCTATGGTTCCAGTTACTTGAAAGGTGAGGAGGATCGCCGGAGCTCAGCAGGTCAAGGTTGCAGCAGCGATAAGCATGCCAGTGCACTCCAGCCTGAGCAACAGAGTGAGACTCAGACTCAAAAAAAAAAAAAGAAAAGAAAAGAAAAGAAAAAAAACAATGTGATTCTTTTTTTTTTTGAGTTGGAGTCTCACTCTGTCGCCCAGACTGGAGTGCAGTGGCCGCTCCCGGCCACTGCAGCCTCGACCTGCTGGGCTCCGGCGATCCTTCCACCTCAGCTTTCTGAGTAGCCGGAATTACAGACGCGCACTACCACGCCCACCTAATATTTTGAATTATTGTAGAGATGAGGTCTCGCCTGCCCAGGTGGGTCTTGAACCCGCAGGCTCAGGCAATTCACTCACCTCAGCCTCCCAAAGGCGCGGGATTACAGGCTGAGCCACCAAGCTCGGCTAACAATGTGATTCTTAAACTTCAGAATCATTGCTTCTAATTATTTTCTGAACCAAAAATCATAAAAGTGGGAAATGTAACCCATCTGTGATGATTTTTTTTTTTTTTGAGTTGGAGTCTCACTCGGTCACCCAGACTGGAGTGCAGTGGCATGCTCCCAGTCACCACAGCCTTGATCTGCTGGCCTCCAGCGATCCTTCCGTCTCAGCCTTCCAAGTAGCCTGGGCAACATAACTAGACTACAGGCACACGCTACCACGCCCAGCTAATTTTTTTTTACTTATTGTAGAGACGAGGTCTTGCCAAGTTGCCCGGGGGGGGGGGTCTCAAACCCGCAGGCTCAGACAATCCTCTTGCCTCGGCTTCCCAAAGTGCTGGGATTACAGGCTGAGCCACCTAGTTGGCTTTGTTTTTTTTTTTTAAGACAAGGTCCTGCCATGTTGCCCAGGTTGGTCTCGAACCCACAGGCTCAGACAATCCTCTTGCCTCCACCTCCCAAAGTGCTGGCATTACAGGCGTGAGCCACCATGCCCAACTGTGATGGCTAATTTTAGGTGTCAAACGGACTGGATGAAAAGACGCCATGAAGGCCTGGGAAGCGTTGCTTCCGGATGTGTCTGTGATGGTGTTTCAAGAGGAAACGGAAAGAGCAAGGCCCGCCCTCGATGTGGGCGGGTACCACCCACCCACAGGGGCACAGGGACAACAAGGCGGAACATAGGGCTTGCTCTCTCCCTGCCTTCCCTCTCTCCTTGAGCGGAACGCTTTTCTACTCCCGCCTCTGGACTTCAGACTCCACGATCTTCTGCTTTGGGATGCTGGGACTCACACCAGCTGCCTCTGGGTGGCTCTTGGGCCTTTGCCTTGGCCTCGAGGCCACACTGTTGGTTTGGTTTCCCTGGTTCTGTGCTTGGACTTGGACTGAGCCACCTACTGGAGTGTCTGGTTCTCTAGCTCTCAGACAGCCTACCCTGCTCAGCTCCAAAGAAGCAAGCCACATGGAACCAAAGACACAAAAAGTTAATCAAGTAGGTTGCTTATAATTCCACGTCAAATGGGCCCAGTAGAAATGTTACTGTCCTAAAAAAATTAATTTTTCTAACTAAAAAGTGATTCATTACTAAAAATTCAAATTCAAGAACGCATAAAACCCCTGGAATCCCACCCTGAGATGACCAATACCAACATTCTCTTGCCTTTCCTGCAAACCAGTCTGTTTAGAAGCAGGACTGAATGCCAGACTCCAACCTAAAGAGCATACAGACCGTCAGAACAAACTGTAATTCACGTAAGCTGTAAGTGCAAAAGCAACCAGGAAACTGGGCATTCAAAGGCAACGAAACTCTCAAAACCACATATGCCCTAAAAGCTTCACATTTCCCAGACTAACCTCACCTAGTGACAGTACAGCTATCCTCTGTTTCAGGAACACTTAGCCTCTACAATCAGTGAAGACACCACAGCAGTGGTGCCCCGTACCTGCTGGGCATAGAAGGTGGCCACATTCTTCCTGCCCATGCGGTAGGCCTCCCTGGCTTTCCTGTAGCACTCCATCCGCTTCTGCTGGTGCAGGATAGCCTTCGCCCTGCAGCGGTCGTACTCTGGGTCCTGGATGCCCTGGAATGACAGCTCGCTGGCTGTGTCTTCAGTCTCTTTTGATTTCCTTGCCTATAAGATGTTACACAATAAGTAATACACAAAGAAATAACTCATGCCTTACCTTTGGAAAATGCACATGAAAAGTGGGCTCTCCTATTTCTCATCTTTCTTTGAGTTGGAGTCTCACTCTGTCACCCAGGCTACAGTCGTGATCATAGCTACCACAGCCTTGACCTCCTGGGCTCAGGTGATCCTTCCGCCTCAGCCTCCCAAGTAGTTCGGACTATAGGTGCACACCACCACGCCTGGCTAATTTTTTGATTTGTTGTAGAGAGGAGGTCTCTATGTTGCCCAGGCTGGTCTCAGGCAGTCCTCTCGCCTTGGCCTCCCAGACTGCTGGGATTACAGGCATGATGCACAACGCCCAGTCTATTTTTCATCTTTCTTCTCAGAAAACAGCTTCTCTCCAATGTCTATCTTATAAGTCAGGCACTCATGACTATGACTAACTTTTTTTTTTTTTTTTTGAGTTGGAGTCTCACTCTGTCGCCCACACTGGAGTGCAGTGGCCGCTCCCGGCCACCGCAGCCTCGACCTGCTGGGCTCCGGCGATCCTTCCGCCTCAGCCTTCCAAGTAGCTGGAATTACAGGCATGCGCTACCATGCCCGGCTGATTTTTTGATTTTATTGTAGAGATGAGGTCTTGCTGCCCAGGCGGGTCTCAAACCCTCGGGCTCAGGCAATCCACTCACCTCAGCCTCCCAAAGGTGTGGGATTACAGGCTGAGCCACCAAGCCCGGCTTATGACTAACTTTTTATGCCATTAAGGTTATCCCTTCTCTAACCACTCTTATCTCAGAAGGCATTGAAGATGTCTCTAAAATTTTCAAAAGATAATTAGGTCACAAAATCAAGCCAAAAGACAGAATAGAAGACAGTCAAAGAATAAAACTCATTTGTCCAATGCAAAATCTCTAATTTTTAGTTTGCAAATCTACTCAAAGGTTCAGTCATTAAAGGTAGTTATGTCATTTTCAATTTATGTTTTCTAGAAGACAGTCAAAAAAATAAATAATCTTCCCTTTAAAACACAAGGGTATGTGGCATGACCACACTCAGTAGTTAGTAAAAATCTTAAGTATGTTTATGAAACAATTTCAATCAGCTGACTACCACCAGCCACTCTGGTAATGATGACTATTACACGATTTAAATTATCTTCTTTAAAAATTCTCTATTGAGCAAGGAAGGAAGAGGAAGGAGGGAGGGAGGGAGGAAAAAAAGAAAACAAAATTAGCCTGCCGGGTGCAGTGGCTCATGCCTGTAATGCCACACTTTGGGAGGCAGAGGCAAGAGCACTGCCTGAGACCAGGGGTTTGAGATCAACCCGGGCAACTTGACCAGATCTTGTCTCTGTGGTACATAAAAAATTTAGCTGGGCATGGTGGTGAGTTCCTGTGGTTGTAGCTACTTGGAAGGCTGAGGCAGAAAGATCGTCTGAGCTCAGCAGGTCAAGGCTGCAGTGGCCATAAGTATGCCACTGCACTCCAGCCTGGGTGACAGAGTGAGACTCTGACTCCAAAAAAAAAAAAAACTCTACCATGTAATTATTATCCAAAATAGACCTTAAAGAAGCAAAAGTAATTTTAACATAAATCATAAGATTATAAAAATAATAAATCACATTAGTTTCCCCCCTTATGACAAGCTAACAGACATATCAGATTGCTGTTTGCAATGAAAAGACAAATGGGATATGAAAATCACAGTATTTTACTTTTTAAAAGATTGGCTTTTGATGTTCTAGAGATAACCGGATATACTATCGGAAATTATTGCTAAAAATACAATTTTCCTATTTGGTGGAGAGTACTGAGGCGAATTTGCACGAGCTAAAAGCTTAAAAGATTTCCAACTATACATGCCATACTACAAAATTTAATGAACATTTTGTAAACATTTAATACCAAACCAAAAGAAAAAAACACATGCATTTCAACATTTTAAACAACTCATGCTTTTCTGACATAATTATTTGAAAATAAGTGTAGGTTACTTGTTAAATTTCTAAAAGTTGAAATTTGTCATTTAATCAGAAATACTATCAAAGATTACAGTGTATTCATAATATAATCTTTAATGATGTGCTGAATTAAATTATGTAATATCATTTAATATATTTTAAGCATACATTAAAGTGGTATGCATTTTACAATATATGTAATCAGTAATTGATAAAAATGGTTTTGTTGGCTAGGTATGGTAGCTCATGCCTATTAACCCAGCATTTTGGGAAGGCAAGGCAAGAGGATCACTTGAGGCCAGGAGTTCGCAACCAGTCTGGGCAATATAATAAGATTCCAACTCTAAAAAACATATATATTTTTTAAATAATTTTTTTCAAATTTCCTGTCTGTGAACAGACTCCAGAAGCCAAGAAAGATTGGGAAAACTGGGCTAACAGTAATGGGAAATGGTATACCTTTTCGTCATTAATTATACTTTGCTTACTTAGCTTCTAGAACTTTAGAGGCTTCAAAAAGGTAAAGAAGAGAAAGAAAAAAAGTAAAGACATCATCACATTTCTAGTTTACTACCCAAGCCTCAAATCTGTAAATGAGTAGATCTATCTTTGTAACAAATACCTAGCTTATTTTGTAAACAAACAGGCAAACACAAGGAGTCTCTTACCTAAGAATATTCACAGGCCGGGCACAGTGAATATTATTATCCCAGCACTTTGGGAGGCCCAGGTGAGAGGATTGCCTGAGCCCACAAGATCCAGAACAGCCCGGGCAACTTGGCGAGACCTTATCCCTACAATGAATCAAAAAATCAGCTGGGTGTGGTGGTGCACACCTGTAGTTCCAGCTACTTGGAAGGCTGAAGCAGCAGGATCACCTGAGCCCAGCAGGTCGAGGCTGCGGTGGCCATGAGCTTGCCACTGCACTCCAGCCTGGGCAACAGAGTGAGACTCTAACTCAAAAAAGAAAAAAGAATATTCACAGAACTACCTCCTGACGTCACTCTCACCAGGCTTCTGCACAGGCTTCTTTATATTTTTGCTTGGTCTATGAGAACATGGCTTGCTTCTGAGGGGATAATTAAAATGCTTCCTATGACTTCTGAAAACCCTACAGTGCCTAATGCTATAAACATCATAAATACTTCATAGTATTAGGGTCTCTGTTGGTGTTCATACTAAAAAAGACAAATCATGCTTGCTTCTCTGGAAACAGCCCTTTTCTTACTTTTTAAAATAGTACCTAATTTAAGATGCTTTCTCAATTAGTGACTCTCTTTTAAAATACAACCAAGATTTATTCTCATGTTCATTTTGCAGTGGGAGCCTTCCAGAGAGAGACGGGACACCAAGGCTCCTTTGCCAGGAAGCAGCGTTTATTTATGCCGGCACCAGCTCAGCGGATTCGCATCCAAAGGCTGAGCCCTGAACAGCAATGCATTGCCTTATATACTTTTTCTTTACACTGTAACCCCTTTGTTTCCCTTGCAAGGTTACAGTTTGGCATTATTCATTTGATTGGATACTCCATAGCTTGGGGCTACCGTTAGTCTTACATGTTGCACATTGATTGGTTTTAGATGATCATCTCATTTACATGTCCTATTTGCTGATTGGCTTACAAGATCACTATTCCGACTGGTTTCCGCCAAAAGTTGAAACATGTAGCCTGCCAAAGTAAAAAGCCCACGAAAGAGAAAGCACAAAGAAGCAGGAAGTAACTTATTTCCCCCTTTTCTGCTTTTTCTGCATTTTCAAAAGGGTCCCTGCCTCACTTCCCCCATTTGATGTTTGGACCCTTTTAGGGGCAAAGAGCATCATCTTGGTTTAGGGGCTGGTGTGGCCATAGAATCATTACATGTGCTGCCATTTTATTCAACCATGGCCTCCATGAGGTTGGAGATAGATCTTATGATTAAAGGGTTAGGCAGGGTAGAATTAGAACATATTCCTACAACAGCTAATACGGTCCCTTTGACAGTTTTGAATCCCTGAAGGCTGAGAACCATCCCCCAAACAAGTTTCCAGGGTTCCAGCCTTTCCAGGTTTGAACAGGTACATGTGCTATTAGTAACCTTTCGCCACGGGTTCAGCCGTCTGGAGCAAACATCACCAGACCTATAGCAAAAACCAAGGCAAGAATGACAGCAATAGGCACTAGCAAAGGATGACACCACATTACAATGTACCACAGTCCATTTGTTCGTTAGGTGGCCGACTCCTCCGGCTTCTGCCGTGCACAGATTAGTCAGCTTCTGGAGTGACTAAAGCAGGGCTGTTGTCCTCTAGGGTCCTGGGCTTGCAGCTTGCTTTCTTTGGATAGTCAGCTTCCCCGGCATGGATGGCTCAGAAGTGCATCCCCAGTCTTGGAAGGCCAGTTTCACTCTGCTGTGATGAATCCAGGGGCCCACCTCTGCTACCTTTATTACAGTGGGGGTGGACAAAATGACAGTGAATGGACCTCTCCAAAGAGGCTTTAAGGGCTGGATGCTCCATTCCTTTACCCAAAGAGCATCTCCAGTTTTAAAGGGGTGAGCACCTGTGGTTAAGCTTATAGGCAACCGCTCTCTAACCCAATGATGCATAGCAGTGAGAGCCAAGCCAAGAGCTTGCATTTGCTGTCTTAGAGCAAGATTACCCACCTCTTCTAAATCCCCCTTTATGCCCTTAACAAGGGGGGGAAGGCATCCATAAAGAATTTCAAAAGGGGAGACCCCTGTCTGCTTAGTGGGGCTAGCCTAATTCTTAGCAAAGCAACTGGCAACAGCTGATCCCAACATAAGTGGGTTTCCTGGCCTAATTTACTTAGCTGCAACTTTGAGTCCAGTTCATTTGTTCCACTTTTCTGGAACTTTGGGGGCAACAGACAGTGTGTAACTTCCATGTAATTCCTCAGCCCAATGCCATTGACTGTATTACCTCAGCTATAAATGCTGGCCCATTGTCGGGAATGATTTCCTTTAGAAGCAGTCACACCACTTCGTGTGCCTTTTCGGTGTGCGCAGGAAAGGCTTCTATCCAACCTGAGAGAGTACATACAAATACTAACAGATATTTATAACCTTGGAGCTGGGGGAGCTCAGTAAAGTTCACAGCTGTGTTTTCAAATGGGGCTCCTCTAACACTCTCGCACGCCCAGAGAGATTTCAGGCCCCAGTCGCGGGCTGTTTTGGGCACATACTTCATGTTGTTCACATACTGCCCGGGCTTTGCTGCAGAGTCGGGGAACACAAAAGTGCAGGCCTAACGTGGTCTCAAGGGCTGTCCGGCCCATAAGGGTTTCCTGATGTAACTGCTTGACGAAGGTTGGGGCCAAAGCCTCTGGGAAGATGACTCACCCATCCTTAAATTTCCACCATCCACCTGGAATATAGTCCTCATCTTCCATTTTGAACCATGTCTGCTTATGCTGTGAATAAATAGAGTCCCATTCTGCCAACGGACTTGGGAACAAAGCTGCCGCAAAAGTTGGCTGGCTCCGTTGTTTCCTGGGAGGCCACAAGCTTTGCCTCCCGGTTTCCTTTCGGTTTCCTTGAGTCTCCCCTCTGGTGTCCCCTGCAATGCATAACTGCTGCCTTCTTAGGGGCCCATACAGCATCCAGCAGTTCAAGTATTTCTTTACCATACTTTATGTCTTTTCCTCCTGAGTTGCTCAGGCCCTTTTCCTTATATAGAGCCCCGTGTGCATGGAGGGTGGTGAAGGCATATTTACAGTCAGTGTATACATTAACATTTAGTCCTGTCGCCAGCTGGAGAGCTTGGGTGAGTGCAATTATTTCTGCCTTTTGTGCAGAAGTCCCTTTTGGCAGAGGCTTCACCTCAATGGTGGAACGCAGGGTTACTGTAGAGTATCCTGCAAACAGTTCTTCCCTTAGGAAGCTGCTGCCCTCAGTGAAATAGTCCACATCGCCGGGCTCGGGCTCAGCCTGTAATCCCACACCTTTGGGAGACTGAGGTGAGTGGATTGCCTGAGCCCGCGGGTTCGAGACCCGCCTGGGCAACTTGGTGAGACCTCATCTCTACAGTAAATCAAAAAATCAGCCAGGCATGGTAGCACATGCCTGTAATTCTGGCTACTCGGAAGGCTGAGGCAGCAGGATCGCCAGAGCCCAGCAGGTCGAGGCTGCGGTGGCCAGGAGCGGCCACTACACTCCGGTCTGGGCGACAGAGTGAGACTCCAACTCAAAAAAAAAAAGAAATAGTTCACATCAGGGTCCTGAGAGGCTGGTCTGTCAATTCAGATCAGCTGGAAAATACCTTGTCCATGACCTCGATGCAATCATGATAGGGCTGACCTGGCTCAGTGGACAGCAAGGTTGCAGGGTTGAGAGTTTGCACCACTTCTAAATGGATGCGTGAATTCTCACACAGCAGTCCCTGATATTTGACCATCCGAGCATTAGTCAGCCAGTACTGCCCCTTATATTCCATTAATGTCAACAACGAGTGTGGTACTTGGACTGTTAGTTCCTGTCCCATAGTCAATTTGTCAGCCTCCACCATTAGAATGACTGTGACAGTGTGTGCCCACAGGCAAGGTCATCAGCCTTTGGCAACAACATCAAGCTACTTGGAGAGGTGTGCTACCAGGCGGTGCCAGGACTCCAGCATTTGGGTTAAGACCCCGACTGCTATTCCAGTACGTCTGTGTACGTACAAGAAAAAAGGCTTAGATATGTTGGGGAGTCCCAGGATGGGTGCGCTAACAAGGGCCTGCTTAAATTCCTCAAAGGCCTTTTGTTGTGCTTCTTCCCATAACACAGACCCTAATTCTCCCCCCTTTGTGGCTTTATAGAGAGGCTTTGCCTGTATTGAGATGTCAGGTATCCAAATTCTACAGAATCCCGCAGCCCCAAGAAATTCTAGAAGCTGGCATCTGGTAGTTGGAACTGGAATAGAGCAGACAGCTTGTTTTTTCTCTGAACCAAGTTGACGTTGCCCCTGGGATAAAATGGAAGCCGAGGTAGTTTACCTTCTCTTGGCAAATGTGGGCCTTCTACTTTGAAACTTTGTAGCCGGCCTTCCATAAAAGAGTAGAGGAGCTGCTGTGTTCCTTCCATGCAGTCCTTCCGTGTTTGTCCGGCCAGCAGCAGTTCGCCCACATATTGGAGCAGCATACAACCATTCTGGTCCACTGGGAAGGCCTTTAAGTCAGAGGTTAATGCTGTGCCCGTAATGGTTGGGGAATTTTTGCACCCCTGTGGCAGTCTAGGCCAAGTTGACTGGCCTTTGTCACCATTCTCAGGATTTTCCCATTGAAAAGCAAAAATCAGTTAACTCTGAGGAGCCAAGCAGATACAGAAGAAAGCATCCTTGAGATCTAAGTAGGTAAAGAAGGTGGCTAGACCAACGAAACTGCTCTTGGAGGCCACATATGGTGGGCTGGTATTGGCCCTGAACCACCTGGCCTCTTCCTCTTCCCTGGGAGCTGGACAAAAATCTTCCAGCTCCAGACATTCGTCTAGTGCCCTTCTCAGAAACTACACATTGTTTTCACCCTAATCTCATCACCAGGTGGGGTGGCCTGATTTGCTGGTCCCTCTGCTGGCCTCGTTCTGATGTGGCGGCTCCTGGTATGTCACTCTGCCAAGGCAGCGGCAAGCAGGTCTACCTTCTTTTTCATTTTTCGTTCTGCTTCCCTCCGGGTCTCTTGGCCCGGTTGGCAAATACCTCTGTCGCAACCTCTATCAGCTGGCTAGCATTCATTCCAGCAAAGCCCTCTGACTTTTGTAACTTGCGCCAGATATCTTCCTGAGCCTGACCAACAAAGGCCGCATTAATCATTTTCTGGATGGAAAGAATGTAGAGGCGAAATGCCTCGCACAGCCTCTCATTAACTGGCTGGGGCTTTCTTCGGGCTGTGGAGCACCTCTGAGGTTTTGCCCATGTTCACAGCCTTTTCCCTCCTTCTCTCATACCACCCAAAAAGCCCTCTAGATAGTGAGTGCTCAAGCATTCAAAATTCATGGCCATCATTAGGGTCCCATTGGGGGTTTTCCTCGGGGAACTGATTCTGGGTGTAGGCCTGAGCATTCATGGTCCCTGCAGGGGCGTGCTCCTCCAACACTCTAAAGCAGCCTGAGTATCCGACGCTCTTCAGTGTTAAACAGTTAAGAGAAGCTGGCGGCAATCAGTCCAAGGGGTGTTTGGGTGCCTTTGGGGAAGGGATGAATTCTGAGGTGAGACCAGTCCCTGGCGTGGCCCCAGCTGCGGCAAGTGAGGGGGGTGCAGGCAGCAGTGAGGGGTACAGTGGTGCATAAGGCAGGGCATTTTCCTCAGGGTCCTCAGCCAGAATGGGCTTTCCTGATTCTGGTCAGCATTTCGAGGGAGTTGCTGCTCAGGCCAGCATGACTTTATAGTTTTCTTCCAAACAGACCTTTACCGAAGGTGGTCGGGAGAGAACTACATCTTGCCAACAGTCTATGTAGGGAAACTGGTCAGGGTGGCCTGGATCCCCCATAATAACCCTAAATACCTTACTAGCTCGTTCTTTGTCTAGTGACCCCTCAGAGGGCCAGCCCACCCCAAAGGACAGCCACTCTACTTCACAGAGTGTCCGAAGCCTTTGGGAGTTAACTTGATCCCATAATCCTCTGAATATCCCCTTTTGAAATTCTTTACCATGCACAATAGGGAAGTTTCCACCCACCAAAAGACGACAATCACACACAAGATGGGAAAGAATGGGAAGGGAGAAGGGATGGACACACACTTCGTCCATCTCCAGCCGCACCCCTCATGGGGATATTTCAGGTGCCTTCTAGCAATAGGCAAGTTGGTATAAACCCCTGACCAGGTTTCGATTCAGGTCAGCCTTCCAAGTAGCTGGAACCACAGGCACCCACCACCAGGCCGGGCTGATTTTTAATTTATTTATTGTAGAGATGAGGTTTCGCCAAGTTGCCCAGGTAGGTCTCCAACCCGCAGGCTCAGGCAATCCTCTCACCTGGGCCTCCCAAAGTGCAGAGATTATAGGTGTGAGCCACCACACCCAGCTCTCTCTGCATCTTATAATAAATTGCATCTGTCTATCCACAGTGCCACATTTTACAGATGGACAGAGGCATCAGTACAACAGATCACATGAAAACTAAATCACCTAAGTCCTAAATAGCAACTAACTGATGAATGAAATATTCAGCCAGGCGCAGTGGTTTATGCCTGTCATCCCAGAACTTTGGAAGGATGAGGCAAGAGGATTACCTGAGTTCAGGGGTTCGAGACCAGCCTGAGAGACATGGCAAGACCTTGTCTTTACAATAAATCAAAAAAATTCAGTCAAGTATAGTGACAAATGCCTGTGGTACTAGCTACTTGGAAGGTTGAGACGGAAGGATCATCTGAGCCTAGAAGGTCGAGGCTGTGGTGGCCACTGTGCTCAAGCCTGGGTGACAAAGGGAGACCCCAACTCAAAAATAAATACATAAATAAGGTGCATATTATTTATCCCTGAGGGGTCTTATCAGTAAGAATACCAGTATGATAAAGATCTGTATAAACAAAAGTCTAACATTGATAAAAGATTAAAATATAAAATCAATTTTATGTCTATGTACTTGTAAAAAAGATATAATTACATTTACAGTAGCATTAAAAAGAACAAAATACTGTATTTAGAAATAAATTTAAGGCTGGGCATGGTGGCTCATGCCTCTAATCCCAGTATTTTGGAAGACTGGGTGGGAGGGATGATCACTTGAGGCCAGGAGTTCGAGACCAGCCTAGGAAATATAGTGAGACCCACCCCCCACCATCTTTTAAAAATAAATTAAAAGAAAAGAAATATAGCAAAAGACATGCAAAACTTATGCTCTGAAAACTACAGTACACTGCTGAAACAAAGAAAACCTAAACGAACTTAGATATTCCATGTTCGTGGTTGAAACACTATTATTAAGATGGCAATGCTCCCCAAACTGATCTATAGGTTCAACAAAATCCAACAAAATTTCAGCTGACTTCTTTGCAGAACTTGACAAGATGACCCTAAAACTCACATGGAAATGCAGGGGGCCCAGAATAGCAAAATCTTTAAAAAACAAAGAACATAGTTGGAAAACTCACACTTCCCAATTTCCAAACTTACTACAAAGCTACAGTAATCAAAATAGTATGGTGTTGGCATAGGGACAGACAGCATTCGATGGAATAGAAGTGAAAGTCCAGCAGTAAACCCTTACAATTACAGTCAATTCATTTACTACAAGAGTGCCAAGAAAATTCAATAGGGAAAGAACAGTCTTTGCAACAAATGGCACCAGGACAACGGGATTTCTACTTGCAAAAGATGAACCTGGATCCTCTCTCACAGCACACACAAAACTTACTCAAAATGAATTAAGGACCTAAATGTGAGACCTGAAACAATAGAACTCCTAGAAGAAAACTTCATGACATTGGATTTGGCAATGATTTCCTGAACATGACACCAAAAGCTTGGGTAACAAAAGCCAAAGGAAACAAGCTGGGCTACATCTGACTGAAAGATGGCAATGTTGCAAAGGGAACACGCGACGGCAAAAAGGCAACCTGTGGAACGGAAGGAAATATTTCCTAATTATACATCTGATAAGGGATTTGCATCTAGTATATATAAAGAACACTTCTGACTCAACAATAAAGACGAGTAACTCCACTTTAAAATAGAAAAGGATACAAACAGACATTTCTCCAAAGACGAACAAATGACCATAGAAAGATGCCTAAACCGGGTGCGGTGGCTCACACCTATAATCCCAGCACTTTGGGAGGCTGAGGTGAGAGGATTACCAGAGTCCACGGGTTGGAGATCAGCCTGGGCAACTAGGCAAGACCCCGTCTCTACAATAAATCAAAAAGTGAGCTGGGCGTGGTGGTGCACTAACATTCCTTATCTTCTGTGTTCTGGTATTGATATTTTGCAGCCTTGGTCACCCGGGAGCATCTGTGCCCTCACCTCCCACTGTAGCCCTTCAGGCTGAGCTTACACCTAGAGACAGCTAGGACAGACAACCAGGGTCAGCCCTATACCCCAGAGCCACGTCAGACAACCAAGGGCAGCCCTATGCCCCAGAACCAGGTATCAGACGATCAGAAGGAAGCCCTACGCCCCAGAGCCAGGTCAGATGACCAGAGGCAGCCCTACGCCCTAACCCCAGGTATCAGACAACCGGGGGCAGCCCCATACCCCAGACCCAGGTACCAGGCGACCAAGGGCAGTTCTACACCCCAGAGTCAAGTATCAGATGACCAGGGGCAGCCTAAACCCCAGAGCCAGGAATTAGATGACCGGGGATAGCCCTGCATCCCAGGGCCAGGGTAGACGTCCTGGGGCAGCCTCCCATCCCAGCGCCTGCTGAGTAACTTACCCCGGCCCATCCTAGACCTGCTCACCCTGCCTTGCCCATTTCTGCCCACAGAAACCACAACCAAGGCTTCTCCTCCTGACCCACACTGCCAGGCTCCCAAGTAGCCTTGAGTGGCAAGCCATACCTCCTCTTCTAGGGGTCTGTGAGGATAAGAAACCTCTTCCTCTTCCTTCAGGACATCTCCATGTCTGCATGTCTTACTATACCTCGTTATAACAAATCCTGGGTATCCATAAAACAACTCTATGCCCACTAGGACAGCTATAATCAAAAACACATACAATAGCCAGGCTCGGTGGCTCAGCCTGTAATCCTGCGCTTTGGGAGGCTGAGGTGAGTGGATTGCCTGAGCCCATGGGTTCGAGACCTGCCTGGGCAACTTGGAGAGACCTCATCTCTACAATAAATCAAAAAAAAAAAAAAATTAGCTAGGTGTGGTAGCTCACGCCTGTGATTCTAGCTACTTGGAAGGCTGAGGCGGAAGGATCACCAGAGCCCAGCAGGTCGAGGCTGCGGTGGCCGGGAGCGGCCACTGCACTCCAGTCAGGGCGACAGAGTGAGACTCCAACTCAAAAAACAACAACAACAACAACAAAAACCACAGACATTAACAAGCATCGATGAGGATATGGAGAAATTATAACCCTCATACTCTCCCAATGGAAATGTAGAATGGTACAACCACTTCGGAAAGAAGTTTGCCATTTTCCTAAAAGGTTAAATATTTCCACATAATTACACTCAAAGCCCATCATATTACAATTGAACCCACTGCTGTTCAATTAAGCCTCATTCTCTACTGTGTCCAAGTATACAGAAATTGCAGAAATCCAAGTGCTTGTTTTGAAACTAATTTTCAAAAAATGAATACCAAAAGGTAACACTGACATTTCAATGACACTGACGAAAGTGCCAATCAGCTATAAGTTCATTATTTGGAGCACACGGATACTCTAAACCAAACCTGCCATGGGTGGTTACATTTTTAATCTCGTCAAACTGATGAAAAATAGCCATTAAATTATTATATGCAGTCAACCAGTTACATATTTCTATATACGATCATTCACCAATATAGCAAAAAGTAAGAAGTTTCATACCTTTTTCTCTTTGAACTTCCAGGCAGTATGAGAAGTGGCATTCTCCTTCTGCTGGGCAAACTCTTGTGCTACTACTGTTTTGACAGGGTCCATTTCAAGGACACAGTTTAGAAACTGCAAAGTGTGTTCCAATGAATAGCTGTAGGAAGTTTAAGTACAAACAGGATGTTAATGCATGAAGATAAAAGTTATATGGAGATATTAACACAAGCAATCTCCAAGCATCTTCTAAGTATATGAAAAACTGGCTTATTTTTAAAGTTTTCAACATTGAAAATAAATGCTCATTGTGTATCTCCAAAGCTCAAGAGCGATCAGAGGAAAACTATCAATAAAAGACTCTCAGAAATGTAATTTTCAAAAAATGAATACCAAAAAGTTAACACTGATATTTCAATTTTCTTTCTTTTTTTTTGAGTTGGAGTTTCTCTCTGTTGCCCAGACTAGTGACACGCTCACAGCAACCACAGTCTCAACTTGCTGGGCTCAGGCAGTCCTTCTGCCTCAGCCTTCCAAGTAGCTGGAACTACAGGTGCACACCACCACGCATGGCTAATCTTTTTTATTTATTGTAAAGACAAGGTTTCGCCAAGTTTCCCAGGCTGGTCTTGAACCACTATTCTCAGGCAAGTCTCTCACCTCAGCCTCCCAAAGTGCTGAGATTACAGGTGTACGCCCCTGCACCTGGCTTTAATTTCTTTTTTCTTTGAATTGGGATCTGACTCTGCTGCCCAGGCTGTAGTGCAGTGGCACAATCACAGCTCCCTGCAGCCTTGACCTCCTGGGCTCAGGCAATCCTTCCACTTCTGCTTCCCGAGTAGCTGAGACTACAAGAGCGTGTCACCACAGCCAGATTTTTTTTTGACTATTTTTGTAAAGACGAGGTCTCGCAATGTGGCCCAGACTGGTGGCAAACTCCTGGGCTCAAGTGATCCTCCTGCTGGGCCTCCCAAAGTGCTGGGATTACAAGCATGAGCCATTGCACCCAGCCTGATAATTAATTCCTCATATTTTATTACAGACAGACTATTCACAACAGAGCTTCTTTCATTTTATCACTTATTCTTCTGAAGTCCTTTGTTGGATCCACACATGGTTTCAGTTTTCTTCAGACAACAGATCTTTAAGCTGACATTTTCCTTGTGTCAGTTCCCACTTTTACTTATACCACAAGGTTCTACTTAAAGACATTCTAGGCAGGAATACGGAAAAGAAAAAATAAAACACTCTCCTACCTCTCAGTCCTACATTATTCAGGCACATATTCATGCTAACACTATATATAATCTGTAGTTTGAAATTCTAAAAATTGACAAACGTCTGATACATTCATGTTCCAGTATCTAAAGAAAATAATTCTAAAGCAAATTCTAAACTACTTTATACAGTTTATTATTTCAGACTGTTTATGCCCACAGCTCTTCTATAGGCCAGATACTGAAGAGCTGACCTCAGAGGAATATTTTTTGAAATGTGATAACTAGTTATCCAAAATAGTGTGACATTTCAATTCATTAAAGACAACCTCTTGAGGGAAAGCCATGTGAGACCACTGTTCCACTTCAGTCCTCTCATCCAAAGAAAATGTTATACAATATGTTAAATAATTTTGAGCATGAAATGAAGTTTATGTACAATGAATCATTGGAACTCAAAGGTTGGGTGTTGAATTTCCCACTTCTGGTTTCATGTTGGTGCTTAAAAAGTTTCAGATTTTATAACATGTAGGATTTCAGATTTTTGGATTAGGAAGGCTTAACTTCATATAATATTTATAAAAACTGATCATGTGTTGAACCATATAGAAAGCATCAAATTTCAGGCCACATATCTGTACCCCAATGCAATATAAACAAACCTTTTCTCTACAATCACCAAAAGGCATCAAACCATTTTGAAAATCAGAAACTCTTTGGTAAACAGAAAATCAGAGATTTGAGATTATTTAGAAACAATGAAATTGAGCTTGGCGCAGTCGCTCATGCCTATCATCCCAGCACACTGTGAGGCCGAGGCAAGAGGACTACCTGGGCCCAGGGGGTGGAGACCAGTCTGGGCAATGTGGTGAGACCTCATCTCTACAATAAATAAATAAGTAAATAAATTAGCTGGGGGTGGTGGCGCACACCTGGAGTTCCAGATACTTGGAAGGCTGAGATGAAGGATCGCCTGAGCCCAGCAAGTCAAGGCTGTGATAGCCATGAGCATGCCACTATACTACTACCTGGGTGACAGAGTGAGACTCCAACTCAAAAAAAAAAAAAAAAGAAAATACTGCATATCAAAATCAAAACAATATACAGAGAAAAATGCTTGCCTTAAATGTATTTGTTACTAAAGATAAAAGGACACTAAGGGTGCCTGATCTAAGCCAGGGAAAGTGAGAACCAGTGGGAGGCCCAAACTGCACCTGCATATAGACCACTTATGTACCTAATTCTGATGTGAACCCCACATCATCATAATAAAATAAAGGAAAAAAAAAGGGAAATGAACTAACCAGGGTTGAAAATATGCTAACAATGTTTAAAAGCATCAGTAAAACAAAGTGATTAGGGAACATAATGCAATAGGCTTTAAACAACAGACCAGGAGCTTGATCTTGAAAACGACCAATCAAATAAAGAGCAAAAACAGAGAAAACACAAAATGGGCAACATTAGGAAAGGAAAAAGGGATGTGATCAAAAACAAAATACTGTTTTTCATTATAAAAGAACTTCATACACAGCCAATAAAGCACTTGGAAATCAAGGTAAGACTGGTGATTTTCTGGAAGACAAAATGACTCAAAAAAAAGCCAATATCTCAGCAAAGCGATCACTCTAAAAGAGTGAAAAGACTAACATCTGCTTCCTGAGTAGTACAAGCCCAGAACCCTCAAGGTACTAAGTTCTTTAAACTCCATAGCAGACAGAAAAACGCTGGTCTTGCCAGAGAATTTTAATAAGACTGATACCAGGTCAGGCTCGGTGGCTCAGCCTATCCTCCCGGCACTTTGGGAGGCTGAGGCGAGTGGTTCGATTGCTTGAGCCCGCAGGTTCAAGACCAGCCCGGGCAAATTGGTGAGACCTCATCTTTTCAATAAATGAAAAAAATTAGCCAGGCATGATAGCACATGCCTGTAGTTCCAGCTACTTGGAAGGCTGAGGCGGAAGGATCGCCGGAGCCCA
Source organism: Cephalopachus bancanus (assembly GCA_027257055.1). Classification (NCBI taxonomy): domain Eukaryota; kingdom Metazoa; phylum Chordata; class Mammalia; order Primates; family Tarsiidae; genus Cephalopachus; species Cephalopachus bancanus. Next base: position 81,025 of record JAPVLO010000301.1, on the reverse strand, counting down.
GCAGATCAGGCTGCAGTGGCCATGAGCGTGCCACTGTACTCCAGCCTGGACAAAAGAGTGAGATTCCCACTCAAAAACAAAACAAAACAAAAGATATCTACTCAAAACAAACTCTTGCTAGGAATTTAAGGAAAATATATGATCAAAAGTATGTACTATCCAAACCACGGTATTCCTAATATGCCAACATCAAAACACACTATAACACTACATATATTTAAAACAAAATGGTAGCAATTCAGGACTAACAAATAGCTCAATGGAATCAAAATCTTTTTAAAAAATGTGAGGCTAATAAGCCAGGCTCGGTGGCTCAGCCTGTAATCCTGTGCCTTTGGGAGGCTGAGGTGAGTGGATTGCCTGAGCCCGCGGGTTCAAGACCCGCCTGGGCAGCGAGACCTCATCTCTACAATAAATCAAAAATCAGCCGGGCGTGGTAGCGCATGCTTATAATTCCGGCTACTTGGAAGGCTGAGGCAGAAGGATCGCCGGAGCCCAGCAGGTGGAGGCTGCGGTGGCCAGGAGCGGCCACTGCACTCCAGTCTGGGCGACAGAGTGAGACTCCAACTCAAAAAAAAAAAAAGAAAATGTGAGGCTGGATGCAGTGGCTCACACCTGTAACCTCAGCACTTTGGGAGATTGAGGCGGGAGTATCACTTGAGCCCAGGAGTTCAAGACCAGCCTGGGCAACATAGTGAGACCTCATCTCTAAACAAAATTTAAAAAGAAAATGTGTATTCAGGAATGTAGTAAATATTTCTGGTTATATTTTATATCAATGGGTAATGATGATCCAGTTACCTACCTAATCACTTTTTGAAAGTTAAGTTAAATCTCTAACTCATTTATAAATCTCTACCTCATACCATACACATAAAAAAGTGAGGTAGATACTGAAAATAGAAAAAAAAATCTTTTATAATATTCGAGTAGAATACACTTCCTACTTAAGACATAGGCCAAGTCCGGCTCTGTAATCCCGTGCCTTGGGAGGCTAAGGTGAGTGGATTGCCTGAGCCCGCGGGTTTGAGACCCGCCTGGGCAACTTGGTGAGACCTCATCTCTACAATAAATCAAAATATCAGCCGGGCGTGGTAGCGCATGCCTGTAGTTCCAGCTACTTGGAAGGCTGAGGTGGAAGGATTGCCGGAGCCCAGCAGGTGGAGGCTGCGGTGGCTGGGAGCAGCCACTGCACTCCAGTCTGGGCGACAGAGTGAGACTCCAACTCTAAAAAAAATAAAATAAATAAAAAAATAAAATAAATAAAATAAAATTTTACTATTTATTTTGAGTCAAAGTTCCACTCTATTGCTCAGGCAGGAGTGCAGTGACATGATCATGACAATCACAGCTCGCAGCAGCCTGTCCTGCTGGGTTCAGGCAGTCCTTCTACCTCAGCCTCCTGGGTAGCCAGAACTACAGGCGTGTGCCACCACACCTGGTCAGTTGTTGGATTCTTTGGAGAGAAAAGATTTCACTGTATTTCCCAGGCTAGTCTCAAACCACTGGTCTGAAGTCGTCTGCCCTCCTTCGCCTCCCAAAGTGCTGTGATTACAGGGCTGACTCACCGTGCCCAAACATCATTAGCGATTACGATTTTAAATGCACACTTTCTGAACTAATAGTTTCACTTTCAGGAACAATGACATTATCCATGTACTCAAAGAAAAAATGTCCACGGTTGCTCACTGGAACGTGGTTTTCAATTTTTCTCACAATCAGAAAGTCCCCTAACAGAGGCATGTTTAAATCAATGATAGTACTTTTCAACTAGAGAATATTCTGTAGACCTGAAAAAGATCAGATCACTATGTATAAAAAGGAAAATAAATACCAGCAGAACTGCAAAATGGTAAATAAAATAAAACCTCTTGTTTGGTGGAATACATGTGTCCATATAGGCACACGTGTGTGTACATACCCTTTAGCACACATATGAAAAACATTAAAGAGGAATATGCACTATTCTGCTAGACACTGCTCACTTTCTGCATTATATGTACGTTAGATTTCAGTTGTTTATAAGGCAGGGTCCCCCTCTCTTATCTGAGTTTCACTTTCCCTGGTTTCAGTTTTTCAAGGTCAACCTCAGCCCAAAAATGTTAAAACCACAGTGGGGCCTCCATACTCAATTAACCTCAGATCAAAAATATTCGGAGGAAAAAAGGGATGGCTGCACCTGGAAATGATTATGTACAGACTTTTTTTCTTGTCATTATTCCCTAAATAACACGATATAACAACTATTTACACAGCATTTACATTGTACTCGGCATTATAAGTAATTTAGAGATAGCCAGAAAGATGTGCATAAGCTATATGCAAAATACTACGCCATCTTATACAAGGAACTTGAGCATTCATGGATTTTGGTATGGGGAGGTGTCCTGGAATCAATCCCCACAAATTCTAGGGACAACTGAATTTTCGGGGAGATGGGAGGAGATACCACATTCACATAAACTTTATTACAGTATATTGTAATAATCATTCTATTTTTATTAGCTATTGTTGTTAATCTTTTACTATACCTAACTTATAAATTAAACTTCATCATAAATATGTTTGTATAGGAAAAAACACAGGATATATAGGGTTCGGTACTATTTGTGGTTTCAGGCATACACTGAGGGGGGTCTTACAATGTATTCCCCACAGACGAGGGGCAATTACAGCCATATTATTGTTATCAGAAAAATAAAAACAAAAACATTAAAATGCATGGCCTATGCTTTCAGTGACACCAGAGCAGAAACTACAGATAATCTTCAGAGTACTCACTTGTGGTCCTTGAAAACATCCACCAGAAAATTCTGGTCAATGGTTGGAAATAACTTAAAGAGCTGCTTCTCCTTGAGTTTGGTGGCTAAATCTTTTTCAGACGTAAGTGTCTCTCTTTTCTAAAACCAAAACATAAAAATTATCTTTAAGATGAAATGTATAATATTAGCAAAGCTGAACATTAGCATGGTTATTTAGTTCCAAAATGACTAATAATTTAAAAGCAATCAGATTTCTTCAGACTGAAGGTTGAAATTAGTAATATAGGCATTCTTATACAAAGTATTTTTGCAAAGTATATGAAGTTGCTCATAAACATGTATATATACACACAATCCCACACGTACATAAATATATACACGCACTCTCACACAAGCACATCCAATGCATTCAATCACATTCCATTAAAAGGATGAAGATATAAGCCGGGCACGGTGGCTCATACCTATAATACCAGCACTGTGGGAGGCAGAGGCGAGAGGACTGCCTGAGCCCAGGGGTATGAGACCAGCCTGGGCAACATGGTGAGACCTCACCTCTACAAAAAATAAAAAATAAAAAAATATTAGCTGAGCGAGGTGGCACACGCCTGTAGTTGCAGTTACTTGAAAGATTGAGGCGGAAGGATCAACTGAGGTCTGCAGGTCATAGCTGCGGTGGCTGTGAGCATGCCACTGCACTCCAGCCTGAGTGACAGAGTGAGACTCTGATTCAAAAAAACAAGAAACAGGCTGGGCATGGTGGCTCACGCCTATAATCTCAGCACTTTGGAAGGCCAAGGTGAGAGAATTGCCTGAGCCCGCAGGTTCGAGACCAGCCCAGGCAACTTGGCAAGACCTCATCTCTACAATAATAAATCAAAAAATAAGCCCAGCATGATGGCGAGTTCCTGTAGTTCCAGCTACTTGGAAGGTTGAGGAGGAAGGATCGCCTGAGCCCAGCAGGTAGAGGCTGTAGTGGCTGGGCAACTTGGCAAGACCTCATCTCTACACTAAATCAAAAAATTAGCCGGGCATAGTGGCACACGCCTATAATTCCAGTTACTTGGAAGGCTGAGGAAGAAGGATTACCTGAGCCCAACAGGTCGAGGCTGCAGTGGCCATGAGCGTGCCACTGCACTCTAGCCCAGGCGAGAGTGAGACTCCGACTCAAAAGAAAAAAATCAGTATATAAATACATGCCACAATATCCTGGACAATTATTACTGAAGGTGGGCCACAAATTTAGTTCTGAGCCTCTTAGTGGCCAAAGCAAAGGGAGAAACAAAGACTCTCGGTGTTCATAAAATGAGAACAAAGCAGTTGCTCAGAAGTACAGCTTTTTCTGGTACTGAGACCTGAGAGATACTTCTCCCATGGGTCCTCATAAAAGGGACACTGTATGATGCTGGGGGACAACATGCTTAAAAACATATTCCCCTCAATGGGCAAAAACTACAATGTACAAATAAGTTGCAAACTCAGACTGATAGAAAAATCTTAGAATTCACAATTAGCCAGGCTCGGTGGCTCAGCCTTGTAATCCCACGCCTTTGGGAGGCTGAGGTGAGTGGATTGCCTGAACCCGTGGGTTCGAGACCCGCCTGGGCAGGCGAGACCTCATCTCTACAATAAAATCAAAAAAATTAGCCGGGCGTGGTAGCGTGTGCCTGTAATTCCGTCTACTTGGAAGGCTGAGGCGGAAGGATCGCGGAGCCCAGCAGGTCGAGGCTGCGGTGGCCAGGAGCGGCCACTGCACTCCAGTCTGGGCGACAGAGTGAGACTCCAACTCAAAAAAAAAAAAAAAAATTCACAATTATTTTTAAGTTTTTCACAAATATAGTCATCCTAAAATAATCGTATAAGAACTGCCATGGTATTTGTCACAAAGTATATCTGGATCTGCTCTGTTAAAACTGCCAGTCCAAAAGAACTTTCTTAAATTATACTACTTTAATTACAACACAGGCTATGGTAAACATCCTTAAAGTGACAATTTGTCAACATCACGATGTGACTAAATTAATTTGTGTTTGCTACAAACATCCTAATGTTGAAGGATAACTTTCTACACAATTTCAAAGACGATAAAATGACTCTGAAAATTCCTCAATGTAAAAACTACAATCCTGGAAAATCCTACAATAGTTATTTGTTCTGAAGCTTTACCATATGTAGGCCACAGATAATATCAAACAGTAATAAGAGGAACCACAAGACTGGCAAGAAGTCATGAAAAAGGTCAGACAAAGCTGAACATATCTCGAGAGTGACAGAAACAAGCCATCTCAAGAACTAAAAATAGGTCAAGTTTTACTTAAGATATGCATAAATCTAAACTGACTAAAAAAATTCAATGATCTGATTTTGAGCTGTAGTCTCACTGTTACCCAGGCTGGAGTGCAGTGGCACACTCATGGCCACAGCAGTCTCAACCTGTTGGACTCAGGTGATCCATCCACCTCAGGCTTCCAAGTAGCTGGGACCACAGGTGTATGCCACCACACCTGGCTAATTTTTTGATTTACTGTAGAGACGGGTCTCGCCAAGTTGCCCAAGCTGGTCTTGAACCCTGGGCTCAGGCAATCCTCTTGCCTTGGCATCCCAAAGTGCTGGGATTACAGGCGTGAGCACCTGGTAATCTGATTTTGTAGCAATCTATCAGGTCATAGTTTCTAAACTACAAATTCTGGTTAACATCAATGAACTAAAAACTAATGACCTTGATCATCTTACAATGAATTATTCTATTCATATATTACATGCAAAGTTGATTTTATACTGTTTACTTCAAAGTATATATACAAAGTATATTTATCCGTTGGGGACAAAGAGGGGGGAGAACCATCAAGAAATTATTCGACCGGGCGCTGTGGCTCACACCTATAATTCCAGCACTTTGGGAGGCTTAGGTGAGAGAATTGCCTTAGCCCACAGGTTCAAGACCACCCTGGGCAACTTGGTGAAATCTCATCTCTACAATAAATCAAGAAAAATTAGTTGGGCATGATGGCACATGCCTGTAGTTCTAGCTTCTTGGAAGGCTGTGGCGGAAGGATTGCCTGAGTCCAGCAGGTCGAGGCTGCGGTGGCCATGAGCGTGCCACTGCCCTCCAGCCTGGGCAACAGAGTGAGACTCCAACTCAAAAAAAACAACAAAAAAAATAAAATTTTAAAAACCAGCATTTATATGTTAAAAAAAGAAATTATCTTTCTGAGGCTATAATGAAAAGCCTTTGGCCCCTTGGAACAAAGTCATTCAGTTTCTATTACCCAACTCACAGAAAGACAAGCAAAAATCACTTACAGGAGAAAAAAAAAGCCTTAGCTTGTGAAGTCGAAAGATGCTCATTTGTTCACTAATATAACAAAACATTAAAGGTTGGAACAATAAAGATCAGTTTCAGTGGTGGAAAATGGCATTTCAACAAGTATTATGCCATTTGGACCTAAGTGGTACGATTTATCTTTAACTTTTTAATGAAACAGAAACTTAAATACACATTTTTTGTGTGTGTGAGTTGGAGTCTCACTCTGTTGCCCTGGCTGGAGGGCAGTGGTACGCTCATGGCCATTACAGCCTCCACCTGCTGGGCTCAGTCTTCTAAGTAGCTGGAACTACAGATGCAAACCACCACGTCCAGCTTATTTTTTGATTTATTGTAGAGAGAAGTTCTCATCAAATTGCCCAGGCTGGTCTAGAAACTCCTGAGCTCAGGCAATCCTCTCGCCTTGGCCTCCCAAAGTGCTGGGATTACAGGCTTAAGTCACCACGCCTGGCTGACGTTTATTTTCTCCAAAAAAAAAAATAAACAGAAACTTCACTTTACTTTAAACTTTTATCCCTTATGTCAACATATCTAATTATAGGAAGCCGTAAGTGAAATTGGTTTCTTTTGCATTTCTTCTTAGTTTGTTTTAGCATTAAAGAATTTTAGAATCAAATGGGAAAAAAATCTGAGAGATTATTTAGCCCAATTCTCAAAGGCAAAAAAAAATAATTTTTAGATGATGATCTTAAAACATTTCTATCCTCTTTCTCATTCATTTGCTCAAAGGAGCACCTTTATACTTGGCTGCATACACAGAACTAGGACATAGGAAGAATGGCGGAGTTTCTCCACCATTGTATTAATCTTTACATTTAGCTTATTAATTCAATAGGAAACATGCTACCATTCCCACCTTTGCATCCTATCGTAATCCAAGGCATGATCTCTTCAGTAGAGCTTACAACTTTAGTGCTGTGTTAAATAACCTCTTCAATGTATGCATGTATTAATTTGGAGATGTTTCTTTCCTTTTTTTTTTTTTTTTAGTCGGAGTGTCACTCTGTCACCCAGGTTGGAGTGCAGTGGCACGCTCACGGCCACCACAGCCTCAACCTGCTGGGCTCTGGCAATCTTTCCATCTCAGCCTCCCAAGTAGCCAGAACTACAGGTGTGTGCCACCACAGCCGACTAATTGTTAGATTTTTTGGGGGGGGTCGGAGTCTCACTCTGTTGCCCAGGCTGGAGTGTAGTGGCACGCTCACAGCCACTGCAGCCTTGACCTGCTGGGCTCAGGAGATCCTTCCGCCTCAGCCTTCCAAGTAGCCACCATGCCTGGCTAATTTTTGTGATTTGTTGTAGAGACAAGGTGTCACCAAGTTGGCCATGCTGGTCTCGAACCCCCAGGCTCAGGTAATCCTCTAGCCTCAGCCTCCCAATGTGCTGGGATTACAGGCTGAGCCACCGTGCCCAGACTGTTTGATTTTTGTAAGCTGGTCTTGAATCTCCAGGCTCAGGCAATCCTCTTACCACTGCCTCCCAAAGTGCTGAGATTACAGGCATGAGCCACCATGCCCGGCTGTTTGAACTTTTTTTAACTGAAAAGAAAGGGTATTTAATTTTTTAATTCAAGTTCATAAACTTTTAAAATTTTTCTCTAAAAAATTTTATCAAAGATAGACACATCTCTAATAATAAGACAGATATTTCTTATTACTAAATTAGATATAAAATTCTTTAAATAAAAGAATTCTTTCATGTTTTTCAAGAAGTAAAAAATTACAGAGATAAATGTTAAAAGCTAAGAAAGATGTAGCTTATCACCTGCAAAACTGAGTCTAAAACAGCACACATTTAACATGGATGGCTTGTTGTCAAAGAGTACCAATTAATTTTAAACCTCCAGCTTCAAATTGTACTTGGTATTTTGAAATTTTAACATTAACTTCTATCAGGTTACATATGGTTTCCAAACTAGGAATTAAGAGATTCGCATGAAAATCACAAAGTAAATACACACAATCAACTACAGTCAGAGACAATAGCATTGATCTTAACTCATACCAAATCATGTTTTTCCTGAAAGATCATTTCTTCTGACATGATTTCTCGGAGTGACACTTTTTTAGTTTGAGTATTCCAATGATCCAGGAAGGGCAGCATTTCATCTGCTGCTAAAGTCTTCATTAATTTTTTGTCTGTACTCTGAGATGACTTTTGTTCAAAATTATCAAGATCAATATGTCCAACCAGGGAAGGATCTAGAAAGCAGTACAGATAGTGTCATGCTCACAACAGCAAATGTTCAAATTAAACATTATTCACGTGTTACATCTACCTCAGAGAGACCAAGGAAACACAATTTTTTACTTCTCAATTTGTAAATATAGCACAACTCTGAAATTTCAAAATATGCCTTCATGTCACTGCAAGCAAGAAATGAGATGTGTTAATGTAAGCAGGAAGTGAGCCAGCTCAAGTTGCAACTAGGACAGCTCTGGTCAGCTCTATCCACCCATCTCAGGTCTGAGAAGGTCAATATTCTGGCACACTCAGAATTCAGTGGAGGCATACAATAAAGACAGAGCAAATAACATTCAAATAAGGAACGGAACATTCTAAGACATTCACGGTAAAAGAATTTATCACTATCAGAATTTAAGGTGTAACATTTCAGCATCTCTAAGGGCCATACTGACACATTCTGATACACTCCTTTGCTTTCCTGGGCAGTGAAGAAACAGAAGACACTGGCATTTGTACACCATGGCACCCTTTGGGCACCTCAAGCCCTCATGGCCTTCGCACTTGAAACTATGACATGAGTACAGATCTGACCAAAGCAGGTTCTAAGAACTTTCAAGTTGGAGCTCCTTGCCTTGATCCCAGTGTGGAGTGGACAGAAAGGCATCTGGACGGCACAAAAGGAGGTCCCTCATGGACAGACCTGTCCCCTGCAATAGGCACTGCAGACAATGCATATCTAGAGAACACATCAGGAACCAAACACCATCAAGGTACAGGATGTATGTACCAGAAGAGCAGGCCGAGGCTGACCTCTATACTCTAGCAATACTGACATGAACAAGAATTTGGAAGTGCCAAGTAATATTCCCACGGTGCTTCCAATCAAATATGTGAATACCTTATTGCTCTCAAACCAAGAGTTTTCCTCCACGCAGAGCAAAACCTCCACAGGAAACACTCACACAATAAGCTTTTGTTCTGCTTGAGGTTTTATGTTGCTTTATATTAACATCAAATGTCAAGTATTTTTAAAGAATTTTTATTTGCAAATCAGAATGTGTGGGTAACATATTATGTGGAAGTATATTTAGAATGAGTTTAAATTCAAACACACGCACCTAGTTTCAACACTAGGACAAGAACACTAGAAAGACACACATGTCTTACCTTGTGTGGATTTGCCACAGGACACCTCTTCTTGTCTCTGTCGCTCCTAAATGCAGAGGCAGGGCAGGGATTGGCAAAGAAGGGGCACGTTAGTAAACAAGGTTCTAAAGTTCTATGATTTTCCTCTAAAAATCATCTCTTCTCATATAACTGTAAACCCTTCTTACTAAATCCAAGTGAAACAATAAAATTAGGTAGTAAAAATTATAAAGCCTAACTACATCTGTGTATCATTCCACCAATAGGGCCCTTATGCTGTACCCTTTTTTTTTAAGTTGGGGTCTCACTGTGTCATCTAGGCTGGAGTGCAGTGGCATGATCACAGCTCACTGTAGCCTCAACGTCCTGGCATCAGGTGATACTTCCTCAGCCTTTTGAGTAGCTGGGACTACAGGTATGTGCCATTATGCCCGGCTAATTTTTTAAATTTTTTTTGTAGAGACAAGGTCTCTATGTTGCCCAGGCTGGTCTCAAACTTCTAGGCCTGTCTTGGCCTCTCAAAGTGCCGGGATTACAAGTGTGAGCACCATACCCAGCCTATGCTGCATTTTTTGACAAACTGTTTTTGAAGTTTAATCAATCAACATTACAGTCTCCACTTTATGGAGAAAAAAAAAGAAAGAACAATCACACTGAGCTCCATTGCTAATTATATAATTCAGCTAATCTGTAAATATCTAAAATACCAAGAAAAAAAAACAGTAATCTGTTATCTGGTAAAAGTTCACTCTCTCTCCAAGTCAAAATTCACCAGGACTCTTCTATCTTGAAGTCAAAATTCAATGGAACACTTTCATATAACATGGTAGTTTTTTTTTTTTTTGAGTTGGAGTCTCATTACATCTCCCAGGCTGGAGTACAGTAGCACGCTCATAGCTACGGCAGCGTCGACCTGCTAGACGCAGGTGATCCTTCTGCCTAAGCCTTCCAAGTAGCTGGAACTACAGGCATGCACTACCACATCCGGCTAGTTTTTCTTGATTTATTGTAGAGACAAGATCTCACCAAGTTGCCCAGGCTGGTCTCAAACCCCTGGGCTCAGGCAATCCTCTTTCCTCAGTCTCCCAGAGTGCTGGGATTATAGGCATGAGTCGCCGTGCCCAGTCTAACATGGTAGATTTTATTGAAAAGAAAAAGTAACAAAATGGGCAAATATGGAGAAGTCACTGACCATGACAGACTCTTCCCATTTCTCATGGATCGCTTTGGCCAGGTTTAGGTCTATGTGAACCACACAGTCTTCAGCTGTCAGAGACCCTTGGGGGGAGGAAGGGGTGGAGAAAATATAATCATTACTCATTATATAGCTGCAGAAAACGTGCTCAACCACCTTACACAACACAAAACTAACCTGTCTTATTAATTACAAACTTATATTTCTACTTACCAAACGCCTTGGAATATTTGTTATATGCTATATTATTGTTTCCACACTTCTTAACTGGAGCAATTATACAAAGCTTCATAATAAATCTATTTAAGTTATTCATTTCCATTAGTCTAAATAAATTTACTTTATTCATTTCTATTAGGCAAGACCTTTCAACCTGAGTCCTACAAAAATTAATCTTGCCTTCAATGTATCTGGAGTGGTGCTGAAGGATTCAAAAAGGTTCATCTGGACAAATAAGCATGAGGAAAATACCAGAGAAAACGTTCAACGCATGTATGTCTATTTTTTTCCAATTATATTTTTTAAAATCCTCTAGAAAGAAAAACAGGCACTACTCTTCCATGTCAGTCAACATAGGAAAGAATTTTTTTTTTTTTTTGAGTTGGAGTCTCACTCTGTCACCCAGACTGGAGTGCAGTGGCCGCTCCCAGCCACCACAGCCTCGACCTGCTGGGCTCCGGCGATCCTTACGCCTCAACCTTCTGAGTAGTCAGAATTACAGGAGCGCGCTACCATGCTCGGCTGATTTTTTGATTTACTGCAGAGAGGAGGTCTCGCTGCCCAGGCGGGTCTCGAACCCACGGGCTCAGGCAATCCACTCACCTCAGCCTCCCAAAGGCGCGGGATTACAGGCTGAGCCACCGAGCCCGGCTTGGAAAGAATTTTATAATCAAAACAGAACGTACTTTATTTATAGACTCGTCACACAAAGACATACATGTAGGCGATGTGCTTTTTCCTTACCTGTATCAATACCAACAGGGCCAAACAATTCAGTGAGTTGAAAAGCCAGTTCAGGGGGTAACGTCAACTCCAGGCAATTTATGGTCAGAGACTTAGTTGTCCCTGGAGTGGGACTCGGAATCTCAGTTTCATCTTCCTCACTAACTCCAGCCCACAAGTCACTCCCTGCCATTAGAATTTTCTCCATTCCCTGCTCATCTCCATTCATGAGTTCTGTGTTGGGAAACTTGACATGATCCGTTGGAAGATTTTCCTGTTCCTTTATTTCAAGTGAGTCAGTAAAATAAAAGTCTTCACTTAACTCAAGATTTGAAGTACGAGATACAGAGTTTAAAATATCAGACAAATTTGAAGAATGTACATTGTCTCCCAATTCTGTGACAAGATATTTTTCCATCTCACTCACATCACTAGGAGTAGCAGCTTTTAGGCTATCTGGGGAAGACTGCTTAAAGCTCAAGAAAAGCTCAGACTGACTGTTAGGAAGCGTTTCCATATTATTCTTTAGATCTACAGCAGCATTGGGAGATGTGTTTGTTAAGAATTCAGGGTTTTCAGGAGTCCTGGCTCTTACTTCTGCCTGCTCTGAGTTCCTCTTTTCTGCATCACAGTTACTGACACTAATTCCATGGCTCAACTCTGGCAAAGAAGAATACGAATCATTGGACGCTCCGCTTTGGCTATTTTCTTCTTTCAAATTCAATCCCAGAGAAGATGGCCCCATTGGAGACTCATCATATGTTTTTTGGAAATTCTCAAATTCAGTGTCCTCACATAATTTAGTTTCAGAATCCAACAAAAGGCTTGTGGCCCAAATAATATCCTTATTACACCGCTCATACAAGTCTTTCAGGGCTTCTGATGAAAAGAATCCAAATAGTTTACAAAGAACGTTCAGGTTTTCAGACTCATCAATGCAGGTGAGCTCACTTTCTTCAACATATGTGCTTTTATCATGCATGGCCCTGTATGGAATTGTTTCTTGAGTATCTGATTTTGTGCTACTGTCGAGAGCTTTCGGCTTAAATCCATCTAATCTTCCTACAAATACTTTGATAGACTCCGAAACACTAATTTTATTCTTTTCTATTTTCCATAAGAGAGCAAAGTCCTGTGGTTCAGTCTGGGTATACACGCCTCCTTCTGTGCCAGGGACCCCTTCAGGCATTCCTTCTGGAAACTCAGCTACAGCCTGTGATCCCACCACTTCCGGAATACATGGCGCATGACCGGTAGAAGCATGAGGCAGTGATGTGCTTTGCCCATGAATCTTTTCACTTAGACTAGTCTGACTCTCACAGGGCAATTCATTGGGTGGCATTTCAGGATTTCTTAGTTTGGAATTATCTAACATTAATTTTTCAGGGCTTGTACCCCAACAGGCCTCACATTCTGTGTCTAAGGTTATTTCACTCGTGTTGCTATTCATTCCCATTTGTAGGTTGGGCTCCTTTAAACCAGTTCTCGGCATTCTAGATCTGTGTTCCCTCTGAGCCAAAGAATCAGATGGAGGCCAGTCGCCCACCATGTTGAATGAGGGCTTTGCAGTATCTTTGTGAGTTTCATGTGGTTGGCTATTGAAGGGCTCTGAAGCATCAACAGGCAGTGACTTCTTGCCACCCTCCACACTGTCATGTGGAGAGCCTGGTGGCTCGACAGACTGTCCACTCACAGGAGTACTATCCTCTAATACCCTGTGTGACCGAGGGCGACGATGCTTTTTGTCACTTACAACAGATGATGCTTTTTCAGCTTTTCGGTTCCTTTTTGTCCTCTGACTCATAGTCTTGTCCACTGGCCAGTCACCCACAAAACTTGGCAGCTCATGTGTTGGGAACTTTTCCAAAGCTGACGTGCTTGTTTGTTTCCCAGAGGCTTCTTTTTTAAAGGTTGCTCTCTCTTCCAGTGATTCTCCAGCAGAAGAGCTTTCACTTTGAAGCGGAATAGTGCTAGTAAGATCACAGTCTTCCTGGTTATTTTCGTCACAGCAAGTACTCGGTGCTGCTGTCTCTACAGAAATCTCTGCATCAGGCTTATGACACTCTCCTGCAAGGACCATTTCTACTTCCTGTCCTTCACTTCTGCCCGTTGCTTGGTCTTTGTTTTCAGAGTCAGAAAAACACGTGTGTGGAGTTTCCAGAAGGAAAGTACTTTGACTGCTCTGATTCAAACCACTTGTTTCTGTTCTCCCTTGGTTTAAATCTGCATCAGGGAGATGTGTACTATTCTCAGGTAACGTCATTTCTTGGGTCACTTCAAGGTTCGTCTCTTCACTTAACTCTAGATGCTTCAAAGATGAGGATAAAACATTTTCTTCTTTTTCAGAGGTAATATCTTCACTGACTCTTGGGCTGTAAAAACATTTTTTTAAAGTATTATGAGCAAGCTTCTTCATGCCACCATTAATGCTATGATTTAAATTAAAGAAGCATTCGACTTCTTTAATATGACACCGAACAATCGTTCTGAAAATTTTAGAAATAAAGTACATTAAAATTATAAAAGTTTGGTTTTTTTTTTTTTTGGTCAGAGTCTCACTCTGTTGTCCAGGCTGGAGTGCAGTGGCTCATGGCCACCACAGCCTCAACCTGCTGGGCTCAGGTGATCCTCCCACCTCAGTCTTCCAAGTAGCTGGGACTACAGGCGTGTGCTACCATGCCTGGCCAAATTTTTTTTGATTTATTGTAGAGCCGAGGTCTCACCAAGTTGTCCGGGCTGGTCTCAAACCCATGAGCTCAGGCAATCCTCTCGCCTCGGCCTCCAAAGTACTGGGATTATAGGCTTGAACCACCATACCCAGCTGCGTTGAGCTTCTAGAAATAAAGTACATTACTACTATAGAACCTTTTTGAGTCAGAGTCTCACTCTGTCACCCAGACTGGAGTTCAGTGGCATGCTCACTGCCACCACGGCCTCGACCTCCTGGGCTCAGGTGATCTTTCCACTTCAGCCTTCCAAGTAGCTGGAACTATAGGCACACGCCACCAAGCCCAGCTTGTGATTTATTGTAGAGACGAGGTCTCACCACGTTGCCCAGGCTGGTGTCGAACCTCCTAAGCTCAGGCAATCCTCTTGCCTTGGCCTCCCAAAGTGCTGAGATTACAGGTTGAGCCACCACGCCTGGCCCAAAAATAGAAATTATAAAAGCTAAACTTGATCTTTCCCTAATTTACTATGAATACATTGTTTTGTATCTCCATTACCTAGCATGATACTTGGCATAAAGCACTCAAGCTTTCTTGAATTGAATAGTATACATGAGATTTTCAGTTTGAGTGTTTATTATGCATTAAATATTAAAGTGAAGGCTCTGAATTTGTTCTCAGAAGAGAACATCACTTCCTGGCTTCTTTCTGACCTATTTAAGATTAGCATATGTAATAAAACCAGGTCTGTCTCTAACATTGTCTATCACTTGCTATACATGAAAACTATTTACAAAGTCAAAAACAGCCAGCCAACATGAAAGGCGGAAGGATTTTCATTTGAAATGTCATGGATTTTTTTTTTTTTAAGGTAGGCACAGTGGCTCAAGCCTGTAATTCCAGCACTTTGGGAGGTCAGGCAAGAGGATTACCTGAGTCCAGGGGTTTGAGACCAGCCCTAATCATAAAATTAGCCAAGCCAGATGTCATGAGCCTGTAGTTCCAGCTACTTAGAAGGCTGAGGCAGAAGGATCACCTGAGCCTAGCAGATGGAGGCTGCAGTGGCCGCAAGGGTGCCACCGCACTCCAGCCTGTGAAAGAGTGAGACTCCAACTCAAAAATAAATAAACAAATAGATACACAGATAATTATTTTAAATATGTGGAGTACAATTCAGGGTTAGCTATACAAATGTTCATTATGCAGGTAGTCACGTATTTTTTAAAACCACTTTCGATGCCGGATGCAGTGGCTCACACCTGTAATCCCAGCACTTTGGGAGGTGGAGGTGAGAGGACTGCCTGAGCCCATGGGTTTGAGACCAGCCTGGGCAACCTGGAGACACTCTGTCTCTAAGATAAATCAAGAAAAATAAGCTGGGCATGGTGATGTGCACCTGTAGTGCCAGCTACTTGGAAGGCTAAGGTGGTGAAAAAATCCCCTGAACTCAGCAGGTAGGGACTGTGGTGGCCGTGAATGTGCCACTGCACTCCAGTCTGCGACAGACTGAGATACTGACTCATAAATAAATAAATAAAACCACTTTTGATGTTAATTTCAGACTTAGCACTTTTGCGTAATCATTAGACTTTCAACTTCAGTGAGTTTTTCCTTATTCAATTTGTTAACTCATATCTTTCTTTTTTAAAATTTTTTAATTCTAGGAGCTCTAAGAGCCCAGCTCTCACTCAAAGTCTTCCTACGTGAAATTGTACCTAATGTTAATTGAGTTTTCTTTGTGCCAGATGATGTTCTAAGTCCTTTAGATGCACTAGCTCATAATCCTTATGAGATTTTTATGAGCACAGTGATATTTTAGTGTTCGTTTTAGAAATGTATAACTGAAGTATAAAGAGATTACATAACTTGTCAAAGATTTGAGATGTGAACCCAGGAAACACAGCTTAAGAGTCCATGCTCCCTGAGCCCGCGGGTTCGAGACCCATCTCTACAATAAATCAAAAAATCAGCCGGGCGTGGTAGCGCATACCTGTAATTCTGGCTACTTGGAAGGCTGAGGCGGAAGGATCGCCGGAGCCCAGCAGGTCGAGGCTGCGGTGGCCGGGAGCGGCCAATGCACTCCAGTCTGGACGACAGAGTGAGACTCCAACTCAAAAAAAAAAAAAGTCCATGCTCTAGCTGAGCTTAGTGACTCAGCCTGTAATCACACGCCTTGGGAGGCTGAGGTGAGTGGATTGCCTGAGCCGGCGGGTTCGAGACCCACCTGGGCAACTTGGCGAAACCTCATCTCTACAATAAATCAAAAAATTAGCCAGGTGTGATGGTGCGCGCCTGTAGTTCCAGCCACTTGGAAGGCTGAGGCGGAAGGATCGCCGGAGCCCAGCAGGTCGAGCTGCGGTGGCCGGGAGTGGCCACTGCACTCCAGTCTGGGTGACAAAGAAAAAAAAGTCAGCCGGGTTTGGTGGCTCAGCCTGTAAACCCAGCGCTTTGGGAGGCCGAGGTGAGTGGATTGCCTGAGCCCACGGGTTCGAGACCCACCTGGGCAGCGAGACCGCATCTCTACAATAAATCAAAAATTATCCGGGCGTGGTAGCACGCGCCTGTAGTTCCAGCCACTTGGAAGGCTGAGGCGGAAGGATCGCCGGAGCCCAGCAAGTCGAGGCTGCAGTGGCCGGGAGTGGCCACTGCACTCCAGTCTGGGCAACAGAGTGAGACTTCAACTAAAAACAAAAAAACAAAAAAACAAACAAACCAAAAAAAAAAAAAATCCATGCTCTGAACGGGAGGAGGGGGAAAAAAAAGGAGTCCATGCTCAGTTGGGCATGGTGGCTCACGTCTGTAATCCCAGCACTTTGGGAGGTAGAGGCGAGAGGACTACCTGAGCTCAGGGGTTCGAGACCAGCTTGGACAACTTAGTGAGACCTTGTCTCTACAAGAAATCAAAAAATTAGCCAGGAGTGGTGGTGTACACCTGTGGTTCCAGCTACCTGGAAGGTTGAGGCAGAAGGATTGCCTGAGTCCAGCCATTGAGGCTGCAGTGGCCATGAGTATGTCTCTGAACTCCAGCCTGGGCAACAAAGTAAGACTGCAGCTCAAAAAAAAAAAAGAGTCCATGCTCTTCAGCACTTTGCAACATAGCTTCTCAATAAAAAAAAAAAATCACTCATGAATTTTCTCTTCCCCACTTCCTACTTTTTTTTTCGTTTTGAGACAGAGTCTCTGTTGCCCAGGCTGGGGTGCAATCGCATGACCACAGCTCACTGCAGCTCCAACATCCTGGGTTTAGGTGATCCTCCTGCCTCAACCTCTTGAGTAGCTGGGACTATAGGCGCACGCCACCATGCCCAGCTAATTTTCTGATTTTTTTGTAGAGACGAGGTCTCACTACGTTGCCCAGGCTGGCCTCAAACTCCTGAGTTCAAGCAATCCTACTGCCTTAGCCTCCCAAAGCCCTTATCAATAACAAAAGTCTACCTTATTTTTAAGGTTAATTAGCAGTGACTTCACAAGCTAAAAAATTATCATAGTTTTGAAAATTATGTTTCCAACTGAATTTTGTACATGAGGCATTTGAACCTACCAAGTGCTTTTATCCTCACAAGGATATTCACACAACTCAACACGTTCAATCTTCTCTGGAACTGAAGAACTCATGATGATTGGCACTGAAACAACACGCTGATAGTGTTCCAACATTCTTATTATCTTTTCTTTGCTTACCCCATGAATATTACGCCTGAAAATTCCAGGGGAGAAAAAAGTTGACAGAATATTGGTAATTAAGTTTTGGGTTTTTTTTGGTAATGAAGTATTAAAAAATGGGAACGTGTCTAGAAAAACAATAATATATTTCTAATGCGTAAGAATACCGAAGCTGGTTTATTATAATACAACAGATTCTATTTAGTTCTAATGTTCATTTTATTAAGGATACTTTAAATCATTATTTTTTTCATCGTTCCAAATATCCTTTACCAACTTGGAAAGAAGAGCAGATTGCAATAACTTTAAAATAATCCCATAAGAATATGACCATCATTTAAGACTTTGATTAATTATGAACTAGTGAATTAAAAAAAAAAAACTCTCACCAAAGGGTCTTTCACTTACACCAGTATGACACACCAGACATCCCCAAGAGCCCTCCTGTTACAATAAAGCTACACCCAAGTCAATTAAAGCAAACAGACTTTTAAGTTCAAACAAAGAAAAAAAACTCCTAGTATGTGAAGTTTCTGGATGTCCAAATCTGAAGTTTGCTGTCTGAGTTTTCACTCATAGTGACTTATGTCTTTTTATATTTTGTTTATGAGCTCATATTGGGTTGAACTTAATAGATGGGGACCCTTAGGCTGAAAACTAGGGGTGCTTCCATTCAGATACCATCTAGATGTGCATCTGTCAGGGGCCAGGTGGTATGCTTTAGTTCCTCAAAGGTCTTGTCTTAGTGAAAATATTTCAGTTGCAACTCTCCTATCTTAGGCTGGATTCAAGCTTTGTGTCTGGACCTAGGGATAATATTAGCATTTGTCACTTGGGCAAATCTGGCTTTCATATTTACCTACCTCAATCCTGTCTGGTTTCAGATCACAGAGAAGCAAAGAGATAGAAAATATGAAAGAGAGGTTAAGAGACATAGACACAGAGGATAGAGCAAAAAGGTCTAGTATATATCTAATCTAAGTCCCAGAAAGAGAAGAGAATGCATGGGACAGGACCAATTTCAAGAAAATGCTGAGAATTTTCCAAAACAGATGAAAAATACCAATCTCCTGACTTAAGAAGCCAACAAATTCCAAACAAGATAAAAAAAAAAATCTATGACTAGAAACATGGTACTGAAATTGTCATTCACCAAAGACGATGATATTAAAAGCAACCTGAAATTTGTAAAACATCATTTAAAAATAGTCATCTATAAAGAAAGCAACAATCAGAATGACAACTGACGTAACAACAATGACGTAAGTCACAAGAGAGTTGAATGGTACTTTCAACAACAGAAAATAACTCTCTAGAATACACGTAATACATATCTAGCAAAAGTACCTTACAAGAATGAGAACAATAAAAGGATTTGCAGATTTTTTTGTGTGTGTGTAGGAATCTCACTCGGTCACCCAGGCTGGAGGGCACTGGCACACTCATGGCCACCACAGCCTCCACATGTTGGGCTCAGGTGAGCCTTCTACCTCAGCTTTCCAAGTAGCTGGAACTACAGGCACATGCCACCACACCTGGCTAATTTTTTCATTTATGGTAGAGATGAGGTCTCGCCAAATTGCCCATGCTGGTCTCAGATCCCTGGACTCAGGCAATCCTCTTGCCTCGGCCTCCCAAAGTGCTGGGATTATAGGCGTGAGCCACCGCGCCTGGCTAGATTTGCAGATTTTTTTAAAAGTTGACACCGAGCAGACCTTCACTGTAAAGAAAATTCTGAAAGATGGATGTCAGGCAGAAGGAAATTCCCAGATGAAAGGTCTATGGGGCAAGAAAAAATGAAGCAGAAAGCAACAGCGACATGAATAAGTGAAAACAAACACTGTTTGCAGACTCTGGACGATGGTAGCAATTGGTAGGGGCGTAAGTATCAGAGTTAAATTGTTTTAAAATCCTTGTGTTTACAAGGAGAAGAGCTAAGAAAATAGTTTAACTTTAAAGTTGGCATGTTAAAACTTTAAGGTAACCAGTCAAAGAACAAAAAGTAGATACAAATTTCCCAGTTAGTAGAGAAGAAAAATATTGAATAAGGAAATTTGAATTCAATTCATTTTTTAAATCTAAAATAAAACATGCTAGGGAAAAAAAAACTCCAACTGTATGATTTTCTTTAATAGGAGTACAATCAAAAGGTGAAACAGACAGAAAGCACAGAATAAGATGGTAAGAAACAAGATCAATTACATGAATAATCAAAAAAGCCATACAAGAACGAAGCTTATCAGTTAAAAGTCAAGGTGGGCAGAGTGAAGTCTTGAAAACCCCAACATAGTGGTCACAAGAAGTACACCTAAAATGAAGAATACTGAAAGTAAAAGCATGGAAAAAGAACATGCAGATACTAACTAAAAGGAAGCTGGCGTCGTTCTGTTAATGTTAGACAAATTAGACTTTACAACAGAAATTGCTATTAAAGAGAAAAGAAAATTACAAGAAAGGGATAAAAGGTTTAATTAATTAGGGTGTTATTAAAATCTTAAGCTTGCATATACTTTTAAAAAATCCCCTCAAAAAGCAAACACAGGCAGAACTATAAGGAAAAACTGACATGTTCAACAAAATGAAGGGAGGGCTCACCATTTCTCTCTCAAGTAGAAGAGATATCAGCAACAGAATTAATAAGCATGTGATGGATATACTAATACACTGTAATCATGTTTATTCTTACCAACTTTGAAACATTTATTAAAAATTGACAATTAACTAGGTCACAAAATGTCTTTTAAAATATTGAAGAATTATTATCACACAAACTACACAATCTGACCTATTGCAGTTAAAAAACAATTTTTATTTTTTTAAAAAAACCCTATTTGCTCAGAAATTTAAAAACACAGCTCTAAATAACCTAAGAGTTAAAGAATAAAATGAATCATAGGGCAAATTAGAAAATAACTAAATAATAACAAAAAGAAAGTATTGTATACTAAAATTCTGGCACAGAAAAGTGGTACATAGGAAAATTTTACAATAGCACTAAATGTTCATATTAGAAAATGGCTAACCATTCAGACAAAGAATTTTAAAAACAGAAAAAACAAAGCAAACGAGTTTTTCAAAAACAAAAAAAACAGAATAAAGAGGAGAAATGAATTAAGCATTTTTTTAAAAATTACAATAGAGATCAATCAAGCCACAAGTTGCTTATTTGAAAAGGCTAATAAAGAAATCTGATCTCTGGTGAGCATAATCAAGAAAAAAATAAGGGAGATAACGTAAACATATGATGACTGAGAAGGAGAACTTGGCTGCTAACACAGCAGATATGTAACAATCAGAGGCTGCTATCATTGTTTTCATAAAGTCTTTATAAATTTGAAAATTTGTTGTAATGGAAAAATTCCAACTGAATATTCTCACAGAAAAAATACCAGATCCAAAGAATTTTTAAAGTAAAGTCTAACACTCAAACATAAGTAAATTTAGAAAAGGGGAAAAAAGGAGATAATTTCCAATTAATTTTATGAGCCTAAAACTATGATATCAAAGCCAGGTGGCTCACACCTGTGATCCCAGCACTTTGAGAAGTGAAGGCAAGAGCATTGCCTGAGCCCAAGGGTTCGAAACCAGCGTGGCAAAATTGGTGAGACCTCGTCTCCACAATAAATAAAAAGTTATCTGAGCCTGGTAGCACACGCATTTAGTTCCAGCTACTAGGAAGGCTGAGATGGAAGGATTGCCTGAGCCCAGCAGGTCAAGGCTGCAGTGGCTCTGAGCGTGCCACGGCAGGCAGCCTGAGTGATTATGACTCAAAAAAAAAAGACAAGGAGAGGCAAGAAAGGAAAAACTGTAAAACAATCTTACTCATTTATACAGATGCAAAAATCCTACATGGAATGTCAGAAAATAAAATCTAGTAATGTATCAAAAGGAAAACGAAAAGTAATTAAGTACTGATACATGCTACCACATGGGAGAAAATTTAAAGCAGTATGCTGGCCAGCACAATGGCTCAGCCTGTAATCCCAGCACTTAGGGAGGCCAAGGCGAGAAGACTGTCCAAGACCGAGAGTTTGAGACCAACCTGGGCAACTTGGTGAGACCTCATCTCTACAATAAATCACAAAAACTAGCTGGGCATGGTGGCATGCACCTATAGTGCCAGCTACTTGGAAGGCTGAGACAGAAGGATAGCCTAAGCCCAGCTGGACAAGGCTGCATTGGTGTGAGCATGTTACTGCACTCAGCCAGGGATATAAGAGTGAGACTCCAACTCAAAAAAAAAAAAAACAGGGCAGGCCGTGGTGGCTCACACCTATAATCCTAGCACTTTGAGAGGCCAAGGTGAGAGGACTGCCTGAGCCCACAGGTTCGAGACCAGCCTGGGCAACTTGGCAAGACATCTCTACAATAAATCAAAAAATTAGCTGGTCATGGTGCCGCATGTCTGTAGTTCCAGTTATTCGGAAGGCTGAGGCAGAAGGATCGCCGAAGCCCAACAGGTAGAGGCTGCAGTGGTCGTGAGCATGCCACTGCACTCCAGCCTGGGCAACAGGGACTCAGACTCAAAAAAAAAAAAACACATTATGCTAAGTGAAAAGATGCTGATCAGGCTCAGTGGCTCATGCCTATAATCTCAGAACTCTGGGAGGCAAAGGTGAGAAGACTGCCTGAGCCCACGGGTTCCAGACCAGCCTGGGCAACTTGGCAAGACCTCATCTCTATAATAAATCAAGAAAAACGAGCTAGCTTAGTGGCACATGCCTGTAGTTCCAGCTTCCTGGCAAGCTGAAGCAGAAGGATTGCCTGAGCCCAGCAGACAGAGGCTGCAGTGGCCGTGAGCATGCCATTGCCCTCCAGCCTGGGTACCAGAGTAAGACACCAACTCAAAAAAAAAAAAAAAAAGATGCAGACACAAAAGGGCACATAATGTAGGTGACATTTATATGCCATGTCCACAATAGGAAAATCCACACATAAAGAAAACATATTAATAGTTGTCCAAAGGAGGGGAAATTGGGAGTACCTGCCAGCAGGCATGAAGTTTTTTGAGGGTATAAAAACGTTCTGGGATTTGACAGTGGTGATGATCACGCAACATCGTGAATATACTAAAATCAGGTTGTCCTTTACTCAATATTGAAATAAGTTTAAATTACCAAGAAAAAAAGAGCCTGACCAAAATCAAGCTGGGACTATCTCTAAGGGAATACAGAGCACGGAACAAAACAGGCCAAATGGCCATGCCCTAAGTGACATCTTTCTTCAAGTCAAGCAATCAAACTAAACACTACAGCCTTGCAGGGTAGCGGCAGGAAAGTGAAATGCCTGGATGGCCGGCTGGCTACGTGCTACCTTCTCCAGTTCTAGCTCCTTCCACCTTCCAGGAGTCTAAGTCACAGGGCAGCTACAATAATCCACCCTTCCCAGTAGCGCGTGGTTCACATGTGTCAAATCTTAGATCTGTTCTAGTTTCAGACATTAATGTACTATTAAAGGTAAAAAGTACTGACAATATAAGACAATTAGAATGTTTTGACTATTAACTCAATTTTAGAAACAAAAAAGACACAAAATTTACATCAAACTGGGGGAAAAAAAACCACAGGCAATACAAAATGTGCTATCAATTTTTAAGTGAATAAGTTGCAATCGATTCATTTATCATTTATAAGGGTAAAAAATCTAGATGGACTGCCCATCACTGTGATGAAAAAAAAACATATTAGACAGCTTCCAAGTTTTACCTTGCAAGTTCCTTTGGTTTGAACTTCCACCACGTGTCTGGTTCCCGGAAATGGACTTTATATTTATGTTTTTGAGACTATTTACAAAACAGACAAAAACATTTTAAAATAATTATTTCAATAAAATTAAATTCACTGTTTACAAACTCATAGCATGCTAAAGTGAAAGAATCTAAAAGATTATCTTTTCTTTTTTGTCAAGGAGTCTTGCTCTGTCACCCAGGCTGGAGTGCAGTGGCATGCTCACAGACACCCCAGCCTCGACCTGCTGGGTTCAGGCGATCCTTCCGCCTCAGCCCTTCAAGTAACTGGAATTATAGGCATGCGACACCATGCTCAGCTAATTTTTTGATTTATTGTAGAGATGAGGTGTCACCAAGTTGCCCAGGCTGGTCTTGAATCCATGGGCTCAGGCAATCCTCTCACCTTGGCCTCCCAAAGTGCTGGGATTATAGGCCTGAGCCACTGCACCCTGCCTGATTATCTAATCTTTTTTTTTTTTTTTTTTTGAGTTGGAGTCTCACTCTGTCGCCCAGACTGGAGTGCAGTGGCCGCTCCCGGCCACCACAGCCTCGACCTGCTGGGCTCCGGCGATCCTTCCGCCTCAGCCTTCCGAGTAGCCAGAATTACAGGCATGTGCTACCACGCCCGGCTGATTTTTTGATTTATTGTAGAGATGAGGTCTCGATGCCCAGGCAGGTCTCGAACCCGCAGGCTCAGGCAATCCACTCACCTCAGCCTCCCAAAGGCGCGGGATTACAGGCTGAGCCACCGAGACCGGCTTGATTATCTAATCTTAATGGGTGTGTTAAATTGGCAAAACACATAATCTCTCTAACCCAGCAACAGACTTCCAGAAATTTATATAACTGATAAATACTGACATACGAATGGTAAGAGATAAATACAAAATGTGCTACTCAGTTCACCATTATTTGTAACCGCAAAAAAATACAAATAGCTCAATGGTTATTAATATAGAAATGGCTATTTAAATTAAGGTATAACCATAAGATGAAATATTCTACACTAATTTTTTAAATTCTACATGTATTAATGAAAAAAAGGTACTTAAATTGTTAAGAAAGGGCCGGGTGCAGCAGCTCACGCTTATAATCCCAGCACTTTGGGAGGCCAAGGTGAGAAAACTGCCTGAGCTAAGGGGTTCCAGCCCAGCCTGGGCAACTTGGCGAGACCTCATCTCTACAATAAATCAAAAAATTAGCCAGGCATGGTGGCACCTGCCTATAGTTCGAGCAACTTGGAAGGCTGAGATGGAAGAATCACCTGAGCCCCGTAGGATGAGGCTGTGGTGGCCTTGAGCAGCGAGCCACTGCATTCTAGCCTAAGCTACAGAATAAGACTCTGACTAAAAAAAAAAAAAACAATGATCAAGAAAGGAAGATAAAGTATTTTTATGTAGAGTAAAAAAGGATTACACAGCTGGGTGCAGTGGCTCATGCCTATTATCCCAGCACTTTGGGAGGTCTAGGTGAAAGGATTGTCTGAGCTCAAGGGTTCAAGACCAGCCTGGGCAACTTGGCAAGACCTCATCTCTACAGTTAAAAAAAAAAATTTAGCCAGCCGTGGTGGCGTGTGCCTGTAGTTCCAGCTACTTGGAAGGTTGAGACAGAAGGATCGCCTGAGCCCAGCAGGTCAAGGTTGCAGTGGTCGTGAGTGTGCCACTGCACTCCAGCCTGGGCCACAGAGTAAGATTCCCACTCAAAAAAAAAAAAAAAAAAAAGGGATTACACATTTATATATGCATAGAAAATTTCTGGACAGATTCTCAAAAATACTATTAAAAACATCTATCTTTAGGGAGTAGAAACTCTCTTTTTTACAGTTTAGAGACATATATATGCATGACTTCGATAATTTTAAAACTATTTTAAACAATAGCTCAGTATATTTCGAAAAGCTAATATGGCTATAATTTACCAGTCAAGTGCTATGTCTGCACTAGATCCATCCCCTCTCTCCTACTCAAGGATAAATGACTACCTAAGTCAGCTTTTTAGTAAGTTAATCATGACTAACATTCTGAAAGAGGTGACATCAAAACTGAGCAAAAAATAATAGGCAAACATTTAGCCAGACAAATATGGAGGGTAGGAGGAGTGAGTGTATTCCAGTGAAATCTGACAGACTCAGAAAAATAGCTCAGTTGAGAATTCTGAATTGCTCAGAATAGTAAAACTTCAAAAGAAATTTCAGAAATAACAAAGGACTACCAAGTTTTGATTCTGCCAAGCATGAAGAATCAGAAATAAATACTAGTAAATACACATATATACACATGAAAAAACCATAAAATTATAATACTGCCACCTTCTCATAAAAGACAGCAAAAACCAAAACAACCTCAAAACTTAAAAAGATGAATTTCAGAATATGAAAATTAAATCAATTTAGTTTTATAAAAAAACTTAGCTATATTGTCCTATGTTTCTCATTTTGCCAAAGACCACAGAAAGTTCAGTTACAGACTGAGCCGAGTGGCTCATCCCTGTAATCCCAGTACTTTGGGAGGCAGAGGGGAGAGGACTGTCTCAGCCCAGGGGTTCGAGACCAAATTTGGCAACATGGCAAGACCTTGTCTCTACAATAATTAATGAATTGGCTGGTCATGGTGGTGCACACCTATAGTCCCAGCTACTTGGAGGGCCAAGGCAGAAGGATCACCTGAGCCCAGCAGGTCAAGGCTGTGATGGCCATGAGCATGCCACTACACTCCAGCCTGGCGACAGAGTGAGACTCTGATTCAAAAAAAAGAGAAAGTTTAGTTACAGACAGTCCAAGATTCTGAGATTCTCAAGTGCATGAAATTCACTTGTGAGTTAACATCCCCCAATAATTTCAAATCCACATTATAAACTTATGACAATTTATGGTACAAACCAAAGCAACATATGGCCTCATTTCCCATGCCTGTAGATTTGTATTATCTATTATTATAGGAGATATCTTCTTCTCAAATGCTTCTTTTGCTGAAAAACACAATGGAAAACAACAAAACATTTTTAAGTATTATCTTGATTTTTATTATTTTTATTTTTATTTTTTTTGAGTTGGAGTCTTAGTGGCCTGGGCTGGTCTTGAACTCCCAGGCTCAGGCAATCCCCTCTCCTCAGTCTCTCAAAGTTCTGGGGTTACAGACTGATCCACCGTGCCTGGCCTATTTTGATTTTTTTAAACTCTGATCTTAGGCAAAGGTAGTGAGTTATCTCAATGAACTATTCACTAAGTCAGTTACAGAGTCAACGCCTTGTTCTACTCATCCCTCTTCTCACTACTGAACTTGACTAGTCTTAAAAAATGTCTTTGTCTGGGCATGGTGGCTCATACCTATAATCCCAGCACTTTGGGAGGTTGAAGCAGGAGGACCACTTGAGCTCAGGAGTTCAAGGCCAGCCAAGGCAACATAGTGAGAGCTCATCTCTACAAAAATTCAAAAAATTAGCAGGTAGAGGTGGCACGCACCTGTAGTCCAGGCTACTCATGAGGCTGAGATAAAAGGATCAGCTGAACCCATCAGATCAAGGCTGCGATGGCTATGAGCATGCCACTGCACTCTAGCCTGGGCGACAGAGAGACGCGCGCGCGCGCGCGCACACACACACACACACACACACAAATCCTACAAGCCATTAAACTGCACAATTTGAATAAGCGTGAATTGTATGGCACATGAATTATATCTTAATAAAGTGGTTTTAACAAGAGTGCTGCCAGCTGGGCGCAGTGGCTCACGCCTATAATCCCAGCACTTTGGGAAGAGGCAAGAGGATTGCCCGAGCCCAGGGATTCAAGACCAGCCTGGGAAACTTGGCGAGACTTTGTCTCTACAATAAATAAAAAAACAATTAGCCAGGCACGGTGGCACATGCCTGTGGTTCCAGCCACTTGGAAGGCTGAGGCAAAAGGATAACCTGAGCCCAGCAGGTAGAGGCTGCGGTGGCCACAAGCATGTCACTGCACTCCAGCCTGGGCGACAGAGTAAGACTCCTACGAAAAAACAACAACAAAAAAAACCAGTGCTGCCTATGAGCATATTATTATTGCTGCTGTGGTTGCTGCTGCTATACAGGCACACTTCATTTTCACTTATCCCTTACAACTGCCCTGGGAGTTCAGTATTATTATACCTTTTATAGACGAGGACACTGGGCCTTGCAAATTATAAACAATTTGCACAAAACCACAGTTAGTGACTGGCAATTCCAAGGCTGATCTTCATCACCATATCATACTGCCTCCCTTATTTTTAGTTGTGCTGGTATTTTCATATTCTCAAGGTCTCACTTTAATCTTCAGTTAAGAAAGAATATATAAAAATTTAACAATATCTGAAGGCAGCAAACTCAAGAATACCTTTCACAGTGCATTTATCATAAAAGAAAGGCTGCAATATGTAGGTCTTAGGACTCCTCAGATAAAATTCAAACTATAGGCCGGGCTCGATAGCTCAGCCTGAAATTCAGCACTTTGGGAGGCCAAGGTGAGTGGATTGCCTGAACCCACAGGTTCAAAAATAGCCGTGGCAGCAACTTGGCAAGACCTGGTCTCTACAATAAATAAAAAATTAGCCGGGTGTGGTAACACGCGCCTGTAGTTCGGGCTACCTGGAAGGCTGAGGCGGAAGGATCGCCAGAGCCCAGCAGATCAACTCTGGGGTGGCCATGACTTCACTCCAGCCTGGGCAACAGAGTGAGACACCAACTCAAAAAAAAAAAAAAAAAATTCGATCTATGCAAATAATTAAACATTTAATGATAATACCATCTTCAGTGAATAGACAGCTGTACACTAATAAAGAAACTAAGATTTTACCTATGATCTCCCTGCAGAGAGCCTTTTTTATTCTCATACTATCCTCCATAAAAATTGAACCACTCTAGAAAGGACAAGTGGTTAACAATGCAAATTCCATTTTAGGAAACAGGAACCAGAGTCCACCAGACAACTGTAAGTAACTGGCTTAAGCTATTCTAAAACCTACGTAGAAAATTATATTTACTTTTGAGAAGATCCCCATTGATTAAATAAAATGGAGTCTTATCATGTCATCCAGGCTGGTCTGGATCTCCTGGGCTCAAGTGATCCACCCCGCAAGTACTAGGATTACAGGCGTGAGCCATTGCCTCAAATACTAACTCTTTTAATCCTCATAACAATCCAATAAGACTACCTCTTTTGCCTCTCATTATGAAACATAAGAATTAATGTTAATTATATTCGTATTATAATTTTATATACACTATATAGTTATAGAATTAATTACACAATTTTTTAAAGTCACGCCTCAAAAACACAAAGTCAATTGTTCTTTTCTTTATCTTTTTTGTAGAGGCGAGGTCTCAATATGTTTCCCAAGCCTCAAACTCCTGGGCTCAAGCAATCCTCCCGCCTTGGCCTGGGATTACAGGTATAAACTACTTTGGCGCAGGGATTACAGATGTGAACTACCACGCCTGGCCCAAAGTGCATTTTATTCTTTTTTTTTTTTGAGTCAGAGTCTGTCACTGTAACCCAGACTGGAGTACAGTGGCACGTTCATGGCCACCCCAGCGTCGACCTGCTGGGCTACTGCGATCCTGCTGCCTCAGCCTTCCACATAGCCAGAACTACAAGCATGTGTATCACACCTGGCTAATTTTTTGATTTATTGTAGAGACAAGCCAAGTTGCCCAGGCTGGCCGCAAACCCTTGGGCTCAGGCAATCCTCTCGCCTCAGCCTATATTACTCTTGATATTACCCAGATGTCTACTCTTACCACGATTCTGGTTCCATTCATGTGCTTCTCCTAAGTGCTTTACATCAAACTGGTACTGTCCATTTACGTAAAAATAATCATCAGTACTAAGAATGACTCCACTCGGATTATCCTCTTGCAAAGTCCTATGAAAGATAAATGGAATTATTTTCATTAATTTTTTTAAAATTATCTCTCCTTATTTTTACAAAGTCATAATCCAAATATATAATTCAAGTACTATTATTTAAAAGAGTAAGAATAGTGCAAGATTCAAACAAACCATGTTGGAAATTCCCTAAGCAAGAGTTTAGCTCCCAAAAAATTGATCTAAGGCAGGTCTATTTTGTGTTATGTAAATTATGATCAGAAACTTTTTCTTAGTGTCATAAAGACCTTTATTCTTAACTATGAAGGTTTGAAGACTAAGAAATTCTTAATTATTCTTTTCTGAAAATGTAAAGTTCATTTCTGCCAGACCCTGCTATAAGCACTGGGCATATGGTGGTGAGAGTCTTTTTTTTTCTTTTGCGTTGGAGTCTCACTCCGTCACCCAGGCTAGAATGCAGTAACATGCTCATGGCCAGCGCAGCCTTGACCAGCTGGGCTCAGGCGATCCTGACCCTTCCAAGTAGCTGGAACTACAGGCATGCCTCACCACATCCGGCTAATTTTTTGATTTTTTTTGTAAAGATGAGGTCCTGCCAAGTTGCCCAGGCTGGTCTCGAACCTCTGGACTCAGGCAATCCTCACCTCAGCCTCCCAAAGTGCTAAGATTACAGGCTTAAGCCACTGCACCCGGCCAACAAAAATTCTTGCGCGCAGGGTGTACACACTCTAATACCATGACTGATGGTAGCATCTGTAATATTGAAACGTTTTATGATTACATTGCTCCTCCACTCACTCCTGCGCTCATCCTGTCCTCTCCCAAGGCGTTCCTTCTCTGGCACTTCCTGTTTACCCGTTAACCATGTCTATACCTCGGCTATCTTAAAAAGCCCTAACTCTGACCAGCCCGGGAACTCTCTGTCTTCCAGCCTCAAAGGATAACAAAACTGTTTTGAAGATATCCATTCATGGATTTAGAGTCGATCATACTCAGTGATGTATCACAGAAACAAAGAACAGAGTACCACATATTCTTCCTCATAAGCAGACCTTGAACAATAATCATAATACTATAAGAAAGGGATTGACAGTAGTGGGAAACTGCCAGGGGAGGGGGGATGGGATTGGCAGTTGAGGGAAACTGCTAGGGGAGGGAGGAGCATACCTCATCAACAAGGGTACCTGCATAATCAACGTTTGTATGCCTAACCCTGAATTGTACCCCACACCTTTATAATAATTTTTTTAAACAAATATTTTTTTAAATTCCAGTTGAAAAAAAGATACCCATTCACGACCTTCTTTCCATAAATTCGTAAATTTTTGTATCTGTCATTTTTTTTTTTTCAGTTGGAGTCTCACTCTGTCGCCCAGATGAGTGCAGTGGCCGCTCCCGGCCACTGCAGCCTCGACCTGCTGGGCTCCGGCGATCCTTCCGCCTCAGCCTTCCAAGTAGCTGGAACTACAGGCATGCGCTACCACGCCCAGCTAATTTTTTTTTTTTTTAATTTATTATAGAGATGAGGTCTCGCCAAGTTGCCCAGGCAGGTCTCGAACCCGCGGGCTCAGACAATCCACTCACCTCAGCCTCCCAAGGCACGGGATTACAGGCTGAGCCACCGAGCCCGGCTGTATCTGTCATTTTATCTGTGGAGCTGCACACTAGTTTAATCCTGTGGACCATCCTCTCCAAGAAAATTCGGCTTCTATGTATCTACACTCTTCCAGGGTTCTCTCTTCATTCAAAAACTACGAGGTTCCTACTCTGTGACAAATACTTCTTCCTTTTCCCACTCCCTAATAGCAGCTGCTCTCATTTGAAGGCCCCCAATACCTGGTTCTTCAAACCTGTCTCATAGCTCTAATGCCGTTTTAGGTACCACCCGTCAGTCCAATCTCTTTCACAAAATATAATATCATGACTGACTGTAACATCTGTAATACTGAAATGTTTTATTATTACCGTTGCTATTCAATCAACAAGAAAAGCCTATAATGTATCTACAGAAGAACATGCCCTAGAGATGTATGAGCAGAATATGTGAAAATTCACTGGAAGATAAATCAGACACAGAAAAGATAGCAAAACACAACTGATAATGAGCTTAAGAAGGACGTGTCCCAAATATCTATGCATATTCACTAAAACAAGATACACCAGGGTCAAAAAGAAAAGAACAGGCTAAGAATATCAGAGGGGAAATAGTTAAAATTTGAAAGAAAAAAAAAAAAACAAGCCTAGGAAATAAAATAGATTAGGGGCCAAGCACGGTGACTCACGCCTATAATCCCAGCACTTTGGGAGGCTGAGGTGATAGGACTGCTTGAGCCCATAGGTTTGAGACCAGCCCGGACAACTTGGGGAGACCTCATCTCTACAATAAATCAAAAAGAAAACAAATTAGTAGGTGTGGTGGCACCTGCCTATAGTTGCAGCTACTTGGAAGGTTGAGGCACAAGGATCACCTGAGCCCAGCAGGTCGAGGCTGCGGTGGCTGTGAGCATACCACTGCCCTCCAGCCTGGGTGAGAGTGAGACTCCAACTCAAAAAAAAAAATACACACATATATATAATATATATATATATATATGATATATAATAAAATATATTAGGTGTAAATCTGGAATTTAAAGAGCTATGAAAACAATACTCTCAGCCGGGCTCCATTGCTCAGCCTGTAATCCCGCGCCTTTGGGAGGCTGAGATGAGTGGATTGCCTGAGCCCACGGGTTCGAGACCCGCCTGGGCAACTTAGTGAGACCTCATCTCTACAATAAATCAAAAATTAGCCGAGTGTGGTAGCGCGTGCCGGTAGTTCCAGCTACTTGGAAGGCTGAGGCGGAAGGATCGCTGGAGCCCAGCAGGTCGAGGTTGCAGTGGCCAGGAGTAGCCACTGCACTCCAGTCTGGGCAACAGAGTGAGACTCCAACTCAAAAAAAAAAAAAGAAAAGAAAAGAAAAAAGAAAACAATACTCTCTAAGGAATACCCTGAAACCAAAACAAAGCTGCCTGGAACCTTGGCTCCTGTCACCCAGATCAAGGCCCTCACAACCTACCTTACCCACACAAGGAAAATAGGTGAACACAGGAGATAAAATAACTAAGGCTGTATTCTGGGACAAATAAATCATGACAATCATAAGTTCTCTGACTGCCAGTAGTCATCCTATGCCCTCTTCCTTCAAATCACATTTCTAAAAGATTATTTAACAGTCGGGACACGGTGGCTTACGTCTGTAATCCAGGCACTTTGGGAGAGGGAGGTGAAAGGATTGCCTGAGTTCAGGGGTTTGAGATCAGCCTGGGCAATTTAGCAAGACCTTGTCTCTACAATAAATCAAGAAAAATTAGTTGGGCGTGGTGGCACGCGCCTGTGGTCCCAGTTACTTGGAAGATTAAGGCAGAAGGATTGCCTGAGTCCAGGAGATTGAGGCTGTGGTGGCCATGAGTATGCCACTGTGCTCTAGCTTGGGCAACAGAGTTAGAGTCTGACTCCAAAAAAAAAAAGATAATTTAGCAACATACTATAATCCTGAATTTCCAACTACCAGTAAAATTCATTTACTTAAGACTTCCATTCCATAAATTCAGGATTGATTATGTCTCTTCAACTCTATAATCAAAGCAGAACCCATCTTTCTCCCACTCAAATGAGTTCTCTTCCACATAAAGCTACTTCTGTGTATTTCAATAGCTCACACTCTTGGAATCATCTTTAATTTTTTCTTCTGTCTCTCCAAATAATATTTTGAGATGAAAGAATTCAATAAAAAACTTTAAGAGAAAACAGTATTATTAACTACAAAGAACAATTCAGAGCCGGTGGCTCAAGCCGGTAATCCCAGCACTTTGGGAGGCAGAGACAGAGGATTGCCTGAGTCCAGGGGTTCAAGATCAGTCTGGGCAACATGGCGAGACCTCGTCTTTACAATAAATCAAGAAAAATTAGCACACGCCTGTAGTTCATCTACTTGAAAGGCTGAAGTGGAAGGACCACCTAAGCCCAGCAGGTAGAGGCTGCGGTGGCCGTGAGTGTGCCACTGCACCCCAGCCTGGGTGTCAGAGTGAGATGCCAACTCAAAAAAAAAAAAAAAAAAAAAACCAATTTGGGGCAGGCGCAATGGTTCACGCCTATAATCCCAGCACCTTGGGAGGCCTAGGTGAGACAACTGCCTAAGCTCATGGGCTTGAGACCAGCCTGGGCAACTTGGCGAGACCTCATCTCTACAATAAATTAAAAAAAAAAAAAAATTTTTGCGGCCGTGGTGGCACTTGCCTGAAGTTCCAGCTACTCAGAAGGCTGAGACAGAAGGATCGCCTGAGCCCAGCAGGTCGAGGACTGCCGTGGCCGTGAGCGTGCCGCTACACTCCAGCCTAGGCGACAAAAACCCCAACTCAAAAAAACAACAACAAAAAAAATCAATTTAGTAAAAAGAAAGCATTTTGGGCATTATTAAAGATCTCTACTAAGCAAAGCATTTTGCATATCCACATTATCTGCTCGAACTCAGACATTATACCCTTTTTGTAAGCACCATTAAACCTCATACCTTGCCAGAAAAGATTTTCCTGATCCCGGAAGCCCTCTGAGAAGAACCAAAACTAGTCTCACACGTGACTTTGTCTTCTTTTTTCCAACCTGAGCATCCAGGTTTTCTTGGACTTGGTGAGCAGTAGTCGCCTCTTGATTTCTCTGTAACTTTTTTGGGGAAGTGTGAGACATAACCGAGGGTGGAAACATATAGGTGACAGATCTCCGGTGTGTAGCTGAGATTACAGCAGGAGACACAAAGTCATGGTTGCCTTGGAAGAGGTCAAAAGGTGGAAGAATTGGGTTCCACAGCCGGGGAGAGAGAGAATGGCGCAGCTGCCAAGGGAGAGTCGTCAACACCGGGCAGTAACTCACAACCTTCCCCTTGGGCAGTGGTTCAAGATACTTCCGCAGCATGAAATTGACCCCTTGGGAAGGCACAAACTCATCAGAGACCGAAGCAGATTTCTGATCCCCTCCTGAATCTAGTGAATCAAACTCTGGAAGGGTCGAAGAAGCCTGAGGTGGTTCATGGGCATCCAAATCTACAGGAGATTGAGAGAACTGAGCCTTGGCACACTCAGATTCTAAAGGTTCTTTCTGCTTTGGGTTGAGATGGCTACAAACCATGTCAGAGTCACTCGCTACATTCAAAGAACTTCTGAGAAGAGGATCTTCTGGGTGGGTATCTTCTGATGCCAATGCGCTATCCTTTATAAAACACTCGGACTCATTCGAACCTGAATGTGAAGGTAACGGGTCTGAACTTAATGCAGAAGCAGAATCCTCTACGCTTTCACTGTTCAAATCCATATTTTGTGTAGAAGGAGTCATATCACTTGAATCAGAATTGATAAACTCACTCGGGTGATTAGAACTATGAACATCTTGCAGAGGTAAAAGGGAGCATGCTTGGTCATCAGGTGAAGAGTTCATCTTCTCAAAAGCATTCTGTATTAAGAAATCCAAGTCTTCAGGTAGCTGCACATCCAAAAATGAATCCACTTTTGAATTTTCACTCTTCTTTGCATGAGGACACTTTTCCATGATTTTACTTTCTGCTGCACTTACTTGGTTCTCAGAAGCAACAAAACGTTGTGAAGATGATTCCTGTATCTTGGCATCGGTGGCAGATAATGCTAATAGACAATCAACAGCATTTTCAACTGTATAAGAACAACAACAGAAACATAGAGAGTGAAAAAGCATGATATATAATTTTATTAAAATTCAGCTAAAATTATAATGGATTTTGCACTGAACAGAACATAGAGAACTTTATATACTCAAGTCATTTTTTAAAATTAATATTTTACTAACACACCAAAGTCTGTATTAGAGAAAAGTCTGAATGATGGAGACAGGCAATCTTGTTCTTTCAGGCAAATAGTAATGAACCAGGCTAAAAAAAAATCATCAAGTAAATATTTTTGGCTAAATTTACTGAGTAAATGTATAAATATCTGTAACTGTATATATTAGGATTATTTATAAAGGTCCTAAAGCCAGTTAATATATTCAACAAATACCTACTGCATGTACTTTTTGTTTTTTTTTGTTTTTTGCATGTACAAAAAGTATTGAGTATTGTAAGTACCTGCTTAGTAAATTTGATTTATGTATATGATCCATGCTATGAATTTCATGGAACATAAAAAACGTTTACGAGCATGTACTACATATCAAAAACACTAAGATGAATTAAGACATAACCTTTACTATACTCAAAGAATTTTGCTAATAGAGGAGATTAAAGATAATATTAAAAGATGATTACATCTGAGTTTAATCTAGATTATATTTAATAATCTAAATAATTAAATAATATATAAATTATATTTAACCTATATTTAGATTTGATTATTATATGCCACAGATGCCTGTAGGAAAATAAGAAAAGATTTCCTATTAGGTGATATGTAAGCTGAGCCTTGAAAATTAAAAAGTACCAGACACAAGAGGGTAAACCCAGGCTTAAAAATACAGAGCATACTTAAGGTGTTAGGAAAAACTGGTTGGAGTGCGGGCACACAGTGATACGCGTGGTAGGAAAAAAAAGATCAATCTAGAGAGGAAAGCATATGAAACTAGGAAGGGCCCTGTATATCATGCAAAGAAATATTCATTTTATTTTCTAGGGGAACTTGAGGGAAACTGCCAGTCATAGCATTTCAACTAGCAGCTTTATACACATCACCTCACTGAATTCTCAAATAATACTATGAGGTGTATTATTCCTAGTGAAGAGATGAAGAAAATAAAGTTCAAGTCCAGTGTGGTAGCTCACGCCTGTCACATCCCAGCACTTTGGGAGGCAGAGGCAAGAGGATTGCCTGAGTCCACAGATTTGAGATCAGCCTGGGCAACATGGCGAGACCTCATCTCTACAATAAAATCAAAAATTAGTTGGGTGTGGTGGTGCACACCTGTAGTTCCAGCTACTTGGAAGGCTGCAGTGGAAGGAGCGCTCCAGCAGGTAAGGCTGCAGTGGCCATGAGCATGTGACTGCACTCCAGCCTGGGCAACAGAGTAAGACTCTGACTCAAAAAAAAAAAAAAGAAAAGAAAAGAAAATGAAGTTCAAAAAGCACATGAACTTGGTCCAAGTCACACAGATAGTGTGAGACAGAGTCAGGACTGGTGCATCTGACTCCAACACTGAGCCCTTTCTGCTATCACACAAATAGGGAACCATTAGAATTTTAAAGCATTAGAACTTTGGGAGGGGGGCTTTGTTTATTTTTATTTTCATGTTTTGTCTTGCTATTTTAAGGAAGATACGTCTGTCTGGAAGCAGCATAGGACGGTGGGTAGCAGCTCTGGTCTGGAGTCAGAACACCAGCATTTAAATCTCTACGGCTGGCTGTGACACTGTGAACAAGTTAGTTAACATCCCTAAAATGTTCTCATTTGTAATATGGGGATAATAAAAGTACCTACCTCATAGGTTGTTGTGAGGATTAAATGAGATAATCCAGGAAAAAGTGCTGTGCGCAAGGACCGGCACCTAGTAAGCACCCAATTAATGATCCCTTCAGAAGAAAAACAAAGAGGGATTGGAGGGGGCAAGCCTGGCAGAGAGACCAATTAGGAATCATAGCAACACTACAAAGGCTAGATAGAAACCCTGAAAATGGAAAAAAGAAAGCAAATATAAGACGTATTTCTATGAAAAAAATCTACATGATAGTAAAACCAGAAAGAAAAAGATGAACTAATATGTATCTGATGAAAAACAGCATTAAGCAAAAATAAATAAAAGGTCAAGATAGGTTGAGAGTTATCACATAAAAAGTCCTTATACAGATTGTTGGGAAAAATTAAAACCATATTTTTTTAAAAGGCATGAATAATTGACACAAGAATGCACAAATTAATTAGCAATCATGTTTTTTAAAGTTCAATATTCCTCTTTATTTAAAACACACAAAACAAGAAAAGGTGCAATTTTATTTCTATTAAAATGTTACTACACAATTCTGAGAAGGCTGTGGTAAAACCACTACACTACACTGAGGCAGTGCTGGTAGTATCACAAATCGGCACATCTCGTCGGGAGGCAATTCAGCAGTCTGCTTCCCAGAGCTGGAAGTTGTTCTTACCCTGAGACACAAGAAAACAAAACTCTGGAACTAAGAAAACAAGGTCAAAAGAAAGAAGCACCTGTTTTTACCAAGATGACCTCTGCAGTATTAATTATTCATGGAAAACTTAGATACAATTAAATAAATTAGAGCATAACAACTCAGTGGAAAAACAGATTGCAGCCACACTGAAACAATGTTTCTGTTAAGTTTAAAAAGCAGAACATAAAATTTCATGGATGCTATGATTTAAACTACTCAAATATCAGGTGTTTATGACCAAGGTCTACAGAAGATTCTAGAAAATAGAAGTAAGTTTGTGTTGTCATATAGGGTAATATAGTTTTCTTGCAATTCTTTATTGCTATGTTAGTTTATGTGCAACAAATAAATGTTAAAGACATCAAAATTAGGAGATAAATGCTGAAGTAGTTTCCAAAACTCTCTACACTACCATTTCTGAGCTTTACATGCACTACTGGAACCTGGTTTTCTGCAGGCGTCACCGGCTAGATAAGACATGCTCACATGACAGACCACATGATGACTGAAACTGAAAGTTTATCCCACATTACCAAGACTTCCCAATTCTAGAATAATTTTATCTTCCACCATCATGGCCAATAACCATGCTGAGCATCAGTGCTTAATTTACTCATTCAGTCAACTTATATAGATTCTGTCTACAAACATACTTCTAAACGATTTATTACAAGTAGTTAATAACCCATTATACTGAAGACTTTACCAAAAACAAAACTAAACTCAATCTTCACCCAAAAAAGTTCTATAAGGTACATGACACCCTTTTTCTCATTAACAGATTAGAAAACTGTGACTCAGAGCACTTAGTGGCAGAGGTGGAAGTCCAACCCAGGTTTCTGGACTACAAATCTCATGTTTTGAAACACACTATTCAGTTAGCCTCAGCTCTCAATCGGCTCTTATTTCCATAATTATAATTACCTAGGTACTTCATAAATATTTACAAAGCTCCTACTATGGGTCCTGGGCTATTTTATGGGCTGGAAGCATAGCAGTAAAACAAAACAGTTTTTAAAATCTCTGTCTTGCCAGACATGGTGGCTCAAGCCTGTAGTCCCAGCACTTTGGGAGACCGAGGCGAGAGGATTGCCTGAGTCCAGGGGTTCAAGACCAGCCTGGGCAACTTGGTGAGACCTTGTCTCTACAATATATCAAAAAATTAGCTGGGCAAAGTAGTGCACACCTGTAGTTACAGCTACTTGGAGGGCTGAGGCAGAAGGATCGCCTGAGCCCAGCGGATCAATGCTGGGGTGGCCATGAGCGTACCACTGCACTCCAGCCTAGGCAACAGAGTAAGGCTCTGACTCAAATAAATAAAATTAAAAATACCTCTGTCTTTATGGA
The DNA here is from genome assembly GCA_027257055.1 of Cephalopachus bancanus. Taxonomy (NCBI): domain Eukaryota; kingdom Metazoa; phylum Chordata; class Mammalia; order Primates; family Tarsiidae; genus Cephalopachus; species Cephalopachus bancanus. The sequence continues at coordinate 42,063 of JAPVLO010000301.1, read as the reverse complement.
GCTTATATTCGAGGACAGTGATTCTCACCCAGGTACGATTTTGCCTCCTGAGGACAAATTACAATATATGGCAACATTTTTAATTGTCACAACTGGGAAGGTAGAGAGCTACTGGCATATATGGGTTACAGGCCAGGGATGTTACCGAGCACCCCACAATGCACTGGACAGCCACTCGCAATGAAGAACTGCGCGGCCCAAATTGTCAACAGGGCCAACCTTTTCTAGAGGAAAGAAGAGACAAAACATAAAATGTGATACCTATACATACATCCTACACCTAGAACTGTACAATTCTTATGGGCAGAAACTAGGCTTTATTCTCCTTCATATCCCAAGCATCAAACTTAGCAACTTGCCCCCAACAGATGCTTAAAAACAGATGAGTACACCAGATATAAGAGCCCTTGCTCCAGATCACAACAGGTCATGGCACAGGACATGAAGTTTTCCTAGAAAATGCAAATGGTTCAAACTAAACTTTTTCTCACCTTTGAAATCACATTCAGAAAGCATCAAATATACTACATCGGGATCCAGGTCAGAAAACATCTCTGAGATACTGGTGAAGAGTTCTTCCTGATCAAGTGTCTCACCCATGGAAGGGAGTGTAGTGGTTGGCTCCTCACAGCTAGCAACACTGGACACGACACCTTCCTTAGCGTCTGCGGTCTTCCGAAAAGGATTTCCCCCAAGATTTTTCCTTCTCCTTGGCATTCTGACTTCCAAAACTAAAATGTTTCCCTTTTCTTATTTAAGATGTTTGATATTTAAGCCATAATTCAAAGAAAACAGGGTTAAATATCTTGCACAATTCAGCAGTGAAAGGACCTAAAATGGAAAGCAATTAAAAACACTCAGACTGGATATTTCCATTTCCATTTCTAAAATCAGAATAACATCTTTATTTAACTCTAAACGAGTACTAGCAACTATGGCAGCCAAGCCAAATGTAGTCAATTTCTCCCTCTCCAAAATATTCCGGTTGTGCTAGGATTGAACATGTTAAAAAGATATTAGCAACATGTAATGTATTTCAGAACAAACAGTGAGAACACTGTTTTAATGGCATTAGTTCATTTTCTAAATACAGAAAGCAGTGTTCATTGATGTAATTAGAATGCCTACCGAACCCCCAGCTGACAGCCTAAGAGACACTGTACATTTAAAACATCCAAAACTGAAGTCCTGATCACCCCCTTTGGCCCTGCTCTTCCCATCTTTCCCATCTCAGTTAAGGCAGCTTCCAATTGCTCAGGCCACAAACCTCTGAAGAATCCTTGACTCCTCTCGTCCCGCATCCAGCAGGTAAGCCAGGTTTCCCAGTGCAACCCCTAGATGCATCCAGAATACAATTCTTCCTCGCCACTTCCACTGCTGCCAGCCTGAACTCAGCGGTTACTGCTGCTCGCCTGGATTACTAGAGCCATCTCCTAACTAAATTCTAGCATCCCCCAGCCCCTTCAGTCTAGCACAGAAGCCACAGGGACCCAACTAACCATGCTTCTCCTCTGCTTAACCATCCATCAGCTTCCCGTTCCACTCAGAAAGCCAGACCCCTAAAATGGCCCATACCCTGGGCACCTGTTACCTCTGTACCATCATCCTCAGTCCTCTCTCCCTCGCTTATATCACTGCAGCCACACTCAGCCTCCTCGCACTTCAGACACACCAGCCGAGCGTTCCTCTGGAAGCTTCTATGCCTTGTTTCCTCTCCCTGAGCTACTTTCCTCCCAGGCATCTAGAAGATTTATTTCCTCACGACCTTCATATAATTGTCCAGATGTGACCTTCTCAGGAACTCGGTCTCCAATACTACTTAGATACACTTTCCTACTTGAATTTTCTCCACCAGTCTTACTACCTTCTAACACAGTACACGTTTTATTTACCTGTTGTATTGTCTACCGTATTCCCACTCGGTGTAAGTTTCGGGGGCAGGACTCACAACTGGAGGAGAACTAGAGACAGTCTACTTCTTCTTTCCACTTGGACGAATCTAAACTTTTGGGGACGAACATACCCAAAGCTATATGTCTAAAATTGTTCTCAAAATCTGCTCCAAGCCTTGGGTCTGACTACCATCATCTTTCCTTCAAATATTTGTTAAAGTGTCACATTCAATAATTTCTCTCTTGACAATCCAATGGGAAATCATATACCCACGTCCTCTGCCCCAATCTCCCCTTGACTGCTAACACCCCATTGCCCTTATCACCTTCTCACAGATTATACGATTTACCTTTTTTTTTTTTGAGTTGGAGTCTGTCACCAAGGATGGAGTGCAGTGGCACACTGCTCGCGGCCACTGCAGTCTCGACCTGCTGGGCTCAGGTGATCCTTCTTCCTCAGCCTTCCAAGGAGCTGGAACTACAGGCGCACACCTCATCACGTCCAGCTAAATGTTTTTTGGCTTATTATAGAGATGAGGTATCACCGCGTTGCCCAGGCTGGTCTCGAACGCATGGGTTCAGGTAGTCCTCTCCCACCATCTCCCAAAGTGCTGGGCATACAGGCGTGGGCCACTGTGCCTGGTGTGCCTTGTTATTAATACACCAGTTTAAACAAGCAAGTTCAGCTTCTTCACACACACATCGGCCCTAGATAGAGAGTATTCTAAAAGGATATGGAAGATGGGGCATGGTAGCTCATGCCTGTAATACCAGCACTTTGGGAGGCAGAGACGAGAGGATTGCCTGAGCTCAGGGGTTTGAGACCAGCCTGGGCAACATGGTGAGACCTTGTCTCTTAATAAATCTAAAAAAAAAAAAAAAAAAATTAGCTGGGCGTGGTGGCGCAGCCCTATTGTTCCAGCTAATTGGGATGCTGAGGCGGAAGGACTTGAGGCTACAGTGGTCGTTAGCATGACACTGCCCTCCAGCCTGGGCAGGAGAGTGAGACTCAAACTAAAAAGAAAAAAAAACTGTTCATTTTGGAGCTGGGCACAGTGGCTCACACCTGTAATTCCAACAACTGGAAGGCTGAAGAAGGAGGGTTGCTTGAGCCCAGGAGCTTGAAACAAACCTGGACCACACAGGAAGATCCCATCTCTAAAACAAATAAATATTTAAAATTTTTAAAAAATCATTTAGGCTCCACCACTTGTTTTAGTGATATTTAAATTTTAGGATTGCTGTCAAATTTGAGAAATCCCTATCAAGTTTCTTTCATGTATGGAGTACAGTTCAAGGTATTCCGAGATCTCCTGCTCAGTAGTAAACCTTAAATACTCTACATCGACATTTGTCAACAGTTTGCTATAGTAGCATTCCAGGAAGCAATTCCTTGCACTGGGATGACAGCAAGAACTTAACTAACCACAAGGATGAGTGTAAACTACATAAATATATTCCACTAAATCCATACTAAATGTATCTTCCATTCAAGCTTCCCTCAGTCAGATGCTCAAAATGCTTGAGGACACTCCAGTACCTTCTAGTACGAGACAGGGACTGGCTGAAGAACCTTGTTTTGTTCTGGACTCCGCTAAATCCAGCAGCTCAAACCTGTAATTCCAGCATTTTGGGAGGCCTAGGTGAAGGATTGCCTAAGTCCAGGGGTTCGAGACCTGCCTGGGCAACTTGGCAAGACCTCATCTCTACAATAAATCGAAAATTAGCCAGGCGTGATAGCTCACGCCTGTAGTTCCTTCTACTTGAAAGGCTGAGTCAGAAGGATCGCCAGAGCCCAGCAGGTCGAGGCTATGATGGTTATAAGAATGCCACTGCGCCGGGTTCGGTGGCTCAGCCTGTAATCCCACGCCTTTGGGAGGCTAAAGTGAGTGAACTGCCTGAGCCCGCAGGTTCGAGACCCGCCTGGGCAACTTGGTGAGACCTCATCTCTACAATAAATCAAAAAATCAGCCAGGCATGGTAGCGCGCGCCTGTAATTCCAGCTACTCGGAAGGCTGAGGTGGAAGGATCGCCAGAGCCCAGCAAGTCAAGGCTGTGATGGCCAGGAGCGGCTACTGCACTCCAGTCTGGGTGACAGAGTGAGACTCCAACTCAAAAAAAAAAAAAAAGAATGCCACTGCACTCCTGGGATACAAAGTGAGACTCCGACTCAAATAAATTAATTAATAAATAAATAAAGGCATATGGAAAATAAGGGTGTGTTAAGTAAGGCTTGTTAGAGTAGGGAGAAATGGGATTGGACTGACTCAAAATAAGACTCTAAAAGCAAACAACTTACAACAATAATCCAGAAATATAAACTTCATGTACACATTTTTTTTTTGAGTTGGAGTCTCACTCTGTCACCCAGGCTGGGGTACAATGGCATGCTCACAGCCACGGCAGCCTTGACCTGCTGGGCTCAGGCAATCCTTCTTCCTCAGTCTTCCAGGTAACCAGAACCAGGCACGCCCCACCACACCCGACTAATTTTTTTATTTATTGTAGAGACAAAGTCTCACCAAGTTGCCCAGGCTGGTCTCGAACTCATGGGCTCAGGCAATCCACTCATCTCAGTCTCCCAAAGTGCTGGAATTATAGGCGTGAGCCACCACTCCCAGCCATACACATTTGTTTTAAATCCTTCTACCTCTATTATTCAGTTTTAATCTGATAGAGAACCTAATCAATGAATTCTTGCCCACTGATTATCATCATGAATGATATTGCAGCATAAGCCACTGTGCCCGGCTTCACTCTAGTTTTTTCAAACATAAGGACATATGTTTAAACATTTTTTAAAAATTCACACTGCACATGAAATCTATAAATAATAATAGAGTAAACATGATCTCTCATAGTGGTATAGCAATGGCCAATACTGCCATTAAAGTAGACATCCCAATAAACACTTCAAAAGAAACCTTCTGATTAAAAATCACAACATCCACACCCAAAAAGTCCCTTTTTTCTTTTTTCTTTTTTTTTAATGTTTTTGGATAGTTTTAATCATATTTAAATCTCCTATTCCACCACAAATACAGAATACATTCTTGTAATAGTAGCACTCCCAAATGATGTATTTAAAAAATTATTTAGGTATTTTGAAAGGTTTTAAAGTCAATTATATGCTATTCTTTAAACAAGTTATTTCTTTCTTTTTTAAAAAAAAAACAGGATTTATTGAGAGGACAGGAAAGCTCCCATAGTGGGAGGGGACCCGAGGGCTTGCCCTTTTTTTTCCCCCCAAGTAAGTGTCTCACTCTGTCACCCAAGCTGGAGTGCAAAGGCACAATCATGGCTCACCACAGCCTCTCCTTACCGGGGCTCCAGGGATCTTTCTGCAATATTTTTTTACAAAGATACAAATGCAACATCCTAAAAAACTCAAAATGTACTACTGATATGAATTCCTACGAGCTTTCTGTGTTATATACAAGCCAAGAAATTTTTTTTAAAACTGGTAAATATTTAGGAACATTCAAACATCAGAAGCTTTAAACTCTAACTATATGTAGTAGCCCCTCAAAAACCTATGACCTGCCTCTTTTGAAAAGTATTGTCTCTACAAAGAATCTTATCAGCTATGCAAAAATCCATATAGTTTTTGCACTGAAGCTAAAAACATGGAACGCTTCGTGAAGTTGCCTGTCATCCTTGCTCAAGGGTCATGCTAATCTAATCTGTGTCATTCCAATTTTAGTCTATGTGTAGCTGAAGCAACCATTCCCATATTGTTTCAGAAATAAATCTGTTATATGTAGCATATAACAAGAAGTCATTTTAAATAACCTACCTCTATGGAAAAATATCCAGAAAAGATTTCCATAACAATCAAGACATTCTATTTAATACTCAGTACCAACCATCTAGGAAAAATAGGTCCAAGAAAATTGATACCAACAATCAAATATACTAACGCACCTTAGCTTTTTTTTTTTTTTTGAGTTGGAGTCTCACTCGGTCGCCCAGACTGGAGTGCAGTGGCCACTCCCAGCCACCGCAGCCTCGACCTGCTGGGCTCCGGCGATCTTTCCGCCTCAGCCTCCCAAAGCTAAGGTGAGCCGGGCTCGGTGGCTCAGCCTGTAATCCTGATCTTGGGAGGCTGAGGTGAGTGGATTGCCTGAGCCTGCGGGTTCGAGACCTGCCTGGGCAACTTGGTGAGACCTCATCTCTACAATAAATCAAAAAAAAAAAAATTAGCCAGGTGTGGTAGTGCGCGCCTGTAGTTCCAGCTACTCGGAAGGCTGAGCCAGAAAGGATTGCCGGAGCCCAGCAGGTTGAGGCTGCGGTGGCCGGAAGCAGCCACGGCACTCCAGTCTGGGCGACAGAGTGAAACTCCAACTCAAAAAAAAAAAAAAAAAGAAAGGATCTTGCATGGTACATTTTTCTATAATAGAATAGCTGGTTATTTAAAGAAAAAGAAGTATAGGACAGAAATACAAGGTTCATGCATGTCAAAAAATGCTATGAGTATGTCTAACATGGTATGTACAAGGTTTATAGAAAAAACTGTGCAAAAGAAATTCTATAAACACTCAAGGCTTTTAAGTTCTATAAATTTACCATTAACATCAACTACACTAATGATAGGCCAAAATGCTACTAAGAAACCAAACATGAAATAAGGAGTCTCCAAAATAATTTTCTCCAATAAACAACAGGGAGGAAGAGACAAAATTCAGAGAGCACCCCCACTGTCTTTGTTACAAAGTTTGTTTTACTTTTCAAAAATCTCATGGTGGCTCATGCCTATAATCCCAGCACTTTGGGAGGCCAAGGTGAGAGGACTGCCTGAGCCCACACATTCAAGACCACCCTGGGCAACTTGGCAAGACCTCATCTCTACAATAAACATAAATGAAAAATTAGCTGAGCGTGGTGGTGCATGTCTGTGTTTCCAGCTACTTGGAAGGCTGAGGCGGAAGGATCACCTGAGCCCAGAGGCTGCGGTGGCCATGAGCCTGGGAAACAGAGTGAGGCTCCAACTCAAAAAAATAAAAATACAAAATAAAACCTTTATTACTTAAACTCTTCAAGTTCTAAATTCAGTATCTCTAGGGTGGGGTAAGAAGCAAGTTTCAGGAACCATACCTGCAGACCAGGCAAACTAATTTCACTCACAGCGGTTTGTAATCAGCTAATAATGCTTTTCAGTGCCAAATTGCTGACTTTAAATCTTCCAGGCACAAGGATTACTAATTCAACATAAAATGGATAACAAAATAACCTTATTTAAAATATTACCAGTTTTTGTTAAACTTTAAGGTAACAGTTTCCTGTCACAAGGCCAATAGCATCTCCTCTCAGGAAAAGGGGAGAAATGTAATCTCCAAACTCTCTGAAGTAGAGGTTACCTGGGCTTCACGAACTCTAGCATATCAATCATTGGATAGGTATATCAGACCTATTATGAAAACAAAAGGGACAGTTTTCGCTTGCCAACATTTACCTGTTTTAAATTTGCTTGCTCGCCGGGCTCGGTGGCTCAGCCTGTAATCCCACGCCTTGGGAGGCTGAGGTAAGTGGATTGCCTGAGCCCACGGGTTCGAGACCCGCCTGGGCAACTTGGTTGGCGAGACCTCATCTCTACAATAAATAAAAAAATCAGCCGGGTGTGGTAGCGCACGCCTGTAGTTCCAGCTACTTGGAAGGCTGAGGCAGAAGGATCACCAGAGCCCAGCAGGTGGAGGCTGTGGTGGGCGGGAGCAGCCACTGCACTCCAGTCAGGGCGACAGAGTGAGACTCTGACTCAAAAAAAATTAAAATTAAATTCGCTTGTTCATTATTTCCCACAATTTAAGCTACAACCTAAATACATGTCTCCAGAGGAGTTCCGGTAAGATGGCGACGGCATAGGTGGATTTGTAAGATTCTCCAAACATGAGTTCCCAAAAATACTCTTACTTTTCTTCCCCCAACCCCCTGCCCACCGACAGCTGCACTGGTCCGAGGCCCAGGGACCTTCGGTCCCACGCAGGGCCGGATACTGCAGCCCCGGCTGCTGCTGCTGCTCTACTATATGTGACTTTTGCTACGCGGGAAACCCGGGTCTCGGCTCCCTCCCTGGGTACATTGTCTTGCCCAGCACCCAGCACCAAGCTGCTGGTCACCCAGGGAGGCTCTGGGCGCCCGCCCCTCAGAAATACCGGTCCCATTTCTGGCTGAAGTATCCTGTGAGGGACCCAGGGCGATTCTCACGGCCCACCACCTGCCCTTTTGGAGCTTTGGCGCTCAGGAGCTCTGGGCCCATCCTGGCTGAGGCACTCAGCGCAGCGACTCCATGAACAGCCTATCTAAGGAGGTGCTGATCGGAGGCTCTCAGCTCCAGAAGAGAGAACTCCCAACCCCCTCCTCCACCCCAGCCTGCTGGTGGCACCCCGGATCCAGCGCCCAGCTGTGCAGTTGATCCCCAGTGCCTCCCACTCAAGCATAGTCCATCACAGTGGATCGCACAGGGACCCAGATGGGACCCAGATGAGCAGAGAGAAACGATCTGCGAAAAGTGAAACTGCCACCTCAGTCATTCTCCAGGCAGAGATTTGCATTGCCCCACCCACCTATCAGCTGCCTCCACCTCAGTTCCTAAGGTAACATCACTAAACAGGAGACAAAGCCCCTCCTCTGCTGAATCAGACAAAGGCAATGTCGCAGACTTGCAAGCTGTGAGTAAATCTAGCTGCCTGCAAGGAAAACAAAGGAGAGAGGCTGGTGACCAGATCTCCTATTTTTTTTTTTTTTTGAGTTGGAGACTCACTCTGTCGCCCAGACTGGAGTGCAGTGGCCGCTCCTGGCCACCGCAGCCTCAACCTGCTGGGCTCCAGCGATCCTTCCGCCTCAGCCTTCCAAGTAGCCAGAATTACAGGCATGCGCTACCACGTCTGGCTGATTTTTTGATTTATTGTAGAGATGAGGTCTCGCTGCCCAGGCAGGTTTCGAACCCGCGGGCTCAGGCAATCCACTCACCTCAGCCTCCCAAAGGCGGGATTACAGGCTGAGCCACCGAGCCCAGCTTATTTTGACTTTTGATTTTAACATTTTGACTGTTAGTTTTGCTCACTTTTGTTCGATTCCTGATTTACACTATCTGTTTCATGATTTTATTGTTCTGTCTTGTGTAGCTACCAGTACTCTTTAGGGAATTTTGCTCACGTGTTTTTTTCACTTCTCTCCGGCCTTGTGTCTCCTTTTCACCTGTTAGTTGGTATGTATGTCTGTTTTCCCTCTCACTCTCCTCACTTTCTAACTTCCTATTGACCCCCCCTTCTTCCATCATTTTCCTCTTCTGTACCACCTTTTGCTCCAGGAAACAAACTTATATACCGCTGCACAGACAGATTATAAGGCAGTGGGAAATAGGTTTCAGTGTGATCATTCACCTGTTGGTGGATGCTGGAATTAGCATATAGATTCTGAATCACAGCTTCCCCCTCAATTAAACCTCAAAACTGCAAAAAGTACAGCCCACAGCCCACACTCCAACCTCAAAAGTGAACAAAGCCAGAGGACCCTCATAAGGAAGAACAGGAGATTGCACAAGTGAACAAAAGCAACCCCGCCTTCCCTGAAAAACAGAATTAAAGAAGGGGAGGGAAAGGGGAGAGAGAGAAAAATCTACCTAAGTGAAAAACCAAAAGAAGAATATGGGTCCCTCCCAGTCCCCTGGGAGGGTAGACATAGTGAAAACTGACTTTGGAATGCAAACAATGAAGAGCCCCCAGAATCACTGGTCCCAAACTACAAACCTAGATATCAAGACATTAATGGAGAGATTAAAAAGAATTGAGGAGAGACAAGAAGAAACTAGGAAGGAGCTGATATCTGAGATAACAGTAATAAAGAATACTGTGAATGAAATAAATAACAAACTGATAAGCATGGAAAGCAGAATTACCCAAGCAGAAGAAAGAATCTCAGAGCTTGAGGACCAAAATATAGAACCCAAACTCTTAAAAACACAGAAAACACGCTCAAAAAGACAGAACAAAACCATCAAGAGATGAGCAATTACTTCAAGAGGCCAAACCTAAGAGTAATTGGCCTTCCTGAGGCAGAAAGAGAGACAGAGACCACACTGGAACAAGCTTTCCATGAGATCATCCAAGAAAACTTCCCTTATCTAATCAGTGATGCAAAAATTCAAACACAAGAGATCCAGAGAACCCCTGCAAGACAACAAATGAGAAGACCAACTCCTAGACACATAATAATTTGCCTAAACAAAGTAGGCATAAAAGAAAAAATCCTAAAGGCAGCAAGAGAAAAAGGCCTGATCACCTACCATGGAAGAGCAATCAGAATAGCAGCAGATTTATCTACAGAAACCCTGCAGGCTAGGAGAGCTTGAAGCCCTGTCTTCAAAGTCCTAAAAGATAAACAATTTCAACCAAGAATAACCTATCCGGCCAAGTTAAGCTTCATCAATGAAGGAGAATTAAAATCTTTCCCAGATATCCAATCCCTAAGAACTTATGCTGCCACCAAACCACCTCTACATGAAACACTTAAGAAAGTACTAAACACAGAAGAAAAAGGAAAAAAGAACAACGTTCTTCACAAGAGTACAGGAAAAAGAATAAAATACACATGAACTGACCCCAAAACCAAAAGAAAGACAAAAAATTAAGTGGAAGAACAACAACTCTATAAGAACTCTATGATAGGGATGAACTCTCACATTTCAATAATTAGCCTGAATGTGAATGGACTAAATGCACCACTGAAAAGACATAGAATGGCAAAATGGATAAAATATCACCAGGCAACAATATACTGCCTTCAAGAGACCTGTCTCAATAGAAAGGACATGCACAGACTCGAAGTAAGAGGAGGAGAAACAAATTTTCAGGTGAATGGAACACAAAAGAAAGGAGAAGTCACGATCCTAATTTCAGACAAAATACCATTTAAGCTATCAAAACTTAAAAAAGATACAGAGGGCCACTACATAATGATAAAAGGTTCACTCGATCAACAAGAAATATCTATCCTAAACATATATGCACCCAACATAGGTGTGCCAACTTTCATAAAGCAACTTCTGGGAAAACTAAAGAAAGATATTGACTCTAACACCATCATAACTGGGGACTTTAATATCCCACTCACAACCCTAGACACATCATCAGGACAAAAAATAGGCAATGAGATCTGGAACCTCAATGTGACTCTTGACCAAATGGACTTAATTGATACCTACAGAACACTCCATCCAAAGACCACAGAATACACATTCTACTCATCACTGCATGGAACGTATTCTAAGATCGACCACATAATTGGCCACAAATCAAGCATAAGCAAATTTTTTTTTTTTTTTGAGTTGGAGTCTCACTCTGTCACCCAGACTGGAGTGCAGTGGCCGGTCCCGGCCACCGCAGCCTCGACCTGCTGGGCTCCGGGGATCCTTCCGCCTCAGCCTTCCAAGTAGCCAGAATTACAGGCATGCGCTACCACGCCCGGCTAATTTTTTGATTTATTGTAGAGATGAGGTCTCACCAAGTTGCCCAGACAGGTCTCGAACCCACGGGTTCAGGCAATCCACTCACCTCAGCCTCCCAAAGGCGCAGGATTACAGGCTGAGCCACCGAGCCCGGCTATAAGCAAATTTAAAAGGACCGAAATTTTACCATGCACCTTCTTGGATCACAATGGAATAAAAGTAAACATTAACACCAACAAGTTCCCCCAAAACCCACATAGACATGGACACTGAACAGCATGATGCTAAACACCTCCTGGGTCAATGATGAAATCAAAACAGAGATCAAAAGATACCTGGAAACAAATGAAAATGAAGAAACATCTTACCAAAATCTCTGGGACGCCTTGAAAGTATGGCGTCCTCTCTGTAGTAAGAAGGGAATTTATATCCCTACAAACACACATGAAGAAAATGGAAGAAACACAAATTAACAGCCTAACAAGCCACCTAAGGAAGCTGGAAAAGCAAGACCACAAAAACCCTAATTTCAGCAGAAGAATCCAGATCACCAAAATAAAAGCTCAAATCCAGGACACAGAAGACAAAAAGATAATTTAAAAAAATCAATGAAACAAAAAGTTGGTTCTCTGAAAGGATAAACAAGATCGGTGGTCCCCTAGCTAGAATGACCAAGAAAAAGAGAGAAAAAACCCAAATAAGCACAATCAGAAACACAAAAGATGAAGTCACACCTGACCCTGAAGTAATACAAAAGATCATTAGAGACTACTATGTACACCTGTATGGAAACAAACTTGAAAACCTCAAGGAAATGGAGGACTGTCTGTTATCACACAACCTGCCTAGGTTGAAACAAGAAGAAATTGAGACCCTAAATAGACCAATAACAATCAAGGAAATTGACTACGTAATAAGAAAACTACCTACAAAAAAAAAGCCCTGGATCAGACGGCTTTCCAGCAGAATTCTACAAGACATTTAAGGAGGAGCTGATCCCAATCCTGTTGAAGGTATTTCAGGCAATTGAGAAAGATGGAACTCTCCCCAAATCATTTTACGAAGCTAACATCACATTGATATCCAAACCAGGTAAAGACCCAACAAAGAAAGAGAACTACAGGCCAATATCTTTGATGAACATAGATGCTAAAATTCTCAACAAGATCCTAGCAAACCGGATTCAACAACACATCTCAAAAATCATCCATCATGACCAAGCAGGCTTCATTCCTGGGATGCAAGGCTGGTTCAACATTCGTAAAACCATAAATGTAATTAAATACATCAACAGATGTCAATACAAAAACCACATGATTATATCATTAGATGCAGAAAAAGCTTTTGATAAAATACAGTATCCCTTCTTGATAAAAACCCTCGAACATCTAGGCATACGAGGAACAAACATCAAAATAGTAAAAGCCATCTACAAGAAACCCAAAGCCAGCATACTCCTAAACGGACAAAAATTGGAACCATTTCCCCTGAAAACTGGAATAAGACAAGGGTGCCCACTCTCACCCCTCCTGTTCAATATAGTATTGGAAGTCCTGGCTACAGCAATCAGAGAAGAGAAGTCAATCAGGGGTATCCAAATAGGAAAAGAAGAAGTCACGTTATCTCTCTTTGCCAATGACATGATTGTATATCTTGAAAACCCAAGAGAATCTGTCAAAAACCTCCTTACACTGATAAAGGCCTTTGGCAAAGTCTCAGGATATAAAATAAATGTGCAAAAGACAATCGTGTTTCTTTACACCAAAGATAAACAAATAGAAACCCAAATAAAAAGCACAATTCCATTCACAATAGCCACAAAAAAAATGAAATACCTTGGCATCTTCCTAACCAGAGATGTAAAGACCTTTACACTGAAAACTACAAAACTCTGCTCAAAGAAATCAAAGATGACACAAACAAGTAGAAAAATATCCCATGCTCATGGGTTTGAAGAATCAACATTGTGAAGATGTCCGTCTTACCTAAAGCAATCTACAGATTCAATGCAATACCCATCAAATTACCAGCAACATTCTTCTCAGACCTAGAAAAAACAACACAGGAATTCATATGGAAACACAAACGACCAAGAATAGCCAGAACAATCCTCAGTAAAAAAAAAAAACAAAGCAGAAGGTATCACATTACCAGACTTCAAACTTTACTATAAAGCTACAATCATCAAAACAGCTTGGTACTGGTATAGGAACAGGCATATAGATCAATGGAATAGAATTAAGATTCCAAACGCTCAATTCCTCAACCAACTCATCTTCGACAAAGCCTCCACCACCTACCAATGGAGAGAGGAGAACCTATTCAGTAAATGGTGCTGGGAAAACTGGCTGACCACATGCAGAAGATTGAAACAGGACCCTTATCTATCCCCATACACAAAAATTAACTCCAAATGGATCAGAGACCTAAATGTAAAACCTCAAACCATAAAAACCTTAGAAAAGGAAGGACATACCCTCATGGAAATTGGAACTGGCATCCAATTCCTGAACAAAACCCGAACCCACAGGCCATAAGAGATAAGATAGACAAGTGGGACCTCATTAAACTGACAAGCTTCTGCAAAGCCAAAGAAACCATCAAGAGGGCAGGGAGACAGCCTACAGACTGGGAAAAAGTATTTGCCAACCCCAGGTCTGACAAAGGCTTAACATCTTGGATCTACAAGGAACTCAAACGTGCTGAAAAGAAAAAAAAAAACAATCCCATTATAAAATGGGCAAAAGATATGAACAGACACTTCACAAAGCAAGACATCCGAGCAGCCAACAGACACATGAGGAAATGTTCAACCTCACTAATCACCAGGGAGATGCAAATCAAAACCACACTGAGATACCACCTAACTCCAGTCAGAATGGCAATTATCAATAACTCAAAAAATAACAGTTGCTGGAGAGCGTGTGGTGAAAAGGGAACACTTCTACACTGTTGGTGGGAGTGCAAACTGGTGCAACCTCTGTGGAAAGCAGTGTGGCGACTCCTAAAAGCTCTAAATATCAACCTTCCATATGACCCTGCAATCCCCCTACTGGGAATATACCCTGAAGAACTCAAATCACTCTATAAAAAAGATACCTACACACGAGTGTTTATCACAGCATTATTCACAATAGCAAGAACCTGGAACCAACCGTGCTGTCCATCAAAAGAGGACTGGATTAAAAAAATGTGGTACATATACACGGTGGAATACTATGCAACCATAAAAAAGAACAAAATCATGAATTTTGCAGCAACCTGGATGGAACTAGAGTCTATAATACTGAGTGACCTCTCACAGAAACAAAGATCTGAGTACCACATATTCTCACTCATACAGTGGACCTTGATCATCCAACATAATACCATAAGAAAATGACTGACAGTGGTGGGAAACTATGGGGGGGGAGAAGGGAGATGGGATTAATGGTAGTAAACATCTGTTAGGGGACAAGGAGACACCTCTTATCAACAAGGGTGCCTGAACAAAGCATATTTGTATACCTAACTCTTAACTGTACCCCACAATATCATAATAAAAAATATTGATTAAATAAATAAATAAATACATGTCTCCAGTGTTTTCCTTTTTTTCTTTAGGCCTTATCAAAGTAGTTGTATTTCCTTGTTAAAGTCATTATTAACAAAACTCCTTATAACTGTATAAAAATGCTTATCAGGGGCTGGGCTCGGTGGCTCAGCCTGTAATCCCAGGACTTTGGGAGGCTGAGGCAAGTGGATTGCCTGAGCCTGCGGGTTCAAGACTAGCCCAGACAACTTAGTGAGACCTTGTCTCTACAGTAAATCAAAAATTAGCTAGGCGTGGTAGCACGCACCTGTGGTTCCAGCTACTTGGAAGGCTGAGGCAGAAGGATCACTGGAGCCCAGCAGGTCAAGGCTGCGGTGGCCATGAGCATGCCACTGCACTCCAGTCTGGGCGACAGAGTGAGACTCCAACTCAAAAAAAAATGCGTATCACAACCCAAAAAAGGTTGAAAACAAGCTGCAGGAACATCCACATATGGACTCAGGAATTCAAAAAGCTGTCTAGACTCTTGTAGTGGGTGTCGAGCCCACTGAGGTTACTATAAATACGTTTTAACAGACACCAAAGCTTCAATATGTTATAGCAGTGGCTATAATGACCTTTATTATACTAGTGTTAATAATTCTCCCATCCAAGTACTAGCCAGGCCCAAGTACTAACCAAGTACTAATCAGACGAGATTGGGCACGTTCAGGGTGGTATGCCATAGACTAGTATTAATAATTCTAATAGGATATGCTTGTACACAGTGCTTTGGACACATACTAAAGATACTTAACAACTCCATGGGCTTCTGTTCTCTCATCCTCTCCTCTTGCTCTAGACAGGTAGGGACACCCTATTCAGCAGGAAGTAGCTACAGAAGGCTGACCTTCATCCCTGTTCCCAGGTACAAATAATTTTTTTTTTTTAATTGGAGTATCACTCTGTCGCCCAGACTGGAGTGCAGTGGCTGCTCCCGGCCACGGCAACCTCGACTGCTGGGGTCCGGCGATCCTTCCGCCTCAGCCTTCCGAGTAGCCGGAATTACAGGCGTGCACTACCACACCCGGCTGATTTTTTATTTACTGTAGAGATGAGGTCTTGCCAAGTTGCCCAGGCGGGTCTCGAACCCACGGGCTCAGGCAATTCACTCACCTCAGCCTCCCAAGGCGCGGGATTACAGGCTGAGCCACCGAGCCCGGCAAATAATATTTTTGAAATAGCCAGAGGTGGAAATGAAAGGAGGTACCTACAGAAACCTAGAATAAACATAGTTTAGCGCAGTCTTTTCGCCTTAGCATAACCATTTTTGCTTAGACTTTACCCCTGACATACTTTGAATCTAGCACAGGTCAGACGTAGATAAGGTACATTTACAATAGGTAGGTTTAGGAAGCCCTCAGACATTCTACTGCAGGCCAAGCAGCAGCCTACCTATCCCCTTGGCAAATCTCCATCAGATGCAAGATAAGGACAGAGCCACAGAAATGATAATAGACAACATTTTGGTCAAGGAGTTTGTGGGTTGCAAGTATTTCACAAGTCTCTTGCAGGAAAAACTCCAGACCCAACTCCCCAAGTTAACCTAATCAGCCCTTTGTGACCTTCTGACACACAGAGACAGCCCCGCCTCCACCATGGCATACCACCCTGAAGCAATCATGTGACTAACCCATCTACCTGCTGTCCATCACCTGACATCAGTACCGGTGCTTACCTGCCCCTTCAAAATGACATGGAGCAGACCACCACCCAAACACCTTAATGAGCTTCCCCCAACCAGGGGAAATGGTTAAAAGGACTCAACCATGAGCAGCCATTTTGCCACTGCCATACCATCGCTGCCACTGCCTTGCTGAGCTATGGCTGGGCCATGTTTTCTGAAGCTTTGGCCCCCTTCCCTACCTTGGGAGGTGAATCTCCCCTTTCTTTCCCTCTCTAATTTACTTTCTAAATAAACTAATTTTCAGCCAGGCTTAGTGGCTCAGCCTGTAATCCCAGCAATTTTGGGAGGCTGAGGCAAGTGGATCGCCTGAGCTGGCAGGTTCGAGACCAGCCCAGGCAGCTTGGCGAGATGTCGTCTCTGTAATAAATCAAAAATTAGCTGGGTATTGTAGCACGTGCCTGTAATTCTGGCTACTTGGAAGGCTGAGGCAGAAGGATCGCCTGAGCCCAGCAGGTCGAAGCTGGTGTGGCCATGAGCAAGCCACTGCACTCCAGTCTGGGCAACAAGAGCGAGACTTAGACTCAAAAAATAAATAAATAAACTATATTTTCTTTCTTATTTTTTTCTTTTGAGTTGGAGCCTCACTCTGTCACCCAGACTGGAGTGCAGTGGCCACTCCTGGCCACTGCAGCTTCGACCTGCTGGGCTCCAGCTATCATTTCTGCCTCAGCCTTCCAAATAGCTGGAACCACAGGTGCGCGCTACCACGCCCGGATAATTTTTGATTTTTTTTATTGTAGAGATGAGGTCTCCCAAGTTGCCCAGGTGGGTCTCAAACCCGCAGTTTCAGGCAATCCACTCACCTCGGCCTCCCAAAGCACGGGATTATAGGCTGAGCCACCGAGCCCGGCCATAAACTATATTTGCTTTTTTTTTTTTTTTTTTTTTTTTTGAGTTAGAGTCTCACTCTGTCGCCTAGACTGGAGTGCAGTGGCTGCTCCCGGCCACCGCTGCCTCAACCTGCTGGGCTCCGGCGATCCTTCCACCTCAGTCTTCCGAGTAGCTGGAATTACAGGCGCGCGCTACTACACCCGGCTGATTTTTTGATTTATTGTAGAGACGAGGTCTCGCCAAGTTGCCCAGGAGGGTCTCGAACCCACGGGCTCAGGCAATCCACTCACCTCGGCCTCCCAAAGGCGCGGCATTACAGGCTGAGCCACTGAGCCCGGCTAACTATATTTTCTACTCTAACTTCTGTGCAATTCTTTGCATCTTTCATACAGCATTATATGGCACACCAGACACCTCACACCCCCAAAGGACCTGACCTAACTTTCTGGAGGCCCGCTGGAAGTGTGACACTAACATTTTTGGAGGTCCCACCGAGATGTAACCCTAACACATAGCACACCACAATGCATGATAAAAGTAAGGTAGATCTGGGTGTGGTAACTCAAGCCTTTAATCCCAGCACTTTGGGAGGCGGAGGTGAGAGGATCTCCTGAACCCAGGGTTTCAGGACCAGCGAGACCTCATATCAACAGACACACAAAATAGGTGCATAAATAACACTAATGGATGGCTAAGAATATATAGAATAGGAAGGAGCAAGATTCATCCTTTTAGAAAGAGAGAAATGGAAATACTCATTACATGGAAAACCAGGACCGCAACACAGTTCTTCAGACTCCCTGGCTCTATGTGTTTTACACCATCACAAGCTCTTTTGGAAACCAGGGTAAGAAAATCTAGATACAAAATCTGTGACTAGGTTGCGTGCAGTGGCTCACACCTGCAATCCCAGCACTTTGGGAGGCTGAGGTGAGAGGACTGCCTGAGTCCAGGGGTTCAAAACCAACCTAGGCAACACAGCTAAATCTAGTCCCCATAATAAATCAAAAACTTAGCTGGACATGGTGGCGCATGCCTGTAGTTCCAACTACTTTGTACACTGAGGCAGAACGATCACCTGAGCCCAGCAGGTCAAGGCTGCGGTGGCCATGAACATGCTGCTGTACTCCAGCCTCAGTGACACAGTGAGACTCTGACTCACAAAAAAAAAAATCAGGCCAGGCGAGGTGGCTCACATCTATAATTCCAGCACTTTGGGAGGCCGAGGTGAGAGGAGTGCCTGATCCCATGGGTTTGAGACCAGCCTGGGCAATTTGGCGTGATCTCATCTCTACCATAAATCAAAAAAATTAGGTGGGTATGGTGGCACATGCCTGTAGTTCCAGATACTTGGAAGGATGAGGGAGAAGGATCGCCTGAGCCCAGTAGGTCGAGGTGCGGTGGCTGTGAGCGTGCAACTGCACTCCGGTTTGAGAGACAGAGACTCCAATTCAAAAAACAAAAAAAAATCTGTTACTATATTTTATCCTCATTAGGGATTTTTAAAAAATCACTCAAATAAGCCGGGCTCGGTGGCTCAGCCTGTAATCCCTCGCTTGGGGAGGCTGAGGTGAGTGAATTGCCTGAGCCCACGGTTTCAAGACCCACCTGGGCTACTTGGCGAGACCTAATCTCTACAATAAATCAAAAAAATAGCCAGGCGTGGTAGCACATGCCTATAGTTCCAGCTACTTGGAAGGCTGAGGCAGAAAGATCATCGGAGTC
Source organism: Cephalopachus bancanus (assembly GCA_027257055.1). NCBI lineage: Eukaryota > Metazoa > Chordata > Mammalia > Primates > Tarsiidae > Cephalopachus > Cephalopachus bancanus. The sequence continues at coordinate 22,915 of JAPVLO010000301.1, read as the reverse complement.
TAGCAGGTAGAGGCTGTGGTGGCCGGGAGCGGCCACTGCACTCCATTCTGGGTGACAGAGTGAGACTCCAGCTCAAAAAAACAAAAAATCACTCAAATATGTAAATAAAATCCTAAGCTATGTTTAAAAGATTCACACTCTAATGCTACTCACCGTCTGTCTAGCCCGGATACTATCAAGGTGCTTTAAGGCCACGGACAAGATCTGGAAACCCTACAACTCTTCTTGATCTTCATGATCTAACACTATGTCTTCTTACTATTAAAAAAAGTTATGGCCGGGCTCGGTGGCTCAGCCTGTAATCCCAGCACTTTGGGAAGCCGAGGTGAGTCGACTGCCTGAGCCCGCGGGTTCGAGACCCGCCTGGGCAACTTGACGAGACCTCATCTCTACAATAAATCAAAAACTAGCTGGGCGTGGTAGCACGCACCTGTAGTTCCAGCTACTTGGAAGGATCGCTGGAGCCCAGCAGGTCGAGGCTGTGGTGGCCGGGAGCAGCCATTGCACTCTAGTCTGGGTGACAGAGACTCCAACTCAAAAAAAAAAAAAAAGTTATATATTACAAACAAATTCACAAACTATCATTCTAAATGAATTCAAAGTCAAAAATGGATATTATATGTGTAATACAAATATATATGATATTCCAAAGAGAAAAGCACAAAAGATAAAAAACAAGAAAGACCTCATTTTTCACCACTGAAAGACTACTGCACTCTGAAAATGGTTATAGAAAGGGAAAAAAACCTAATCATTTCTTCTACCTTTTATTTAAAAAAATTTTTTTGAGTTGGAGTCTCACTCCGTTGCCCAGGCTGGAGTGCGGTGGCATACTCACAGCCACCCCAGCGTCAACTTGCTGGGCTCTGACGATCCTTCCGCCTCAACCTTCCAAATAGCCGGAACTATAGGTGCGTGCTGGCTAATTTTTTACTTATTGTAGAGATGAGGTCTTGCTAAGTTTCCCTGGCTGGTATCGAGTCCACAGGCTCAAGCAATCCACTCACCTCGGCCTCCCAAAATGCTGGGATTACAGGCTAAACCACCAAGCCCGGCCTCTTCTGCCTTTTAAGTAGAACACTTTTTCCAGGTAACAAAATAGTCCTATTTGATGAGGGAACACTTATTTTTCTATAAGGTAGCTAACTACTAAATGTAAAAGAAACAGAGAGCCGGGCTCGGTGGCTCAGCCTGTATCCCGCGCCTTTGGGAGGCTGAGGTGAGTGGATTGCCTGAGCCCATGGGTTCGAGACCCACCTGGGCAGTGAGACCTCATCTCTACAATAAATCAAAAAATTAGCCGGGCATGGTAGCGCGCGCCTGTAATTCCGGCTACTTGGAAGGCTGAGGCAGAAGGATCGCCGGAACCCAGCAGGCCGAGGCTGCGGTGGCCGGGAGCGGCCACTGCACTCCAGTCTGGGCGACAGAGTGAGACTCCAACTCAAAAAAAAAAAAAACAAAAAGGAACACAGAATCCAGAACTAATTACCACTGCATAACCAATGATTAAACAGCTGATCAAGAATCATTATGGGTTACTGCAACCGGCCTGCGACCATTTTTAAGAGTGTAGCACAAGGCCGGGTGTGATGGCTCAAGCCTGTAATCCCAGCACTTTGGAGGCCGAAAAGAGAGGATTGCCTGAGTCCAAGGATTCGATACTGGCCTGGGCAACTCGGTGAGACCTTGGCTCTACAGTAAACAAAAAAATTAGCTGGCCTTAAGGGCATGCACCTGTAGTTACAGCTACTTGTAAGCCTGAGGAAGAAAGATCGTCTGAGCAAATCAGGTCAAGGCTGCGGTGGCCATGAGCAGCATGCCACTGCACTCCAGCCTGGGTGACAGAATGAGATCTCAAAAAAAAAAAAAACTCCCTGGAGATTCTTCCTGTCTGCCCAGAACTCCTTTCCTCCTCCTCAGGATGTTTGCTGCTAGCAGATGCCTGGCCACACAAGTGAGCATGTCATATGATCTAGGCTGAACCAGGCCTGGTCCCTCCTGCCCTCTCTGTGGGCCCAGGTCCAGGGATGGGCACGTGATCCCAGCTATGTAGAGCCCTGACAGAGACTCTGAGCAGAGCAGCCTGCCTGATGGGATGCAGGCCTCACCGTGTGAAGTCTGTCTGCAGTGCTGAAACAAAGCCAGCGTGCAGAGCACTATTGCAGGAGGGCCTGACGATGGAGTCCCTGCCTTGCTCTGCATACCATCTCCATCCAAACCAATTTTTTTTCTTTTTTTTGAGTCAGAGTCTCTCTGTCCCCAGATTGGAGTGCAGTGGTATGCTCACGACCACCGCAGCCTCAAGCTGTTGGGCTGAGGCCATCCTTCCGCCTCAGTGTTCCAATTAGCTGGAACAACAAGCATGCACCACGACGCCCAGCTAATTTTTTTTGCTGTTGTTAATTTAGTAAGAGACAAGGTCTCACCATGTTGCCCAGGTCAGTCTCAACCCCTGACCTCAGGCAATCCTCTCGCCTCAGCCTCCCAGAGTGTTGGGATTACAGGCGTGAACCCCCATGCCCGGCCTATCCAGACCATTTGTATCACATGGTCACGGAAACTAGCAAGGATGGTCTCATACCCACTGGCTATTTCAAGCTATATTTCCATTCCTCACACTTCAAGAAGTCCTAACTAATAAATAACAGACTGATTAGATGGCAATTAGATATCAAAGGATATTATTCTTTTTTTTTTTTTTTTTTGAGTAGGCATCTCATTCTGTCACCCAGGCTGAAATGCAGTGGCATACTCACAGCCACCACAGGCTCGACCTGCTGAGCTCAGGCTTCCATTTCAGCCTTCCCGGTAGTTGAACTACAGGCATACACCACCGCACCCAGTTAATTTTTTTTATTTATTTTAGAGACGAGGTCTCACCAAGTTTCCCAGGTTAGTCTCAAACCCTTAGGCTCAGGCAATCCTCTCACCTGGACCTCCCAAAGTGCTGGGATTACAGGCTTGAACCACTGTGCCTGGTTTAGGAATATAAAACTATTTGTTGTCCATTGTTAACCAGCATTTACAATAAAGTAAACAATATATAGTTGGGGGCCTGGCACGGTGGCTCATGCCTGTAATCCCAGCATTCATGCAGATCACTTGAGGCCAGGAGTTCAACTGGGCAACACTGGGAGATCCTGTCTCTATTAAAACACACACTAAAACACACACACACAAAAGTTCTGACCGGGTGGCTCACACCTATAATCCCAGCACTTTGGGAGGCCGAGGTGAAAGGATTACCTTAGCCCATGGGTTCGAGACCAACCTGGGCAACTTGGCAAAACCTCATCTCTACAATAAATCAAAAAAAGATGAGACTGCATCACTACAATTTAAAACACAAAAAAAGCAGGGTTCGGTGGCTCAGCCTGTAATCCCGCGCCTTTGGGAGGCTGAGGTGAGTGGATTGCCTGAGTCTGCGGGTTCAAGACCCGCCTGGGCAGCGAGACCTCATCTCTACAATAAATCAAAAAATCAGCCGGGCGTGGTAGCACATGCCTGTAATTCCAGCTACTTGGAAGGCTGAAACGGAAGGATCGCCGGAGCCCGGCAGGTCGAGGCTGCGGTGACCGGGAGCGGCCACTGCACTCCAGTCTGGGCGACAGAGTAAGACTCCAACTCAAAAAAAGATAAAGTAAAATAAAAAATAAATAAATAAATAAAATTAGCCAAGCATAGTGGCATGCACCTGTTGTTACAGCTACTTGGAAGGCTGAGGCGGAAGGATCACCTGAACCCAGCAGGTCAAGGCTGCGGTGCTGCAAGCATGCCACTGCACTCCAGCCTGGGAGGCAGAATGAGACTCCAACCCCACCCCCAAAAAAGAAAAGCTTGCAAGTAAACAGTAAGACCCCAAGACTGTTCCCCCATTTATGGCAGCAGGTACTAAACTGCCACCATCTCTGACTATCTGATGAGGTTTCTATAAGCTGAGTCTTAAGACATCCCATGAATCACGAGTATCTAGTCAATATCACACAGGGATTTCAACTTTTTGTCAAGGAATCTTTAAAAATTCATTTAACAGCCGGGCTCGGTGGCCCAGCCTGTAATCCCATGCCTTTGGGAGGCCGAGGTGAGTGGATTGCCTGAGCCCACAGCTTCGAGACCCGCCTGGGCAACTTGGCAAGACTTCATCTCTACAATAAATCAAAAATCAGCCGGGCGTGGTAGCGTGCGCCTGTAGTTCCAGCTACTTGGAAGGCTGAGGCGAAAGGATCGCTGGAGCCCAGCAGGTCAAGGCTGTAGTGGCCGGGAGCGGCCACTGCACTCCAGTCTGGGCAACAGAGTGAGACTCCAACTCAAAAAACAAACAAAATAAATAAATAAATAAAATAAAAGTTCATTTAACTAAGTCTTGTTTAGCTCATTAAAACACAAGCTGTTTTTCATTCATACTGTAAAAGGGTTCGGTATGCCTCTTCTGACTCAGAAAACTTTCACCTATCACAGCAGTCCCCAACCTTTTTGGCATCAAGGTTCAGTGTTGTGGAAGATGATTTTTCCATGGATGGGTAGGGGAGGAATCATCAGACATTAAATTCTCATAAGGAGCACAGAACCTAGACCCTGCGCATGCATTTTCACGATAGGGTTCGCACTCCTACGAGAAACTAATGCCGCAGCTGATCGACAGAAACTGATCTGACAGAGGCAGAGCTCAGATGATAATGCGAGTGATGGGGAGCAGATGTGAATACAGATGAAATGGCACCGCCGGCCTGAGGCTCACCTACTGCCGTGCTGCCCAGTTCTTAACAGGCCACAAAACTTACTGGTCTGTAGTCCGGGGACTGGAGACCCCTGATCTATCACATGCAATGTCTCTTTACTTTCCCTATTAGATAAACCCCAAATTACTATTTAAGTCCTTTTTGAATATACTCTATGCAAATCGTATCATTTCTTTTTTTTTTTTTTTGAGTTGGAGTCTCACTCTCTCACCCAGGCTAGAGTGCAGCGGCATGCTCATGGCCACCGCAGCCTCAACCTGCTAGACTCAGGTGATCCTTCTGCCTCAGCCTTCCAAGTAGCTGGAACTACAGGTGAGTGCCACCACACCTGGCCAATTTTTAAATTTTTTTTTAATTGTAGAGATGAGATCTCACCAATTGCCCAGGCTGGTCTGTAACCCGTGGGCTCAGGCAATCCTCTCACTTCAGCCTCCCAAAGTGCTGGGATTATAGGCATGAGCCACCACACTGAGCCTATCACATCATTTCTTAAGAGAATCCACTTTCCTTTGTTGCAGCTACATGATGATAAACAAGCAATGACAATGTGATGAGAGAACACGGAGTGCTGAGGCAACAAGCAGGAGGTCCATGGAAGCTAGATTGGAGGTACCACAGAGACTGAGACCTGAAAGACAAGTGTGAGGTAACAGAACACCAGGGGAGGCAAAGAGGGTGCTGAGGAGGGCATTCCGGACAGACAAATGTTTCTGTACTCAGGCCCGAATTTAACTAACTTGACACCTTGAGGGAGAAATAAAAGTGACTAAACAGAACTGGCCCCCTGAGGGCTGAGGGAGAAAGAAACAGAGAGATGAGGAGACGAACAGACGCCAAGTCCTAAGGATACTGAAAGCCACATCAAGAGGTTCAGTCTTTATGGTGAAGGCAATGAAAATTCACAAAATCAGGTTTGAAGCAGAGGAGTTGTGCTCAAACGTATTTGCCAGATTATTCTAGCTACAGTGAAAAAAATGAACGGGAAGGCAGGACCAGCAGCAGGGATGCTCTGTCAGGAGGCTAGCGCAACAACTGGGACAAGAGATTATTACACCACAGAGCACTACAGCAGCCGTGGGAGGGAAAGAACAGAGTCAAGAGATATTAATGAGGAGACTCCAACACGCTCTGCAATTGCTCAGAACATGAGAGGAAGAGAAAAAGGAACAAGCCATGTTTCTGCCAAATGATTGTTAGCAGCAGACTATTCATTGTCTTTTTCTTTTTTTTTTTTTTTTGAGTGGGAGTCTCACTCTGTTGCCCAGGCTGGAGTGGAGTGGCACGCTCACAGCCACCCCAGCGTCGACCTGCTGGACTCAGGCGATCCATCCACCTCAGCCTTCCAAGTAGCCGGAACTATAGGCACGCACTACCACGCCCAGCTTATTTATTTATTTATTTATTGTAGAGACTAAGTCTCACCATGTTGCCCAAGCTGGTCTCCAACCATGAGCTCAGGCAATCCTTTCACCTCAGTTTCCCAAAGTGCTGGGATTGTAGGCGTGAGCCACAGCATCAGGCCAATATGGGTTTTTTAATCCAGTAATTCTATTAATCAAAAAATGTAGCTGGTTTACACGTTTATTACCCCATGTAAGTTAACAAAGTGTTCTTTTCTTTTTCGAGTCAGAGTCTCACTCTGTCACCGAGGCTGGAGTGCAGTGGCACGCTCATAGCCATCCAGCCCCAACATGCTGAGCTCAGGCAATCCTTCTGCCTCAGCCCCCCAGTAGCTGGGACTACAGGTGCACCACCACGCCCAGCTAATTATTTTATTTTTTGTACAGATGAGGTCTCACTACGTTGCCTAGGCCAATATTGAACCCCTGGGCTCAAGCAATCCTCCCACCTTAGCCTCCCAAAATGCTGGGATTACAGGCGTAAGCCACAGCACTGGGCCCAAAATGCTCTTTTAGCTTTTAAAGTTAAGTGAGCTCAGATGGACCTCATTCAATACAATCTAGACATGCAATACTAATAAAGTAATTTCTGTAGGGCAATGCTGGGATTCAGCCTCTGGGGTAAGAAAGTAAAGGACCCTCCAAGCCTTGTAAGACACACATCCCAACAGCCAGTCACCCTCACGTCTAGGCATAGTTTACAACTTCAGTAAGGTGAGAAGGAAAATGCTTGTAAGCAGACTCAATACACCAAAATTCAGAATAACACTGAAACTTATATATGGTTTTATGTATGCAAAGTGAATTACTGATACTGTGCAAGGAAAAACATTCAGCTAACAAGCCAGTATCTGACGTCATCAGTCTTAAGATGAATTTCCACATTTCTATAGCTGAGTTGCATCCCAGAATTCACAACATGTCACAGTTAACTTGAACGAACTTTTCTTTGTGATAGCACCTAAAATAATAGTACATTTTATAACTGATAGGATCTTAGATATTTGGACACGTAGTTATTTAATGGATATCAAAGGTTTCATTTCAGAAGACCATGTAAATATTTAAAAATAAGGTGGGCCAGGTGCAGTAGCTCACGCCTATAATCCAGAACTTTGGGAGGCAGAAGCGAGACTGCCTGACCCCAGGGGTTGGAGACCAGCCTGAGCAACTTGGTGAGACGTTATCTCTACAATAAATAAATAAATAAATAAATAAATAATCCAGGCTTAATGGTGCATGCCTGTAGTTCCAGCTACTTAGAAGGCTGATGCAGAAGGATCACCTGAACCCAGCAGGTCGAGGCTGCGGTGGCTGTGATAGTACTACTGTATTCCAGCCTGGGTGACACAGTGAGACTCCTACTCAAGGGAAAAAAGCAAAAACAAAAAAACGGGCGCAGTGGCTCAAGCCTGCAGTCCCAGCACTTTGGGAGGCAGAGGCAAGAGGACTGCCTGAGTCCAGGGGTTCGAGATCAGCCTGAGCAACTTGGCGTAACCTCATCTCTACAATAAGTCAATAAATTAGCCGGGCGTGGTGGCATTCACCTGTAGTTCCCTTCCAGCTACTGATAAGGCTAAGGTGGAAGGATTGCCTGAGCCCAGAAAGTCCAGGCTGCGGTGGCCATGAGCGTGCCACTGCACTCCAGCCTGGGCGACACAGTGAGACTCCAAGTCAAAAAAAAAAAAAGAATTAGGTATTGGGTCACAAAGATCTAGGTGAATGAATCCTGGGCCTGAGACATACCATACACTAACTAGTATATATAAATCCTAGTTGGGTGACTTTCAATCTCTTTCTCATCTGTAAAACAGCACTGAGAATAGTGCAAATCTGAACAGTTGTAAGAACACAATCATATGTAAAGTCCTTAAAACAATGTCTGCTGTGTATGTGTGCCTGTGTGTGTGTGTAGATATACATATGCCATCTTATGACTATGAGGACGAGGGTAATGAGGATGATAATGATATACGGTTTACTCATGGTCTGGCATAGCAGGTACCAAAAAGTACTCAATCTGGGGAGGGAGGGGGAAGGACACATAACATCAGTAAGGATGCCTGATCCTAATCCAAGTGAAGTGAAGTCCGATGGGAGGTCCAAAACTTCACCTGTACCTAAACCACTTAATGTACCCAATCCTAACTGGTACCTCACCTCCTTAAAATAAAAACACTAAAAATAAAACAAAAGTGTTCAATTTCTTTTTAATTCCTTACATAAACTTTTTTTTTTAAGTCAAATTTCACTCTGTTGCACTCATGGTCACCACAGCCTGGAGCTGCTGGGCTCCTATGATTCTTCTGCCTCAGTTTTCAAGTAAATGGAACTACAGGCACGCGCCACTATGCCCATCTAATTTTTTGATTTATTGTAGAGATGAGGTCTCACCAAGTTGCTCAGACTGAAACATAAAATATTTATTTAAAGTATTAAGGGCATTAATAGATAGCTCTTGAGATTCCTCCCAAGACTTACAATATGATTTTACATATAAAAAGCTGAAAGAAGGCACAGAGGGCAGGTAGCTATTTTCTAAAATTCATGCCGACTACTAAATGGCTATCAAAAGACTTGCATAAACATGGAAAATCATGAAGGGAAGGGAGGCTTTACAAGAAGGTAAACAACTAGCAAAATACACGTACCTACAATGACAACATCTGGCCGCTATCTTGTACAACACACTCTGTACTTTAACGCAGGAAAAAACTTGCCCTTCCCAAGACGCAAGCCCACTTTTTCCATGAAGTTCAGTATTCCCACTCTCCCCATTTCAAAGCAACTAAAGGCAACAGGTACACAAATTGCCATCCGCAAGCACTGCGAGCTGATTTGCGCTGTTGTCGTTTTATAGGTTAGTCTTTTCTCATTAACGAAACTGTAGCCTCCTTGTATTTCCTCTTCTTCCCACCCCCGCAGCGTCCCTACCCCCAACCCCTAGCGCAGTCCTCAAATAATAAAGGTCCTGGCACAGAGGCTCAAAACGGTTGATTTCTGACCTTTAAAAATGAACAACGTAAGAAAACTACCACGCTTCTCAAAACGCACGATGTTTACATGTCTTAAAGCGACTGGAAGTCTTCCAGTGGAAATTGAAGGACGAAGAAAACGAGTGACAAAAGACAGCTGGTGTCTGGGAGAAAAACACTGGGAATCATTTTAAAAGGGAGTGAAAAGGTCGGTGTTGGGATGAAAGGTCACCACTCTTTCTTAAGTGGGAGAAGAGGGACAGCTGCGGATCATTGTTTTCCGGGAGGCCCGGTTCACGGCCGGGATTTGCTCATCCAATGCCCACCTCCGCTGAGTCTCCAAGCTAGCGGCGCTCCTGGATTGGCTTAAACATGTCGAGTAGAAAAACCAGCCAATCCTGCCTCCAAGTCGGAGCTGTGCAATGGAGGCGTTACAACCACTGCATGGCGACAATGTGTACAAACCTGTCCGGGCCACAAATCCCAGCTCCTAGTTCCCAAGACGGTTGCTGAAAGGAAAATTCCTTCACGCCAACACTTACCCGGCATCTACGTTTTTGTTTTGGGGGTTTTTTTGTGTGTGTATGACTCTAGCTCTCTTTCTTAGGGGGAGAAAATAAACTATTTTAGCCAGAAGAGCCCGAGGGATGAACTGTGCCCCCGGCTAGGGTGACTCACTCTATCGGTGAATTTCCAAACGGGCAGCTCGGAGAGGGTCCCGGAGAGAGAAGGGCTCTAGAAAGGTCCCAGGAAGGATCGAAGTTGCGGGTGGGGGAGGGGGCTGGACGAGGGCCAAATTCGCACAAAGGCCCGGGGGTGGTCTCCCCACAGCACCCAAAATCCGAAGAGTGGGGTGCGTGGCTGAGCTTTCGGAGGAGAAGAAGTGAGCAAGAACTGCGCTGCCGCGACTGCGAGCTCGGGAGGGTGGGCCTGAAGTTCCCAAAAGGCTCCGCCCGGGAAACACCGAAGGCGCCAGGAGGGGCCAAGGTCAAGGCCCGGCGGGGACCCACGGAAGGCCCCCTGGGGGGCGAGAGGGGCGTGCGGGAGCCTGGCGGCCCTCCAGGCGCAGGGAGGCCGGGGAGGCGGCCGCGGCCGCCGCCTTCGCCAGCCTCGGGCTGCGCGCCAGGGCCCGCCTTCCGCCGGCCTCACTTCCCCTCCGACCCGGAGGCCGGACCCGCGGGGGGGCGGACGGGAGGCGGCCCGCGCCGGCCTCCGTGCCAGGGGTTCGAGGCCAGCGCCGCGCGCCGCCCGGACCCTCCTCTGCGCGGGCGCCCCGGGCCCCTTCCCTCCGGGCCTTGTCCGGCCCCGTCAGCTGCTCCCCGCCGCCGCCTTTACCTGCTCCCGGAGCGTGCGGAGGCCGTCGAGGCCGGGGCGGCGTCGTCGAGCGCGCGCCGCGGGTCCGCAGCCCTTTCCCGCCGCCGCTGCGCTATCCGGCGCGGCGAAGCTGGCAGGCGGTCGCGGGGGGAGCGGGGACACCCTTGGCGACGGGGACGCACTGCCGCTCTCCGACCGGCAGCGGAAGAGCAGCCTCGCCGAGCCCGCCGCGAGAGGGCGGGCGGCCGGCTGGGGAGGGTCTCGAGGAAGCGGCGATGGCTGCCACGTCGCCCAGGTGGATCGCCGCCCGCGCCTCCCCCCACCGCCCGCCGCGACCTCGGGCTCGTTCCCGAGCGCCACCAGGCGCGCCGGGCGACCCGAGCCCCGGTTGCCGCTCCGCCTCCCGCAAGGGGCGACTTCCACCGGGCCGGTTTTAAAGTGTCGGGCGCCTCCCACCCCCACGGGGGCCCGTCGCGTCCCCCCTTTTCCTATCGGGGGTGTCCCCGCAGGCTCAGGCCTCCCCCGCGGCACGTGCCGGGCTCCCGGAGTTGGCGGGGACCCACGGCTGTCCCCGGCCCTCCTCCCTCTCCCCCGCCCGGGCGACCGAACACATACAAGGTCGCGCCCGCGGGTCGGGGATGGGTGGGGAATGGGAGCCGGGACAGGGTCGCGGCGACAAGTGGGGAGGAACGGCGAGGCGGACACAGAGGGCCCCGCCTCCCGCGGGGGCTTCCGGGCGCGCGGCGTACTCGGCGAGGCCACCCTGGAGCTCCGCGGGGACACAAAGGAGCCGGCGCCGTCGCGCTGGCGGAAGCGCACACGTGTGCGCGTCGGAAGGAGACCGCGGACCGGGCCCCGCCCCCCGCTCCCCCCCCCCCCCGCTCGAGTGTCCAGGTGTCCGGAAAAAGCGATCAGGTTCTCGCCCCCCTTGCGACCGTGTCATCAGTGCCCACTTCCCCCCCTCCGCCAAGCCTCCATTTTTTTGTTTCCTCTAAACTCTGCTTTCCCTTGGTTCATGACTCTGGGTTCTCTTGTGACATGCTCAGTGTTTTCAGGGTACGCATGTTTTTCACCCTTGTTTTCCGGTGGTGGTGGTGGTTTTGCCTGGTTTTTTTGTGGTGGTTGTCGTTCTGGTTTTGGTTTGGTTTTTTTCCCTTCCTCTGTCCCCTCCCTTTGCAATTACTTTTTATTCCACTTTCAGTGTTTTTTCATAGAATAGAGAAATAACCTCGTGACAAAGTATTCCTTTGCATCAGAGACACCTGTCAGTGTTGTTATGGCAGTTGCTTAAAATGGAGTGTATATTTGGGGCAAGCGCAAGAGGTTTTTGTTTTCATTTAAATTAATTGGAACACCTACTCACACTCAGAACATTCTAGTGGTTTTTCTAGAAACCAATAATATATAAGCAGAAGCCTCAGGATGGTGAATTTTCTGATTAAATCATCTACACGGAGTAAAATGCAAAGGAAACATGTTTTCCCTTTTGTATGACTATTTTCTTTGTCTTTTTAAGGGTCCCTTGAGCCAATGTTAAGAAATTACTGCCGGGCTCGATGGCTCAGCCTATAATCCCGCGCCTTGGGAGGCTGAGGTGAGTGGATTGCCTGAGCCTGCGGGTTTGAGACCCGCCTGGGCAACTTGGCGAGACTTCATCTCTACAATAAATCAAAAAATTAGCGGGGCGTGGTAGTGTGCACCTGTAGTTCCAGCCACTTGGAAGGCTGAGGTGGAAGGATCACCAGAGCCCAGCAGGTTGAGGCTGCAGTGGCCGGGAGCAGCCACTGCACTCCAGTCTGGGCGACAGAGTGAGACTCCAACTAAAAAAATAATAATAATAATAAATAAATAAATAAATAAAAGAAATTACTATGCAAACCCCTGAATCAATGCTGTTATTAAATTTCAAAGACAGAATATTGTAGTAACCCAGAATCTCAAGATACAAATGGCTGTTGTTAAGAACCTAACATTAACTCTGCCTCTAAACAGCCATTAGAAGAGAATAATAACTGTAATATATGCCACTTTAGAAATAAAAGAACCCTAGTAATTATAAACTTCAAAGAAGTCTAGGAAATTAATATTAATTTTGTTTTTGAAATATGTTCACCATGACAATAAAAACTGGCATTTAAATTATTGACTTTCCTTTGAACATCTATTAAGAATTCATCATATCTTGTGTCTGAACAATCAAAGTATTCTTAACATTAGAAAATGTGTTTCAAGAAACAAAACCAACAGCCAAGCTGAATATTTTTAAAATGTGCTTACTATGGTAATAAGAAAAACATCAGTACCATAAAGTTCTGAAAGTCAGACCCAAATGAAGAATGAAGCAAACTTCACCCCACAATCACTTGCTAGTCTTACTTTATGAATATTTAGAAGGATGTCGTCCTTCCTTATTGGTTCCAAATTCTAAGCCAATAGGAAAAGCACAACGCATCTTTTAATGGGTGAGGCATTAATCAGCACTAGATTAACACATAGGATAAGTGGATTGTTGATCTGCTTGATCTCCTTCAACAGGATGTATCTTTTAACTTCTTTATTTTTTTTTCCAGAGTCAGAGTCTCACTGTTGCCCAGGCTGGAGTGCAGTGGCACGCTGCTCACAGCCACCGCAGCCTTGACCTGCGATGTTCAGTCAATCCGTGAGTGTGCCATTGCACTCCAACCTGGGCGATAGAGTCAGACTCTGACTCAAAAAAAAAAAAATTAAGGAAAATGATAGCATTCCAGTCTGAGTAAAAACTTCATGAAAAGCCGGGCTCGGTGGCTCAGCCTGTAATCCCGCGCCTTGGGAGGCTGAGGTGAGTGGATTGCCTGAGCCCGCGGGTTCGAGACCCGCCTGGGCAACTTAGTGAGACTTCATCTCTACAGTAAATCAAAAATCAGCCGGGCGTGGTAGCGCGCGCCTGTAATTCCGGCTACTCGGAAGGCTGAGGCGGAAGGATCACCGGAGCCCAGTAGGTTGAGTCTGCCAGTGATTGGGAGTGGCCACTACACTCCAGTCTGGGTGACAGACTGAGACTCCAACTCAAAAACAAACAAAACTTCATGAAAAACCAAATCAAATTGTCTCTCTCCACTCAGAAACTTCACAGCTCCCACTATTTGTGTTGTTAGCTTTTCTCAAAGTTGGAATACGTATTATATGAAAAAATGTATAAGTAGGAATAAATAAGTTATGCATTTCTTTTAAACTAAAGGAATTTTTCCTTTGAACAAATTCTCAGAGACTTTAATATGCCAAAATGGTTATGAACTCTAAGAAAGGGATATATTGGGCTGGATGTGGTGGCTCAAGCCTGTAATCCCAACACTTTGGGAGACCGAGGCAAGAGCATTGCCTGAGTTCAGGGGTTGGGGGTCAGCATGGGCAGCTTGGTGAGACCTTGTCTCTACGATAAGTCAGAAAATTAGCCTGGTGTGGTGGCGCGCACCTCTGGTTCCAGCTACTTGGAAGGCTGAAGCGGAAGGATCTCCTGAGCCCAGCAGGTCAAGGCTGCGGTGTCCATGAGTGTGCCACTGCACTCTAGCCTGGGCGACAGAGTGAGAGAGACTCCAACTCAAAGAAAAAAACAAAAGAATCTTAGAATTACTGACTCTTGATGCAGGTGGGACTGCTGCCCCCACTGTGCCCTCTGTAGTCTTCTAGTTGGTTATGTTGCAGTTGGTTACATTCAATTTGGTTATGTGGAAATACTTAATTCCATAACGTTTCAGATAAATCTGGGAAATGGCAAAATGCCTATGTCTTGGATTTTTGTAGAAAAATTATGGCATCATAAATAAATCTTTTCTATTTAAGGTCAAATTTAGTCTATTGAACAGCTAAAGTCTAAACTTGTTTGTTTGTTTTTGAGTAGGAGTCTTATTCACCCAGGCTGGAGTGCAGTGGCATGCTCCTGGCACCACAGCCTAGACCTGTTGGGCTCAGGCAATCCTTCCGCCTCAACCTTCCAAGTACCTGGGATTACAGGCACGTGCTACCATGCCCATCTAATTTTCTGATATATTATAGAGAAAAGGTCTCACCAAGTTAGCCAGGCTGGTCTTGAACCCCTGGGCTTAGGCAGTCCTCTCGTCTTCACCTCCCAAAGTGCTTGGATTACAGGCATGAACCACCGCACCCGGCCCCTGTTTATCAATTTTAAATTTGGTGGAAACTAGACCAGACATGGTGGCTCACATCTGTAATCCGAGCACTTTGGGAGGCCAAAGCAGGAGGATTGCTTGAGCTCTGGAGGGCGAGACCAGCCTAGGCAAAATAGCGAGATCTTGTCTCTACAAAAAGTAAAAATAAATAAATTAGCGAGGCATGATGGTGCATGCCTGTAGTCCCAGGTACTCTGGAAGCTGAGAGAGAAGGATCGCCTGAACCCAGGAGGTCAGGGATGCAGTGAGCTGTGATCGACCACTGCACTCCAGCCTAGGCTACAGAGTGAGAACCCAACTCAAAAAAAAAAAAATAGGGAGAGAAATTGGTGAAAACTGGGTAGCAGATAGTATTGCTGTAATCTAAAGTAAATATCAGTGGATTTATCTGTATGTAAGATCGCTTTACACAGCAGATACGGCAAGCTCTGTGGCCTCGGGAAAACTGTAACTCTAACACTCCATTTTCTCATCTCAAATGGCATTCATAATATCTAGCTTCGGATTCATTAAAGGAATGAAAACATGTAAAAGTAGGCACCTAATAATTAATAACCGTCACAGATATTAGTTGATTCAATAATGGAAAAAAAGTAATTTTCAAAACATAATTATCTAGAAAAGGCAGGCATACAGCCTGTTAAAAAATAATAAGTCGGGCTCAGTGGCTCAGCCTGTAATCCCAGCACTTTGGGAGGCTGAGGTGAGTGGATTGCCTGAGCCCGAAGGTTCGAGACCCGCCTGGGCAACTTGATGAGACCTCATCTCTACCAATAAGTCAAAAATTAGCCGGGCGTGGTAGCACGCGCCTGTAGTTCCAGCTACTTGGAAGGCTGAGGCGGAAGGATCGACGGAGCCCAGCAGGTCGAGGCTGCGGTGGCCGGGAGCAGCCACTGCACTCCAGTCTGGGTGACAGAGTGAGACTCCAACTCAAAAAAAAAAAAAAAGAAAAAGAATAATAAAAAGGATGTCTAGCGCAGTGGCTCATGCTTGTAATACCAGCACTTTGGAAGGCAGAGGAGAAGGGATTGCCTGAGCCCAAGGGTTCAAGACCAGCCTGGGTAACTTGGCAAGACCTCGTCTCTACAATAAATTAAAAAATTAGCCAGGCATGGTGGTGCATGCCTGTAATTCCAGCTACTTGGAAGGCTGAGGTGGAAGGATTGCCTAAGCCCAGCAGGTAGAGGCTGCAATAGCCGTGAGCGTGTCACTGCACTCAAGCTTGGGCGAAAGAATGAGACTCCAACTCAAAAAAAAGAGAAAGTGACATGGCATGGTGACTCACACCTGTAATCCCAGCACTTTGGGAGGCAGAAGCAAAGGGATTACCTGAACCCCAGGAGTTCAAGACCAGCCTGGGCAACTTGGCGAGACCTCGTCTCGACAATAAATCACATAGTCAGGCATGGTAGCACATGCCTGTAGTCCCAGCTACTTGGAAGACTGAGGCAAAAGGATTGCCTGAACCCAGCAGGTCGAGGCTGCGGTGGGTGTAAGTGTGCCACTGCACTCCAGTCTGGGTGACAGAGTGAGACTCCAATTCAAAAAAAAAAAAAACTTCATGAAAAACCAAATTGGATTGTCTCTCTCCACTCAGAAACTTCACAGCTCCCACTGTTTATGTTAGCTTCTCTCAAAGTTGGAATAGGTATCATATGAGGAAATGTATAAATAGGAATAAATAAGTTATGAATTTATTTTTTTTTCTCTTTTTTATTCAGAGTCTCACTCCTTCGCCCAGGTTGGAGTTCAGTAACATGCTCACAGCCACTGCAGCCTCCACCTGCTGGGCTCAGGCAATCTTTCCGCCTCAGCCTTCCAAGTAGCTGGAACTACAGGCGTGCGCCACCACGCTCGGCTAATTTTTTGATTTATTGTAGAGACGAAGTCTCAGAAAATTGCCTGGGCTGATCTGGAACCCCTGGACTAAGGCAATCCTCTCACCTCTGCATCCAAAGTGCTGGGATTACAGGCTTGAGCCACCATTCCCGGCCTAGTAAATATTTTCAATCTTTCTTCACCACCAGAAATCCTTTATTCATGGAGAGTACCTTGGGAGATATATACATATGTGTGTATACACACATATGTATGTATATACACACATTTTATATATATATTTATATATATTTTTTTTTAATATTTATATATATATATATATATTTTTTTTTTTTTTTTTTTTTTTTTTTTAAATTTGTGAGCCACCAGGCCTGGCCTGTCTTTTTTTTTTTTAGAGACAGGGTCTTACTGTGTTTCCTAGGCTGGCCTTGAACTCCTGGTCTCAAGCAATCTTCCCACCTCATCCTCCCAAAGTGCTGGGATTACAGATGTGAGCCAGCACTTCTGACCTGATTGTACTATCAAAAATTTTAAAAAACGCCGGGCACAGTGGCTCAAACTTGTAATCCCAGCACTTTGGGAGGCAGAGGTGAGAGGATTGCCTGAGCTCAGGGGTTCGAGACCCGCCTGAGCAAAATGGCGAGACCTCATCTCTACAATAAATCAAAAAATTAGCCTGGCATTCTGGCACGTGCTTGTAGTTCTAGCTACTGGAAGGCTGAGGCGGAAGGATCGCCGGAGCCCAGCAGGTCGAGGCTGCCGTGGCCGAAAGCGGCCACTGCACTCCAGTCTGGGAGACAGAGTCAGACTCCAACTCAAAACAAACAACAACAACAAAAAAAAAAAACTCTCAGACTGAGGGAGGCCAGGTCTGAGAGTGTTCTAAAAGACATTCACCCTAAGCTAAGCTCTTATTTGCTGATGGAAAACACAGACTCGGCCTTGGCCAAGCAGCACATTCTGCCTTCTAGACTTTCCTCTCAGTTCCTGCCTAAGAACTTACACCTTTTCAGTGTCAGATGCCAGCCTGCCTGAGAGAGCAGTGCTAGGTTTTGCTAATTAAGATGGAGTTTGAGGATTGTGAGACATTTCTATTTGGTTTGGTCTAGTCTGTGTGTTTTGACAGGAAAGGCATTAGAGCCAGGGCAAAAGCACTAATCCCAGGGTAAAAAGAACTTGGCTGGTAATTATCTCGGCATCTTCAAATACGAGTTTCCATTCTGCCTAAACTGGCACGCCTTGAGAGAAAAAAAGAAAAAAATATATTTTTTTTTCCAAGATACAGGGCTACTTAACCCTTTGAGGCTAATACTTTTCAGAAGGCAATGTTTATTTCCCTGTCGATGTTTTTAGCTCTACAGCTAATACTCTTTTCACTTTTTTTTTCCCCCAAGTTGGAGTCTCACTCCGTCGCCCAGGCTGGAGTGCAGTGGCACGCTCATGGCCACCGCAGCCTCCACCTGCTGGGGTCAAGCGATCCTCCCACCTAAGCCTTTCAAGTAGCTGGAACTACGGGTGTATGTCACCACACCTGGCTAATATTTTTATTTATTGTAGAGACGAAGTCTCACCAAGTAACCCAGGCTGATCTCGAACTCCTGAATTCAGGCAATCCTCTCGCCTATGCCTCCCAAAGTACTGGGATTACAGGCGTGAGCCACCACGCCTAGCTGTCTTTTCACTATTTATTTTTAGTTTAAAAGCTTTAGGAGATATATATGGTTTTGGGTTACATGGATACTTTGTATAGTGACAAAGAAGTCTGGGTGTTAAGCATACCCACCACCACCACCTGTGCACATTGTACCTGATAGGTGATTTTTCATCCCTTCTCCCCGCTTCTGAGTCTTCAGTGTCCATACCAGTCACTACGCCTTTGCAGACCCTTAGCTTCGCTTCTACTTAAAAGTGAGAACAAGCCGGACTCGGTGGCTCAGCCTGTAATCCCACACTTGGGGGGCTGAAGTGAGTGAATTGCCTGAGCCCGCGGGGTTTGAGACCTGCCTGGGCAACTTGGCGAGACCTCATCTCTACAATAATCAAAATGGCCAGGCGTGGTAGTGCGCGCCTGTAGTTCCAGCTCCTTGGAAGGCTGAGGCGGAAGGATCGCCGGAGCACAGCAGGTCGAGGCTGCAGTGGCCGGGAGCGGCCACTGCACTCCACTCTAGGTGACAGAGTGGGACTCCAACTCAAAAAAAAAAAAAAGTGAGAACATACAGTATCTGATTTTCCATTCCTGTGTTACTTTACTTAGGATGATGTTCTCCAATTTCATCCCAAATTGCTGCAAAAGATGTTATTCCATTCTTTTTAACGGCTCACTATTTATTTTATATTTTTCTTCCCAGCACTGGGCAGATAGAAGTACAGTACTAGGCCAGACACTGTGGCTCAAGCCTGTAATACCAGCACTTTGAGAGGCCGAGGCGAGAGGACCGCCTGAGCCCAGGGGTTCAAGATCAGTCAGGGCAACTTGGTGAGCCCTCGTCTCTACAATAAATCAAGAAAAATTAGCCAGGCATGGTGGCGTTAAAAAAAAAAAAAAAAAAAAAAGAGCCGGGCTTGGTGGTTCAGCCTGTAATCCTGCGCCTTTGGGAGGCTGAGGTGAGTGGATTGCCTGAGCCCGCGGGTTCAAGACCCGCCTGGGCAACTTGGCGAGACCTCATCTCTACTATAAATCAAAAAATCAACCAGGCGTGGTAGCACGCGCCTGTAATTCCGGCTACTCAGAAGGCTGAGGCGGAAGGATCGCCAGAGCCCAGCAGGTCAAGGCTGTGGTGGCCAGGAGCGGCCACTGCACTCCAGTCTGGGCAACTGAGTGAGACTCCAACTCAAAAAAAAAAAAAAAAAAAAAAAAGAACAGTACAAAGGATAATTTCTCAAAGACCCAAAATGGTATTTATAAAGCAATTCTTAGAGTTAAACAGCCTGTAAATGAAGTTAAATATATTTCATATGAGCATGTTATCATAATAAACACTCCAAGATTGCAGCAAAAAAGCTTCATCTATATATGTATACACCTGTTATGTTAGGTGAATTTATTTATTTATTTTTTTGAGTTGGAGTCTCACTCCGCCACCCAGGCTGGAGTACAGTGGCATGATCATGGCCACCACAGCCTCGACCTGCTGGGCTCTGACGATCCTTCCACCTCAGCCTTCCAAGTAGCTGGAACGACAGACATGCGCCATCACGCCTGGCTAGTTTTTTGATTTATTGTAGAGATGAGGTCCCACCAAGTTGCCCAGGCTGGTCTCAAACCCATGGGCTCAGGCAGTCCTCTCACCTCAGCCTCCCAAAGTGCTGGGATTATAGCCGTGAGCCATCGCACCCAGCCTAATTTTTCAAATTATTATAGAGACAAGGTCTCTCCATGTTGTCCATGCTGATCTCAAACACCTGAACACAGGCAATCCTCTTACCTTGGCATCCCGAAGTGCTGGGATTACAGGTATGAGCCACTGCACCCTGCTATGAAAGGTGAATTTAAACAGGATAATAAAATTGTCTTTGATGTAAAATAAGTCAGAATAATTTAATTGTAAATACTAAGGTTAGAGAAGCGTAATTTTTTTTTTCTTTTCTTTTCTTTTTTTTTTTTTTTTTTTAGTCAGGGTCTCACTCTTGTTGTCCAGGTTGGAATGCAATGGCACAATCATGGCTCACCACAGCCTCAAACTCCCTGAGCTCAAGCTGTCTTCCCACTTCAGCCTCCCAAAGTGCTAGGATTATAGGCGTGAGTCACTGTACCAAGTCTATAAATTTCTCATTCTTTGCTGTGGTAGATTGCTGCAAAAAGCAGGTTCCAAATCAGAAATCAATAATGATTTGTAGGATAATGTCATTTTTTCATTCTTCTTTTGACTGAGTCCAATGTATAGAAGGATTTCATCTGCATGGAAAATAGAATAGGGAAGTTATATAACAGTATTTCAGCAGAAGTTAAGCAAAATTCTACTTCAGTTTGATTCAGTAAATTTACATTCCTGTCGTTTATGTTGAGGTTGTTTTTTTTTTTTCTTTTTTTGAGACAAGTCTCACTCAGACACCTGAGCTAGAGTGCAGTCGCACAATCACGGCTCATTACAGCCTTGACCTTTTGAGCCACCATGCCCAGGCTAAGCTTACTCTCAAGAGAGAAGGGTGCTGGGCTCGGTGGCTCAGCCTGTAATCCCACGCCTTTGGGAGGCTGAGGTGAGTGGATTGCCTGAGCCCGTGGGTTCGAGACCCGCCTGGGCAACTTGGCGGACCTCAGCTAAATTTTTTTTTTTTTTTTAATTAGCAGGTCTAGGTGGGTGCTCCTGTAGTCTCAGCTACTAGAGAGGCTGAGGCAAAAGGATCACCTGCGCCTAGAAGGTCGAGACTGCGGTAAGCCATGATTGTGCCACTGTGCCTCTCCGGCTGGGTGACAGAGTGAGACTCTTACTAAAAACTAAAAGAAACCGGGCTCAGTGGCTCAGCCTGTAATCCCAGCGCTTTGAGAGGCCGAGGTGAGTGGATTGCCTGAGCCCACGGGTTCAAGATCCGCCTGGACAACTTGGAGAGACCTCATCTCTACAATAAAATTTTTAAAAAATTAGCCGGGTGTGGTAGCGCACGCCTGTAGTTCCAGCTACTTGGAAGGCGGAGGCGGAAGGATCGCTGGAGCCCAGCAGGTCGAGGCCGGAGCCCAGCAGGTCGAGGCTGCGGTGGCGGGAGCGGCCACTGCACTCCAGTCTGGGTGACAGTGAGACTCCAACTCAAAAAAAAAAAGAACAGCCTGGGAAACTTGGTGAGACCTCGTCTCTACAATAAATCAAAAAATAGCCGGGCGTGGTGTGCATACCTGTAGTTCTGGCTACTTGGAAGGCTGAGGCAGAAGGATCGCCAGAGCCCAGCAGGTTGAGGCTGCGGTGACCATGAGTGTGCCACTGCACTCCAGCCTGGGCAACAGAGTGAGACTCTGACTCGAAAAGAAAAAAAAGATTATCCATCTAGTTGTTATTGCTCCAAATTTCTGTTTACCAGAAAATCTGATTATAACTAGGCTTCCCATGTAGATTTTCCTACAAGGAAAGAGTGTCTGAAGCAACTGATAAAATATACAATCTGTTGTCTAGTTTAATTTCTCCTTCTAAATTAGTGAATTTGCATTCTGGCTTATATATTATTCTTATGAGAGACTGGTTGGCATGAGAACCCATGGATTCATCTAACATGTTCATTCAACTGAGGTGACCTTGTTATTGAACCGGAAAAGTTGAGATTCAAAATCAGAGCTATGATGGGTACCTCAGTACCTTCTCCAAGGAACTACAATCTAGAAGCCTCTAAGTGACCAACAAGGCTTTATTAGCTGCAGTTCAATTTTCTCATTCTCTGTCCGCAACATCCCCCTCTGTCCTCAAATTAGCTGAGTAGGGAGAGGAAAAAAAAACGGAAAAAACACTCTAGCAAAAATGTTCAACTTTTTTCTATTTCTCTATTTTTTGAATTTTTCTTCCCCCAGTTCTGTCCAATGTCAAGGAATTAAAAATACATGACCTTTCTCCATGGCTCATAATTAGGGAAGGATTAGTCATTAGCAGTTGGCTCTGTATGAAACAAGTCATGTCCCTATGACAAATTATCTGTTGGAAATTTTCATTTGGTCTTCACCACTCCAAGGCCAGACAAGATGTCATCTTGAATCAAGATAGGGAAGAATGCCAGGCACAGTGGCTCACGCCTATAATCCCAGCACTTTGGGAGGCCGAGGTGAGAGGATTGCCTGTGCCTAGGGGTGTTCAAGAACAGCCTGGTCTACATAGAGAGACTTCATCGCTATAATAAATCAAAAAATTAGCCGGGCGTGGTGGCACATGCCTATACTTCCAGCTACTTGTATGACTGAGGCAGAAGGATCACCGGAGCCCAGCAGGTTGAGGCTGCTGTGGCCTTGAGCATGCCACTGTGCTCCAGCCTGGGTGACAGTGAGACTCCAACTCAAAAAAAAAAAAAGTTTCCCCGGGTTTGATGGCTCAGCCTGTAATCCTGCACCTTTGGGAGGCTGAGGTGAGTGAATTGCATGAGCCCGCGGGTTTGAGACCCACCTGGGCAATTTGACAAGACCTCATCTCTACAATAAAAAAAAAAAAAAATTAGCCGGGCATGGTAGCGTGCGCCTGTAGTTCCAGCTACTTTGGAAGGCTGAGGTGGAAGAATCACCGGTGTCCAGAAGGTCGAGGTTGTGGTGACTGGGAGTGGCCACTGCACTCCAGTCTGGGCAACAGAGTGAGACTCCAACTCAAAAAAAAAAAAAAGTTTGTAATGAAGCATGTCAGTAGTCATATTCTTTCATCAAACATGGTATTGAAGCCGGGTTCGGTGGCTCAGCCTGTAATCCCGCGCCTTTGGGAGGCTGAGGTGAGTGGATTGCCTGAGCCCGTGGGGTTTGAGACCCGCCTGGGAGCGAGACCTCTCTCTACAAAAAATAAAAAAAAACATCCCGGGGGTGTAGC